>CATQJL010000223.1:69532763-70187747 GCA_958299035.1 Cylicocyclus nassatus | reverse complement strand
AAGCAGTGGTATCAACGCAGAGTACTGGTTAGGGTAGGAAAATGTAGATTGGAAGACAGGAAAAAATGCCAAATGAGGACTAACTGTCCTCATCAAACAATGCAAGGATAGGTATAATTTGGCATTGGCAACATTTCCTGCAAAAAACGCTCATAATTCGCAAGAAACAGCAACTTACAACATTAACATCGAAAATGCAGGATCGGCTTAGACCCGGCGACCCGGCGCCCCCCCCCTCGTCCCTCCCCCTCGGTATGCCGCTGGGCCCAGAACAGAGCTCATGCGTTATCGTCGCATCGCGCCCTGCCATTTTGGACAGGTGTTCCTAGCCATGCTGTTAACTGTGTGGGTACCGAAGCATTTGTGATGGCTGCGCGAAGCGACGGATCGCGCCACACTTTTCGGCGTTCATAGTTCACCTGGCGATATCGCGTCGCTCGTTTGCGGCGAGCGACAGGGCGGCCGCTGCGCCGATCTTGAACTGCATTTTCGATGTTATTGTTGTAAGTTGCTGTTTTTTACGAATTATTAGGTTGAACACGAAGTTTTGCAACTTGTTTCATAACTTCACTCTCATTCAACATGGCGCACTCAAACTTTGGCATCATGTAGAATGCAATGTGAGCTGCAAGCGAGCACAAATTGTTTGAATTTTGAACACGAAATAGAAAAGTTTCGGCATTTTTCGAAAACTAGTGAGATTTGAGTATTTTTGTTGTTTCAAGCTAAAATGAAGCCTTTAGCCGCCTAGACAACATGCGCAGTAATCCGGATTCGTCTACAATATATTGCTGGAGGTTGACTACTTTGGCCTAGTAAGAAAGAAACAAAATTCAGGGGCATGTCGAGATTTGGCGTCCTCACAAAGTCGAACGAGCCGATGTACGCAAGAGCTGCTGGGGAAGACTGTCAATGACTAAAGAGTCCGAAGCTCAAATTCCTCCGAGACTTCACATAGTAAGGTTATTTAACCTGCCGAACGCGAATATCATATTCATTTGTTGAATCAACGCCATTTTCCTTGTTTAGGGTGAGACCCCATATCGTACACCTACAGTAGTCTTACAAAAAAGCCCTTATCACGAAGTTTCACTATCGTTTTCGTGATCAGCATGTCGGATAACACCCCTATGCCAAGTTTCAGCCAAATCCGTCAAACTTTGAATTTTTCCCCTTTATACCATACAATTACCGTAACCCTCACTGCGACGTCAGAATTTGGTAGGACAGCAGCTGCGCTTGTAGCTTACATAATAACCAACACAGTGGCAAAATTTGAGTGCACCATGTTGAGTGAGAGGGAAGTTATGAGACCAGTTGCAAAACTTAGTGTTCAACCTAATATGAGCGCTTTTTGCAGGAAATGTTGCCAATGCCAAATTATACCTATCCTTGCATTGTTTGATGAGGACAGTTAGTCCTCATTTGGCATTTTTTCCTGTCTTCCAATCTACATTTTCCTACCCTAACCAACTTAAAATTAAAAGTCACACATTTTAACAGCATAGTGAGATTTTACTGTGAAAACCAGATAATACAGTAACAAAGAGCTTCAACGAGAGCACTGATTTTTAGCAACCTGGAGTCCGTGCAATATGTGAAGTGTTGCGCAGTCGTATGAAATCGCTCGAAGGTTTGCACGCCTCCGGACTGAGCGACTCAGTCGTCGCGTCCAGTCGCCTTTTTCGTGCAATTCGTGCCCAGGGCCTGTCAAGGGAGTTTTTAACGATCAAACAGTGTTCACAATTTTTCGTCTTTCACGTCTTCTGCCGAGCTTAAGGTAGCATTTTATAGAGCGAGGTTCAACTTACAAGGGAATGGTCAGAAGTCGAAGTGGTCAACCGAAACAAGCTGCATACTTTTTGATGCAGCATGTAACATAATTTCAAGTCTGTCTTCCATATCTGCAGAAAAGGAATTGTACACAAAAATTGCAAAATTATGCATATTATTGCCCGTTTAGCTCACCTCTAGGTAAGGACACACGAAGTGACCTAGTTGCATGTCTTGTTCCAGCACGGAAACAGTAGCTCTGTACAACCAGGTTTGTCTTTTACGCGCACGATTTCTCAGCAAAATAATGCCTTTAATGACTTATAACTCCATCAAAAAAAGTGTTCTGCAGGTAAGGAAGTCAGATTTAGAGTTAGCATTTTATGCTGCATCTAATGATGTGCAGCTTGTAAAAGTGACCACTTCGATTTCTGACCATTCCCTTGTTAGATCTACGGTATGGAGCGAATCAGCAATCGCTCTTCATCACTGTAGGATTACGGTAGAAACTTCGACGGGGATTCAGGCCATTAAAAACCATATTCTTTCTCGGAACAAAACCAAACAAGCCAAAAACTCTTATTCTATGGTAATGGAGGCCGCTGATTTCGAATATGAAAATTCCACTTTACTGTGATGCTTCTTTCCAAAGTTATCCCAGGTAAACCGTAATAGCTGAATTTCCAGCATTCTCAAGATATATGATTACACCGTCAAAAAAGCTGAGAAGTCTCGTAAAAAATTGTTTGTTGGGATCAGCGTGCGCGAAAATTCCAGTACGCAATTTTTTAGATTTCTTGAAAAAATTTTGTCAAATGGCATATTTCACAATGGATCCACGTGCTAGAAGTTCATGCCGTAATCCTACAGTAACGAAGAGCGATCAGTGATTCGCTTTATAAAGCAAATCAAGTTGAATCTCGCTCTACAGAATGATGCCTCAAGCTCGGCGAAAGACATGAAAGCAATGGAGTCATTGACGATCAAACAGTGTTCACCATTTTTTGGGACACCCTGTATATGCTGGTGACACAAAACTCTACTGCTATGATGTCCCTAATCTGATGCAGCGCGCGTTGGATGCGGTAGGGAAGTGGTCCGACAAATGTGACTTTGACATTTCTGCGGAAAAAAACTTTATAATGGCGATTGGACTTGCTCACCTCCCCCCTCGTGATCCTTTTGTATTGGGACACATGAGCTTCGAACAGTGAGCAGCGCCAGGGACCTTGGTATAACCTATTCTGACAAACTAAAGTTTAAGAAATACATACGAGGTATTGCCGTTGCCGCTCACGCCAGGTGCAATTTACATCCTTCATGGGTTCAAAACTATTAATGTAAAAATTTTCTTTCGCCTTTTCGTCATCTATGTTCGTCCTCTATTGGAACACTGCACTCCACTACGGTCCCTCTGAAAAAGCTTTTACGGACATTATAAGTACAGTTCAGAAATCCATGTGCTCTTTTCTTTAAACCTGGGCATTTGGTGTTCTTTGTTAGTAATTTTGTGCCGAACAGGTTTTTATGGTGGATCTTTATTGCCTAACGTTTCGACAAGTATCGACTTCTTCGGAGGCCTGAAAGGAATTGCAGTTTTGTATTTGTCTGTCTATACGACCAAACGCCTCTTCAAACTTGCTCGCCCAGACCTCGTCCAGAGTCAACGTACTAGGATACAATCCAAGTAATAGTCACCAACCTTTGATCCACCGCTGAGTTAGTCAGCCCGCACGACTGTGACGGACATCGCTGAGGATCGCCCACTGTGTCAAAGATATATATAGTCTGCGGCTATAGTCGACATAATGATACGAAAGGCAGAAGGTCACTTGTCATCGTCAAGCATTCATGTTCATCCCCGGATTTCCGGCGGATATCCACGCTGCCTCCAAGATCTTTCGTGCCGAGATCTCGGTCTCATGTGACAAAGGCGGGGAATTTGTGATTATGCCACAGTCGCTGGATCGAGAAATTGCGCAATTGCATCTTTCCGATACCACGCTTTACCAACCTGCTACGAAACGAGAATATCTGGCGCAATGTAGAAAGTTGAATGAAATTTGGGTTAGGGTCGGAAGGTCTGAAGGACTCGATGAGAAGTTGATCAGCAGACTGAAGCTAGATAACCCAAACTGCCCAGTTTTTTACCATCTAATCAAGACGCATAAGGTAGCAGGCCAGCAATTCCAGTCGATGTCACCTGAGTCATATAAAATTCGTCCGATAGTAAGCTGCATAGGCGGTCCCACTGATCGAATAACTTGGTTTCGCGCCTGTCCTGGCGATTTGTTTTATGAGTAAGATCGAGGAGCCAGTATTAGCACGCTTGCCATCAATGTACTGCCGCTATATCGATGACTGCTTCATTGTCACCTCAACACAATCCGAAATAGATGAGTGTTTTAGAATTTTAAATGAGCAGTTGCAGTACATAGAATTTACACGAGAAACTCAACAATGGCTGGCTTTCTTTTCTGAATACTCAGATATGTTTGTTCAATGGTGCTGTTCGAATCAAGTGGTACAGAAAAGAAAGCTCTAAAAACATCCTTGTCAACGTCATGTCAGCACACCCTACAGCTCTAAAGCATTCTGTCATCCGCAATATGCACAGAACCGCTGCAGAAGTCTGTACGGGCGAAAGCGAACGATTGGAGTCACAGCAACTAGCATTCGAAATTGCTCGCAGCAATGATACATAGTTACGCGGTCACGACAAAGATCTTCGGGATGCGTAGACAAATGTTCGCGAAGCATTGACAACAGAATCCCCCTTTACATGCCTTTTGTGTCCGATAGTTTTAGCAAGGCTATCAAACGATGCATAGCACGAGCGCAGTTGGACGATAAAGTAATGCTGGTCAAGATTCCTAGCAATAACATCAAAAAGCGGTTGTTCAGAAATAGGTTGTATGACACAGAATGCCTAACGGACAGCTGCATCGTTTGCCCATAGGGAAGCTTAGGCAACTGCGCAAAGGAAGGCACTGTTTACCAGTTAGAATGCTTATGCTGTGGAGTGACGTATATAGGGGAGACAGGAAGAAAGCTAAGTGTTAGAGTCAAAGAACATTTGGCCAGCAAAAAGCGAGAGACAATGTCATCGCCTTTGGGAAAACAGAGCCGAGGCAAATAAAGGTGACGATTTCAATGTAAAATGCACGATACTAGCATACGAGACCGAAATGTCGGCACGAAAGATCTTGGAGCAGCGTGGATATCCGCCGGAAATCCGGGGATGAACAATAAAAATGAATGCTTGACGATGACAAGTGACCTTCTGCCTTTCGTATCATTATGTCGACTATAGCCGCAGACTATATATATCTTTGACACACTGGGCGATCCTCAGTGATGTTCGTCACAGTCGTGCGGGCTGACTAACTCAGCGGTAGATCGAAGGTTGGTGACTATTACTTCTGATTGTATCCCAGTACGTTGACTCTGGACAAGGTCTGGGCGCGCAAGTTTGAGGAGGCGTTTGATCGTGTAGACAGACAAATACAAAACTGCAATCCCTTTCAGGCCTCCGAAGAAGTCGATACTTGTCGAAACGTTGGGCAATATAGATCCACCATAAAAACCTGCTCGGCACAAAATTACTAACAAAGTCCAGAGATTGTTCACTGCCGGAATTTTTGCCCGAGCTGGAATGTTCCGATTGTCATACAAATCTAGGCTCTCTATTCTAGCCACTACTACTTTTGCGTTTAGAAGAACCCTTTATGACCAGAACCTTGTCTTGAAATTAATGAACAACAGAATTGAATTAGAAATGCAAGATTTTTTCAGTCTATCGAATTTCAGCATTTACACTAGAGGACACTTGTACAGGCTTGTAGTAGGGAAAGTGAGGAACCAGCAAATTTATAACTCTTTCTTAATGCGTGTTATCAAAATATGGAATGGGCTCCCGATGGAAGCTATCGCCGCGAGATCTAAATTTTCAATAGAGAAGTTCAAAAACATTAACAATCACAGGGGTTATTCTGACTGCCATTTTCCAGGAGATTTTTTGAGATTTCGACGTTCCTTTTCGCCGCAACGAATTCTAACTGATGTATGGTTTGGTCTCCCAGAAGGCGAATTTCTGCACTATGCTCGATGTTTCGTTTTTTTCGTTCGTTTTCTTATGTCTCCAAATCAACAAAACGTATCTACCTCTAGTGATGCCTCTACCATTTTTTATGTACTGCGATCTCGATTGTCTTTTTTTCCTGCTTTAGTGTCATTTCGTGCTTTTTTCGTGCTGAGCGTCTCCCTCTTCCGAGTGTTTTTTTGTACTGTTTCCCTCTTTGTATGTCTTATTGTCATTTCGGAAACCTTTATTTCTCTCTCTCTCTCTCTCTCTGGGTTATGCCCAATTAGCCTTTGCAGGCGGGCTCGCTGGCCCCTAAACACAGGGTATCGTTTTTCGAAAGATGTATAAGATTTTGGTCGACCTTTGGAATTATTGATCTTCATAGTCTAGAGTCATTCGGATGTCGACTTCATAGATAAGTAAATAAATAAAATCTGCTGGTTATTGAAACATCCTAAAAAGTCTTATATAAAAATCTTGAATGTTATCGGAAGTTGGACATGGTGAAAATGAAGGGTTGTAATTTCCAGCGATCATCTCAGCGTTCTTCAAAACTATCGCATCAAAACATAAAGTTGGAAAGTGGAAAAAGTTCTGCCTTTGATATAGCTCAAAGCATTTGTTTGCCTTTACTGTGAGGAGTTCACGGGTCATTTCAAAAGGCGACAGTACTTTCGGACCGACCTGATATGTCAGGTCGGTCCGAAGGTGTTGTCCGTTTTTACAAACCACTATAAAACTAAAGATCTGAATGAGTTTCAACATGCATTCGATGCAGCTTTTTCTCCTTTTTTCTTCATCCGCATTCCGACCACAATATTGTATGCTTTTCTTGATAACTGCCAAAATTCCCCAACCCGTCAATTTTATCTGCTCAAAGTCCGGCTAAGTCTCAAAAATTTCATTTCAAGTTTTTGAAAGGTTGAGCGTGACCCAAATAGAGCATTCCTCGAGCTATACGGCAACATTTTTGGCTTCAAAAAATCTTTCTTCGGTGGCCTCGATTTTTGGCAAAGTTATAAAACATGCAACTGCAGCAAGTACAGGAAAGCTTCTCAAGTTTGCAAATTGGAACATGATTCTTATTAAGCATTATTCATGCAACATAACCAGAAATGATTTGCTTTAAAAAAAGCAGCTTTTGGAATTTTCGGTACTTTTTCGTTGTAAACGTACTCAAAAAACCGCCGTTTTTCGAATAATTATTCACGACGAACTTGATAAAAGGCCGGCATGGCCCTATAGTCTAAAATGGATACAAAGCAGCCAAAGGTTTTGCTCACATAACATTTACCAGCACTTTATGAAAACATTAAGTTAAAATTTCAGTTAAAGGTTTGCTCTGCCTGCTGGTTATTATGGCTCCTTCGAAAGTCTCATACAATAATTTTGAAAATTAGCGAAAATTGGACATGTAAAAAGGAGTGGTTGTAATTTCCAGCAAATATCTCCTCACTCTCGCAACGAAACACAATGATAGTTTAGTACTGGGGAAGAAATTCTGTACTTTATTCACTTTTGCACTCATTCACTTACTTAATTCTGCACGAAATTCTGCACTCATTTTGGAATGTTTGTTTATTCTCATTCTAGCTTGTTTGCAGATGGATTGAAAAAACTGATAAAACTTTTGTACCAACCTAACATTAGCATCCAAATTTCTGACAAGGGCACGATACTTGTTGTCCGTGGCCTTTTGTGTGAAACGTATACCATCACACTCGTCTTGGAACGCTGATTCCGAACCTGACTCTTATTCCTGCTAATCGTTTTTCTAAAAGAAATTATAAATGATTTTTGCGTTAATGATCGCCCAAGAAAAATACAGTCAAGGATGCCTAACTTCCAAAAAGAAGCTTGATTGAGGCAATGAAAAACTAAACGACACAGAAGGACTCGAACCTAAACCTGCATTGATTTCTGAGGCTATCGCACTAGCCACTGCACCATATCGTTGCGACGGTTTTGGCATTTCAACCATATCTACTTTAGCGCAAAAATCTTTCCTAACTAATTCAGAGAAACGACTAGTAAAAACGGTCAGCTTCAGAATCAGCGCTTCAAGAAGAGTGTAACGGTATACATCTCATTTCAAAAGGCCACGGACACCGAGTATCGTTTCCCTGTGAGTGTTTTATCATAGCCAAATAATATAATAGTTTGAGAAATGGTGTACTGTAATTATGACTGCAGTAAATGGTTTATACTTTGTGTTTGTATTATTGCAAATTAGTTGCCTGATTTGTTTGCAATCTACGGTTTTTTGTGAGACTTACTTTCTCGATAGTTTCATGTACTTAGTTAGTTTTTGAGACTATGGAATCTTTGTTGGAATGTTGCGTAAGTTTTGTGTTCGCAAATTAGAATCTATTGACTTGGAAAGAAAAGAATGTCGTTTTTATTGTTCCATCATGTCATCGCAACAAGACAGATCTCAACATGTATTGGTTACCGTTCGATAAAACAAGGAAAGCTCTACCTGTTTTTGCAAAAATAAATGAACTTGAAAGCTGCATACTTCTATACCGGTATGTAAGCAATAGGAAAAAGTCTTCTATGATAAGCTAATCATATCATGTTAAAATACCAACTTCTTAACAACAATAAATATGGTAAATAGGCATTTACTCATCTCTACTCATTTCTACAACTCTCATACTTTGTATTAGGCTGGAAATAAAAGGATTTCGCTTTTTAACTCCTTGGAATGGCATCGCAACAAGGCGACTCCCGGAAACATGTAAGAGATATATTTCGATAGAGCAAAACAAGCTCTACAAAGTGGCATAGCTGCTTTTGCACCAAGTCATGCCCACGTAAAGTTAGAAGATGGAATCTAAAAAGTTTCAAATGGCGGAAAAACCAAACGGGCAGTAACCATTAAAAGAATCCAGAAGCATAAGAGCATCATTTTCGTAATTAGCATGTCAAATATCCCCTGGGAGCTAAGCTTCAACGAATTTTGAGATTTCCAAATATTGGATCTCTCAAGTGAGGTGGTCATTTTCGAACATGCTAACTCTGTTTTAAGGGTGAGTGAACCATTTCTTTTTGCACTCTTAAAAAGTACTACTACTTTTTTGCTCACATTAGAAAACCCACTTCAATTAACTTCTGAACTCTGGAATTGAAAACAAGCCAAAATCTCGTTTTTCCCATTTTTCGTTTTTTCTCAGGCTAGAGAAGACCAATCAGGCTCAAATCACTCTTTTGAAGTTAAGAGAATCAGGCTATCGAACATACTTGTTCTTGCCGCCTTACCTCGAGACTCACGCCGAAATCCAATATTTCGCGTGTTTTCTATTTGCTCAGCTCAGGAAAAACGACTATATCTTTTCCTAGATAAGAAAATTTTGAATTAAATTCCTGCTATGTGAAGAAGAAGGTTTAGCGGTAGCAACTATCAAAAGAAGCGTTTAAATGCTTTGAAAGCAGGTCAGTGGGGGTGTGGCACAACCCTTGAAAAGTGTGGCGGCACAACTTTTTAGAGGTTGTGCCATTAACTTGCCTCCGTAAAGAATTTTAGCGAAGAAGATACATATAGCCTAGTCTTGCAGTTTTCATAGGAGTGATTTGAGCCTGATTTATCTTTTTCGCTATGAGTAAAGGCTGGTGAAAGCGCAGCCATTGGAAGTGAAAAATGGGACAAACGAGATTTTGGCCTGCTTCCATTTCCATAGTTTGATGGTTATTGAAGCAGGGTTCGTGGTAAATAGGGAGCAGTGCTAATGAGTACAAATCAGGTAATTCTATTAGGTCACTAGCTGGCTTACCCGGCTCCGCCCGGCCCTGTCAATTCTATGATTAAGGTCTTATCCCTATCCCTATAGAACCTTTCATTGTGCCCACTTCTACATGCAATTCCCTATTCCCGCTGTGTTAGTAATTAGCATGCCCACCTACTCCTTCAACAACCCCCAGCCCCGTAGCTCAAACTTGGCAAAAAAAGCAATAAAACCGGTGAAAGTAAGGATAATTTTGAAAACTGATGACGCTATTCGGCTATCCGGCCCCAAAATGTTTTTGTAATAGATCCTGCTCAAAGTCGGTATATGGGGATTATTAAAGCTGATAACGAATATCGTAGTCATTTCGCGCGATATAGCGCCATTTTCTGGGTTAACGTTGGGTACACATAAGAAGCAAAAATCATGAATTTCGCTGAAACTTTGAGGGGGGCTAATTGACATGCTGATTACGATTATCATTTTCCTTCGGCATTTTGAGGCGATTTCACTGAGTTATGGTAAATATACTGCGAGGGGCGAAATCTCAGTTTTGGTTGAAACTCGGTCTAGAGAGATTCGATCTTCTGACCACGTCTAAAACACTCTCGTCGCGTCAAACCTTTTCGCAGAGTTACGGTAGGTACATGGCAGCGGGTAAAAACATGAGCCTGCCTGAAACCTTGGCAGAAAATTACCTAAAGTGCTGTTTCAAGATTATCGTGCTCAATCCCCACGACAAAGGCAATTCGTGTGGTATAAAAGTTTCCCACGACCGTAGTGCTTTCCCTTATAGGACCACTGCCGCGCGCGAGACACCCTTCGGCGGCTTCTGCTTTAGCAAAAACAGGGGGAGGAAGATTTGCTGCGTGCGTTACACATTGGCACAGGTTATCAGTTTCCTTATAGGACCACTGCTGCGCGCGATACACCCTTTGGCGGCTTGCCTGAGCAAAAACAAGGGAGGGAGATTTGCCGCGATTTGCGTTACACATTGGGACAGGTTATCAGTTTCCTTATAGGACCACTGCTGCGCGCGATACACCCTTTGGCGGCTTGCCTGAGCAAAAACAGGGGAGGGAAGATTTGCCGCGTGCGTTACACATTGGGACAGGTTATCAGTTTCCTTATAGGACCACTGCTGCGCGCGATACACCCTTTGGCGGCTTGCCTAAGCAAAAACAGGGGAGGGAGATTTGCCGCGTGCGTTACGCGTTGGGACAAGTTATCAGGATGGCACTGAAGATCGCCATGCAAAACGACCGTTTCCCCGTCTCTTGAATATCTGGGATCTAAATTGGCCCGAAAGCGAAAAAATGTCCATTGAAACCCTGCAACTCACCATAACTTCACTATTGCGTTATGACAGCGAGCAAGCATCATATTCATAAGCGATATCTTGTGAACCGTTACAGGTAAGGTTTTGAGCAAATCTGGAACTTCGACCCATCTACACCCACTGTAACGAAAGAAAATGCACTATCCTGCGAAATCAGCATGATATTCATGTTCAGCGCGCTAAATGACCACCCTGGAAAGTCTAAAGCAAATCTATGTTTTCGACTTCATGCCATATAACCACCACAACTCTATGAAAAGGTCCCAATATGCAGAGGGAGATGATATTTGTAATTAGCATGTCGAATAAGCCATATGGACCGAACTCCAGCCGAATTCATAATTTTGACTTCCTACCGTACACCTATCATAACCACACGGGAAGACGTTCTGCGGAGAAAGTGTGATATCTGTAATCAACATGTAAAGTGCCGGGCATACTTCACGCGATTTCAGTCCCGATGCGATTTGGCAATTCGCCAGAAGTCTTCGGATTCAACTTAGCAAACTGCACATGCATACTGTGTATAACTTACGTAAGCTGATGAAATGCCCTGTCTTCTGTGCATTTATAATGTGCTTACAAAGAGTTATGGACACCTGGAATATTGCCAAATCGCGTCGCGATTGAAATCGCTCAAAGTAGGCCCGGCACTCAAGATAACCCTTATACACGAAGTTTGAGCAAGCTCTACCACAAAAAATTTTGGTGCCTGGATAGCCGAATAGCGCCAAACTAATATCGAACTCGTAATCAGCATGCTCGATTACCCCACTGTGCAAACTCTCAGCCCCGTAGCTCAAACTTTGCAAAAAAATCGATAAAATCGATAAAAGTAATCGATAAATGAAAACTAATATTGTATTCAAAATCCCCATGCTCGATTACCCCCCTGTGCCAACTCCCAGCCCCGTAGGTGAACTCCGCAAAAATATCGATAAAAATCGATAAAATCGATGTCGATCGATGACGTAAAGTAGCCTATGACACCCAACGGGACCCGAAGTGTATGTGTGCCAAGTTTGGTCCGGATCGGTTCAGAAATGGAATTTTCTATTCGGAACATACGTACACACAGACACTCAGATAATCGCCGGGGGCAGGCGGTCCGCAAACTCGCGCTTTTCTGCAGACGGTCAGCAGAATTTTGGGGCATGGCCAAACCTTCAGCGGGCGGCACTTCCTTCTCAGACAATCGCCGGGGGCAGGCGGGCACCGGAAAAATAGATTGCTGACTTTTTTGTACCCCGCTCGCGGATTTTTTGCAAAGCAATCAGGACTTTTCGGAAGACCGCTTGCTGAGTCAGCGGATGTTTGAGAGACCGCCTGTTGAATTTTTTTTCGCTCTTATCTTTTGCAGATATATTGCTGAATCTCTGAGGAATCGAGAATTCAGCAAGCGGTCTTCCGAAAAGTCCTGATTGCTTTGCAAAAAATCCGCGAGCGGGGTGCGAGAGATCAGCAATCTATTTTTCCGGTGCCCGCCTGCCCCCGGCGATTGTCTGAGTTTACGGTCGCATATTCTGCCAGCAGGCAGCAATACAGCATTTTTTGCAAGCGCTCGGCAAATAATTTCTTTCAGCGAGCGCTGGCCAAACTTTCAGCAAGCGCTCGGACTCTTTTTAGGCATTTTCGGGCGTACGTCGAGCGCAGGTAAGACTATGTGTGGCAGAGGTGTCACCGTTGGTTTAATTACTCAAGTTTGAGGTACTTTCTCTCAGCGGAAAGTACCTGGGGGTTGCGCGGTCCTCCACAAAGGACCGTGCGGCCCCCGAAATTTTTGCATATTCTCGCGGACTTTCCGCGAGAATGCGGCCACTGCGCCACAGCTAATCCATAAAGAAACCGCGATTGTTCCTCAAGCATTTGTCTTTAATTTCGCCAAGTTTCTTCCAAATTTCTGCAAGCGGGCCGCAAAAAATCAACGAAATATTTTTCTTGTGCGCGCTTGCTCAAAATTCGCATGGCCGCCTGCCCCCGGCGGTTATCTGAGCAGACAGACAGACATACAGACAGACATACAAACAGACATTCAGCTTTATATATAAGATTCCGAAAGTAATTTCGCTTTTTTCAAACGGACGCCACATGGAATGAACCAGAGATTTCTGAGAGAGAGAGACTTTCGCTAATTTTCATAATTTTTGTATGAGACCTTCGGAGGAGCCCTAATAACCAGCAGATAGGGCAAACCTTTTGCCAACTTATGCAATTTTTTTCTTTTTTCCACCTGCTTTTTCAGATTTTTGCTAAATAATTTTCTAAAAGTCTTGTGTTTTGGCAAAATAGCATGACCTGTTATTGCACCAAACACTGCAAACCTATAGAAAACTGAGGTTTCAACATATGATTATTACTACCGCTACCATTTCAAAGTAAATGAGCGATTTTCGCTTCAAATTATGAAGATTAACATAGGTTACGTCAGTGCGCACTCTCGAAATTGAGAATTACTGCGATTTTTCCCACGGATTTTGCCTGTCTCAGCAAAAAAGACAAGTGTTAAAAGGAGAAGAAAAAGTTGCATCGAATGGTGACTGAAGTGTTTAACATTTCATGTTCTACGAGGTTAAAATAGGCTGAGTGTAAAATTTGGTCACTTCAAAAAATAAATTGTAGAAACTCTGAAAGACAAGCCGTAGGGCTATAAAAAATTGCTTTTGTTAGCAAAAGGTTTGTCCTATCCGCTGGTTATTAGGGCTTCTCCGAAAGTCTCATACAAAAATTTTGAAAATTAGAGATAGTTGGACATAATAAAAACGAGTGGTTGTAATTTGCAGCAAATTCGTCACTCTCGCAACGAAACACAATGGCAATTTAGCAGCTGAAAAGAGGAAGAAATTCTGCATCGAATACACTTTAGAGCGTTTGTTTATCTTCATTCTAGCCTGTTTGCCGATGGATTAAAAAAACCGACAAAACTTTCGGACCCACCTAATATTTCGAAATATTGTTAACATAGTCAGTTAGTTCTGAAAATAATTACTTCACTTAAGTGGTCCAATATCGGGAACTTTCAGAATTTGCCAAAACTTGGCCTATAGTGGTTATTTGGCATGATAATTACGAATATGTGCCTAATTATGTATGGTAGAGCCTTTATGTGATGCCTGCAGTAGGCAATTGATAATGCTGGTGTGGGGGTGGAGGTAATGAGACAGAAGATGGAGTGGGGGTATTGAGACAGAAGATAGGGGGGAGACAGAAAGGCGGGGGGGGGGCATCCGGCGCTTGTCTGTACCTCTTGCTTGACCCTGGTGATACTAAAGCCATCTCAGCTGTGGTAACGAACATTGAGAAAGACCCCCACAGAGAGCTGTACGCAGATCGCTAGTGATTCTGTGTAAGAATAGATTATAACGCAAAACAATATCTGACATAAAAAGGACAAGGACACAAGACATATGCGCTACAGAACAAACTGTGGGTTGTATGAGCAAATAGATCTTTAAACTGCCCGTAATAAAAGTACAAAAGGAGCACTTTCCTTTGTAAGTTATCGCAGAGAAGCGGCGTCCATTCTTGTAAGTCATTCAACTCGCAGCCAAGCTCGATACTGTGACACCCTTGTGCTAGTTTACATACGTGTAATATTGCATCATCTCTTTCAAGTTATCATTCTATGTATGACATTTAGCAAAACATGGCGGTGAAATAGTTAGCAAATGACTGCGAACCTTCTCGTTGCCATTTATTTGGTCAAACTGAATCTCTGTCTCTAAGTATGGGGCATATATAAGGTTGTGTAATAAGTTTGTCCTGATTTTTTGTGTTATTTTTCTCCAAGTATTTTGTAGAACATAACTTATAAGCGTTTGAAAGCTCCACGTCTGCTTTACCAAACTGCTATCACTATTTTACCGATTCATAAAAATAAAAGATCGATTACAAACTAAGAAATTCGAGAAGGCGAAGGATTCTTTTTTGGCAACTACCTTACCTGCGTCTCAAATGAGTACGAACCCTCAAGAAACAGCACGAAAAATCTGCGACTCGTATGATATAGAATGCTGTGCTGTAGTTCCCGCTGATTACTCATAAATGCTAAAAAGTTTCAAAAATTTGTAGTGCGAGCACAAAAATGGGCCTTTTTGACGTCTTTTTGGCGTCAATGTTAGAAATCTGAAGGCACTTTAAACAAAACATGAATTATCAGACAAGTTGGTCTATGATTGCAACACCAAATACATGGGATATTTATGGTTAGTCCAAAATTGGAAATGTGGGTTTACACACAACTCAAGTACGCGAAACGACGAACGCTGTGGCTGCAAAGTCTTCCTCCGCGGACCCTTTTAAAAATGGCATTAAACGGAGGGTAAAAAAAAAGTGATCTGATACAGGTTGTCCAAAAGATAAGCACATTGTTTGATCGCTAATAACTATCTTCCTCTCATGTCTTTTGTCAAGCTTGAGATACCAATCCGTAGAGCGATGTTCAACTTAGATTCCCAGTATGGTGCGAATCACCAATCGCTTTTTATTATTGTAGGATTACGGTATGAACTTACAGTACACATAGCCAGTTTAGAATAGGCCTTTTGATGAAGACAGTTCAGAAAGTTGGAAAATTGTGTAACAAGTTCTTTAGACGTGCTGATTCCACTGCACAACTTTTTACCAGTTTTTCAAGCTTTTTTAATGGTATAATCACATTTTTGACAGCTGTTACCCTAAATATGAAATAACTTATGAAAGAAGCAATACGGTGAAGTGCGAATTTCATATTAAAAAAATCGAATTCGATTAGCCCAGTATAAGACTTTCTGGTTTATTTGTTTTTTAAAGCAAAACATTGATTTAAATGACGTAAAATCCTTCTCGAAGTTCCTACTATTCCTTCAGTAATGAAGAACAATTGGCAATTCGTTCCCTCTAAACATATGTTGAACCTCGCTCTGAGACGTTTTGGACTAATTTTCATCGATGGATAGTGGAAAATCCGAGAGAGGAAAAAGATTGGAAAACGATCGGATTCTTCGATTCGTAAACGATTTCTTATTTTTATTACCGCGAAGGTACTATCTTGATTATGCTAAGCTTCAGTCGATTTTTTTGTCAAAAAGAAAATTTGGAAATTCTCAACCTCATAATGATGGAACAAGACTTCTAAAATAGATTTTCAAAGTTTGGCCGATTTCTAACTACAGAAAGAAACACTTATTTGTAGCCATATTGGTTAATCTTGATACCGTCTCTTCAGAGTATACACTAGTTGTGCGACAATGCTCTTGTACACGCTGCTACCATTTATGCTCTTTATATCCGTGCATGCTGATCAAAAGATCAGCGGCCCTCGCAAGTTCAGTTGGTATGAGGTCAGAGGGGTCAAATTATTATGTGATGTAATTTTAAAGTTTTACTTTGCAGTGCTACAGAGACTGCTTGGATCTTATATACAATCTCAACGTATACTACTACCTCAGAAAAGTAGGTTTGCTGACCTGCTTCGATCGCTGTAACGCTTTCGAAAGAAGCCGTCTCGATATCCTGAAAGCTGAATGAATTTTGTGTGTTCCACTGCAGTCAATGATGACTCATCAAAAACGCAGGACCTTCGCAAATTATGTAAAACTGACTATTCCATTATCGACAAAATAAAATTTTCAAGCAATTTATCTATATTGATATTTCCAGCAAGAATAATACAACAACTAATCATTGAAGGCAATCACGTTTTTGGTGGTATTCCTAAATTTACCTCAATGAATCCGGCCATATAGAGAGTGAAAAACCGCCATTTTCGTTTTTTTTAGGGTCACCAAGCTAAAAAGCGATGGATTACTAAATTTAATGCTGGGGAGATATAAATTAGATAGTAACAAATGAGTTGGAATTAAAACCTCAACTTAGACTGGAATAAATGTCTACGTGAACAAAGTCGATTAAGTTGAGCACTATTCTCATTTAAACGGACCGTGCTTGCAAATTGAAATGCTAACCTCGTTTTTGATTCCTACAACAATCATGCTCCTAAACTTTATGAGCGCATTGAAAACTTTGGGAGCGAAAAACGTGAATTAATAAATCAAAATAAAGTAGTCTTTCCTAAGCCATCAGTTACCTAAAACATAATACAGGTAAGCAGAATCAACTTCTCTGATGTTCATATAAAGTGACAATACATTATTAACATTTGTCATTTGGAAACAGTGGATAGAAAGATGCGACCAAATTCTGATTAAATCCGTATGTACGTACTGTATCACGGAAAACTGTAGGAATTGCTTTTAAAAAATTAGGATTTGTAGTATAATATGGTACTCAAACAATTTTTCCAGCATCTATCGTTGTTTGCTGCTAAGAATACCATTAACTTTGACTTGCATCGCTGCACAACAAACGTTAACATGTGCCAGAAACATTAAAAGATTCATCTCGTCGATTCAAACCAGTGGTGGCCTATCTAGCGATATGTGCTTGACTGAAAGTATAGAGGTCAATAAAACACTGCTAACCACACGTCCCAGAAAATGTACAGCTCAAAAAGTAAGGGAGCCTAGCTTCCTTTTGTAGGGATCATGAAACGAGTATCGCACGGTGTTAATCACTCTGAAAACACCGTAATAACCGCCACCTTCTTGCTGCAAATGTAGGCCTGGGAAGACCTCATTCTGTTTATATTTTAGATCAATGAACGCCAATAAAATATACCACTAAAACTCCAAATATTGGGTGGATCCGAAAGTTCGTGCCCTTCTTTAGGCCCTTCCTCAAATCATTCAGAATAACGACAGACAAATTGGATTTGTTTTGGAATCAAAAGATGTTATAAAAGTTGGATAGTGTAAACAAAATGCCAAAAAAACCGAACTTCCTGACATCGATAGCTGGCTTTTCAGTATTTTTTAAAACAAGTTTTTCAGAAGTCTTCGTATTTGCGAAGTCTTAAAATATACAAACGTTTCAAACACTACGAAATCTTCGCAAAATTGAATTTTCAAAAATCGATTGTGACTAACATTTATTTTAACGAACGAGTAAGTTTCTACCGCCTCGAAATATTGATTTTCAAAATTCTCGGATACAACGTGGGACAGATCGAAAACTAGGTTTATGGCAGCTTTTTCCTTACGGCCTTTACACACAGGGAGAAAAACCATTCTTCAAAAAAAGAAGGGAAGAAACTGCATCGAATGAACACTCTAGCTGTTTGCACTCTAATGTTCAGCGAGGTCTTAGATAAACAAACAAATTTTGGTAGCATCAGAATAATGATTCTAATAAATAGCAGATTTAGGGTAGGTAAAAACCATGGATTAAGATTCTGACAACTTTTTGAGCGAACATCAAAGAAATCCAAACAAAAACATGACTGCTGGGAGGAAGAAGTTCTGCATAGAACACTTTTTGAAATGTTTGTCTATCTTTATTCTGAATGACTTGAGGATAGTTCCAAAATAACTCCACGAACTTCCGGACTCACCTAACAGTTAAATATATATTAGGTTGGCACGTAAGTTTGGCAACTAATTTCGTAACTTTCCAATTTATAATCGTAACGCATTCACTTTTGGATGTAGATCAGGTGTTACATAGGTTACAAATGTGCGCATGCAGATCCACGCATTTTCTTGAAGTGGTGTCATGTTGATACAGATGCTTAGAGATTTTTCTATCAACAATCTGGGCACCGTCTGGGGTCGATATGTCTGATCTAAACTGAAAACGGCTTTATTTTTTTAGAGCCTTGAAATTTCGACCTCGACCTCTCGAAAAATGTTTGAATACTTTCCATTTTGCTACTAAAAATTAAACCATAGGCGCTCATTTTGTAGCCTACTTCTAATCCACATTATATCCAGAAATGAAGGCGTCACATGAAGGCGTCCTTTCCCTATCTGCGGACCGCATCTGGATAAGGAATTACGAGAGTTTTTGTAGTAAAATTTGTAACGCGAATTTAGAAAGGAACTGCTTATAGAATTGTCTCGTAACCCCAAATGGAGCACTGGTAACTGTTAAGCCATTTGGCGAAAAGAGAATTTTCTGCCTGCCTGCTAAGAAACTGTCACCACTGATTTTATTCTAAACAGTTTTTCCCCCTCATCGCTCACAACTTGCCCACCCAAAGGAGTTCCGCAGACAAGGGAAGACAGATTTGAAATTAGCGGTTTAGTGTCTTTCAAGACTATATGCATCTCAAACGGTAAAGCCACTTCGACTAACAATAAATCCTTTCCCTATGAGAACTAGTCAGAGTTTCTTCCACCGGGCTTTCAGAAAATGCTGTTAAACTTTTTATGCTTATTTTTTAATGATGAAATAGGCAAGAGCTAGAAACAGCCGGCTGCTTTATTGCTTGCATTATTTTGTACCCCATCCATTTGTCATATGAAATAACAAGCTAAAAGATAGTTTGGGAATTTGGCATGTTTAGCAAAGAGTATTTCAAGCTAAACAACTTTATGCACAGCTCACTCTTATAAGGAAGAATTAGGGCTAGAGGATTACAGTATTGGCTTTAACAGTCTGAGACTGATTGTAATCGTTACATTGATGAAAAGTATTAATTTTCCTCACTAGATCATAAAAGGGTTTGTTATAGAGTGTGTTTGTGTGAGGAAAATTTCGGACCTCCACATAATTTGTTGTAATAATTGACTTGTACTAAAGTTCATCTATGTATTTTAATGTTAAACAAACACATGAAAACATTTGTAGTGTTGAAGCAGGCTATAAGTGCGTAAGAGAATTGATGAATAGGATCTGCTCTTATTTGTTGAAGACCGTATATCCATTATGACCGGGATGGTAAAACACTCCTGATTACACATGACCTAAAGGCATGTGCATTAATGTATAAGCAGATATCGTCAGGCAAACTTCGTATGCACAAAAGCAGCTGAAAGCACGCAAAATCACATTCATCTGGTAAGTTATCAAAACAGCCCTCTTATGACTTAATGCATTGCACAGTCTGTTCTCAATCTAAACATTTTTTGGTACTTTTCCGTTATCCGGACCCATTTTTTCAAAGAAAGATACTGCTTCTGTCCTTGTACCATACATCGTCCCAACTTCACAGAAAGGAGTGTCAACCTTCTGCCACGTGTCAAAAAATTTTGACATGTCATCTACATGTTTAACCGGTTTTACCAAGAGTTTGTGTCACTTTACCCAGCGAAATAAGTTCAGCTTGTTTTTTTAGTAATTTTGACCTCATTTCGACCAAACAGTTTCTGAGCATTGTCATAATTATGACGACATACTATCATCGATGAACAGATTAGACTTACTCACATTAGAATAGTGCACTAGGATTTCGTCATTTAGGAGGAGAAATAAGCGGCATCAATGTTCAAGCTATCATTCAAAGTCTTTTCAGCTAAATTCGCATAGCGAAAAGGGTTTGAAGAGAAATACATTTTTGAATCACTGTTGAAAGCAAGCAAGATGTGCTAGAATAAATTTGTGATAGTTTTATGCTCATATAAAACAGTTAAACAGCTTCAAAATGATCGCAAATTCTCTTTTGCCTCACCGAAAATGATTTCGAAAAAATTATGTCAAAATGAACCAAAACCTGTCAATTTTTTCGTGACACGTGGCAAGGAGGCAGTCTTCGTAGAATCTATGAAAAATTGTTCTTAGACTAAAGAAAGTATAATATGAGAGCCTTTTGAAAAAATGGGTCCGGATAACGGAAAAGTACCCATTTTTTTCCACTGAAACAACAAGCTTAGGAAGATTGAGCTTACTGTGATTTTGAGTTGACCATGACATTATTAATGAGTTAGCAAATCTGCCAATACTGTAGGACAAGAATTTGCTGAAACGCTGGTGATTCAATAGCCCTCTATAATGCGAAAAACGTTACAATCATTGCAATAAGTTTCTATCTGCCCCCTTGGTTATTTTATGATTTGGTGTTTCTGGCAAAATCTGTATAAGCGAAAACTTGACAACTTACGAAGCGACTCACAAGTAAAGCGATTTTGGTCGAAGTGGTCTTTTTACTTTAAAAAAGTACCAATTTAAGAGGCATTGAACGATGATCACAAACTACTGGACGTCGGCTTGTGATGGTTTTTGGAACAGAAACTAGAGCGCAACTGAAACAAAATTGTCCAGAAGCTCAAGTGCTTCAGCTTTGAATATGAAAACGCTTCATGCACTAGTTCTTTTTTGCCTAACCTGCCCATTCTCAACGTTGCTCCACATATCGCTCATGAAACGTCAAAAGGTTACCTAACTCCACTACCACCAAAATCCGCGTCGAGCTGCTATGCTTAAAATGAACGAATTTTGAGTAACGCACGGTTCGATTCAGCACGACGAGGTCCGTCTTTCTAAAATAGAAGTGCCCGATTAACTACGGTAGACGGTCAGAATCCAAGATTCTATTCATATTTTTGCTTACCTTACAGTTTATTCGGTGTGCAATGCTTATTTCTATATACTGGAAGAGCACTTCACTCCGTCAAGTAAAGCGATGCTTGCGGATTTGGGGTTCATTCACTTTGAAACCAAGATATGCTCGCTGATCTTACAGGAAAGGATGATCGGTCGAAGTGGCCGTTTGGAATGAGTTGTATATTGGGAAACCGTCCTCGGTAAGGCAAACTCAAAACTACTTTCGCTAGGTGCCGAGGGTTTTGTGGAGGGAGTTACAAGGTCACATTCCTCCGGCGCAGCCGGAACACCCAGTGATGAGTGAGGCGCTAGGATAACGCAGCATTGTGTCGGTGGCGCAGTGGCAAGACAGTGGACTGCGAAGCAGATGGTCGAGGGTTCGAGTCCTGTTGCTGTTACTTCGTTTTGCAGTTCTTTGCTATTTACTGCAGAAAAGTCACTATTTCTACAATAAGCTATAATCTTCTGCAATATGTAAATCTGTGGAGTTTATGATGTCACAACAAAGAATTCAAATGATATATTAACATGTTGAATACAACCACAAAATGCTCAAAGCAGAAGAGCTTCTCGCAGCGCGCGCACTTGCAAAATTGCAATCGATTCACATCCCATGTATTGGCTCTCGATCTGAACTTTACCTTGCATCATAAGGATTCCATCCTTAAGATCTTATCGCTCATTTACACAGTTTTGCTCGCCGCGATTAAAAATTTTCTTTCATACCCATGGCATGCAGCCGGATACATTGATAATCACTACGGCGAATTCGAGTCTCCTATTCAGTACTGTTTTTCACCGACTTTGATAGGCAATTGTAAAATTGCTGATTGTCATCGTTTATATTTTATCCGATGTGCGCGCTGCGAGAAGCTCTTCTGCTTTGAGCATTTTTGGTTGTATTCCATACATGGTAATATATCATTTGAATCCCTTGTTGTGACATCATAACCCTCACAGATTTACATATGTAGAAGATTATAGCTTATTGTAGAAATAGTGATTTTTTTGCAGTAAATAGCTTGTTTTAACTGCCTAGAAATGAGTATTTTTCGTTTACTGTCATCCAATAGACTTTTTACAGAACTGCAAAACAAAGTAACAGCAACAGAACCCGAACCCTCGACCATCTGCTTCGCAGTCCGCTGTCTTGCCACTGCGTAACCGACACAATGCTGCTTTATTCTAGCGCCTCGCTCATCACTGGGTGTTCCGGCTGCGCCGGAGGAAAATGACCTTGTAACTCCCCCCACAAAACCCTCGGCACCTAGCAAAAGTAGTTTTGAGTTTGCCTTACCGAGGACGGTTTCCCAATATACAGCTTATTCCAAATGGCCACTTCGACCGATCATCCTTCCCTTGTTAGTTAACTTCAATGGAGCTTGGTGACTTCTTGACAAATGTGAGCGGTACTGCATTTGGGGGGGGGGGGGGGGGGGCGGAAATATCTAAAGTTGACCAAACTTCTTGTTAGTTTCAGCGTTCATTTTTCGCTTCAAGAAACTCAAAGTAAGGTATGACTCATTTGGAAAGAACACTTAAAAGCATTTCTTTAGATTAGATGTTTTTTTTTGAAGCCCTAGTCTTACCTTTGATGCGTACTGTACTGAAATCATGGAAATGCTATGGTAAGACTTTCGGAGATACTCTTTCGCATTATATCCAGTCTTATAAGAAGACGTAGCCCATTATTACATTGCCTGCTTTGCACACATAAGTCACGCTTTTGAAGAAAACTTATCTTCTGCGAGTTTGCAATCGTTGTGCTATATGTTATTATACATTCATTATTAATGCCCATATAATTATTTTGAAATATCGTATTCCACACAAAAATGTATTACAGGTAACTGTGGCAACAATGCTCTTCCAAAAACTGCTACTATTCCTTCTTCTTGCATTTGTGCATGGACAATCTGAGGAAGATGTTTTGATGAAGCTATGTCCTTCCAATGTCTGTTTCAGACATAGTCAGGTAAGAGTAATTCTAATTTTGAAAATTATATAATCTGCCACAAGTTTTCCTTACAGTGCATCAGTGACTGCCAGAAACTTAGAGGAGACACTGGTATTTATAACCTAACCGTGTTATTGCGAAACTGCGACGAGTGGTGCAACCTTTGCAAAGGTTACAACCTCAAAAGCCTTCAATTCCTCAGCTGCTCTGGAGCTCCATGATGCCTTCAAAAACGCAAAACCTTTGCAACTCATGTTTTTCATCTAAATCTTACATGGGAATAAAGTTGCTTGTTATGGGACTGGTCTATGTAAAAAATAGAGCTTTATCAGATTGTATCACATGCAACTGCGTACGCTGCAGCAAACTTGATGTTCATTTATTCAGCGACAATTTGAAAAGTATTCTACTCAATAGCGTCTAATCAAAAATTAAAGGAACGCCGTATGTGATTCCTTTTCCAAAAATCACCCTTATTGAGCTGAACAGCGATAAAGTGCATAATCATACCGCTGAATTCGTGTAGATTAAGTAGTGGTTTAAACGAATTAAACACTTGACTTGAAGTGAAATACTTTGTGATGAGTGGTGCGAATAATGGTTTTATGCACTTCATTCTTGAAAACAGGCTGCTTTTGCGTAATTTGATGGCAGAGTTTGACGTTAATAACATTAATGTAGAAAAAGGAAGCTGGATACTGTTAAATGCAGCATAGGCTTCAAATCTGTCTTCCTTATCTGCTAAATGCCTTCTAAGCGAAATTGTGACATTATGGCGAAAAAACCATGCATAAAAATTGCAAGACCATGTCATTGCCTTCCAGCTCACCTTATAAAGGGTGTCCCAAAAAAATGTTTCGAACGTTTGATCGTTAATATCTCTCTTCTAAAGAAGTCTTTTCCTTTGTCTCAGGTACCAATCTGTAGAGCTGGCTTCAACTTAGATTTCCATTATAGAACGAATCACCCATCTCTCTTCATTACTGTAGGGTTACGGTAGAAACTTCAAAGAGGGTTTTGAACCATGAAAGGCCATATTTTGCCTCAGAAAGGAAACAAAACAGCCTGAAAACTTTTACACCAGGCTAATTAGAATTGCTGATTATAACTGTAAAGTTCCCATTTTATTATGATGCTTCATTGAAGAGTTATGCCAGGTGAGAGGTAGCGACCTTTTTTTCAATGTTCCTAAAAAGTGCGGTTGCACCGTTTAGAAAGCTTCGCAATCTCGTGAATAGTTGAGTATTGAACTCAGCGTCTATAAAAACCCTATTACACAAGTTTTTACAATTTTTTGAAAAATTTTGAAACGGCAGCTTTTTCCACATTGACACCATATGTTTCAAGTTTCTACCGTAATCCTACAGTAATGAAGAGAGATGGGTGATTCGTTCTATAATGGAAATCTAAGTTGAAGCCAGCTCTACAAAACGGTACCTAAAGCAATGCAAAAGACTTCTTGGGAAGAGAGATATTAACGATCAAACGTTCGAAACATTTTTTTGGGACACCCTGTATATGGTCCACATGAAGTAATGTTGCCTGTTTTGGTCAATCCTCAAAATAAACATGGTTTTGAACGGCCTGATTTGCCATTCACAGGTTCTTAGCAAGATAATAGCCTTCAATGGCTTACGAACACAAAAGTGTACAGCAGGTATGAAAAACAGGTTCAAAGTCAGCGTTTTATGCTGCGTCTAATGGAATGCAGCTTGCTTGGATTAGCTACTTTGATTTTACGTTGAAAGATTAGGACATGTAGTAGAATGTGGTACGCAAACGATTTTTCCAGCCTCTATCGTTGTTTTCTTATTCGATAAGAATACCATTATGTCACGGTTGCCCAACAAACGATTTACAACTGTGCCAGAAACATTGGAAGATTCATCTCGTTGATTCAAACCAGCGGCAATTATCGAGCAGAGTCTGTCCGATCAATGCTAATGTTGGACTGTTCGATTCAAGATATAAGGGCCATTTTAAAACACTGTAAACTACGCGTCCCAGAAAATTCGCAGCTCGAAAGGTGAAGGAAGAATAGCTTTCTCCGTTGTATGGGTCATAAAACAACTATTGTACAGTGTTAATTATCACCACCGTAATGATCGCCATTTTCTTGTTGCTGGTGTAGGTCTAGGAGGACCTCATTTCTCTGTTTATTTCTAACAGCAATGGCCAATAAAACTTACCACTTAAACTCGAAATAATTAGTACATTGGGTTGTCCCGAAAGTTCTGTCGTTTCAATTCGAAAATCGTAACTTTTCGCTATCTTGACGGATTTACATTTTTTTGATTTTTAGAAAGGAAAAGTCTTCCCCTTTGTAATGGTTTTTTGATGAGTTTCTACTATACATTCATTGCAGCGATAAAAATGGAAAAAAGACGATCTAGGCTCTAATCTTTAAGTTAAGTCACCAAAAATCTGGAACATTGCGAAAAAATATGAAATTGTTATAACATAAGACTTTGACCGGTTTTTCGCAACGGAGAAAAAATTGTGCTGCCTGGACGTTTCTGTGAAAAGATGACTTTCGAGAAAAGATAATTTAATCAATTTTAGTATTTTCCATTGTAAACTCGAAAATCATAACTTTTCACAGGAACGTCCAAACAGCACAGTTTTTTCGCCTTTGTAAAAATTTCATAAAGATTATGTAGTGATGGTATCAGGTCTTCACAACGTTCCAGATTTTTGGTGACCTAACAGAAATTGATCAAATCTTAAATCGTCTTTTTTTCCATTTTTATCTCTGCAATGAATGTGTGATAGAAGCTCAGCAAGAAACCTTTACAAAAAGAAGGACATTCTCCTAATAAATTAAAAAGATGCAAGTCATCAAGATGTAAAATTTACGTATTTTTAAATTTATAACGGCAGAACTTTCAAGGCAACCTAATTTTACCCTACCGACCTCCAACTTGGTGGTTATACAGTAGGGACATATTAGTACTCTATACCTTTACTGGATTTTTTACTCGCATAGGAAGCAAGAAAAAAGACAGTCCAAAGTTGGCAAACTCCGCCCCCAACCCCTCCCGATTATGTCATTGTATTAGATCGTTCCAAAAGTTCTTTCCGTTTTTTTTTCAACCTATCATAAAAACACGTGCAATGAGGGTAGGGAAACGCTTTAGAGACTATCCAAGGCAGCTTTTCTTCCTCTTTTCAAAGTGGTATTCTTGTGCCGCCTGTTCTTGTGGTCAGTGAGATAATGGCCGAAATTTCGAACCCATAGTTTTTACCATGTCCAACTTTGGCAATTTTTCACAATCTTCTTTTTTTGACTTTTGGAAAAGCTTCAATAGCAGTCAGAGGGAGTAAACAAAATGCAATTTTGAAGGAATTTTTGGCAATTTCAGCTGGCTTTTCAGTGTTTTTTGAGATAACTTTTCCAGAATTCTTCACTTTTAAAGTCACAAAACACACAAATGCTCCGAACATTAGCGAATCTTCGGAATTCGACACTACTAAAAGTCGCTTATAATTGTCCACTATATGTATAAAGTAAATGAGTGTTTACCGCTTTGAAATGTAAGATTTCGCATTTTACGTGTACACCTTTAGGCTGATTGAAAATCAAGAATTATGGAAATTTTATCGCCACAAACCCCTCAAATTGGGAAGAAATGCTCAATAGAAAAAGGAGGAAAAACTGCATCGAATGACACCTTAGTTGTGCGCCGTTTTATGTTCTATTGCTTTTGGCATCACCAAAATTGGAATTTGATAGCATCAGATAAATAATTGTAAAAAATTTTCAAGGCTAGCTACAGACGCCGAAAAATTGCATTAAATTGCAATTTGTTTACTCTATCTGACTGTAAAAGCTTCGCCTAAAGTCAAAAAAGAAGACTGTGAAAAATTGCCAAAGTTGGACCTGGTAAAAACTATGTTTTCAAAATTTTGGCCATTATCTCACTGACCACAAGAACAGACGGCACAAGAATACGACTGTTGAAAAGAGGAGGAAAATCTGCGTCGGATAGTGCCTGAAGCATTTCCCTACCTTCATTCCACTGTTTTTAGGATAGGTTAAAAAATGGAAAAACCTTTGAACGACCTAATATAATACAAGAATTTCTAAGTACAATCTCAAAACTTTATCCTTGTATGTGCTCTTATGAACGAGAAATACCGAGTTTTACATGAAAAACCCGAAAAAAGTGGCATTCTGGCATACCTGTACCATCCTTTTTTTCAATCTTGACACCTGGAAAAAAATCCACCAAATAATTTTTTGGGTACTACTATGTGTCTGCTATATAGAGAACAAGTTGGAAGTCCGTAGGAATTTTCTGGAAGGAGATGCGATTTTCAGGATAGCTCGATTTTGCTTTGCTTTTTCAAATTTTGCCTGTATGACTTAGGTATCATTCATTCTATGACCAAAAGACGCGAGACCGCTTTGCACACATTGTCTAAACAAGCCTAATCGTGTAGCAGGCAGGTTCATACTTGTTATTTATCTCGTCCAAGTTTGTTCACTTTTTGCAAACAGGGAAGAACAAACTCAAACTTGTTAAAGGCAGTGTCTCACCAAAGTTGAGGTCGCGGGGATCTTTACATATTCTATTATAGGGACCTCTAGATAGGCCACTGCAACAAGTCCCACTCAATTTGACCCCCTCTACGCTGAGAAAAATTCGCTTAAAGTGGTACGCGGAGAGCCAGTTGGTACGCGCAGACGACTCCTCCCCCTCCTTACGCGTTCGAACATGTCCCTCCACTTGGCATCCCCCTCCCCTCTGTTGCTGCCACTGTGGCTGAGGCTGAACATGGAAGGTACAACTCGTCCACGTTGCTTCCGCGGGGCCTCCAGAAAACGGGGTTTTTGGGAACTTCGTGCGATTTTAAGCTCATACAGTGCTAGACAGGGTCCGACAGGCTTGCAAAATGCAAAAATTTCGGCAACTAAATTTTGGTGAGACACTGCCTTTAAGACAATGTCTGCAATGCGGTTTCGCATCTCCTAGTCATGGAATAGATGAAAGATCTTTGGTGGTCTTTCTGTGGAGCTTGCTCCGCCTTGTCGAATGGTACTCTAGGTCACTCTAGGTCTGCAAGGAAAACAGAAACAGCTCAATTCATTTAAATGGAGTTACTTTTAAACAACCTGATATATCGTTCGGAAAAATGTCTCTTTTTCATGCTCTTTATTTACGTTCAACAGAATTGAAACTATGTCGGTATACAGAATGGTCGTATTACATCTGAAAATACTACGATAATAGTTCACAAAAGCAAAGAAGGCACGCTGGGATGTCCATCACAGCATATGCCATAAACAATAATGTAAAGCAGAAAGATTAGGCCAATAATTTCATTGGTGGTTGCACTAACGAGTATCTATTGTTTTTCTTGTTAGTAAGTGCAATTGTTCGTAACTTTGCAATCTCGCTTTCTAACTTCTTGTCGCGAAAGATCTGACTAGGAAAAGATCCTTGGTTGAAATGGTCTTTCTAGAAAGCATACCTTTTTCAAAAACATCAAACGCTAATTCCAAATCTGTTTTTCCTATTTGCGGCGCATGCGCACCTCTGCACAAATAGTTAGGAGAGCTTTTATAGCGAAATTTGTAACGCGAATTTAGAGTAAAATTACTCATGGAATTTTCTGCAAGCAAATGGAGCACAGACTGTTAAACCTTTTCGCGAAAAAATTTCCAGCCTGCTACCCGCCGTACTCGTCATTATTCCATTTGTGTGTTGAAGAGGTTGCCACCAAGTTTTACCCCTGATTAATCGCTCATAACTCCTCACCTAGAGGAGCTCCGCAGATTAGGAAGACAGATTTTAAATCAGCCTTTAGTGCACTCAAAGCCATATGCATCTTAGCCAGGAAGGCCACTGCAACCAAAACCGTTCCCCTGTGAGAACTAGCCACGGTTTCTTCCACCGGGCTTTCAAAAATGCCGTTTAACTTTCTATGCTTTTTCTTAAATAATGATCTAGGCCAAAGCGAGTCAAACGACTCTTCGCGGGAATAGAGTTGATATTTATTACTTGCATTTTCTCTACCACATCTTTGTCATATAAAATAACTAGCTGGCTTACCCGGCTCCGCCGTATCCGGACCAAACTTGGCACACATACACTTCGGGCCCCGGCGGGTGTCACAGTCCACTTTTCGTTATCGATCGATGTCGATTTTACCGATTTTTATCGATTTTTTTGCAGAATTCACCTACAGGGCTAGGAGTTGGCACAGGGGGGGAAGTGAGCATGGGGATTCCGAATACAATATTAGTTTCCAGAATTATCGATTACTTTTATTGATCTTATCGATTTTTTGTAAATTTTGACATGCGAGGCTGGGATTTTGCACAGGGGGTAATCGAGCATGCTGATTACGAACACAATATTAGTTTTCAGGATCGTCCATTACTTTTATCGGTTTTATCGATTTTTTTGTAAAGTTTGACCTGCGGGGCTGGGAGTTTGCACAGGGGGGTAATCGAGCATGCAGATTACGAATACAATATTAGTTTTCAAGATCATCCATTACTTTTATCGATTTTATCGATTTTTTGAAAATTCGAGCTAGGGGCTGGAATTTGGCACAGGGGTGTAATAGCATGCTGATCACCCCCCTTGGGGATGATCAGCATGCTCGATTACCCCCCTGTGCCAACTCCCAGCCCCCTAGCTCAAACTTTGCAAAAAAATCGATAAAATCGATAAAAGTAATCGATAATCTCGAAAACCAATATTGTATTCGGAATCCCCATGCTCGATTACCCCCCTATGCGAACTCCCAGCCCCGTAGCTCAAACTTTGCAAAAAAATCGATAAAATCGATAAAAGTAATCGATAATCCTGAAAACCAATATTGTATTCGGAATCCCCATGCTCGATTACCCCCCTGTGCCAACTCCCAGCCCCGTAGCTCAAACTTTGCAAAAAAATCGATAAAATCGATAAAAGTAATCGATAATTCTGAAAACCAATATTGTATTCGGAATCCCCATGCTCGATTACCCCCCTGTGCCAACTCCCAGCCCCGTAGGTGAACTCAGCAAAAAAATCGATAAAAATCGATAAAATCGATATCGATCGATGACGAAAAGTAGCCTATGACACCCGCCGGGGCCCGTAGTGTATGTGTGCCAAGTTTGGTCCGGATCGGTTCAGAAATGGAATTTTCTATTCGGAACATACGTACACACATACATACAGACAGACATACAGACAAACAGACATTCAGCTTTATATATAAGATAAGCTAAAAAGACAATTTGCGAATTCGGCAAACTATCTTTTTAGAGGCAAGTTTGGTCGCCATCGCTTCAGAAGGGCGTTTGCAGATTGAATTTCGGTTGTTGGAGGTACATGCATAGTTACGTCTTCACAGAACAAAAAATTTTAGGCAATAACTTTCATGCACAGCTAACTTTTATAGGGAAGAATTATGGAGTAGAATACCACATTACTGGCTTTAATTCCCTGAAACTGGTAGTGATAAGTTACAATGATAAGTATTGATTTTGCTCACCAGATTATTATTTGGTTTTTTAGCTGTGTTTGTGAGAAAAAAATTTCGGAGAGCCACATAATTTGTTGTAACAATTCACTTGCACCAAAGTTCATCCTATATTCTAATGTTAAACGAGCACCTGAAAACATTTGCAGTGTTGAAGCAAGCCATAAGTGCATAAGAGCTGAGTTGATGAATAGGAAAAGTAATCAATCTTTGAGGTAATGGTTCTATTTTCGGGTCTGCACATATTTGTTGAAGACTCTGTATCAATTATGACAGGGATGATGAAACATCCTGATTACATATGGCTTGCCAAAGGCATGTGCATTAAAGTATAAGCAAATATTTATTAGGCAAACTTTGTACGTTTAAAAGCAATTAAAAGCACGCGACATCACATTCACTCTGGTAAGTTATCAAAACATCCTTTTTATGACTTAGAGATTGCACAGTCTCTTCTCAATCTAAACCATATCTTTTCCATTCGAACAACAAGTTTTGAAAGAGACTGAGAGAAGGAGATTGAGTTTACTGTACCTAGTTTCGTATTGACCACGGCATTATCAATGATTTAGCAAATCCGTTAGTACTGCAGGAGAGGAATTTGCCGAAACGTTGGTGATCCAGTAGCCTCTATAATGCAGAAAACCTTGCAACAATCACCATAAGTTTCCATCTGTCTCTATGATTATTTTATGGATGGGTGCTTCGGCCAAAATCTACACAAGAAAAGTTTCACAACTCACAAAATGACTTATGAGCGAAGCGATTTCAGACGAAATGGCCTTTGTACTCAAAAACAGTACCAATTTGAAGGGCATTGGAAACTAGAGAACGTCGCCTTGTGAGAGTTTTTGGAACAGAGAATAACGCGCAACTGTAACAAAATTGTCCACAACTCAAGTGGCTTAGCTTTGAATACCACATACTCCAAGCATTAGATACTTTTCGCCCAACATGCCCATTCTCAACACTGCTCCACATACCGCTCATAAAACGTCAAAAAGTTACCTAACTCCACTATCACTAAAATTCGCGTCGAGCTGCTATGCTTAATTTAAAATGGGCGAATTTCAAGTCCAATGCACCGTTCGACTCAGCTCAAAGGGCCGATTTTTTTATAAATAAAAGTGCCCGATTGAATAGGGTAGGCGGTCAGAAATCACGAATCTATTCATATTTTTGCTTACGGTACGGTTTACTCAGTCTGCAATGCCTTCTTCTTTATATATAAAGATGCGCTTCGGTCCGCCAAGTAGAGCGATGTTATCGGATTCGTTCAATTACCATCAAAACCAAGATATGCTCGCTAATCTCAGTTAATTCTAATGGAGTTTGGTGACGTCTTGATAAATTGTGAGCGGTATTGCATTTAAGCGCGAAGGGGCTGTCGAACTCTTACATAGCTTCATTTCTCGCTTCAAAAAACCTTTAACTCAATGTCGAGAAGCCGTTGGTATATAATGAAAATAGGCTTGAATTTAGCCTTCTATGTCCGTCAAAGTGGGGTATGGCCCATTTGAAAAGAATTACTTAAAAACATTCTCCTTGTGAACTAGATGAATCTTTGAAGCCCTAGCCTTACCTCTGATGTGAACTGTAGTGGATTCATGGGAATACTATGGTAAGACTTTCGGAAAAGCTCTTCCGCATAATATTCAGTTAACAAGTGGACTTAGTCGACCATCTTTGCCTGCTTTGCACTCAAGAGTCGCTCTTTTGATGAAAAAGGTTATCTTTTGCAAGTCTGCGATGATGTTTTTAGTAGAGACTTGAGTCAAGGTGATTTTTCCATAGTCATGAACTTAACAAAAGTTTCCTTGGTACTTTTCCGTTATCCGGACCCACCTTTTCAAAGGGCTCTCATATTATACGTTTTTTAGCCTAAGAATAATTTTCCATAGATTCTCGAGGACTGCCTCCTTGCCACATGTCAAGAAAAAATTGACACGTTTTGGCTTATCTTGACATGTTTTTTTCGAAATCCTTTCTAGTGAGATAAAAGAGAATTTGTATTTTAAAGCTGTACTGTTTTACACGAGCGCAAAACAATCAAAAACTTAGTTTAAAACGTCGTGCTTGCCTTCAGCAGTGATTCAAAAATGTGTTTCTTTTCAAAAAATTTTCGCCAGATTTTAGTTGAAAAGACTATAAATGATAGTTTAAAGTACGCTGCTTCTCTCGCCACTTAAATGATGGAATTTTAGCGCACTTCTCTATCCTGATCGAGTCCTATTCATCTACAATGGTATGCCGTTATTGCCATAAAAATTTTCACTTTGAAAGTGTTTGATCGAAATGAGATCAAGATTGACTAAAAGAGGTTTGAACTTACGTCGCTAGGTAGACAAACTCTTGGCAAAACCTGTTAGACACGTTAGTGACGTGTCAAGTTTTGTTGACACGTGGCAACAGGTTAACACTCGTTCTCGTGAAGCTGGGACCAAATATGGTGTAAGGATAGAAGCAATATCTTTTTTTGGAAAAATGGGTCCGGATAACGGAAAAGTACCGTTTCCTTCATAGGATGAAAATTACATCATTTGAACAGAGCAAATACATTTTTTGCCCGCTAAAATAGATGTTATTTCAGTTCAGACGTTTTCCGCAGTGAGGTTTATAAGATTTATTTGAAGCTGGTGTTGACAGCCGTATACCAAAATTACCACTATCGAAGTTCTAACGTCAAGCAATCGTTGCTACACGTTATCATACATTCATTACTGCTACCCATATGATTATTTCAAAATAACGTATTTCACCTAAGAATGTATTATAGAAGTGGCTGTGGCGACAATGCTCTTCCAAAAACTGCTACTATTTCTATTCCTTGCATTTGTGCATGGGCATGTTCTTAAAATCTGTTATCCCGGCAAGTGTTTTAATCTTCAAAAGGTCAGTGCAATTTTAATTCTGAACATTATATAATCTGCTATAAGTTTGCCTTACAGTGCATGCATGATTGCGAGGATACTAGATTATTTAACAAGCGCATACGCGTCAGAAAGTTGGATTGCATAGAGTGGTGTAACTACTGCCATCGAAACACCCTTAAAAACCTTCAAAATAACTCCAGCTGCATTCTGGACTAAATACAGTGAATAATGGCTTTCTAAAGACGCAGGACTTTCTCTTACTTGAGAATAAAGTTACTTGTTAGCTACTTGGTTCATGTTCAAAAAATAGGGCTTTATTAGCATCACATGCAACTATGTACGCTACAGCACACTTTGAGTATTCATTTGACCAGCGACAACGATTCCTTCACCGAAAACCCCTCATTGAGCTGAAGAGCGATAGAGTGCATAATCATACTGGGAAAAAACGTATAAATTGAGTTGTAATTTGAACAGGCTAAAAACTTGACATAAAGTAAAATGCTTTATCTGAGTGGTGAGAATAATGGTGTTTATTCGCTATTTTTATTTTTGGAAACAAGCCGCTTTTATAAGACATAAATTAATGGCAGGGCTTGATTTCAATGTAGAAGAAGGAAATGGTTAGAAGTCAAAGTGGCCATTCCAAACAATCTGAATACTGTTAAATGCAGCAAATGCTTCAAATCTATCTTCCTTATCTGCTAAGCTCCTTTGCAAGCGAACTTATGAGCACTTTTACTGCGAAAAAAATCATGCACAAAAATTGCGAAATCGAGCATGTCATTGCCGTTCTAGCTCACCTTATGTATGGGCCATATGAAGTAATGCTGCATGTTTTGGTTCAGCGCCTCAAACCGAACCTGGCTCTGTACTGATCTACCTTATACGCATTTCTCAGCAAAATAATGGCCTCTAATGACTTATAACTTGGACCACAAAAGTGTACAGCAGGTATGAAAACAGGTTCAAAGTCAGCGTTTTATGCTGCGTCTAATGGAATGCAGCTTGTTTGGATTGGCCACTTCGATTTCATGTTGAAAGATTAGGATATGTAGTAGAATGTGGTACGCAAACAATTCCAGCCTCTATCGTTGTTCGCTCATTCGGTAAGAATACCATTATGTAATTTTTATTGACACGGTTGCACAATAAACGATTTATAACTGTGCCAAAAACATTAGAAGATTCATCTCGTTGATTCAAACCAGCGGCAACTATCAGCAGTCTACCGGATTAATGTCAATGTTTGGAATGTTTGACTGAAGATATAAAGCCCATTTTAGAACACTGTAAACTGCCACGGAACAAACAACAAACACGGCCAAATCATGTGCAGCTCAAAAGTGAGGAAGCCTAGCTTTCTTTGTTGTAGGGGTCATAAAACAATTCATGTACAGTATTAATCACCTTGAAATCACCGTATTACTTGCCACATTCTTGTTGCTGGTGTAAGTTTAGGAAAACCTCATTTTTCTGTTTATTTTTAGCATCAATAGAAGCCAATGAAATTTACCAATCAGACTCCTTGACCTTGACGGATTTGGATCTTTTCAATCTCATCAGAAGAAAAAGTCTTCCTCATTGTAAGGATTTCTTGCTGAGCTTCTACCATCCATTCATTGCAGAGTTAAAAATGGAAGAAGAGGACGATGAAGGTTTTAATCACTTTAAGTCGGGTCACCAGTAATCTTTGCGAAATAATCTGAAATCATCATAACATATTTATGACCGATTTTTTGCAACAGCGAAAAAATTGTGCTGTTTAGATGTTTCTGTGAAAAGTTATGATTTTCAAGAAATGACAAATCAATCAATTTTAGTGTTTTTTATTGCAAACTCGATAATCATAACTTTTCACAGGAACGTCCAAACAGCACAATTGTTTCGCTGTTGCAAGAAAAAACGCATCAAAGTCATGTAATGATAATATAAGGTTTTTTCGCAACGTTCTAGATTTTTGATGACCTAAATTGAAGTGATTGAAGCTTAAATCGTCTTCTTTTTCCGTTTTATCTCTGCAATGAATATATGATAGAAGCTCAGCAAAAAAACCATTACGGAAAAAGACATTTTCTTTCTAATAAACTCAAGAGATGCATATGCGTCAAGTTAGCGAAAAATTACGAATTTTCAAATTTGAAACGACAGAACTTTCAGGGCAACCTAATATTAGGCTGTTCCAAAAGTAAACTCCTTTTTTGGATAATGCAAGCTGTCTTTGCTTTCCTAGTAGACTTAGGGTGTCATTTGAGAGGGCAGATCGAGCTCTACAAAATGAACACCAAAGGTGCGACTAAGCCGCATTCCATGCAAAGTTTGAATCCAAATCAAAAAAATTTTATCACCTGAAAACTGGACTTTTGCGAAGAAAAACCCTACGGACCTCCAACGGTCGTTACATAGTAGGCACATAGTGGTACTCAAATATGCCTTCAATGAATGGATTTTTTGCGCATAGAAAGCGAGAAAAAATGTAGTTCAAAAATGGCAAACTCGGCCCTCAGCTCCTCCCACATACGTAATTATATACTACAAGCCTTACTGACAAGGGAATGGTCAGAAGTCGAAGTGGCCAATTTGGAAAGGTTGCCCATTCGATGCAACTTAAAAAGCTGATTTTAAATCTGTCATCTGTACCTGCAGAGCGCCTTTGAAGGCTAAGTTATGAGCAGCTTTAGTCCGAAAAAAATCGTACGCAAAAATTGCGAGATTGAGCACATTATTGCCCTTTTCGCTCACCTTTGGGTACGGGCCATATGAAGTGATCTTGCATGTTTTGGTTTGGGAGCCAGGAATGGCTCTGTACGGCCAAGTTTGCCCTTTACACACACAATTTCTTGGCAAAATAATGGCCTTTAACGGCTTATAATTCCATCCGCAAAAGTAGTCTGCAGATAAGGATGACAGCTCTGAAGTCAGCGTTTTATGCTGCATTTGACAGTATACAGCTTGAATGAATTGGCCACTTTGATTTCTGACCATTCCCTTGTGAGTATAATTTTAAAACTTCATCCCTTTAGTTGCTTTGATATCCGAGAAATTCCTAGAAATACCAAGTTCTACATGAGAAACCCGAAAAAATTACATTCTGGCGTTTTTATGGACCCTTTTTATTTCTTAATTTTGACTCTCGATAAAAATCCGTCAAATAAATTTGTGCTGACCAAGATGGAAGTGCGCAGAAATTTTTTGGAAGGAGTTACGATTTTCAGAGTAGTTGGAATATTTTGATTTTTGGCTTCAAAATTTGCCTGGATTACGACTTAGGTGGATCCTCGGTCTTTCTTTAGAGCTTGCTTCGCCCTATCAAATGGTACCCTAAGTCTGTTAGGAAAACAGAAACAGTTTGATTTATGCAAATATACGGTTTACTTTTGGGACAACCTAATATATCGTTCGAAAAAATGTCTGTTTCTCATGCTCCTGAATTTACGTCTAACAGAATCAAAACTATGCCGATATACAGGTCGCTTGGATGGTGCCGAATTTTGGCCCCCGGCTATTGAGGAGGCTTAGGCATTCTTTTGAAACAGTGTATGCTTTAGGCAAAGGCAAGAACGCTTCATATTATATCTCAAAATATTACGATGGCAGTATTCACATAGGCAAAGAAGGCACACTGAGGTAGTCATTAAAGTATATGCCATAAACAAATAATGTAAAGCAGGGAAATTAGGCCGATGATTTCTTAGCTGAAATCGAAATCGCCACATTCTCGCGACTTGGCGATTTGCCAAATGTCTAGAGATTAAGCATGCGAGGCTCTCAGATGCATGGGTGCCTAGATTCCGTGAATTGTAACAAACGCAGCAAGTCTGGCCCAAGCAAAGTGCGTTTACGACCAGCTATGGAGAGTCGTTACAGTGCCAAATCGCGCGGCGATTAAAATTGCGTGAGGTATGCCTTAGGCCTAAATGAGAAGTTATAAGAGCTTTACTAGCGAAATTTGTGACGCGAAAGACGAAATTTACTGATAGTGTTCCCTTTAAGTTCGAATGGAATGGTCTGTAAAAACTTCCCGGGAAAAGGGAACTCCCTCCCTGCTACCCCCACCCCGTACACGTCATTATTCCATCTGCGTGTTGAAGGTTTCAGCATTGATTTTATTTCAATCAGTCATTTAGTTTTTTCCCTCATAAATTGCTCATAGCTCTGCGGAGGTGATCCGCAGGTAAGGAAAACAGATTTGAAGCTAGCTTTTAGTGCCTCTTGAGGCTATATGCACTTTCAAAAATGCCGTTCAACTCCCCATGCTTATCCTTGAATGATGATGTAGGCCAGAGCTAGACTCAACCGACTTTTCGTGGGAATATGAGAGGTGATACGCTTTATTACTTGCACCAGTGCTTCACCTCTGCTTCGCAGAGGTTCGCACTGGCATCGTGAACCGTGGTAAACTCACTTTCTGAGAGCTTGTCTCTCAAATCATTGTTCGGTTTATTGCAAAGTGAGCCGTAGTTAAAAATGAACCAAACTCGCTATCTTAACCTCACATGATGTTTAGTATCGTAAATCATTCCTCACTGTAATTTCGTAACGGACAAACTGCAAACAACTTCAGATTAAGCCGCTTATTACAAGTTATGATAATTCTCTACCACATCCACTGTCAAACAAAATAATGAGCTGATAAGATTGTTTGCGATTTAGGCAAGTCTGGTCGCCTTCGCTTCGGAAGGGAGTGTTTGCAGATTAAACTTCGTTTGTTGAATGTTTATGCACAGTTAGGTCTTTAAAAAAAGAGGATTTCAGGCTGAACAACTTTATGCACAGCTCACTCTTATAGGGGAGAATTATGGCGTAGAGGATCACAATATTGGCCTTATCGGTTTGAAGCTGATAGTGAAACTGATTACATCTATGAAAAGTGTTGATTTTGCTCACTAGATCAAGAAAGTTTTAAAGTTTTTGTTTTGAAATTGCGTTTGTGAAAAAAAATTATGACAGCCACATGATTTGTTGTGATAATTTACCTGCAACAAAGTTTGTCTATTACGTTGTCCCGAAAGTTTGGTCCGTTTTTTCATCACTCACCAAAACCTACAAAACGTCAATCTAGACGACTTGGATAGTATTTGTTTCAGACTTTTAGTCTCTTTTTCACAGCTATATTTGCTTTCTGATTCACCCTGTTTTGGCAACGTTATCGCCGGGGCTTTTTGAGTAACACAGCAATAACGCCAAATATTTCCTGAATTCTAAAAATTTTTACCCTGACGTTTCCAAAGAGCGCAGATGAGAGAAAGCCGAGCTGTGAAGCAAATCTTTGGCTACATTGTATTCATTTTAGATTACATAGGCCACGTTTAACAAGTCCGTTATGATTATTTATTTGAGAAAAACAGCGGCTTTTTGATTACGTTTACCACGTAAAAGTTCCAAAAACTCCAAAAAGCTGTTTTTCAAAGCAAATCAAACTTGGTTGTGTTTCATAAATAACACTGATAAGAATGGTGTTTCAATTCGCAAAAACTTCAAAAGTTTTCACGTATTTGCTGCAATTGCGTGTTTCATGACTTTGCCAAAAATTAAAACCTCTGAAGTGTCGAATATTGTTGTGCCGAACAGGTTGTTAGGTGGTCCTTTTATTGTCAGTACTCTTCGGCCTTACGTTTCGACGCTTTCGTCTTCATCAGAGGCCTGGAATGGTTCAAAGCTTCATCCGTAATTCCAGCCCATCAAACGTCTCTACCAGCCCTTGCCAGTTTTCGGCGCTTCCCCAATCTAGTGCTATAAGAATTGTGATGGCAAAAGACATACACGGCGCGGCAGAATAGGTGACTGCGCGAAGATGGGAGTGGTGTATCAGCTTGAATGTCTGAAATGTCATGCACGCTTTATTGGGAAAACATGAAGAACACTGGGCATTAGCATCAAAGAGCATTTGTCAGATAAAAGGCGTAAGAACTTGGCTTCGCCGCTTGGCAGACACAGGCACGAATTGCATGGTGGAGATGACTTTGATATCAAAGTCACAATTCTAACACTTGAAAAAGAGATCTCGGCTAGGAAAGCCTTAAAATTGTTCTGGATTTCTGCAAAGAATCCAGAAATGAACAACAAAAACGAGTGCTTATCCATAACCGCTGATTTCCTTCCGTTTTTATCATTATGTGAGCTATAACTGTTCATGCGACATCCCTCAATAGCTCAGTCGTCCGTCGCGAACATCTAGATCCGACACGGACACCTAACGAAGCGGTGGTTCCCTGGTATGTCTTTTGCCATCACAATTCTTATAGCACTAGATTGGGGGAAGCGCCGAAAACTGGCAAGGGCTGGTAGAGACGTTTGATGGGCTGAAGTTACGGATGAAGCTTTGAACCATTCCAGGCCTCTGATGAAGACGAAAGCGTCGAAACGTAAGGCCGAAAAGTACTGACAATAAAAGGACCACCTAACAACCTGTTCGGCACAACAATTCGACACTTACGATCATGCCCAGGTTTAATGATTACGGAACATGGAAATTATTAGAAAACGTACCGCCGCATCTGTTCCGACTGACACGAGAAGCGCTATCGCTTCGGCAAAAAGTGGTAGCTATTCGCCAGTCCTTACTGTTCCTCCAACGATGCAAGAGACATAACATCGTTCCCAAGTTCATCGAAGCAAAGAAAATAGAATATACTTGCTGTCTCGATGAGAATGATGCGAAATTCAAGAAGATTTATCATTCTATTTTGAACGTTATCATTGTCGAGAAACGCAGAATGTTGTACTCTATCCTATTGAAATGTGATTGTAAAGAGAAGGCTTGTGAACGTCTCTTGCCTAGTCAGACTTGGAGGAAAATTGAGGATGTTTCGAAGTCAATCTGTGATTCGATCCGGTCTAATGTTAAAACTAGGCTCATTGCAAAGTACGACCGACTTAAAGCTAGAAACAGCAGATTGGGAAAACTAAAAATGATACATTGTAGTCCGAAAATTGTTCTATTCAAAGCATACTCAACTCTTTTCGAATCTTTAGAATAAAATTTTTGACAATTAGCCTAACGTTGAGCAGGTAAAATTGGCGGGTGTGGGATGTTGGCAGTTATCAATTAAAGCATAAAGATTTCATTTCTAGATTGTGCCCTATGAAAGAGAGGGAAAAGCCGCATCGAGTGCATGTTGAAACTCATTCAGGTCTTTATTGTGCGTGGTTTTATAGTGGTTTGAATAAACGGGCACATGAAAAGCATTTGCAGTGTCAAAGCAAGGCACAAGTGCATAAGAGCTGAGCTGATGAATAGGAAAAGTAATCATCTCTGAAGTGGTGACTCTGTTTTCGCGTCTGCTCCTATTTGTCAATGTCCTTGTGTCTATATGACTGGAAGGTGAAACACTTGTGATTACATATGACTTGTCAAGTGCATGTGCGTTACAATATAAGCAGATGAATTATTATACAAAACTTATGTATAAAAGCAGTTGAAAGCTTTTAAGATTCTGAGAGCTCTTAAAATTCCATTCATTTGGTAAGTTATCAAAAGACCTTCTTGTGACTCAATGCAATTGCACAGTCTGTTCTCAATCTAATCCATATCTTTTCCACTAGAACAACAAGCTTAAGGAGATTGAGCTTAACGTAATTTCAAGTTAACCATTGCATTATCAATGATTTAGCAAATTTGCCAATACTTATAACAAGAATATGCTGAAACGCTGATGATCAAGAGCCGCTATAACGCAAAAAACGTTACAGACATTTCTTTAGTCTCCCATTTGCCTCTTTGATCACTTTATGGTTTGATATTTCTGACAAAAACATAATCATAATCAACATAATCATAATTAAAAACATCCAACATATTGGATGCTTTCTACTCAACATGCTGTCTCAACACTGCTCCACATACCGCTCATAAAACGTCAAAAAAGTCACCGAACTCCACCATCATCAAAATCCACATCGAACCTCTATACTTGATTTGAAATGGACATATTCTGTGAACGCACCGTTCGGCTCAGCTCGGCGAGGCCCATTTTTCTATATTTGAAAATCTCGACTAAATACGGTAGGCGGTTTGAATTCACGAATCTTTTCATATTTTTGATTACGGTTTACTCAGTGATGCTCCCTTCTATGTATTGCAAGATGCGCTTTACTTCGCTAAGTAGAGCGATGCCCCGATTCGAATCGTTTACTTTGAAAACCAAGATATGCTCCTTAATCTCAGTTGACTTCAATGTAATTGGTGACTTCTTGACGAAATGTGAGCGGTACTGCATTTGAGCGCAGAGATAACCGTTACAATTGATCTAACTCATTGTTAGATTTAGCATCCATTTTCCCCTCCAAAAACTCTCATAACTCAGTGTCCAGAGGCACCTGGCATAGAAGTAGGTTTAGAATTATCCTTTTATGCTTGTCAAACTAAGGTAAGACTCATTTAGAAGAAAGAACTCAAAAGCGTTTCCTTTGTAGACAGATTTCTTCACAGCGCTAGCCTCACCTTTGATGCGTACTGTACTAAATTCATGGAATTTCTAAAGCAAGACTTTCGGAAAAGCTCCTTCGCCTATTATCAGTCTTATAAGAGGAAGTAGTTGACTATTACATTGTCTGCTTTGCACCCATAAATCACGCTTTTGTTGAAAACTCATTTTCTGCAATGCAATGGTTTTTTCAGTAAAGACCTAATGAGGACGATTTTTTAGTATTCATGGAATCACCGGAACTTTCCTTTCTAGAAATTTTGCATAATCGTGATTTTAATCGTTTCTTTTTAGTCAATGAAAATTGCACCATTTGAACCGATCAAACGCACTTCTTGACCGTTACCAGATTATTTCGGTTCAGACCTTCTCTGCAATAAGGTTCACTTGAAGCTAATTTTAACAACTGTGTACCAGAATTTATCCTCATTAGAGTTCTATCGTCAAGCAATCGTTGCTATACATTCATTATCAATGCCCATATAATTATTTTAAGGTAAGGTAACGTATTTCGCATAAGAAAGTATCACAAGTGTGACTGTGGCGACAATGCTCTTCCAAAAACTGCTACTATTTCTCCTTCTTGCATTTGTGCATGGGCAGCAACTTATAATAATGCGCTTGAAACAAAAATGTTCCAGTGGCTGTTACGACTTCGATATGGTCAGAGTAATTCTATGTCTAAGCATCATATAATCTGCTATGAGTTTGCCTTACAGTGCTTCAAGGAATGCATGAATCTCAGAGAAGAATTATCACACCTAGATAAAAACGTCACAAGGTTTAACTGCTTGGAGTGGTGTGTCGGCTGCAACAACGAAAACCTCAAGAACCTCCCCTGCAAAGTGGAATCCAGTGTATAAATGATGTCTTCTCAAAAACGCAAAACCTTCGCAACCCATGTTTTCAACAGCTTTAACATGGAAATAAACTTTACATGCTTGTTAGTGCACCCGGTTCATGTGAAAAAAATTTTAAAAAAAAATGTGCCACATGCAACTGCGTACGCTGCAGCATACGTGGAGTAATCATTTATTCATTGACAAAGTATTTTTGTCAACAGTGTCTTATCAAAAATCAAAAGAGCGCCGTGTGTGATTCCTTCTCAAGACTCTGAATCATCCCTTATTTAGCTGAACAGCGATGGAGTGCATAATCAAAAAAATGCTAGATTAAGTAGTAATTCAAACGAACTGAAAATTTGACATGATGTAAAATGCTTTTTCTGTGTGATGCAAATTTTTCATTCTTTAAAACAGGCCGCTTTTGCCTAAATCAATGACAGGGCTTCATATTAATGTACGAGAAGGAAGTTGTCAGAAGTCAATGTGACAATTTCAAACAAGGTGAATACTGTTAAATGCAGCAAGGCTTAAAATTTGTCTTCCGTATCTGCTGAATGCTTCATAAGCGAAATTATGGCAGTTTTCCCGCGAAAAAAACCATGCAAAAAAATTGCGAAATCGAGTATGTCATTTCCTTTTAGCTCACCCTTTGTATGGGCCATATGAAGTTATGCTGCATGTTTAGGTCAAATCTCAAACTGAGGCTTTGTACAGAATGAGTTGCCCTTTACATGCATTTTTCAGCAAAATAATGGCCTTCAATGGCTTATAAACCACAAAGTGTTCAGCAGATATGAAAAACAGGTTAAGTCAGCGTTTTATGCTGCATCTAATGGAATGCACTTGTTTGAATTAGCCACTTCAGTTTCACGTCAAAAGATTAGGATATGTAGTAAAAGGTAGTACGCAAACGATTTTTGCAGCTTCTATCGCTGTTTGCTTATTCTGTAAGAATACCATTATGTAATTTTATTAACACGGCTGCACAATAAACGATTCACAACTGTGCCAAAAGCATCAAAAAATTCGTCCCGTTGATTCAAACCAGCGGCAACTATCTAGCAGTCTGCCTGTTTGATGCTAATGTTGGAATATTTGACTGAAGATATAAAGGCCATTTTAATACACTGTGAACTACACGTCTTAGGAATTGTACAGCTCAAAAGGTGAGGAAGCCTAGCCTTTGTTGTTAGGGGTCATAAAACAATTTGTATAGTGTTAATCACCTCAAACCACCGTAATAATCGCCACTTCCTTGTTGCTGGTGTGAGTCTAGGAAAACCTCATTTTATTTAACATCAATGAACGCCAATGAAGTTTATCAGTGAAACTCGAAATAATCACCACAGGATTAAGTTGTCCCGGAAGTTCTGTAGTTTCAAATCTAGAAATCGCAGCTTTCGCTATCTTGAGGATTTGCATCTTTTTAAGTTCATTAGAAAGAAAAACTCTTCTTCTTTGTTAAATTTCTTGCGGAGCTTCTATCATATGTTCATTGCAGAGATAAAACTGGAAAAAGAAGACGATTTAGGTTCCAATCATTTTAAGTTGGGTCACCAAAAATCTGGAAGTTGCGAATAGATTTGAGATTATCATGACATAAGATTGATGAACTATTTTTGCAAAAGCAAGGAAATTGTGCTGTTTGGAAGTTTCTGTGAAAAGTTATGATTTCTGAAAAAAGTGACAAATTAGTCAATTTTAGTGTTTTCTACTGTAGACTCGAAAATCATAACTTTTCACAGGAACTTCCAAAGAGCACAACTTTTTCGCTGTTGCAAAGAACAATACATGAAACTTATGTAATAATGATATCAGATTTTTTCGCAACGTTCCAGAAATTTGGTGACCTAACTCAAAATGATCAAAGCCTAAATTGCCTTTTTTATCCTTATTTCTGCAATGAATATATGGTAGAAGCTCAGCAAGAAACCATGCAAAGCGGAAGACATTTTTTCTAATAAAGTTAAAAAGATGCAAATCCGTCAAAATAGCGAAAATTCACGATTTTTCAAATTTGAAAAGAAGTTTTGGGACAGCCTAATATTATACAGAGTGTCCCAAAAGTAAGTACACGCTTTTCAGTCGTTAATATCTCTCTTCCCACTGTGTCTTTTTCCGCCATTGAGTAAAATTTTGTAGAAGAGGTTTCAACTTAGATTTACAGTATCCAGCGTAATCACCAGGGTTGAGCGTGGGGTCAAGCGCGCCCGACCTGGGGGATCGTATCGAGGGTAAGACTGAGGGGGGGGGGGGTCGTAATCAAGAATCGTATTTGTTAAGTTGGGGAGATACTGCGAAGTTAAAGAAGAAAAGCGCTATTCAGGTGGATATTGCGATCACCTGAAGGAATGACAGTCATAAACAGCATACTGATTGTCCTCACAATGAAAGTTTCAGCCAAAATTCAAATCTTCATCTCTTTTACTTTGACATATGAGGTCGACAAGGAAGCTTGCTGTGTGAAACGGGTATCATTTCCATAATCAGCATGTCAAATTACCTCTATGCGCTCTACAAACCATTACCTACTGCAGTTTCTAGTGTCTCGCAGAGTCTAAAAAGCGTGACATTCAAACGTGATCAACTTGGTTTCCTAAGTGAGAAAAGTCAGCTTTTGTATACTCATAACAAAGTAATGTTCTCTACAAGTCTATGCTACAAATCGGGCATCATATCGCTTTCAAACAGTGAAGTAAAAAGTGCTACCAAAATTCCATCCGGCGCGTTTTTCACGTTGAGTGCTTCAACTCCTCGGATTAGCACAAGGCCGAAACAAGTCGAATCAAGCTCAAACACTCATTGTGGAATCTTCAAGGGCTGAGCTAGCGAATCACATAGAAGTTGGGTATAAAAGCTTTTAAATAAAGTTAATGGGGTCAGGCGCAACCCCTCAAAAGGTCAGGCCGCCTGAGCTTTTGAGAGTTGCGCCTGACCCTCTTAACTTGCCTTCAACATTCAAAAATCGCCCCTTTCTTAATATGAGTATTGTGCGCAAAGCCTCTTCTTGCTATATTGAAAACTTGGAGCCAAACACTCCACCCCTGTGAAAATTATAGCACTGAAAAGAGGACTATCCAGATCTAAAACTTGCCGTCAAGTTGCCTGTGGTTGTGCAATCGCAGAAAGTCAGTTCTACAGACCTCAAAAAATAGAAACCTGCAGTGAAGGCTGGTCTTCTTCAAAATATAACACCCTGAGAGCTTGGAGGTGAAGCGGAGGGTCGTTTAGGGGCTTTCGCAGGGGGGGGGGGGTCGTTTTTGAAGAACTTGTGCCTGACCTCTTGCTCAACCCTGGTAATCACCGATCGCTGTTCATTACTATAGGATTACTGTATGAACTTTGACAAGGATCTTAAGCCATTGGAAGCCATATTCTGCCTCGGAACAAAACCAAACAAGCCAAAAACTCTTATACTTGGTAATGGGAGCTGCCGATTTCGAGTATGAAATTTTTACTTTACTGTGATGCTTTTTCCAAAATTATCCCACGTAAACCGTGATAACCGAGTTCCCACTATTTGTCAGAAATGTATTACATCGTCAAGAAAAGCTTAGAACACTCGTAAAAAGTTGTGTGGTGGAATCAGCGTGCGCGAAAATCCTAGTGCACAGTTTTTCAAAGTTTCTGGAAAAAAATTTTGTATGGCATATTTCACAATGATTCCACATGCTGGAAGTTCTTACCGTTACCCTACATTAACAAACAGCGATCGGTGATTCAATCGATACTGCGAACCTATGTATGCTGAAGTCTTCTATACATAATGGTACTTGACTGGCGAAAAAAAAAGACCCATCGCGGGGGAGATATTGACGATTAAAAAGCGTGTACTTATTTTTGGGACACCCTGTATATATTAGGTTGTCCCAAAAGTTTTTCGCACCATTCAAAAATTCAGATTTCTAAAATTTTCGGCCGATGTGACTGCTTTTATTTCTGTATGAAATACTAAACAGGGAAGGTATATGATTCGCAGTAGAGTTTCCCTATAAGATGCATATCATTCGAGAGGTCTTTGAATGCTGATTTCAAACAAAATTCCTTATCTGCTTATCGGTTTATTGAACAAAGTTACAGGCATTTGTTTGGCTTCAAGATACTGATTTTGGTTGCTTTTTGCATGACTAGGGCGGCAGGGTAGCTCCAAAACTATTCTCATCAATTTTTTATGTACAATAAATATATCTCAGAAATTTGGGCGCCCAACTTTGGACCAAATTCGCATTTATTACGAATTCAGATTATTTACACAGTACATGACCATGCAAACTGGAGGCGGAAAATTGGCTGTAACTTTGTCCAGTAAACCGATAAGCAGATAAGGAAGATTGTTTTGAAATCAGCAATAAGACCTTTCGAATGATATACACCTCATAGGGAAACTCCACTGCGAGTCATATACCTTCCCTTGTAAGTCATGCTCTTTATAGCGACATCTTAGCTAGCTACTAATCATCATCCGTTGCATAAATAAGAGCGATAGAATAAAATTAGTCAAAATTTGAGTTTCCTGTGTAGGGTCATAAAAATCTGAAACTTGCAACAAAAATCAGAGCAGTTGATATTATAGGTTTTATTATCTGCTCTTTCCAACTGCGCAAAACTTGTGCTGATTGTACGTCTCTACCAAAAGTCATGATTTTAGAGAAAATGCCAAAACAAAACAAAATTGACTTTTTATATTGCTTGCTCGAAACTCATAACGTTTGATAGAGACGTTCAATCACAACTAGTTGAGGCCACTTCGACTGAGGAAGGATCCTTTCCCAGTAAGACACTAACCATGGTTTCGTTCACCGGGTTTTCGCAAATGCCGTTCAACATTCTATGCTTATCTTTGAATAATGATATACCATAAAGCTACAGCCATTCGATTCTTTGCGGGATCATGAGAGTCGTTACGCTTTCTTATTTGCATTATTTCCTACCACATCCACCTTTGCCATACAAAATAATGAACTAAAAAGATAATTTGCCAATTCAGCAATTTTAGTCGCTTTCGCCTTGAAAGGCAGTTTGCGGATTGGGTCACGGTTGTTGGATATCCATGCACAGCAGTGGAGTACCCAGGATTTCGGCTCGGGGGGGGGGACAAAAATTTTTCTCAGATGAAGGCGCGTGGAGTCAGCCACGCACTCCAAAGAATTTTAGGGGGGCTTCAAAATTTTTCCGGGCCTCTGACCCCAAAATTTCAAAAAAAGGGGCGCGTGGCGTCAGTCACGCTTTTTAATTAAAAATTTTTTTATAAGGCTAATTTGAATTTTTAAAAATTTTTAAAAATTATTTTAATTGTTTACAAAAATAAACAAGCCACTTGCACATTTTTATAACTCATGTAAGTAACTTTCAAAAATTTCGCGACCCGTTCTCGGGGGGGGGGGGCTCCCCCCTCGGTACGCCACTGATGCACAAGCTACACGTCATCACAGCAAAGAGGATTTTAGGCTTAATAACTTTCACGCACAGCTCACTTTTGTGGGGAAGAATTAGGGCGTAGAGGGTTACATTATTAGCATTAGCAGTCTGAAACAGATAGTAACAGTTACAGTAATGAAAAGTACTGATTTTGCTCACTACATCAAAAATTTTGTCATTGGCGTGCTTGTGAGGAAAATTTCAACTGCCACATAATTAGTTGTAATGATTGTCTTGCCCAAATGTTCATCTACATACCAATGTTAAACGAGCACATGAAAACATTTACAGTGTTGAATCAAGCCATAGGTGCATAGAAGCTGAGTTGATGAATAGGAAAAGTAATCATCCCTGAAGTGGTGGCTCTATTTTCGGGTCTGCTCCTATTTGTTGAAGACCGTGTGTCTGTTTAAATGGAATGGTGAAATACTCCTGATTACATATGACTTGTTGAGGGCATTTGCGTTACAGTATAAGCAAATGAATTGTTGGGCAAACTTCATATGTATGAAAGCAGTTGAAAACACGCAAAATCACATTCATCTGGTAAGTTACTAAGCTCTTTTGCGACTTAATGCGATTGCATAGTCCGTTCTCAATCTAATGCTTATCTTTTCCACTAGAACAACAAGTTTTAGGGAGGTTGAGCTTACTGTAATTTCGAGTTGACCATAGCATTATCAATGAATTAGCAAATCTGCCAATACTGTAGGACAAAAATTTATTGAAACGATGGTGATTAAATAGCCTTTGTAAGGCAGGAAACGTTACAACCATTGCAATAAGTTTCCATCTGCCACTTTGATTATTTAATCGTTTGGTGTTTCTGCCAAAGTGTTACAAGGGAAACTTCATATCTCACAAAACGACTTCCAAGTAAAGCAATTTTAATTGAACTGCCCTTTCTACTCAAACATAATACCAATTGAAGGCCACTGAACGATAATCACAAACTATTGAGCTTCGACTTTTGAGAGTTTTTGAGACAGACTAATGCGCAACTGAAACAAAATTGTCCAAAACCTTAAGTTATTCAGCTCTGAATATCAAAACACTCCATGCATTGGATGCTTTTTGCCCAACATACCCAGTCTCAACACGCTCCACATACATATCGCTAATAAAACGTCAAAAAGTTACGTGCTCCACCATCACAAAAATCCGCGTCAGTCCAATGCACCGTTCGACTTAGCTCAGGCCCATGTTTCTATATAGGCGGTCGAAATTCACGAATCTATTCATATTTTTACCTGAGGCATTTACTCAGTGTGCTATGCTCCCTTCTGTGCATTGATAGATGTCACTACCAAGTAGAGCGATATTCTCGGATTCGGAGTTCATTTACTTTGAAAATCAAAAGGGCACGAAAGACTGTTGCAATCCTAACTTACTGCTACATTTAGCTCCATTTCTCGCTCCAGAAAACTCATAACTCAGTATTCAAAGAGCTTTCTATGCTCGTCAAAGTGATTTATGACTCATTTAGAAAAAAAGATTAGATGATTCTTTGAAGCGCTAGCTTTACCTTTGATGCGTTACTGTAGTGGTTTTATGAAAATTCTATGGTAAAACTTCCGAAAAGCTCTTTCGCATAATATCAAGTCTTATAAGAGGACGTACATAGTCATTAATGCATTGCCTGCACTGCACCCTTGGGTCGCGCTTTTGATTGAAAAAATTTACCTTTTGCAAGTTTGCAATGGTGTTCTCAGTAAAGACTTACGTGAGGGTGATTTTTCCAAAATTTTTTCTCCTAAAAATTCTGATTAGCCGAGATTTCGTTCTTTCCTCTCCAGTCAATGAAAATTGAAGATTACACTATTTGAACCGAGCAAACACACTTACTGTCCGGTACCAAATAGATAACATTTTACTTCAAACCTTCTCTGCAATAAGGTTCATTCGGAGCTAATGTTAACAGCTGTGTATGTGCCAAGATTATCCTTATTAGAGTTCTAAGTCAAGCAGTCGTTGCTATACATTATTACATATTCATTATCAATGTCCATATAATTATTTAAAAATAGCGTACTTCACATAAGAATATGTTACAGTGTGGCGACAATGCTCTTCCAAAAACTGCTACTATTTCTCCTTCTTGCATTTGTGCATGGAAAGTCTGGGAAAGATGTTCCGATGAAGCAATGTCCTTGCAAGGGTGACCGTTTCAGTTTTATGCAGGTCAGAGTAATTCTAATTTTGAAAAATTATATAACCTGCTATGGGTTTGCCTTACAGTGCTGGAATGAATGCGTGGAACTTAAAAAAGCAGCCAAAAGCAATCAACTCCTAACCCTTATAGGAAAAGACTGCTATAAGTGGTGCGAAAGCTGCGAGAAAAACAACCTCAAAACCCTTAATGGCAGGTGCCCTGGGAAAGCCTTGGCTGAGTGATGTCTTTGCAAAGACGCAGAAGCTTTGCAACTCATGTTTTTCATCTACCTCTTACATGGAAATAAAGCTGCTTGTTAATGGGTTTGGTTCATGTAAAAAGTAGGGAATCTGCTTCATCAGATTGTACCACATGCAACTGTGTCCGCTGCAGCACACTTGAAGTATTCATTTATTCAGCGGCAATTTGAAAAGTATTCTAGTCAATAGTTTCTCATCAAGGATTAAAAGAGCGCTGTGTGTGATTTCTTCTTCCAAAATTTATTCATCTCTTATTGAGCTGAACAGCGATAGAGTGCATAATCATACCGCCAAAAATGTATAGATCAAGTAGTAATTCAAATGAACTTAAAACTTGACATAAAGTAAAATGCTTTGTCTGATCAATGCGAGTAATGTGTTAATGCATTTTTTTCACTCTTCAAAACATACTGCTACTGCTTAAATCAATGACAGGGCTTCATATTAATGTGCAAGAAGGAAGTGGTCAGAAGTCAATGTGGCCATTCCAAGCAAGCTGAACATTATCAAATGCAGCATAAGCTTCAATTCTGTCTTTTGTGTCTGCGAATGCCTTTGTAGGCAAATTTATGAGCAGTTTTACTGCGAAGAAACCATGAATAAAAATTGCGAAGTTGCATGTCATTGCCCTTCTAGCTCACCTTATGTGTGGGTCATATGAAGCAATGCTACATGTTTTGGTTTAGCCTCAACCGAACCTGACTCTCTACGGAATGATTTGCCCTTTGCAACGCATTTCTTAGCTAAAATGATGACTGGCTTATAACTTCGACCACAAAAGTGTACAGCAGGTAAGGAGGGCAGGTTTTTGTTTACGTTGAAAGATTAGGATATGTATTATAGTAGAATGTGTACGCAAATGATTATTCCAGCCTCTATCGTTGTTTGCTTATTCGGTAAGAGTACCATTATGTACTTTTATTTGCTGCAAAATAAACGATTTATAAGTGTGCCACAAACATTAGAAGATTCATCTCATGGATTCGAACCAGCGGCAACTATCTAGCAGTCTGCCGGATCTGCTGATGTTTGAAATGCTTGACGGAAGATATAAAGGACATTTCAAAACACCGTAAACTACACCTCCTTGAAAATGTACAGCTCAAAAGGTGAGGAAGCATAGCTTTCTTTGTTGTATGGGTCATGAACCAATTATTGTACAATGTTAATTGACCTTGAAAACTACTGTAATAATCAGGGTCAAACGTGGGGCATGGCACGCCACACCTGGGGGGGGGGGGGCGTATTGAGAAGTCAAAAGGGGAGGGGGTCGTAGTTGGGTATTCTGATAATAGTGATAACATGATATTCGTATCACAATTATAATTAGCATGTCAATTAACCCCTGTAGACAAAGTTTGAGCGAATTTTGAAGATTCAATATATACCAGGCTACCTGAGTGAAATGGTCATATTCCAACATGGTTAACATTGTTTCAAAGGTGAATCAGCTATCCTTTTTTGCACTCATGACAAAGCACTTATCCTTCTTTGTCCATCTCAGAAATCCCTCATTCCTATGGAATTTACGAGGTTTAACCTATCGATCCATGTAAATACTGCTCGCAAAAAATGCTCTTTGATATAGTTATTGGGGTGTGCCACACCCTATTAACTATGTCATGAAAACATTTTTAGCAAACCGTATTTATATGGATCGATAGCCTAGATCTCCTAGTTTTTACAGGAGTGATTTCGGCCTGATTCGTTTTTTTTTTTGCCTGGGTAATAGTTGGTGAAAGCACAGCCATCAAAAGCGGAAAATGGGAAAAACGTGCTTTTGGTCATCTAATGTTGAACGAGCACATGAAAACAATTGCAGTGTTGAATCAAGCCATAAATGCATAGGAGCTGAGTTGATGAATTGCAAAAGTAATCATCTCTTGGTAATTACTTTATTTTCGGATCTCCTGTTATTTGTTGAAGACCGTGTATCTAAAATGACCGGGATGTTGATACATTCCTGATTACATATGAATTGTCAAAAGCATGTGCGTTACAGTATAAGCAGATAAGTTGTTAGACAAACTTCGTATGTATGAAAGCAGTTGAATTAAAAGCAGCAAAATCATATTTATCTGGTAAAATATCAAAACAGTCCTCTTAAGACTTAATGCATTGCACAGTCTGCTCTCAATCTAATCCATATCTTTTCCCTGAACAAGAAGCTTTGGGGAGGGAGCTTACTGTAATTTCGAGTTTACCATAGCATTACCAATGATTCAGCAAATCTGCCAATATTGTAGGACAAGAATTTGCTGAAAACACTGATGATCCGATAGCCTCTATAATGCAGTAAACGTTACAGCAATTACAATAAGTTTCCATCTGACCCTTTGATTATTTGATCGTTTGGTGTTTCTGCCAAAATGTCTATAAGAAAACTTCACAACTCACAAAACGACTTACTAGTAAAGCGATTTTGGTGAACTGGACTTTTTACTTAAAACAGTACTTTGAAGGGCATTGAACGATGATCACAAATTATTGGACGTCGACTTGTGAGAGTTTTTTGAGACGGAGACTAATGCGCAACTGAAAATTATTCACAATCTTAAGTGGTTTAGCTCTGAATATCAAAACATTCGATGCATCGGATACTTTTTGCATATGCCCATTCTCAACACTGCTCCACATACCGCTCGTAAAAGGTCAAAAAGTTACCGAACCCACCATCGCTAAAATTCAAGAATGCGCGATTGTTCCTGTATATAAAAGTGCCCGATTGATTAGGTAAAGCTTCAGAATTTACGAATATTTGATATTTTTGCTTACGGTACGGTTCACTGAATGTGCAATGCTATCTTCATATGTACGAAGATGCGCTCCACTTCTCCAAGTAGAGCGATGCCCTCGGATTCGGAGTTTATTCACTTTAAAAACAAGATATGCCCGCTAACCACGGTTAATTTCGATGGAGCTTAGTGACTTCTTGACGAAATGTGAGCTGTACTGCCTTTGAGCGCGGAAATGACCGTTACGATTGAATTTATTGTTCTGGCTTGATTTCTCGCTCCAAAAAACTCTTATATCTCAGAGTCCGAGAGCCTTCTATGTTCGTCAAAGTGGGGTATTCAAAAAATATCAAAAGTATTCATTCAGAAAAAATTACTTAAAAGCATTTTCCTTGTAGATTAGATGAACCTTCAAAGCGCTACCTTTACCTTTGATGTGTGCTGTACTGGAAAATTCTATAGTAAGACTTTCGGGAAACATCATTTGCATAAAGTCTTATAGGAGGGCGTAATCAACTACTACACCTGCTTTGCACCCGTGAATCACGCTTATAAGAACTTATCTTCTGCAAGTTTGCAATGGATTCCAGTGGAGACCCAAATCAGAAGGATTTTTTGCCGTATTTATTAGCTTAACAGAAGTTTCCTTCATAGGAATTCTGCTTAGCCATGACTTTACTCTTTCCTCTTAAGTCAATAAAAATTGCTCCATTTGAACCGAGCAAACACAGTTTTTGAGCACTACGAAACAGATAGTATTCCAGTTTAGACCTTCTCTGCAGTAAGGTTTATCTGGAACTAAGGTTAACAGCTGTGTATTAGAATTATCCCCATTAGAGTATTAGCGTCAAGCAATAGTTCCTACACTTTATTATATATTCATTATTAGTGCCCTTATAATGAAAATATTACAGAATTAGCTGTGGCGACAATGCTCTTCCATGAACTGCTACTGTTGCGGATCGGTGGGCTCTGCGCCCCCTCACCTCGCGCTCGACTGCCATACGCCTCAGCTCCTTCCCCGAAGGACTCCCGCCACTGCGGGTGCGCGCTAACGCGCAGTGGCGCGTCACGCCTACACTAGACACAAGACGATAAAATACAAATTTACTAAACAAATATAAACGAATATACATAAAAATACACAAATACGAATATACTTACCACGGGGAGAGTTAAGCTCTACCCCGGGCTACCGATGAGGACTCTTGCTTACTCACTCTCACACACTAGCACACTCACACACTCTCCCGACATCCAAGGGAGCTACCCACAGGCCGGCCGCGCGCCGCCAAGGCAGCAGCTACGGCACGGCAACACCGACCCCGAGATGTAAACCAACAACATCAAGCAAAGCTCCCAACGAATCCTGCGCGACCGAAGCGCTTCGAGATATTCGTCATCCTGGAATTCCATCCTCGCGCGTACATCAGAACAATACGTCAACGATCCATCCAAGCGCGCGAGGCACGGGGATGCAGACACGACGGCGATATCGTAAAGACCCAACCAATCAATAATAACGGCAGCACAACGACGATAGTAAGATGGTAAGACGAGAGAAGAGCCGTACAGGCGCGCGTACGCGCTATTTATAGCGGTGGCTGGGGGCGTGCCTACATGGTGTGGTCTCGGAGCGAACAAGGTAGCCGCCGTAAAGCGCGGCGACCGTGCTCACGACCGAGACGCGCGGCAGCACGGTGCTCCCGGCCACATGCTGTGAGGAGCGGTCGATCGCGAGCCGCGACACTCCCCCCCACAACGAAAGGCTTGGGCGTTGCGAATGGGTGGTTACGTGATAGCACCGTGACCTGGGGCAACTGCCTTAACCTAAAAATTTGGATGATGATAGAAAAAAAAGAAACACACGGCATCGGTAGCGAGGGAACAGGCGACAACCCGCCCCGTGGTAAAACACAAAAAATAAACACAAACTACAGGCGCTTCGACGCGCAGATCACTACTAGAATAAACCGGAGCGCTCAAGGCGCTTACCAAATAAATACGGATAGTGATTAAAAATACTTCTATAGCTACTGGACTATGTACGTCGTTTCAGGATAGACGCTCCAGCCCATAGCGTCGCCACCAATCCATCTCGCCATCCATCTCGTCCAGCGCTGATCTTACTGCGCGTCCAACCCACATTACGTCCCTCGTCCATCAACATCTGATCACTCTAAATACGCTCGTACGTTCAACATCGAAGGAGCGTAATGCCCGAAACGAAACCTACCACCCTGCAAGCCTACATGTCGCGCGTCCTGGAACGCACACCCTGAAACGAAGGAAACCTCCACCCTCTCTTAATTTTGGATTAATTTACGATAAAAAGAGCACAAAATAGAAGGATGAACTGAGAGGGTGTTGGCTTCCAGACAGAAAAGGTACTACGTCTTTCCCGAAACATCCCCAAATTTGTGCGTCTAGCGCCCGTCCGGACCGAATTGGACGAAGGTCCAGCCTCCCGCCGAGGACAAAACGCCTCGACGAGGGGGTCGACCCCACAACTCAAGGACCCGAAAATGCGGCACTGTGGGTCTGTTCAAGGAAAGACGGCCCAACCCATAGAGCGAATGTTACAGGGGCCTGATGGACTGCTCACAATGGCTCTATGGTCGGGACTTAGGCAATGAGACGGCGCGTCCGACGACGGCTGCAACTTCCTAAAGTAGACTATACCGCTAGGCTGCTCGACCGAGTAGCAACAATAAACAAGTTAGAGTAATTAGCGGAAATTTTAGATGATGTTACGCACTACTACAATAGGAAGTATAGCTGGTAGGGAGCCGACGAACTAAGATGTTACCGGGACTTTACATGGCGCAATAGATGTTAACGCCCTCCACAAGTGCGCCAGATGATGTTAGCTAGTGGGTTAACTAGCGCGACAGATGTTACACGGTAAGTAGGCAAGGTATAAAAATAAATTTTAGAGGCGCGCAGTCACAAAGATGTTAAAGTGTAAAAAGAAATTGACTGACGCGCAAATGGAAAACATTAATGAATTTAGAAATGTAAACTGTAAAAAAGGAAAATTCAAAACAAAGTTCGAAATTAGTGTTGCCTACTAGTACCGTTCGAGTCCGTAGTATTACCCAGTTGCGTGTCCGTCTGCTCGTCTTGTGGATTTGCCATGGGTACTCGTCCGCGAACTTCCATCAACTCCCGCGTGATGTCGTTTTCGGACTCGCACGTCGAAATTCCTATTCCCAGCTCGCCGTTGGTGCCATCATCCTCAAAACAGATCATCGTCACGAGGTATCCTAGGCTGATTAACGGCGCGTCTGCGCAGTGAGACTTCCCTCTAGACGTTCCGACGATGAATCCATGGCATGGGCATGGCTAATACTCAGCGCGACAACTAAATGATGACACATACCTAACCCACCTATTTAGCGCGTTGCGCTAAATATATAGGCATGCAAACTGAGTATATTCGATGTTGGAATATGAGCCAAGCTGCCGAGGAAGACACTACAGCGAGTGCGGGAGTAGGTGCTACCCGCAGGACCATTCAAATATTCGTCAAATCGGGTTACACTGCATACCGAGTGTGTGAAAATAAAGGATGGAACAATGACACAACAAAACAGTAATGCAGACAAGAAGTAAGTCCGAGTATGGATCAATCCGGAAAAGAGGGGCAAATCCGAAAAAGCAACGGCGAAAGCCGCGCGTATAACTACAGCCGGTATTAATGGCTACGGATCCCTAACGTAAGCGTCCACGGAGAAGATAGTATAAACGTGTCTACGGGTCGCGCGTTAGGTAAATCGGAATCCAGAAAAGAAATGCACTCAAGGGACATGCTCACGACGCAGCACAGTTGGTCGCAGTTACACTAGCTGGCCAGGCAAGTTAAACATACGAACAAGATGGTAACAACTGTGAATACTAGCCCTAAGCGCAACGATTGGGCCAAGCTACTACGGGCAAAAAGTATCTGTGAAGTACGGTTGGCGCGCTGAGCGCGACATCTCGTCGAACGACGATACAACTCAAAAATACGACGATGCCAACATAGATGGTAAAGGAGTACTTCACTAGCCAAAGATCTAACAAGTAAACTTGGCATGAGATCAAAGTGCAGATGGAGCGCACAACGGGAATAGAGGCGCGATACTCTAAAGGTACTCACGCGCGAAAGGAAGCCTGTAGATGGAATAGGCGATGAGAAAAAGGATCTACACTGCGCCGACAGAGGGTAACACACTACCAAAGGCGCGTTTACAGGATATGATACACAAATACCAGGATTGACGCGCAGTACAAGAGATATCCAAAAATGCGCAGATCATACTGGCGCACGGACGGAGTACTGAACGCGCGTAAAAGAAAAACCGATTTCAAGTCAAAGCCGAGTGAGAGATAGTCTTGCAGGTAGCTGAAAATCAAAAAGAAGTTGCAACTACGCAGAGCACTTACAGGAACAGCTGCAGAAATACAAAATAGCGCAAAGGAAAGCGCGCGTGCAGGAGGTTACTGCAATGAGCAAGAAGATGGTGATAGGCTCACGGCTCGCGAAGCTGCAAGAGAAACAAAATTACTGATTCGGCTGAGACACAGGCTGCAATGCGGTAGACAATAGCAACTACAAAGACAGAACAAACACGCTATACACCAAGGATAAATTACTTAGCGAGAAATGCAGATCTACTGCCTAACGGACGCTCTGAGGCCAAGAAAGATGAAATTTGCGCGAATGTACGGTTGGGTCGCGCGTACTACAAAACACAAAGGGAGGCTACGATTGCTTACTGCTTGCCGGCGACAATAAGCAAAACATAGGGAACAAGGGGGAAAGCGCAAGAGATCTGATGGTCGATCAATATGCACAAGAAGGCGGGGTACACGCCGCCTAAAGTGCGCGCTGAACAACAATCGCTTCAGGACCCAGCCGAAAAAAAGTGGGGGAATAAGGGACAAAAATTACAGAAAAAAAGGGCATTCCGCCGCAAAAACACAAAATCTGGCCTGATAGTGAAAACAGAGCGTAAAGCTCGACAACGGCCTGACATCAGACAAATCAGAACAAAAAGGAAGGAAACAGAGGCTCGCTACCTGGATGGAAAACGGTAAGGAATTCTGCCTGTTTCCAATGGCTGTCTCTGTCGTACTATCCGTCGTGTGGCCAGCGACATCGAAGATGGACTATGCCTGAACGAAGCGCGGCGCGCTAGGGGGCAACACTCACACTCATCGGTAGCCTGAAAAAATACATACAACTATAAACAACAAAACATAAAACACACTCCCTACTACCCATACCGACGAACCACCCTGCCAAACCCTCTCAACTTGCCCGACCTACTCCACCACAAAGAAGAACAAAAAAAAAGAGTGTAGTACGTAACCGCGGGGGTGACCAAAGGACGTAAGGCAAACAGAGGATGGATAACGACAGACTGTCACTGAAGAGCCAACACGTTACCGCGACTAAAGGTAGCGTGCGCATGGCAAGGTACAGCTTGAATAACATGCCGGAGGCCGGTCCGAAACTACCCAAGGCTCCTTATCGGCGATCGGAGCGATGGTACACGGGCACCTGAATCACTCCCAAAAACGAGCCGTTCCTACCAACGGGCTGTCGCCTTCCTCCATCTTCCGGATGTTACATTCCTCCGCTGTCCACAACAGTCCGCCTCCTTCCACGGCCGCTAACCAACAATGCCTGGGGGTAGGAAAAACTACTAAAGGGCACAGGTTCGATGGCCAGGTGCCGAGCCCCCGTCCACCGAAAGCTTCCCCCCGAAGGGGTGCCCATGCAGCACTACAACGGCACGTAGAGGCGACTAACTACCCGTAACAATGAGATCACTAAACCTAAATATATCACAGAACTAAATATCACAAGAGTAAAAAATCACACGAATAAGCGACTAGCAAAGTTAACAAAGTGACTAGAGATAGTTAACTAAACTGTACGAGACAGCTACTACAAACTCAAAACTACCGGGCCGACTACAACTGGAAGGATAGCGAAGAAATAGAAGAAAATGTAAAAAGAAATATCTAGGGTTTGGAACCAGGACCCCCTAGCACTCCCGTCCTCCGAAGCTGCCTCCCTGCAACTCCGCCGTCCTCCGAAGATGCCTCCATGCAACTCCACCGTCCCCTGGAGATGTCTCCTTACATCTCCGGAAGTGATCCAGGCTCCTAAAAGGACGGTGTTTCCTTACCACCTGCGCTTGTCGTCGCGTCCACCGATACAACTCCAAATTCGCGCGTCCAACGATACCATTCCAACGCAGGTCCAATCCTCCTTCAAAACTTCCTTCGTCTGTCCTCTCAACGTGTACAACGATACAGTACAAATCGCGTTCGACGATAAAACTCCGAAATACGCGTACGACGATACAATACAATGATCACGTTCTCTTTCGTCTATCGAGCCACCCTATAAACCCTCCTGCAACAATCCCCTCTCAGCACGTACACCGATACAACACGTGACGCGTTCAACGATACAGCACTAAAATACACGTTACAACGATACAACACTGAAATCGTGCTCCCTGTCTGTCGCTCTGTCGGTCCTTATCCAATCCGCCCTGTAGACCCTCTCTCTGGCACGTCACCGATACAGCTCCTCGCGCCCTCCGATACGGCTCTGACACGCGCGTACAACGATACGACTCCATCGTGCCTCTCAAACACCCTCCTTCTGCGCGTCGTGCTCGACGATACAGCTCTGAAATGCACGTACAACGATACAGCTCTTGTGCGCTCCCGTCCAGGTCTCCATCCAGTCCTCCTTCGATCCGACCGTCGTCCTTCCGTCCGCTCGATCCCTTCCACCAACAACTCCACCAAGACACCTATGACTCGACATTTGCGGCCGCTGGCACTATACCCAAAGTGCCCCCTGGTCGAGCCCGCCGAAGATATTGACACCTGCCCTTACTTGGGGCCCTTTCCTAGCACGGCATGCATACCAGCATCGCATGGCGTAGGTGCTTGGCCAATAAGGGGTACGGTTGGCAAGTTGCCACAGTCTTACCGACTTTCCCCCCGCACTCTGACGCCATACTTCGCAACCTGGCTATCCCCACTGTAGTCTTGCCACCGGCTACGTAGGTATTCAGCTCTGCCTCTCTGTTTGCCAGGACTTCCTACTGGGGCGCTGAGCGTGGTAGCTTCGGGCTCGTTACGCACGCACGGTGGATGGGATAGCGCGTTCCTCGAGCAACGCGACATACCGATGACACACAACACCACTCCGACCTGCGCGACTAACCCATCTACGGGCGGCGGCACCATCCACCATGCGCTCGGCGTCGATGCACCATGTTGCGGATCGGTGGGCTCTGCGCCCCCTCACCTCGCGCTCGACTGCCATACGCCTCAGCTCCTTCCCCGAAGGACTCCCGCCACTGCGGGTGCGCGCTAACGCGCAGTGGCGCGTCACGCCTACACTAGACACAAGACGATAAAATACAAATTTACTAAACAAATATAAACGAATATACATAAAAATACACAAATACGAATATACTTACCACGGGGAGAGTTAAGCTCTACCCCGGGCTACCGATGAGGACTCTTGCTTACTCACTCTCACACACTAGCACACTCACACACTCTCCCGACATCCAAGGGAGCTACCCACAGGCCGGCCGCGCGCCGCCAAGGCAGCAGCTACGGCACGGCAACACCGACCCCGAGATGTAAACCAACAACATCAAGCAAAGCTCCCAACGAATCCTGCGCGACCGAAGCGCTTCGAGATATTCGTCATCCTGGAATTCCATCCTCGCGCGTACATCAGAACAATACGTCAACGATCCATCCAAGCGCGCGAGGCACGGGGATGCAGACACGACGGCGATATCGTAAAGACCCAACCAATCAATAATAACGGCAGCACAACGACGATAGTAAGATGGTAAGACGAGAGAAGAGCCGTACAGGCGCGCGTACGCGCTATTTATAGCGGTGGCTGGGGGCGTGCCTACATGGTGTGGTCTCGGAGCGAACAAGGTAGCCGCCGTAAAGCGCGGCGACCGTGCTCACGACCGAGACGCGCGGCAGCACGGTGCTCCCGGCCACATGCTGTGAGGAGCGGTCGATCGCGAGCCGCGACAGCTACTGTTTCTCGTTCTTGCTTTTGTGCATGGGGAGGATAGTATTTTTATACAGTTACATTGTCCCAAGAGTGGCTGTTCTGAATATCAGACGGTCAAAGTAATTCGAAGTCTAAACATTATAGAATTTGCTATGAGTTTGCCTTATAGTGCTTGAATGAGTGTAATTATTCATTTATTTAGCGACAATTTGAACAGTACTCTAATCAATACCGCCTTATCAAGGATCAAAAGAGCGCCGTGTGTAATTTCCCTAAAATCTGTATTATCCCTTATTGAGCTGAACAGCGATGGAGTGCATAAACATATGGTTCATTCTTAAGATCGTGACGACCAATTTGAGTGCAATTTTTGCGCAACAGGAGCACAGAACACCCATACAAACAGGTATCACCTCAACGCTCAGCTCAGGCACTTTCATTTTCTGAATACTGTCATATGTAGGCAGAAAGACCATATGAATAGAAATAGAAACCAAAAACGGAAGTGCGTGGGTGTCGCGAGCGGTCGCGCCATCGTCAGAATTTTTCGAATGCCCTATACCTGAAAAAATGTGTAGATTGAGTAGTAATTCAAATGAAAACTAAAAACTTGAAACGAAGTAAAATGCTTTGTCTGAGTGATGCGAGCAATGGTGTTTATGTACATTTTCATTTTTGTAAACAAGCCGCTTTTACATAAATGTATGGCAGGGCTCAATATTAATGTAGATGAAGAGAATGCTCAGAAGTCAAATGGCATTTTTAAACAAGCTGAACACTGTTAATACAGAATAGGCTTCAATTCTGTCTTCCGTATCTGCTGAACGTCTTTGTAGGCGAAATTATAAGCAGTTTTATTGCAAAAAAAACCATGCATAAATGTTGCTGAATCGTCCATGTCACTGCCCTTTTAGCCACCTTATGTTAGGCCATATGAAGTAATGCTGCATGTTTGGTCCGGCCTTAAACCGAAAACAGTCTATGCGCCTATCTCATGTACTAAATAATCAAGAAAATTGCCATTTAGCCTCCAATGATACAAGCGTTTCCCATGCGTATAGCGGGCGTGGTCGTGCAGACATTTGAACGCGTTGAAAAACTTGTTGGACCTCTACTCTAAAAAAATGAGTTTTTGTACTCTCTAGCTGCCAAAAACTGCCACGCGCATACGTTGACAAACGTCGGCAAAGCTCCGCCCGCTATACTGTGGGGAAAGGACGATAGTAAAAAAGGGCTGTGCTGCATTCTTTGCGGCCTGCAGACATAAACAACCGAAACATGTTTTTGTGACCGCAGTTGCTTTAATTAACCTAATAATTTAGCAAAATGATCTAGAAATTCTAGTATACGCAACACTCAAGCAAATGGTATTAGGTATTCGAAATCCACAAATTCTGTCTATTTACTAGGTCGTTCCTTAAGTTCGTAGCGTTCCATTTTCGTGCATTTTTCCATTTCTTTGTGGTTGATTTGGGCAAGGTGAAAATTATTGGGAAGGGCTATCGTGCTTTTCAAAATATGTCTACTAATTCCAGTGAAAAGCTGAATCACGCGGATCTCTTAGCTTCCACAGTTGGAAATCTTGGAAGGCAAAAAGGAGCAGTTTGGAGATTTGCGCATTTTTTCTCATGAAAAGAAGAGTTTTTGCGCAGGTTTTTTGTTGATTGTGAAACATGGCGTTCCGCATCATTCTGAAACAAAAAAGGATTGGAATGTTACAAAAAATCAGCAACTGTGCAGGGTTCCTTGAACAAGACTATTTGGAGGACAGGCAGGACGTCCTGCACAAATTGCTGAATAAGTATAATGGGCGGTCAATCATACCGTAAGAAAGCCGACTGCGTCGTTAAAACCAGGTCCTACCGCAGAAAAAGCCCAGTAGACAGACAGTTCTATTAATTTATGATTTGTTCCGCTCTTTCGCAAACCTCATGAATGGTGCACGCCTCGATTCCAGTGATTAACTTAAGCGCTGGCTAAATGACTTTCTTGGGATCCGACGCGTTGCCGTCTGAAAAATTGAGAGCGCGGAACTAAAAAGAATGCGCCAAAAAGATCGTGCGCAACATCAAAAATATTTTATTGATTGATTTTGACTGTAAATTGATGTATCTGTTGGTCTATAAAAACGCCACGAACAAGCTAATATTAGTTCAAGTGTTGATTTGGTTGTGCATGGGCCATCAATGGCACTTTTGCATTTTTACTGCAAAAAATTTGTCAAGAACACACATATGCACATAATCCCAAACTTTGACAGACACTGGAAACAAGTGAAATAGGGATCTTTTATGGCTTACAGGAGCAATCCCCCGACTTCTTGTCGCGAGTATACTTTGTAGCAGCTCATCTTTGAAGAGATCACTATAGGTGCATTATACATAAAAGGCTAGCGAAGCTCTAGAAAAGTAGATTGTTTCGAATATCAATTTTATTTGCGACTAAATGCTCCTTGGTATTTTTGAAACTTCAAGAACACTTTTATGGATTAATTACTTCTTATTCAAAAAATATCCACGGTACTGTTTGCCTTAGTGCTATCTTTACTAGGTTCTTGAAATAGAATACGAATAGAAATCTACCTTGATAGAGATACAGAATCACTTCAGATAATTTTCAGATTATCAAACTTGCCTTTTTTATGAAGACGATGCTGAAGTCACAGGATTGCCTCACGTGTTGCACTGCACTGTACAGTTTTCTTCTTTGTGAAAAAAAAAAAACAAAAATGTGAGCGTTATTTTATATACGGATTGCTGTTTGCCAAAGCAGCATTACCATAACTGCATTCATCTGTCAATCGTCTACCTTTGTGATATTGTATTCATCTAGATGAGCATCACAATATTCTCCACACTGTGTATAAGTTAAATGAATACTGTACAACCAATTATATACACTACTTTTTGTAAATCTCACATAGCTTTCCCACGTGCCCACTTCGGAACATTCGCATTCACAGTTGTCAGCGAATTTTGAAGCCAAAATCGAAAAAGATTTTGGTTTTTGCGAAAAAAATCCCTTTACACCTCTAACTTGGTCATTATACAGTAGGACATATTAGTACTCAAATACGTCTTTACTGGATTTTTTATGCGAAAGCGAGAAAAAGGTTGTCTACAAAAGGCAAACTCCTCCCCCACCCCTCCCATATATATCATTGTATACTTTAGGTCTTACTAAGCATGATCGTGAAACTTTGCCCCTGTAAGTGCTTTTTTAATCGAAAAATACAAGTTTTACATGAAAACTGAAAAATTGACATTTTGGCATATTTAAATCATCTCTGTTTCTCAGTTTTGAAATTCACCAAATATTTTTGGGCACTACTATGATGTACTATATAAAGACCAGGCTGGAAGCCCTTAGGAAGTTTCTGGAAGGAGATCCAATTTTATTATAGGATAACTGAGGTACTTTCATTTTTAGCTCCAAATTTTGCCTTTATGACTCAGATGACTCTTTGGTGGTACTTTTGTAGAGTTTGCTCCGCTCTATCGAATGATACCTTAAGTCTATCAGAAAAACATAAACGGTTCAAATGGAGTTTACTTTTCAGGCAACCCAATACGACGCATGTTCGTCACTTTCTAAATCATAATCACTACACAACCTACCAAAATGAGTCATAAGTAATAATTAATAAAAATTTTCCATTTAATGTTACATGATTTCGCCAAATCGCTAGATCACTGACAGACAAGTAAGCTGAACGGTATCTGGGGCAGCTTTTCTTCCTCTTTAACAAGCATGTTAGCGAGCGAATTTTTGCAAAAATACTTAGAAAATTATCAAAACTTAAACTTATCTTTTTTGCTTTTTCAATAGCTAGTCGCCACAGCTTTGATGCAGTAATTAAATCACCTCTGAGTCTTCCAACCAGCTTGCCGCGGGAATTTTAAATAATTTCTCCGAATGTTCTCAAATTTTGAAAAAATCAAAAAAAAATCCAACACATCTCAGAATAGATACAGATTAGATGTGTCAAAATCAAAGATCAAAATTCGCATATTGTCATACCTTGATTTTGCAAAGTTGGGACTTCGGACACAGTAATGCGAACTATACAATTTGAAGTTAGTAACTTTGTGTTCAAACCTTTCGCTTTTTTTGAAATTTGGTAGGATCTGTATAGAGAAAGAGCACTTGCGTCGAGTAGCGTTTGAAGCACCCGGCTGTCATTATTTTACTTGATTTCAGGCTATTTCCAAATGGAGAAGTAAACTTCCCATTACTTTTGATATGCACTAATACAATCAAACATGGCAGAACTAAACAGCGTTAGAAGTTTGTAATTTTTTTCGTTTTTACTGCTGTTTGAGCGAAACCTATTTCTGTGCGACAGAAAAATCGAAGCAGGCCTATTTTTAAAGTTTAGTGACAATGAGAAAGTAATGATGTATGCTGCTATTCCTCTTAATACACATACAATATACACATTATCAATCGACCATGCTAAGTATAGCTTCAAGCTTAGTTGGACACAACACTTTGAAAACACCGGCATTACAGTTTGTTTAATTGCCCAAAACAATATTCTGTGATGTAGAAATGTAAGCGTAGGACTGCTAGGAAAGAAGCATGCGATTTTTCTACCATCTTTACCCTTAGTTCTCAAAAGAGAAAAATTACATCAGGTATATGTCATGATTGAGTATTTGTGTGTTTGCTATATAATAAGTACATAGTTACATTTGACAAATAGCCCTATTATGAAAGCAAAACCAGTGCACATTCTCTAGTATTTGTTTAGCTGTATATGTAGTGAAAACAGTGTTCAAACCAACTCGCGGTAGGAGAAATTTTTATATAGTATTGCATTAAAAGTGCTCCACAAACAACAGTTGGTGCAGCTGTTCTCAGTCCTTTATTTTGAATAATATTTAAGTTACACGCCGTAGTCATTAAAATATGAGGTGCAGCATGATAATGCTCGTGAAGAATTTTTTAAAGTTGGCTGGAAGATAATTTTATACAAGCTAGTATAGCTTGGCAACTTATACCAGCTTCTTGCAATAAAATTTCATACTGCCTTCAGCAAAAACCAAGTGAAACAGTAGTTTTGGCCAGCCTTCAAACCTCATCTTTCAAAAGCTTACGCAATATTAAACAAATAAGGTAAACTAGTCTTTGCTGATATATCCTGAAAAATCAAACGGATGCGATGCCCGTTCCGATTACTGAAAATAAGCTGACGTACACATTTTCAAATCATTTGTAACGTAATATGCGCAGTGAACCACCACGCTCTCTGTTTAACGAGATTATAAGGCTAGAACTTGCCCATTTTTCAAATGATTTTTCCCTATTCTCTTACCGCTGTTGGTCATTGATTATGTAGTAAACGATAGTACATACTTTTGCAGCCTGTTACGCCACCAAAAATTTTATTGAGAAGTTGATTGGTCGCTGCGCAGTGTTTGCAGTCTTACATATTGAGTTACGAATGACTCGACGGTAGCTGGAACAAATGTTATAGCAACTTGTTGGCGACACTGTGAGTTACGGTATTTTCCAAAATCGTCATATAGTTTTGGTCAATAGCAACAGCGGATACGACACATGCGAAATACTGACCAACGAATCAACAGTGCTATTCTTATACTCAGAGAACGCCTACATAGCTCCTACTTATTAGTTTATAAAGAAACCGGGCACTTTTGCAAATTTCATTTTCTGACGCTTTTTTTGGCATTCGGTCGGACTTTGACACCAAGATTTTTATACTGTTCGGTAGAGGGGGCTTAAATTTTTCAAAACGCTTGTGATTTTTATCGATGCCAAAACGTGTTTGATTTCCACACTGACAATGAGAAAGGAATTTCCCGATTAAAAAATTTTGCCATTTTTTCCCGTTGCCATTTTTGCGCAATCAAAAGAATTTCGTCCAAATCATGGGTGATCTGACTGAAGAACTATTAACTACTATTACTAACTACCAACTTCTGATCCGCAGCTGCGTTTGAGTTTTGCGTTCGGAAATTACAAGGTGTCGAGCTTGCCCCTGACTAACTTTCCGCAGCTAACGTCGCTTCTGCGGGGATCGCCATTGAATGATATGTCCAGAAGATGTGCACAGCATTATTTCGGAAGAAGTTTTTTTGCAGGCATTCGCTCAAAAGCGTAAATGGCCTCCATAACATTCCCAGCAGACTTCTACATAATCGCAGCATCTGAGCTTTCCAGCTCTCATCATGCATGAGATGATCCTGCACATAAATGGGCCACTTTTCGCGTCGACCTTTTTCCCTTCTGCATGCTGGTGGACTGCAGTGAGGTGCTGAAAAGCCAGGAAGACAAATATATGCTGTAGACAAAATTGTCTTTGCGATGAAATTTGTACTCTAAAGAAAAATCAATCTGCTTGCAATTAGGGTGATCTGAAGAAATTTTCTCAAGTGCTCGGTAACTTTCTTTACTACCATATTTTTTGCATACTAATCGTTGGGTATGAACAAAAGATCTGCTGAAGGACAAAGAGTTGAGAAATTTCGAGATTAAATAAAGCGAACAGCTCCATATGCTATCAGTGGTTGCAATCGTAGGATCCTTTTCCTCTTTCAATTATATACAAATTTTCATTTGAATTGGCTAAGCCGCGTTCTTAGAGTGCGCACAAAATTCTAAATTTATAACCCGACAGCGAATGCTCTAAGTGCGCAAATGAACGAATTAGGGTAGTTGGAAAAGGGACGGCTTGAATTTGTAATACCTTGTGACATTTTCTATCAAATAAAATCAGGCGACAGCTCAAATGTTACTCGTGTAGGGGCCTTTGAGACGGCATCAAATTGTGCTCTTCTCCTTTTTTGGAAACGCTACGACAAAAAAACCGAGAGAGCTTTCTGAATAACGCCATCTCTCTGAATAACGCTGCAAAACCTTAAAATAATTGAGCAGGTGGCAAATATTCGCAGTTATCGAAGCAAATTTATTTATTAGAGTTGCAAAGTCTTATTTGTTGAGATGGGTAAGTAAGAAAATACCGGGGGGGGGGAATTTAGAAAAAAAACCTTTCGCTATCTTTTCTAAAAATCATTTCACAAAGCTAATTTGTACGTTCAAAAATATGAAAATGATTCTGATAGTTTAAAAATGAATCACATGGACATTGGGGAGGTGTGAGCCACCTGCACAGCAAAAATGTAACAAGTATTTACCTTAGAAACAATTCATTACCATATCTACTGATAGCGCTATTTACATATCATAGTTTGGGATTGAGTGACTTTTCATACCATGTGTGATTGGAAGCAGGGTCAAGCGTGGGGTGCGCACGCCACACCTGGGGGGGGGTCGTATTGAGGAGTCAAAAGGGGAGGGGGTCGTAGTTGGGTAATCTGATAATAGTGATAATATGATATTTGTATCATATCCATAATTAGCATGTCAATTAACCCTTGTAGACAAAGTGTGAGCGAATTCTGAAGATTCAAGATACTAGGCTACCTAAATGAAATGGTCAAATTCCAACATGGTTAACTTTGTTTCAAAGGTGAATCAGCTATCCGTTTTTGCACTCTAGAGAAAGCACTACTCCTTCTTTGTCCAACTCAGAAATCCCGCTTCAGAAGACCTGCAAACTGTGGAATTATAAGCCAACCAAAATCTCGTTTTTCCCATTTTTCGCTTTTGATCACTGTGCTTTCACCAAATATTACTTAGAGCTAAGAAGACAGATCAGGCTCCGAACAGTCTATGGAATCTACAAGGTTTAGGCTATCGACTCATATAAATACTGTCCGCTGAAGATGTTCTTTTGATATAGTTAATGGGGTGCGGCACACCCTTAACTTGCCTTCAAAATCCAGAAAGCGTTCCATTGCTGGTATGAGTATTGAGCACATAGCTTCTTCTTGCTACATTGGAAATTTGAAGGCGAACGCCCAACCCATAAGAAAATTATGGCCCTTTCAATATGTCCATTCAGATCAAAATCAGCCGTCAAATTACGTGTGATTGTAAAGTGCAGTCACAGATTCGGGCGTACAGCTCTCAGAAATCTGAAAACTCTCTAGAAAAAGATGGTGTCCTCCAGAATGTCATACTTTGGGGTCCAGAGGTTGAGAGGAGGAAGAAGGGGTCGTTTGAGGGCTTTCATGGGAGGGGAGGGGTTTTCGAAAGACTTGTGCCTGACCTCTTTCTCAACTCTGGTTATGCTATCTTAGGTATATAGTTCAGGGGGAGGGGTCTTATTAAGACAGCAATCAGGAGGGGGGGGGGTCGTAACCAGCGATCGTGTGCCACACCGAGTACCTAGAGAGAGATGCGGTGTTTCGCGTCTCACGTCCCGGTTACTGTAGAAACGAAGGGAGAGAGAGGGGAAGGAACTTTACATACGATTGCTTTCACGTCTTCTTGAATTTTTGGCAATAACCCAGTGGTCATTGCCACTGTCTTAGTTATGGGTCTACTGGCTCTGCTTAACTCTACTGGAATAAGCACTGCTACACTTGAACATAACTGCTGTATATCTACAAAAGTTGAATGGCATTTATGATACAGATTACATCAGCGTTGTACCATTTGTTTAAGACATAAATCCGTCATCGTCCTATTATCTTTACCTTGGCACCTTTTCTGAGCTTTCCAGATCCTTTTTGTGGTTTTTACACCGCCGGTAAGCTTTAGAAAGCAACCATAACCAAAGCCTCTGCAAGCAGTTTTAGAGAGCACCAACTTAAATCATATAATGGAGACTATCTACATAGATACTCTGGAGCCGAGTAAGCTTTGACAAGTGATGATATCCGCTTGCATTATTCTCTTTTTTTTGACACTGTCTACGACAATTATACTTTGTCCCTAGCATTGTCAATGCAAAAAATCAAATCTCAGGCTTTCGACTTCCATTTTTTGCCCAATTCAACACTTTGATAACGCTGGCTACAAATATAACACATGAAAACGTAAACCCCTCTTATATTTTTTCTTGTGGCTTGAAAGAGTGCCCCTGGTGCTAGATTTGTCAAAAGGCAAGCATTAACAATTGAGAAAGTTCAGCATTGCACGGGCGCTGCTTCGTATTCCAGTTTTCTCCTTTTCACCTTCTCACCATGAGAAATCCATATCGGGGTATCTGGGTTTTTCAAAGCATAAAGATGGCGATAATGAGCCTCTTAGGAAGCTTTTCAGGTCCACATACAGTGAAATACGCCGATAGCCTTTCGCACCCCGCCTCCCTCGTTCTGGGCCCCTCCCACTTGCGCGTATTCTCCACTCAATGCGGCCCTGGAAAGCTTCGAAAAGCTCATTTTCGCCATTTTCAGGCGCTGAAAAACCCAGATATGGGTTCCTTATTGCGGGAAGGCTCCGAGAAGATGAATATCTGGAAAACGAATTTTGCGGAGACACTGCCTTTAAGGTGCTCATGTTTGCTGGGACGAATGTCCGCAGTTTACGCAAAATAGCCTTAAAAAGGAGGTTTAAAAGACTTGCCGCTTTTAATTGCCATATGTGGAAGATGGCTTTAAAAGCATGGAAAGAAAAAAATTCAAGGTCATGCCCTGAAACTGCTTCTAACGAAGAACAATTTAAACTCTACAGTTTCGTAATGTATTTCTGCTTTTTTAATAAGAGGATGAGCTTAACAATTTCCATGTACGCGGAAATTGCGAAACTTTAGAGTTGTTTATATTGTTCTTCCTTGTCAAAAATTCCCAGCAGCTCTAGAATAAGACTTTTGAACCCCCGGCGAAATCCTGCGACCTCCATTGGCAGCCAAATAATCAATATCGAGAAAATTTAAGTTATAATTTAGTCTGACTTTATCCATCAGATTATATAGAGTAACACGCATATCACAGAGGCCGCCATCGATGACAACTTACGGGTCACCTAATAGGCCACGATGTTCCATTTGAATAGTTGAGTGACTTCTTAAATTAACAGCGTTTTGCGAGAAATCGATTTTTTTCGATCTTTTATGAGTGTGCGCAAATGCGATTGTACTATTGTGCTAGGCAAAGACGTAGTTTACCAGTGTGGAATGAATTTGTTTCCAATCGTGATCGCAATTTCGATAAGATAGGTGCTAAGCTGTTTGAGAAGGCTATGTATGAGAAAGGTTTAGGACGCCTCGAACGCTGTAAACATAACGCATAACCCGCCGTTCCAATAAATAAATCTAGTACTGTATCCAACAACACCACATTTATTTGTATGTAGCCTTAAAGGAATAAAAGCATGCATTCCTGTATGCATTCTCCCAAGCTCGGGTATCTTTTTAGCGCATTGAGCATGCCTCTGCACCGATGACTGCACTGCAATATAATTAAAATGCTTCAGGAATAAATCCTCAACCAATGTAAATAATCTTACATGTCTGAATTGTCGACGTTGAGATTTGCTGAAACTGTGTGGCTGTGCCACAGGTAAAGATTCAGCAGAATCAGAATCAGAAGAATCAGGAAAATTAGAAGAAGAAGAAGAAGAAGAAGAAGAAGGAGCTTGGGGCTGCTTTGAGAATAAACCACCAGCAGACACGATTGCGACAACTCCAAGGAGTAGGTACAACATCCGCATGTTCATTGTTACCTGGAAACATCTTGTACGAATTTAATTTGCAATTAAGTGACCATGAAGTAGTCTCTTCCTGCGTATGAGGGTATTAATATAAGTTTCAACTGCTACAACCGCAGTGACAGCTTCTTCAGAACTTAGATCTATGGCACACCAACGAGGAAAGGATACTTGGTACCTATCTGAAACAAAATGTGTATTAATGAACTCGCTTTGGAGAGCTGGTTCGTATCTGACTCCCTTTATTGCTAGACGTTTTACTGAAAGAAGTTGTGAGGGATTTTTGAGCCGAGTTTGGTCACAGAAAATACGATAAGGAGGACGGAACGACCGGAACGCCAATCCTTTTGCAGTTTTCAATTTTGAACTGCCTCCATCAAGCTTTTTTGTATTAGTCTGGCTCCCTCGAGGTAAATGCATGCCCCTAATTATCGAAAATATAGAAAACTGGGAAAGTTTCCTATTTCCGCTAATTTCCATTGAACATTTAAATAAGTTTTACTCGAAGAAAACGAACAAGCATTACCAAGCGAACATGTATAAGGCGATGCATGATTTCCACTTTTTGACCTACAAATGGACATTTTAACATAATATCACCAAAGTCTTATGTATATTTTGTCCAAAAAGTGGTGATTACGCATATATTCAAAAAGTAAAGGAGTGTACTGATCTCAAGGATGCCAAGCTTGTAAAAAGACAAGCCGAGTGTAACGGCATACATTTTGTTCCAAAGGCCATCATCAAGTATCTTACCTTGTAGGTTAACATAGGGAAATCAATCAAAATCAGAGGCTATATACAGCGGTATATCTCACTGTCATGGCCACTCACTTCTCACTTGCTCCGCACACATTAACAACCACGCGGAATTTTAGTAGTCTGCCTTCTGGGGCCAAGGCCTTGCACGGATTTGTCAACATTTTTCTAATAAAATCATGCATACTTCTCCTAAGAGATTCACCGGCAAGAAATATAGCCCTAATCAAAAACTACAGGATTTTTTCCCACTTGATATTTAGCAGTTTCCCAGATGAAAATTTCTTGTTTATGACTTAAAAAAGAAGGATATGGTCACTTATTATATGATAGCCGTACATCGACACAACGAAATGTTTCAAATAAGGGCATGAGAAGCTAAGCTGATGGAAAAGAAGCAAGTAATTGCTTTATGTACTCTTCAATCCCTCATTTAATACAATCAAAACAAATTTTTCTGGGTACATTAAGCAGCTGTTACAGCTGCTTTTGTACTTTTGGCAACCATAGAAAAATTCTGTGCTGCTCAAATATTTTGGCCTGCATGTAGGTTATTAACAATGAGTGCGTGTAGCACTCGCTTAGTGCACTAGTCAAAGACAAGACTTGCATTGTTGATCGTAGATCTGACAATAGCACGACTAAAAAAATTCTAGCTCATACATGTCTTCTCCCCTTATTTGATAGCAGATCATAAGAGCTATGGATCCGTAGCAAAAGAAGGCCTGAAGAAAAGCCACAAAAGGGGGAAAATGTAAAAAAAAAATGCAAACAAACAATGTGGAAGCAAATCTTTTTGCGCATTTCATTATAATGAGTTACGAAATCCGTAACAAGGTAGAGCTAGCAAAAACTAGCTGAGTAACTTGTTTCATAGTACCCACCTCCTCCCAACGCTTTTAAAATTGTCGTGCTGCTCAAGCGACTATCTCGCAGACAGCAGCCATTACAATTTTGCTTACATCTATGCATCATCTGCCATGTGTTATAGTTTGGTTGTTCTATCACGGACTGTTAGTTTGTTAGAATATGCTATGCTGTTATGGGTTGCACTAGCTGCATTACCTTTATGAATCTATTCAATCTAGTCAACTTCAAAAAATTACTCATGAGCATTATGACGCTGTATCTCAAACGATTTTAGTCATTAGTTTGGGCTATTTGAAAATCAGGATAGTTGATTGAGGACATTTGCACCAACTGTACATATACAACTAATCAAATACTAGAGAATGTTTATATTCGTTTGCTTTCAAACTCCTAATTTGCCCAATGTGCTTGATCATTAAATAGCAACACATGCACAAACATTCACGAATGACATCCTATATGTACTTAATAAGAAAATATGTACATACATTTATATTAGGTTGGTGCAAAAGTTTTGTCAATTTGTTCAATCCATTGGCAAACACGCTAGAATGAAAACAAGCTAACACTTCAAAATGTATCCGATGCAAAATTCTTCCGCTTTCCAACTGCTAAACCCACTTTGTGCTTCGTTGCGAGAGTGACGAAATATTTGCTGGAAGTTACAACCACTCGTTTTTACCATGTCCGACTTTCGCTAATTTTCAAAAATTTTATATGACAGTTTCGGAGGGGCGCTAATGACCAGCAGATAGGGCAAACCTTTTGCCAACTCACGCAATGTTTTTCTTTTTTTCAGCTGCTTTTTCAGATTTTTGCTAAATAATTTTCTGAAAGTCTCGTGTTTTGGAAAAATCGCAGGACCTGTTATTGCACCAAACATTGCAAAAAACCTACAGAAAACTGAGGTTTCAGCACACGATTATTACCACCGCTACCATTACAAAGTGAATGAGCGATTTTCGCTTCAAATTATGAAGATTTTGAAACATAGGTTACGTCAGTGCGCACTCCTGAAATTGGAAAATACTGCGATTCTTCCCCACAGATTTCGCCACTCTCGAAAAAAAACTGTCAAAAGGAGAAGAAAAAGTTTTATCGAAGGGTGAGTGAAGTGTTTAACATTTTAGTTTTACGAGGTCAAAATGGGCTGAATGTAAAATTTAGTCACTTTAAAAAATAAATCGTACAATTTTTGAAAGACGAGCCGTAGAGCTATAAAAAATAGCGCAATTTGGCAAAAGGTTTGCCCTATCTGCTGGTTATTAGGGCTCCTTCAAAAGTCTCATACAAAAATTTTGAAAATTAGCGAAAGTTGGACTTGGTAAAAACGAGTGCTTGTAATTTTCAGCTAATATCTCGTCATTCTCGCAATGAAACCCAATGGGAGTTCAGCAGCTGGAAAGAGGAAGAAATTCTGCATCGGATACATTTTGTAGTGTTGGTTTATTTTCATCCTGTGTTTGCCGATGGATTGAAAAAACTGACAAAACTTTGCACCGACCTAATATGTACTCAGCAGTGGCAATAGCAATGTTTCTCTTCAGGGAGAGGGAGACAATTATTACTAATGAAAGTGCGTGGCGTCATCCACTCACTCCGAAAAAAAATTCTTGGTGCTTCTCAAATTTTTTGCAGGCCCATAACCAAAAAGATCAGAAGCTAATTTAAATTCTTAAAATATTTTAGAAATTATTCTCCATCACTTCATTTTTACAACCCATGTAAGTAACATTCGAGGATTTCCCCCCCCCCCCTCTCGGTCCGCCATTGGTTTTTGAAGAAAGAATCCCTTTACCAAGAGAATAATAAAAGTGCAAGCTCTTTCTTAGCTATCCTACAATACTCTTACATCCATATTCGCAAATCAAATCTTTCGCTCAGGCCCGTACATCCTTGCGGGAAGCGGAGGGGATCTGAGAGAGGATGCGTCATATTTCGCTACTCTAGATATCTTTCTTCTTCTTTCTCCACCTGTGTCTGTAGGTTCTCATATCTTGAAGCCTGCTCATAACGGATGCCAGATTACTAACGTGCAAGATTAGAATTTTACTCTTTTGTGTGATTCCCTGGAGAGATTCGTAGAGAATAAGCTCTCATTTAAAGTCATTTGTCTTCCTGGAAACCCAATCAAAACGCTACTAACGAGGGAGAGTTCCCAAGTCAGCTCGGCCAACCGGATGAGTCATATATCACCGTAACGGGCTTGAAACGCTGATTTCAAATCTGCTTTTCTTTTCTGCGGAGTGGCTTTCCGAGAGGAGTTATGAGCGTTTAAAAGTTCAAATTTGTCATGTTTTGAGTGGCTTAAAATTGGCGAAAACTGTACAATAACACATGAAAGTGATTTAACAGTTTTGTATCAAATATATTGATTACAAGGACGAAACACAGATAATGAAATTCCGTTAGGTGTTCTTTTACAGCTTTCAACTGATTTTAAGCCACTTTGAACATGACAAATTTAGACATTTAAACACTCATAACTTCCCTCGGAATGTTGCTCTGCAGAAAAGGAAAGCAGATTTGGAATCAGCGTTTCAAGCCCGTTACGGCTATATATGACTCATCCGAGTTGGCCGAGCTGACTTGGAAACTTCCCCTTTTGAGTTGTACTTCCGCTTATATCTACTATAAACATGTTTAGCAGTGTCATAGTATACCCCCAGCACAATTTTACAACATTTTCATTGAGTTTGTAAAATATAATATAGAATAAGATATATGATTCTGAAAATGAGAGGTGATTAACTCTCAGCAACCCCGCAACATTATACATCATTCGGTACGAGTAAGAGTGCTCACAACGTCTCAGAGATTGACAACCACTCTACAATGTTATAAAGGTGCATTTTCGTTTGCAACTCTTTGTGCAAGATTCAAGCGCAGATTTTTGTTTATATTAAACTTCATCAGCTTCCTTGAACTTTTGAAAGTCATCCGTAATATAAAAAGAGGTAACAACTTGTCCTCATTCTACGAAAAATTTTTACAATAACCTTAGCGCTTAATTGCTAAAACGCAATTTTTTGATTTTGGTGGGTTATTTTTAAGATATTACTCACTATACTTGCTTCATTCGAGATTACCCTACGGGTGAGGTCTGGTTTTCTTTAGGTACATAGGTTGTGCTTTCTTGCGTTTCTGAGGAAGATCAACACAGTGCATGGCTTTTTGTATCGAGGTAGCCAGTCACCTGAGGATATGTGCTACTCTCGGTCCGTTTATTAGAGCAACAGGGTGTGGCTTCTAAATACTTAGGTTGTTATTGTAAATTTTCCCGCAATATCATTTTTTATCATTTTGCCAAGGAGGTAAAATGTTAATAAATCATAATCCAATTTTAGTGTCAATAAATTTCGATACAAAAAATGAACTTTGGTTGTCAAAATCTCAATTTTAAGTTCATTTTCATAATGAACTTATTAGTATTCTTGCTATATCAGTTATTAATTTGATAAACTGATTCGCGTTGCTTTTAAAGGTATCAACTTTAGAGTTTTCGTTTTTATTGAAGTTCAAATTTTAGTTTCTCACATCTAAGTTGGAGAGTCCGAGAATCCCCGAAACATAGCAACTTGCTCGTAATCATATCTGCCCCACAGTTGAACGTTTTAAACGCGAACACTTTTCAATCAGAAAAGCTCGCAAGTTCCACTGCGATACTAACAATAAGTATGTATAGGCACAAAATATCGAAAGCCCTAATGTTCAAAAGCACATCCCCCTCTCCTTACCCCCTCCTCCCTACCTCACATGCTAAAAAACTTGTCTAATTTCTTACACAACACATGGATGAATGTGGATTTATGGAACTAGGCAGAATTACCATTTTCTTGCCAAAAATCAGCTATACGCTTTCCGCAGCTGCGTCCGGTCCAGATGGCCGTAGTATCGCACATGCGTCTTCGGTAAAATGAGTGAAAAATAGGGGGGGGGGAGGGGAGACCGCCTAACCTAAGCTAAATCAAAAAGGTTCCAAGCAGAGTCTTTGATAAAAATGCTAGCGTTGTGTCAGAAATATGCTAGCTACTATACATTATGAACCCTAAAGCGTAGCTCTAGCAGATACAAAACAAGATCTGTGCTGTTTTCTCGACATGTCTAGAAAAGTTTTGCCATTCTCGACGGTAGCTGGAACAAATGTTATAGCAACTTGTTGGCCGAGTAAGTTACGGTATTTTTTAAAGTCATCATATAGTTTTGGTCAATAGCAACAGCGGATACGACGCATTTATGCGAGGTATTGACCAACGAATCAACAGTGCTATTCTTATACTCAGAAAACGCCTGCATAGCTCCCACTTATTAGGTTATAAAGAAAGTTCCCGGGCACTTTTGCAAATTTCATTTTCTGACGCTTTTTTTTGGCACTCGGTCGGACTTTGACACCAAGATTTTTATACTGTTTGGTAGAGGGGGCTAAATTTTTCAAAACGCTTGTGATTTTTATCGATGCCAAAACGTGTTTGATTTCCACATTGAGAAAGGAATTTTCCGATTAAAAAATTTTGCCATTTTTCCCTGTTGCCATTTTTGCGCAATCAAAGGAATTTCGTCCAAATCATGGGTGATCTGACTGAAGACTATTAACTACTATTACTAACTACCAACTTCTGATCCGCAGCTGCGTTTGAGTTTTGCGATTTGCGTTCGGAAATTACAAGCTGTCGAGCTTGCCCTTGACTAACTGTTTTCGCAGCTAACGTCGCTTCTGCGGGGATCGCCATTGAATGATATGTCCAGAAGATGTGCACAGCATTACCCCAACAGTGTTTGCAGTAGTCAAAGATTTGGTTTGCTTTGTGCAGAACGAGAAGACTTCAAGTCGCTTACTCGAAAAATGATGCATTTTTGAGGGCAAAATGTGGTCGATTTTTTTAAACTTCCGGAAGAAGTTTTTTTGCAGGCATTCGCTCAAAGGCGTAAATGGCTTTCATAACATTCCCAGCAGACTTCTACATAATCGCAGCATCTGAGCTTTCCAGCTCTCATCATGCATGAGATGATCCTGCACATAAATGGGCCACTTTTCGTGTCGACCTTTTTCCCTTCTGCATGCTGGTGGTGCAGTGAGGTGCTGAAACAAATATAGCTGTAGACAAAATTGTTTTTACGATGAAATTTGTAGCTTTAAAGAAGAATCAATCTGCTTGCAGTTAGGGCGATCTGAAGAAATTTTCTCAAGTGCTCGGGAACTTTCTTTACTACCATATTTTTTGCATACTAATCGTTGGGTATGAATAAAAGATCTGCTGAAGGACAAAGAGTTGAGAAACTTCGAGATTAAATAAAGCGAACAGCTCCATATGCTATCAGTGGTTGCAATCGTAGGATCCTTTTCCTCTTTCAATTATATACAAATTTTCATTTGAATTGGCTAAGCCGCGTTCTTAGAGTCCGCACAAAATTCTAAATTTATAACCCGACAGCGAATGCTCTAAGTGCGCAAATGAACGAATTAGGGTAGTTGGAAAAGGGACGGCTTGAATTTGTAATACCTTCTGACATTTTCTACCAAATAAAATCAGGCGACAGCTCAAATGTTACTCATGTAGGGCAGGGCTCGGCACGAGGTGGCTAGATGAAAATGCAAAAAACGAAGTCCCCCTTGACTTTTGGGTATTTTTACGAAGTCCCCTTTGACCCCCCACCATATTCCTTAAAAATTCTCCAAAAAACGAAACGTCGACTAAAAAAAACGTCGCCAAATCGCCAATTTTGCGTGTGTCTTCGGTCACAAAAACGAAACCCCCTTTGCTTTTCGTCCCAAAAACGATATCCAGCTTGCTTGTAAGCCACCTCGTGCCGAGCCCTGATGTAGGGGCCTTTGCGTACACGGCATCAAATTGTGCTCTTGTCCTTTTTTGGAAACGCTACGAAAAAACCGAGAGAGCTTTCTGAATAACGCTGCATCTCTCTGAATAACGCTGCAAAACCTTAAAATAATTGAGCAGGTGGCAAATATTCGCAGTTATCGAAGCAAATTTATTTATTAGAGTTGCAAAGTCTTATTTGTTGAGATGGATAAGTAAGAAAATGCCGGGGGGGGGGGGGGGAATTTAGAAAAAAAACCTCGCGCTATCTTTTCTAAAAATCATTTCACAAAGCTAATTTGTACGTTCAAAACTATGAAAATGATTCTGATAGTCTAAAAATGAGTCACATGGACATTGGGGAGGTGTGAGCCACCTGCACAGCAAAAATGTAACAAGTATTTACCTTCGAAACAATTCATTACCATATCTACTGATAGCGCTATTTTAATATCATAGTTTGGGATTGAGTGACTTTTCATACCATGTGTGATTGGACGCAGGGTCAAGCGTGGGGTGCGGCACGCCACGCCTGGGGGGGGTCGTATTGAGGAGTCAAAAGGGGAGAGGGGCGTAGTTGGGTAATCTGATAATAGTGATAACATGATATTCGTATCATATCCATAATTAGCATGTCAATTAACCCCTGTAGACAAAGTTTGAGCGAATTCTGAAGATTCAAGATATACCAGGCTACCTAAGTGAAATGGTCATATTCCAACATGGTTAGCGTTGTTTCAAAGGTGAATTAGATATCCGTTTTTGCACTCAAAACAAAGCACTACTCCTTCTTTGTCCAACTCAGGAATCCCGCTTCAGAAGACCTGCAAACAGTGGAATTAGAAGCCAACCAAAATCTCGTTTTTCCCATTTTCTTTTGATTACTGTGCTTTCACCAAATATTACTTAGAGCTACGAAGACAGATCAAGCTCCAAACAGTCCTATGGAATCTACAAGGTTTAGGCTATCGACTCATATAAATACTGTCCGCTAAAGATGTTCTTTTGATATAGTTAATGGGGTGCGGCACACCCCCTTAACTTGCCTTCAAAATCCAGAAAGCGCTCCATTGCTGGTATGAGTATTGAGCACATAGCTTCTTCTTGCTACATTGGAAATTTGGAGCCGAACGCCCAACTCATAAGAAAATTATGGCCCTTTCAATATGTCCATTCAGATCAAAATCAGCCATCAAATTACGTGTGATTGTAAAGTGCAGTCACAGAAAATCGGGCGTACAGCTCTCAGAAATCTGAAAACTATCTAGAAAAAGATGGTGTCCTCCAGAATGTCACACTTTGAGGTCCAGATGTTAAGAGAAGGAAGAAGGGGTCGTTTGAGGGCTTTCATGGGAGGGGGGGGGGGGTTCGAAAGACTTGTGCCTGACCTCTTTCTCAACTCTGGTAATGCTATCTTAGGTATATAGTTCAGGGGGGGGGGTCGTATTAAGACAGCAATCAGGAGGGGGGGTCGTAACCAGCGATCGTGTGCCACACCCCTTGTTTGACCCTGATTGGACGAGGCAAGATGCGAGTACCTAGAGAGAGACGCGGTGTTTCGCGTCTCACGTCCCGGTTACTGTAGAAACGAAGGGGGAGAGAGAGAGTGGAAGGAACTTTACATACGATTGCTTTCACGTCTTCTTGAATTATTGGCAATAACCCAGTGGTCATTGCCACTGTCTTAGTTATGGGCCTACTGGCTCAATTTCTTAACTCTACTGGAATAAGCACTGCTACACTTGAACATAACTGCTGTATATCCACAAGGGTTGAATGGCATTTATGATACAGATTACATCAGCGTTGTACCATTTGTTCAAGAGATAAATCCGTCATCGTCCTATTATCTTTACCTTGGCACCTTTTCTGAGCTTTCCAGATCCTTTTTGTGGTTTTTACACCGCCGATAAGCTTTAAAAAGCAACCATAACCAAAGCCTCTGCGAGCAGTTTTAGAGAGCACCAACTTAAATCATATAATGGAGACTATCTACATAGATATTCTGGAGCCGAGTAAACTTCGACAAGTGATGATATCCGCTTGCATTATTCTTTTTTTTTTGACACTGTCTACGACAATTATACAGGGATGGGGGAAAGTCTTTGAACAATTTTTGATGTCATTGTATGTTCGGAATTTCCACATATTCTTGCATACTAATTATATGTGTTTGCTTCTTATACCCTTAGTTACGAGTCCTCCAAAAACTGAAACATCAGCTTTATTCCTGTCGAGGATATGCCTTCTGGAACGGAGCGAGCGTTGGTGGCGAAGGTGCACGAGGAGAGGATGGCTGACCAGCAGATTGCGCGGGTTCTCCAAATTTTACAAATCAGCGACTTTTTCACCTTGCGTCGTTTCCAAGATATGAACAGCACCCAGAACTGCTGTACGAGTGATAAATTGGCTACTGCGGACACTCACAAAATTCTCAAGATCGTTCGCCAGCGCCATCGTCGCAATCCTCGGAGAAGCTTGATTGAGCTGGGTTCAAAGCTGTTCATCTTTGATAGAAAAGTCTCCGACATCGTGGAACAAGGTTTTGGGATGAAGCTTTTTAAGATACTAATACTTCATGCTTTTTGGGAAGACACGAAGCTGAAATGACTGCGCAGATGCAATCGAATGCCTGAACGTTCATCCAAGGCACGCCACCAAACATACTCTTTTCTGAGGTCAAAATTTTCACCGTGAAGCAGGTTTCTGATCGCCAAAACAACAGAGTCATTACCCAAACGCCTCAAGAAGCCAACAGCAAGGGTTGACTTGCAGAAGGAAAGCTTCATCCGGTTTTTGTGACAATTTGGGCGGCGATCGCTTCCGACAGCAAAATGCCGCTAATTTTTGAGGTCTCAGTGCTCAAGGTGGGCGTTGCAACGCATGTGAGTAGCATCCTGAAGAAGGGATTGTTGGCCTGGGCCAATATCCATTTGCTGGGAGCGATTGGTGCTCATAGCAGGATAGCGCACCTGCGCATTAACTGAAGGTTGTTCAAGCATGGCTCCAAAGCAACGTTAAGGACTTCACTACTCCTGTGGAATGGGCTCCGTGTTGGCCGTATCTGAATACCCTTGACTACCGCAAGTGGTCAGTTCTTTAGGCCAAAGCCTGCGCTCACTCACGCAAGACTGTGGAGTCTCTGCGACGTGATTTCCAGGATACGTGGGAGGAAGTCGACGTGGAGCACCTTCGTGCCACCATGGACAGCGTTCTCAAGCAATTCCAAGCTTGTATTCGCGGCAAAGGAGGAATCTTCGAATTGTAAAGTCAATGTTATATGGCAGACGGTTGAGTAAAGATTATCTGTTGATTTCATGTAATCATCTTGCCTAGCTTCGTCATTACGATAAAAACACCGTGTTCAAAGACTTTCCCCAACCCTGTACTTTGTCTCTAGCATTGCTAATGCAAAAAATTGAATCCTAGACTTTCGACTCAAATTTTTGCCCTATCAAAACCTTCTATAATGCTGGTTCCAAATATGGCACATGAAAACGTAAATCCCTCTTATATTTTTCCTATATTGTGGCTTGAAAGAGTGCTGCTGGCGCTAGATTTGTCAAAAGGCAAGCATTAACAATCGAGAAAGTTTAAAATTGCACGGGCGCTGCTTCGTATTCCAGTTTTCTCCTTTTCACCTTCTCACCATGAGAAATCCATATCGGGGTATCTGGGTTTTTCAAAGCATAAAGATGGCGATAATGAGCTTCTTAGGAAGCTTTTCAGGTCCACATACAGTGAAATACGCCGATAGCCTTTCGCACCCCGCCTCCCTCGTTCTGGGCCCCTCCCACTTGCGCGTATTCTCCACTCAATGCGGCCCTGGAAAGCTTCGAAAAGCTCATTTTCGCCATTTTCAGGCGCTGAAAAACCCAGATATGGGTTCCTTATTGCGGGAAGGCTCCGAGAAGATGAATATCTGGAAAACGAATTTTGCGGAGACACTGCCTTTAAGGTGCTCATGTTTGCTGGGACGAATGTCCGCAGTTTACGCAAAATAGCCTTAAAAAGGGGTTTCCAAAAGACATGCCGCTTTTATTTGCCATATTTGAAGATGGCTCCAAAAGCATGGAAAGAAAAAATTCAAGATCATGCCCTGAAACTGCTTCTAACGAAGAACAATTTAAACTGTACACTTTCGTAATGTATTTTTGCTGTTTACACTTTCGTAATGTATTTCTGCTGTTTTAATAAAAAGATGAGCTTAACAATTTCCATGTATGCGGAAATTGCAAAACTTTCAAGTTGTTTATATTGTTCTTCTTTTTCAAAGATTTCGCACAGCTCTAAAATAATTTTTTTGAACCTCTGAGCAAAATCCTGCGACGGTCATTCGCAGCAAGATGATCAAACTCTGGAAAATTTGTACCAAAATTAAGTCTGAATTATCTATCAGATTATATACTCATACAATTGCATCGGAAAGTTCGCGGCCTCACCTCAATTCATGGCGCGCCGCGGCTCTTAAAATTTCAGCCGCGCACGCCGCGGCCCATGTATATTTTACCGAGAACGCAGCGGCCAAAGTTGAGTTTGGAAATAGATTATCGGGAGAGTCGCGGCCCAATTACCTCACTCGGCGTGCCGCGGGCCTTACCAAAGGTCGCATTTCTTACACGCTGTAGGTTAAGGCGCAACCCGCGTGAGGGTACGCCGCAGCGACTGGGCTACCCTTAAGTGTTTGTGAGGTTGGTAGTCGCTTCTCGGGTTTGGTCTTGTGTGACAGTTGAGTTTATATACTTACAAAACAAACTTCAACAGTCGGATGAGTGTTATCGACGACAATAGATGATGTTGACAGATGAGCTAACAAGTTGCTTAATTTGCCCCAGTCGTTGTCATGACAAACAGGCCAAAAGTTTTTTCACTCTTCCTGGGCCTCACAAGCATGCTAATCGGGTCGACTATCGGGCGCTTACAGGATGCGCCGCGGTTACTTTTCGGGCACAATATCGGTTGATACCGGGCAGCTCGCGGCATGGATGACTGGTGGCCGAGCAAGCACCCGCGATCTTCCCGATGCAATTGTCTGAGTAGTAACACGCATATTATGCATGGAGACCACCGTCGATGTGTAACAACTTACAGGTCATCTAATAAGCCAAGATGTTCCATTTTAATAGTTGATTGACTTCTTAAATTATGTGCGTTTTACGAGAAATCGACTTTTTTCGATCTTTCGTGAGTTGCGCATTGTATTAGTGTTCTAGACAAAAACGTAGTTCACCAGTGTGGAATGTATTTGCATTCAATCGTGATCGCAATTTCGACAAGATAGGTGCTAAGCTGTTTGAGAAGGCTATGTATGAGAAACTTTAAAATGCCTCGAACGCTGTAAACATAACGCATAACCAGCAGTTCCAATAAATAAATCTAGTACTGTATTCAACAACACCACATTTATTTGTATGTAGCCTTAAAGGAATAAAAGCATGCATTCCTGTATGCACTCTCCCAAGCTCGGGTATCTTTTTAGCGCATTGAGCATGCCTCTGCACCGATGACTGCACTGCAAAATAATCAAAATGGTTCTAATAAATCTTCAACTTATGTAAATAATCTTACATAGCTGAAATGTCGACGTTGAGATTTGCTGACTCTGAGTGGCTGTACCACAGGTAAAGAATCAGCTTGAGAATCAGAATTAGAAGAAGCAGCGGAAGAATCAGCAGAGTTAGCGAATGCAATTGCGACAACTCCAAGGAGTATATACAACATCAGGCGCATGTTCATTGTTATCTGGAAACATCTTGTACGAATTTACAATCAAGTGACCATGAAGTAGTCTTTTCCTGCTATGAGGGTATTGATATAAGCTTCAACTGCCACAACCACAGTGACGGCTTCTTCCTTCTTGTTAGATCTATGGCACACTAACGAGGGAAGGATAGTTGGTACCTAAACTTTTGAAACAAAATGTGTATCAATAAACTCGCTTTGGAGAGCTGATTCGTATCTGACTTCCTTTTTTGCTGGACCTTTCAATGAAAGAAGTTGTGAGGGATTTTTGAGTCGAGTTTAACCACGGAAAATACGATAGGGAGGACGGACGATCGGAACGCCAATCCTTTTGCAGTTTTCAATTTTGAATTGTCTCCATCAAGCTTTTTTGTATTATTCTGGCTCCCTCGAGGTAAATGCATGCCCCTAATTATCGAAAATATAGAAAACTGGGAAAGTTTCCTATTTCCGCTAATTTCCATTGAACATTTAAATAAGTTTTACTCGAAGAAAACGAACAAGCATTACCAAGCGAACATGTATAAAGCGATGGATTTCCACTTTTTGACCTACAAATGGACATTTTAACATAATATCACCAAAGCCTTATGTATATTTTGTCCAAAAAGTGGTGATTACGCATATATTCAAAAAGTAAAGGAGTGTACTGATCTCAAGGATGCCAAGCTTGTAAAAAGACAAGCCGAGTGTAACGGCATACATTTTGTTCCAAAGGCCATCATCAAGTATCTTACCTTGTAGGTTAACATAGGGAAATCAATCAAAATCAGAGGCTATATACAGCGGTATATCTCACTGTCATGGCCACTCACTTCTCACTTGCTCCGCACACATTAACAACCACGCGGAATTTTAGTAGTCTGCCTTCTGGGGCCAAGGCCTTGCACGGATTTGTCAACATTTTTCTAATAAAATCATGCATACTTCTCTTAAGAGATTCACCGGCAAGAAATATAGCCCTAATCAAAAACTACAGGATTTTTTCCCACTTGATATTTAGCAGTTTCCCAGATGAAAATTTCTTGTTTATGACTTAAAAAAGAAGGATATGGTCACTTATTATATGATAGCCGTACATCGACACAACGAAATGTTTCAAATAAGGGCATGAGAAGCTAAGCTGATGGAAAAGAAGCAAGTAATTGCTTTATGTACTCTTCAATCCCTCATTTAATACAATCAAAACAAATTTTTCTGGGTACATTAAGCAGCTGTTACAGCTGCTTTTGTACTTTTGGCAACCATAGAAAAATTCTGTGCTGCTCAAATATTTTGGCCTGCATGTAGGTTATTAACAATGAGTGCGTGTAGCACTCGCTTAGTGCACTAGTCAAAGACAAGACTTGCATTGTTGATCGTAGATCTGACAATAGCACGACTAAAAAAATTCTAGCTCATACATGTCTTCTCCCCTTATTTGATAGCAGATCATAAGAGCTATGGATCCGTAGCAAAAGAAGGCCTGAAGAAAAGCCACAAAAGGGGGAAAATGTAAAAAAAAAATTGCAAACAAACAATGTGGAAGCAAATCTTTTTGCGCATTTCATTATAATGAGTTACGAAATCCGTAACAAGGTAGAGCTAGCAAAAACTAGCTGAGTAACTTGTTTCATAGTACCCACCTCCTCCCAACGCTTTTAAAATTGTCGTGCTGCTCAAGCGACTATCTCGCAGACAGCAGCCATTACAATTTTGCTTACATCTATGCATCATCTGCCATGTGTTATAGTTTGGTTGTTCTATCACGGACTGTTAGTTTGTTAGAATATGCTATGCTGTTATGGGTTGCACTAGCTGCATTACCTTTATGAATCTATTCAATCTAGTCAACTTCAAAAAATTACTCATGAGCATTATGACGCTGTATCTCAAACGATTTTAGTCATTAGTTTGGGCTATTTGAAAATCAGGATAGTTGATTGAGGACATTTGCACCAACTGTACATATACAACTAATCAAATACTAGAGAATGTTTATATTCGTTTGCTTTCAAACTCCTAATTTGCCCAATGTGCTTGATCATTAAATAGCAACACATGCACAAACATTCACGAATGACATCCTATATGTACTTAATAAGAAAATATGTACATACATTTATATTAGGTTGGTGCAAAAGTTTTGTCAATTTGTTCAATCCATTGGCAAACACGCTAGAATGAAAACAAGCTAACACTTCAAAATGTATCCGATGCAAAATTCTTCCGCTTTCCAACTGCTAAACCCACTTTGTGCTTCGTTGCGAGAGTGACGAAATATTTGCTGGAAGTTACAACCACTCGTTTTTACCATGTCCGACTTTCGCTAATTTTCAAAAATTTTATATGACAGTTTCGGAGGGGCGCTAATGACCAGCAGATAGGGCAAACCTTTTGCCAACTCACGCAATGTTTTTCTTTTTTTCAGCTGCTTTTTCAGATTTTTGCTAAATAATTTTCTGAAAGTCTCGTGTTTTGGAAAAATCGCAGGACCTGTTATTGCACCAAACATTGCAAAAAACCTACAGAAAACTGAGGTTTCAGCACACGATTATTACCACCGCTACCATTACAAAGTGAATGAGCGATTTTCGCTTCAAATTATGAAGATTTTGAAACATAGGTTACGTCAGTGCGCACTCCTGAAATTGGAAAATACTGCGATTCTTCCCCACAGATTTCGCCACTCTCGAAAAAAAACTGTCAAAAGGAGAAGAAAAAGTTTTATCGAAGGGTGAGTGAAGTGTTTAACATTTTAGTTTTACGAGGTCAAAATGGGCTGAATGTAAAATTTAGTCACTTTAAAAAATAAATCGTACAATTTTTGAAAGACGAGCCGTAGAGCTATAAAAAATAGCGCAATTTGGCAAAAGGTTTGCCCTATCTGCTGGTTATTAGGGCTCCTTCAAAAGTCTCATACAAAAATTTTGAAAATTAGCGAAAGTTGGACTTGGTAAAAACGAGTGCTTGTAATTTTCAGCTAATATCTCGTCATTCTCGCAATGAAACCCAATGGGAGTTCAGCAGCTGGAAAGAGGAAGAAATTCTGCATCGGATACATTTTGTAGTGTTGGTTTATTTTCATCCTGTGTTTGCCGATGGATTGAAAAAACTGACAAAACTTTGCACCGACCTAATATGTACTCAGCAGTGGCAATAGCAATGTTTCTCTTCAGGGAGAGGGAGACAATTATTACTAATGAAAGTGCGTGGCGTCATCCACTCACTCCGAAAAAAAATTCTTGGTGCTTCTCAAATTTTTTGCAGGCCCATAACCAAAAAGATCAGAAGCTAATTTAAATTCTTAAAATATTTTAGAAATTATTCTCCATCACTTCATTTTTACAACCCATGTAAGTAACATTCGAGGATTTCACCCCCCCCCCTCTCGGTCCGCCATTGGTTTTTGAAGAAAGAATCCCTTTACCAAGAGAATAATAAAAGTGCAAGCTCTTTCTTAGCTATCCTACAATACTCTTACATCCATATTCGCAAATCAAATCTTTCGCTCAGGCCCGTACATCCTTGCGGGAAGCGGAGGGGATCTGAGAGAGGATGCGTCATATTTCGCTACTCTAGATATCTTTCTTCTTCTTTCTCCACCTGTGTCTGTAGGTTCTCATATCTTGAAGCCTGCTCATAACGGATGCCAGATTACTAACGTGCAAGATTAGAATTTTACTCTTTTGTGTGATTCCCTGGAGAGATTCGTAGAGAATAAGCTCTCATTTAAAGTCATTTGTCTTCCTGGAAACCCAATCAAAACGCTACTAACGAGGAAGAGTTCCCAAGTCAGCTCGGCCAACCGGATGAGTCATATATCACCGTAACGGGCTTGAAACGCTGATTTCAAATCTGCTTTTCTTTTCTGCGGAGTGGCTTTCCGAGAGGAGTTATGAGCGTTTAAAAGTTCAAATTTGTCATGTTTTGAGTGGCTTAAAATTGGCGAAAACTGTACAATAACACATGAAAGTGATTTAACAGTTTTGTATCAAATATATTGATTACAAGGACCAATAGAATCATACTACTTAGTACACTTTGCTACTACCACTTCAGCAAAAAAGATAAGAATAAAAACAGATTTGAAAATCTGCCTTCAGTGAAAATCCCTTTTTACACTGAGATTCTGGATAGAGTTAACCTGAATAAAGTTTTCAACAACCGAACCGTCAAAGCTCTAATCTCTGAAGGAAACAGGGAATTCAAAAAATTTAGAATTATCTTTGAATATAACAACCCAATCTCTGCACGTATTTTTAACTATAACAAGTTTTTAAACACAATCCAAAATTTTGATATTGCAAATACACCTTGTATTTGTAATAAATACCAAAATTATGTATCCAGCCATCACGAACATGTTGTTACAGGAGATATCAGTATTTTTAACAAACTGGACATATATGAAATCCTCAAAAGAGGTACAAAATTTCGACCTCCATACACACTTACAAAGCAAAAAATCAAAAGTATTTGGTTAGATATACTTCAAGAATACATTAACAAATTAAAGAGAAAATACCACCTGAATAGTCATACTATTGAAAAAATCCGCAAGATAGTCTACCATAACTTCGGAAAAATTGAGTCTAAACTATTCTATTGCACTAAAAATAATACATCAGTTAAGATCTATAAGAAAGAACTTGACTTTGTACATAATTTCTTTGTAATCTGCCCCCTTGATAAGGCTAGATCCAATTACGGAATCATTTGCAAAAGATTATACTTAAAAATAATAATGAAAGAAATGGCTTTAACTATACATAATAATGACAATCATATTTATGATAAGGTTGAGCAATCCAATATAGAAGAAATCATTAACAAACATCTTACTTTTACTAAAAATATGAAAATTAATATCAATGAGAGTTGTAATATACCCGTTATCTATTGCTTACCCAAATTACATAAAAACCCTATAAAATTCAGGTTTATCTGTGGTGCGTATGACAGTAGTACAAAAACCATAACAATTGAGTTGTTAAACCTTCTCAATTTCATTAGAAATCACTTCAAAAACTATGCAAACACTGTTCTTAAGAATAAAAAATGCTTACAAACCTACTGGGCTATTAATGATATCAATATAGCATCAAATCTAACAGACATACAAGCTAAAAACATGAGACTCTTCTCTGCTGATTTTACCAACATGTTCACCAATATTCCCCAAAACATCATTATCCATAATCTTAAAGAAATTATCAGACTATGTTTCAAAAATGCCTCCAAAAGATATATAAAAATCGGTAATAATCGTAGAATCATGTACTCCTCTATGCAAGAAGATAATGACGGTTATAGGTACTATACAATTGAAGATATAATTTATCTACTAGACTATATTTTACAAAACAGCTTCTGCCGAGTAGGCAAACAACTATTTCATCAAAAAGTTGGAGTACCTCAAGGAGGTAATGCTAGCCCTATAATCGCTGATCTTACACTTTCATACTTTGAATACATATTCGCATTCAACAAACAAAATCCAAATTTCCTATTCCATGCCTACCGATATATGGATGACATACTTATTATTCACAATAAAACCCAAGAGTACATAAGTTCTTTATTGAAAGAAGTATATAATAATGTTTTGAATATGGAAACTACCAATGCAACATTGTATGAATGTAATTTTCTAGACCTACACATCCTGATTGAAAATGATATTATCATCACTAAACAATATAATAAAACAGAAGATTTTGGTTTTGAAGTTGTAAGATTTTGTCACGGAACTTCTCACATAAGCTTTACACTCAAAAGTGCTATTATCTACACAGAAGTTTTAAGAATCTACAGAACTTGCACGAAATTCGAAGATTTTTATGAAAGAATTAAAAATCTAGTTAAGTTGTTACTCAATTTGAATTATAGCAAAGAAATCATACAACTAGGAATTTTCAAGTGTATTACATTCAACAAATGTATTACATATAAGTACATTCAACTAAGCAATTTCAGAAATGTTAAAAAGTTCGTATCCAATACGATAAACAGTTTGATCTGACTCCTCGGCCTATCCTTTGACCTATTTGAACTACCCCACAGGTATAAAAGGCAACCTCGTTACAGTGATACCACTATTCCTTCTCCAGCCCACTCCTCCCTACTGATGAGCCTCGGGAGTGGTCTCTTATACAGTTCCCTGTCTAGGGGTAGAGGCGAAACAGGATCTAAGCTGAAAAAATTATTCCCCTTTTGAGTTGTACTTCCGCTTATATCTACTATAAACATGTTTAGCAGTGTCATAGTATACCCTCAGCACAATTTTACAACATTTTCATTGAGTTTGTAAAATATAATATAGAATAAGATATATGATTCTGAAAATGAGAGGTGATTAACTCTCAGCAACCCCGCAACATTATACATCATTCGGTACGAGTAAGAGTGCTCACAACGTCTCAGAGATTGACAACCACTCTACAATGTTATAAAGGTGCATTTTCGTTTGCAACTCTTTGTGCAAGATTCAAGCGCAGATTTTTGTTTATATTAAACTTCATCAGCTTCCTTGAACTTTTGAAAGTCATCCGTAATATAAAAAGAGGTAACAACTTGTCCTCATTCTACGAAAAATTTTTACAATAACCTTAGCGCTTAATTGCTAAAACGCAATTTTTTGATTTTGGTGGGTTATTTTTAAGATATTACTCACTATACTTGCTTCATTCGAGATTACCCTACGGGTGAGGTCTGGTTTTCTTTAGGTACATAGGTTGTGCTTTCTTGCGTTTCTGAGGAAGATCAACACAGTGCATGGCTTTTTGTATCGAGGTAGCCAGTCACCTGAGGATATGTGCTACTCTCGGTCCGTTTATTAGAGCAACAGGGTGTGGCTTCTAAATACTTAGGTTGTTATTGTAAATTTTCCCGCAATATCATTTTTTATCATTTTGCCAAGGAGGTAAAATGTTAATAAATCATAATCCAATTTTAGTGTCAATAAATTTCGATACAAAAAATGAACTTTGGTTGTCAAAATCTCAATTTTAAGTTCATTTTCATAATGAACTTATTAGTATTCTTGCTATATCAGTTATTAATTTGATAAACTGATTCGCGTTGCTTTTAAAGGTATCAACTTTAGAGTTTTCGTTTTTATTGAAGTTCAAATTTTAGTTTCTCACATCTAAGTTGGAAAGTCTGAGAAGCCCCGAAACATAGCAACTTGCTCGTAATCATATCTGCCCCACAGTTGAACGTTTTAAACGCGAACACTTTTCAATCAGAAAAGCTCGCAAGTTCCACTGCGATACTAACAATAAGTATGTATAGGCACAAAATATCGAAAGCCCTAATGTTCAAAAGCACATCCCCCTCTCCTTACCCCCTCCTCCCTACCTCACATGCTAAAAAACTTGTCTAATTTCTTACACAACACATGGATGAATGTGGATTTATGGAACTAGGCAGAATTACCATTTTCTTGCCAAAAATCAGCTATACGCTTTCCGCAGCTGCGTCCGGTCCAGATGGCCGTAGTATCGCACATGCGTCTTCGGTAAAATGAGTGAAAAATAGGGGGGGGGGGAGGGGAGACCGCCTAACCTAAGCTAAATCAAAAAGGTTCCAAGCAGAGTCTTTGATAAAAATGCTAGCGTTGTGTCAGAAATATGCTAGCTACTATACATTATGAACCCTAAAGCGTAGCTCTAGCAGATACAAAACAAGATCTGTGCTGTTTTCTCGACATGTCTAGAAAAGTTTTGCCATTTCTTATAGGGACATAAAATTTTCATAATTGTATGTTATGTAAAAAAATCTAGTGGCTTTACGCTACGACTTTACGCTGTACTTTTGTGTAAATAAACAAAACATAGAACGCTCGAAAAAGAGGCTAAACCTGCCATATCTGGATCCTCACTGTAAGCGAAAAATCTATTTGATTGCATGTCACGAAGTCTTTCGAGAAATTTGAATAGCACTTTGTAGAGCTGGTTTCAACTTAGATTTGCAGTATGGAAGCGAATCACCAATCTTCATTATTGGAGGATTACGGTAGGAACATCCGGCATATGCCGTCGCTGTGAAAGAGCTGCCGTTTTCAACAATTCCAAAAAATCTGAGAACTTGTGTGATAGAATTTTCATGGACGCTGAGTACGATGGTTGACTTAGTACTAGAGCGTGAAGCTTTCTGAACGGTGTGACCACATATTCAAGGACATCGAACTAACTGTTGTCATTGCTTGCCGACATAACATTTTGAGGAAGCACCATAAAAAAGCAAAATTCATATTTTGATTCAACAGCTCTATTTAGCCTAGTCTGAGAGTTTTTAGGTCGCTTCAATCGCTAGGTCGCTTTCTGAGGCAAAATATGACCATCAAAATCCATATTCGACTTTATAAATTCTAGCATAATTCTCGACGTTCGACTTTCAGTGTATCTTGGCATTACGATATGCTTGTTTCGAGATGTTAAGCCTCCACCAAAATTATTACAACTTTTATTTCGGCTGACGTTTCGGCCAACTCGCCTTCGTCGGAGCCTGTAAGTGAGGAACAAATGAGATTTATCCTCCCAAACGTCTCATCAAATGCAAGGAACAGACAAAAGTTGGCTGGAAACGGAAACGATGCTGCCTAGAATTAACAGCCCCACCTGAGACTTTGCCGAGTGCGGGTCACGTACCACCACTGACGAACGTATGAATGACTAGTGAGCTAGATTCCCGGGTTGCTGCAGTTGTGGGTCAAACCCGCATAACTCTAGGAAGGGCGAGGTTCGTTAGTTATTGCGGTGCATTCATCTTCCTGTTCATTTGAGGATTTCTAGACAAAATCCAACAGGCTTCTAGCGTCTTGCGCCCCGCGACCTCTGCTTCTCGCGAAAGAATTGACACTGTAATATCAAATTCTGTACCATTATGCTGCAGCATCCGATGAGTGCGTAGTGGTGTAGATACTTTTGACTTGCGCATCCCATCCATGTGCTCCTTTATCCTAGTGCATAGTGGCCTCCCCGTTTCTCCAATGTACTTGTGCCCGCACAATTTACAGGTTATGAGGTAGATAACGCCTGAGCGCATACACTCCTGCTCGTTTTGCAAATTATGCAGTCTGGTGTTACGCAGGCCGTATCGCATGCTCTGTTGCGTACCAAGCGCTGTTTTAAGTTTGGGGGTGGCAATTCTACAATACCGCTCACAGAATGTGCAAAATTTCCGTGAATGTCGCAGAATTCCAAGAATTCCGCGAAGGTTCTCGAAATTTCGGGAATGTCGCGACATTCCTGGAATTCCGCGAGATTCCGGAAATTTCGCGAAATTCATGTGAACGCAAATTACGCAGGGCCATAACTTCTTTCCGAATGAGTATATTCGAAATCCGAAAACAGCATTGTATTCAGCTCATCAAGGCGAATCTTATGATATACAGGTTGTGTCCAGTACCTTGTTTTCGATAATCTTGAATTTGCACGCGGACGCCTCTTCGCATAGTGGTAACGCAACGAGCATCACACATAGAAGACTGCCATGGGCACCGTTCGATAGTACTCTTTCAGTAGATTATCGAGCGCTAAACACCAGCCGAAGACTCTCTTTCGAAAGAGATAGAAGAGCTGATAAGATCTGGAAAAATCAAGCTGTTCCAAGCTCTACTAGCCGTAACTTTCTTCAAAATGAACATCTTCGAAATCCAAAAACAGCATTGTATTCAGCTCTTCAAGGCGAATCTTTCGGTATACAGCATGTCCTTGAAATTCCGTTTTCAATTTTTTCAAAATTTTCTGCGCGCGCATATTCACAAGGTCGCAACGCAGCGCACATCAAACATAAAAGACTCTAATAAGCATTATTGGATTTTGCTGCTTCCGCAGATTACCGAGCGCTAAAAACGAACCGGGGAATCTTTTTCAGAAAAGATAGAAGAGCTGGTGAATTCTGGAAAAATCGTGTTGTCTCAAATTTTGCCCACTGTAACCCTAAAATGGGAAGCTCTCCTGCTAAGCAAATGTGATTTTCGTAATTAGCAGGTCAGATAACCTCTATGAGCAAGTTTTCAAAGAAATTCGGGTGATTTGATTTTTTCTCGTTCTACGCCCTGAAGCTCGCCGATGGGTTTTGGTCAAAATGTCGATGATCTTGGATTATAAGGAAACTTCGCTCAAAGAGGTTATCTGACCTGCTAATTACGAAATAGGGTTACAGTGGGCAAAATTTGAGACAACACGATTTTTCCAGAATTCACCAGCTCTTCTATCTTTTCTGAAAAAGATTCCCCGGTTCGTTTTTAGCGCTCGGTAATCTGCGGAAGCAGCAAAATCCAATAATGCTTATTAGAGTCTTTTATGTTTGATGTGCGCTGCGTTGCGACCTTGTGAATATGCGCGCGCAGAAAATTTTGAAAAAATTGAAAACGGAATTTCAAGGACATGCTGTATACCGAAAGATTCGCCTTGAAGAGCTGAATACAATGCTGTTTTCGGATTTCGAAGATGTTCATTTTGAAGAAAGTTACGGCTAGTAGAACTTGGAACAGCTTGATTTTTCCAGATCTTATCAGCTCTTCTATCTCTTTCGAAAGAGAGTCTTCGGCTGGTGTTTAGCGCTCGATAATCTACTGAAAGAGTACTATCGAACGGTGCCCATGGCAGTCTTCTATGTGTGATGCTCGTTGCGTTACCACCATGCGAAGAGGCGTCCGCGTGCAAATTCAAGATTATCGAAAACAAGGTACTGGACACAACCTGTATATCATAAGATTCGCCTTGATGAGCTGAATACAATGCTGTTTTCGGATTTCGAATATACTCATTCGGAAAGAAGTTATGGCCCTGCGTAATTTGCGTAATTCACATGAATTTCGCGAAATTTCCGGAATTTCGCGGAATTCCAGGAATGTCGCGACATTCCCGAAATTTCGCGAACCTTCGCGGAATTCCTGGAATTCTGCGACATTCACGGAAATTTTGCACATTCTGTGAGCGGTATTGTACAACTCGCAATGACTCCTGCAGACCTGCTTTGCGCACGCACGCTCTTATTGCACTACTCAAAGCGTCAAATGAATGGGATACAGAATGGCACCTTGTTATCTTGGGCTTCGTTGTGCAGTCTACCGCTGTGACGTACCATAGCACCTCTGGTATATGGATATCCGTTAGCTTGCGCTATTTGAAGAGCTTTTTGGACTGATGCGGCTTTGAGTACCGTCAGACGACAATGTTCTAGCTGTACGCAACATGTTCCTAATAACGCTATGCTTAGTGCGGACAAGGTGCGCGGAAGAACAGTGCACAAGAATGTTTTTGCTGCTTGGCTTCCTATACCACTTGGTCTTGCATTCTCCTCTGCTTAAGCATAGTTGAACGTCAAGGAAAGAAAGCCAGTTTTTTTTTTGGTTTTTCCCGAGTGAATTTTATGTCAGCTGATTGCCTATTGAGCAGATCAAAGCAGGTATCCATCTCTGCCTGCGTCGGACATACGATGAGGCAATCATCGATGTACCGTAATTAAAGAATAGGTTTGCGGCATAGAACGGGGTATTCTACTTTAGACATAAAAGTCACAGCTAACACAGGCGCCACTGTCCCATAGCAAGACCCCTTACCTGACGGAAATACTGCCCCGATCAGCGGAATATAGAGCAGTCTAGGCATCTCTTTAGTAACGTCATGATCTGCTGGACTGTAAGACCATATAAGCTGATGTTGTTGGTGTGCTCGCTCAGCAACTCAAATACAGCTTGCAACGCAGCAGAATTTGGCACGTTTGTGTAAAGGGAGGTCACATCAAAGGATTCTATGACCTCGCCGTCTTTGAACTGTGTATTCCGCAAGCGGTATAGAAGGGTGTTTGTACTTGATAGGTGCGCGGGGACGTACTGCAGCAATTGAATTAGAATCAAATTGAGTAGCCACGAAATCCTGTCCGTAGGACCGCCGACACTGCTTATAATGGGTCTAACCTTGTAGTTAGTCCATAGGATTTTCGGAACCCCGCAAGTCGAGAGGTGACTTATGTGTTTTGATAAGAACGTAAAGGACAGGGCACACTGGTAGATCGCATTTGAGGCGTGTTACGAAATGTTTAGGTAGGTCCGCCATACGCGCCGTTTCCACCCATATCCTATTCAGTTTGCGTAACAAATTCTTTTTCTGAAGATTTGCAATACGTTTTTTCGTCTCGAAGGTGTTGTTCGGTAATCGCATTCTCCAGTTGTTTTGGCATAACCACAAATTCGCCACCCTTATCGCTTACTGCTAATTTGATGTTCGCGGCTGTAAGTTCCCGGAGTTCCTTTAAGCCCCTCCTTTGTGCTGGTGTTAAATTAGATGTTTGGCGCATACGCATAAATCGCTTGAGCACCATGAAGATTGAAGTTGCGAATACTCGGAAAGCGGAGTCTACTGAAGGGACTGGCTCCTGCGGCTTGTAAAACATGGATGGGAATGGTATATGCCATTCTTGGACGCTGCTAAGAAATCAACCAGAAGAATCAAAATATGACCCTCTACGGCTCAAAAACCTCTTCAAGTTTTTTACCTTTATTCTACAGTAATAGAGAGCAATTATGGATTCGTTCTATGCTGCAAATCTAAGTTGAAGCAGGCTCTTAAAAATGGTATCTGAACTTTTCTGAAAGACTTTATGACGTAAGCACATTTTTGGGACATCCTGTATTTTGTTATATGATTGATAACTCCTCATATTTTGGAGGTGACTTTATTTTCTACAGTATTCGCAGGCCTCAAACTTTTATATAGGCCACGCACGATTTGATGAATATCCCTGTACGTGTCTTGCACTTGTCTTAATTATGAAAATGTACACCTTAAACGATTTATTGCGTGTTTTCAACCGGCGTCGGGCTTCATGACATACTGGTATCTCAGCTGATCGGTCGTTCCCTTTTACTTTGAGCTATTTGGAGCTCAAGGATATAAGTTTTGACAGAGGTGGTAAGGCTACGTAAAGCCCTCCGTCGCAAACAAGGGTCTTAAATGCAACTGTTGGAGCTGTAGGCAAACCGAGGGGAAAGAAACCCACTACCAATCCATCACAAGCTTGTATTGAGTTCTGTTTAAGCCCATGTAAAGATGAATCCAGAGTTGTCTTGATTTCCAGACGTAAGCTCTCTCTATCAAAAAAATCATGACCAGCAGCACACTTTTAAAATGAATGGTCATTTGCACAACGACAGTATCAGGAAATCCTTTTTGTCAGAAAAATACTTGCGTGAGGTTGTGTGAAATGCTCTCAATTTTGAGCTTCTCAAAAAATGTGCTTTTGAAAGCTCTCAATTAGTTTTATTGCTTTTTTTTTGCCTTGTCCTCCCAAATAAAGGCTTTGAAAGGCTTTTCAAGTTTCAAGTGGAATATCAGGATTATTTCAACCAGTTTGCCGTCCTTTGAATAGGTCGGAATGCCTAGTATAGCTCGAAAGTTTGCGACTTGTATTGAGAGAATGGAGCATCTATCATAGATTTTTAATAAAAGAAGTGCTAGAAGTTCGTAATCTATTTTGTAGACTTGAAGATGAGCCTATTTTGAGATTTTTTCGACGTCAACATTTTAGTTTTCTGAAGGCACTCTTGACAGCAAAAACGAGTGATCTAGGGTTAAAAATCGTCGAATTTAGCTAGATTGTGTTGAGAATCAAACACTCTAGACAAAAAGTCGTGGCGAGAAAAGTCCTGCTCTTCCAAGTTTTGCAGTGAACTCTTTCGACATTAGATGAGAAGAAGAGAGCACAAATACTAAGTACTCCCATAGGTCTTTAGTTTGCTCTCAAGTTGTTGTATAATTTTACCATTGAAATGAACAAGTTAGGTGTCGAAGATAATTTTTTCGCCTTTGAGATTTTTCCTTCCAAAAGGAAACATTTTTCAAGATTTTCTATAAGTTGAGAAATAGATCCATCAAACTGATGCAGACTTTGAGCTTTCGAGCGATTTACTTTGCCAGATATTATCAAATTTTAAGAAAAAGCCAAAAATTGCGGACGAACTTACCACACTTTCAATGCTTTCGTGAGTGATGCGATTAAAAAGCTGTGTGCGATATTGAAGAACATTTGTGCAATTGATGATGCATAGACGTAAGCACGGAGAAACCGCATCAACCACAACAATCATGAAATTTGAGCTTATCACAAAAACGAGAAGGTAAGTAGCAAGGAACTCTAAGTAACTAACTATTTACGCTCTAGTTCAATATATGTAAGTGATGCAATTTCCCATGCTTGCACCATGCCTCATCATGGATTTGCGCATATGCTCCACAACATTGCGTGCAGCTTCCTTAACCGCTTATTTACACAAAGCACAAAACATGAAGCTTACTAAAGATTGGAAAAAAAGAACAAGCAGGTCACTTCGTAAATTTCAACTTAATGTAGACGAAAGTTAGCACATCCTAACGGTGTTTCAAGTCTTCGAACAATCATTATTCAATAACTCATACTCGAAAAAAGCCTATAACAGACACAGTGAGAAACAGATGTAAAAAACGCAGACAAATATGTTGATCAATGAGTTTACAGCAAATCCTCTAATGGCAGACGAATTAGGGTAGTTGGGGAAGATGGGACGGCCTGAATTTTCTAATATATTGTAACTTTCTTCTCAATTAAAATCAGGCGGCAGCTTGAATGTTACTCATAGGGGCCTATGAGTACATGGCATCGAATTATGCCTTGGAGTGGGACTACAACAATAAACTGAGAGCATTTGGTCATTTCTCGAAACAACGCTGCAAAACCTTAACATAATTGAGCAGGTGACAAACATTCGCACTTCTCGAAGCTTCTAAAGTGATTCATCAGAGATGCAGAATCTTATATTTGAGAAGAAAAACTGAGAAAAAACTTGAAAGGTGCGATATCAAAACAACAATATCCAAAAGTCAGTCTACACATCCGAATTCAGAAGAAAGTCGAGGTAAATTCCACAGTAGTGAAAAGCTCTGTCAGATGGTATGCGATAAGTATCATAACGGTTCGAGATTGTTTGAAAGGGAGAGGGAGAATTTTTCCAAAGAAACGTCGCGCTATCCTCCCTAAAAATCATTTTATAAAGCTAATTTTTACGTTCAAAACTACGAAAATAATTTTGATAATTTGAAAAAGAGTTACCTGGACATTTTTACATGGATGGGGGCGGTGTGAGCCACATGCACAGCATAAAAGTAACAAGTATTCACTTTCGAAACTACTCATTACCATATCTCCTAATGTAAAGCGCTATTGAAAGATCAAAGTTTGCGATTGAGAGACTTTTCATCCCATGTGTGATTTTACGAGGCAGGATGCGAGTCCATAGAGAAAGGTACGAAGTGCATTTCATTCCAGGTTACTGTAGCGACAGGGGGGGGGTGAGGACTTTACATACGATTGCTTTCACGTCTTCTTGACCTTTTGGCAATGACCCAACGGCAATTGTCACTGTCTTAGTCATGGTCCTATTGAATCCATTCCAAAGTGTAACTCTACTTTTTAAACACTGCTACACTTGCACATAAGTGCGTATTTCTACAGGGGTAATTGGAAGGTTACGATACAGAATACATCAGAGTTGTACCCATTTGTTTACGACTTGAACCGTCACTCCCTATTAACTTTACTCTGACACCTTTTCTCTAACCTTCCTGAATCCTTTTTGTGCTGCCGATTGCTTTGAAAAAAAATTTACAACTAAAGCTTCTTTACTCTGCAAGCACAATTAGAGAGCCCCATTTTGAATCATATAAAAGAGATTATTTGATATTGTGTCTCATAATTTTTTTACCGTTTTTACTGCAACCGCCGTCTTTTCGTATCTTTTCTCCATCTGGTGTGGCTTGAATAATCATTCGACAGCGCAAAGCAAGCTCTACATGATGGCTATCAAAAGTTTGTTTAAATCATATCCCACGTGAAGTTTTGAGCTGAAATCTAATAGATGATCATATAGCTCATACATACGGAAGCACGATCAGGTATTTGATGTGCAGGGTAAAAACGGTAAAAAATTACGAGACACCCCAATACTTCGGTACGAGCTACGAGGTACGAGTAAGCTTTGATGAGTATGATATCACTCGCATCTATTCCATTTTTCTTATCACAGCGTGCATTGTACTTTGTCTCTGGCATTGCTAATGCAAAAAAATCGAATCCCAAATCTCGACTTCCATTTTTTGCTCTATTCAAACCCTTTCATGGCACTGATTCCGAATATGGCACACGAAAATGTAAATTTCTCTAATATCTTTCGAGGCTGTTTTATGTGAAGTTCTGTGTTTTTTTGCTCCTGGCGCTAAATTTGTCAAAAGACAAGCATTAACAGTCGAGAAAATTCAAATTTTCCCCGATGCTGCTTATAAGTGTTCATGCTTGCTAAGACGAATGCCCGCAGTTCACGCAAAATAGCCTCAGAAAGGGGTTTCTGAAGGACTTGCGTTTTTAGTTGCCATATTTGAAAATAGCCCCAAAAGCATAGAGCGAAAAAAAATCAAGATCATGCCTGGAGACTGCTTCTAACGAGGAATAACGATATTAACAACTTTACAGTTTCGTGATGTATTTCTGCTTTGTTTGATAAGAAGGTGAGCTTAACAATTTTCATGTATGCGGAAATTTTGAAGTTATTTATATTGTTACTCCTTTCAGAAATCTAGTACAGCTCTGAAACGATACTTTTGAACCCGGGCATCCTACGAATGCCATTAGCAGCTAGATAATCCAAATCGAAAAAATTCATAGTCAAAATTCAGTCTGACTTTATCTACGAAGTTATTTAGAGTAGCACGCATATGACACCATGGACACCGCCGTCGGTGTATTACAATTTACAGTCACCTAATAAGTCACGATGTTCCGATTAAACATCTGATTATTGCTCCTGAACGATAAGCAATTTACGAGCAACCGACTTTTTCGATTTTTTGTATGTGTGCATAAATGCGAATGTATTACTGCGCTAGACAAGGACTAGTTAAATCAGTGTCGAATAAACTCGTGTTTAGTCGTATTCGCAATTTCAATGTGATAAACTGCTGAGCTGTTTGAGAAGTTTATGCGTGTCCAAGCTAGAAACTTTAGATGTCTAACAGAACGCTGCAAAGAACACATAACTTGCAGTTCCAATTAGTAAATCTAACACTATAATCAACAACACCACATTCGTTTGGAGCTTCAATGAGCTTAGAATACCATGACAAGCGTGCACTCGTGTGCGCATTGACTAGGTTTCATTATATCTTGCAGAGGTAAGTCGTCGCACAGGGCACGGCACTGCAAAATAATCAAAATACTTCAGAAATAATTCCTTAGCCAATACAAATAATCTTACACGTTGGGAAGTCTCAAGTGACAAGAAATTGAAATATTCCTTGTATCCAAATCTATTTCTCTTCGGAGAAGAAAGCTCATCAGAAGATTCAGAAGAAGAAGAAGAAGAAGAAGAAGACGACGACGAAGAAGAATCGTTCTCCATTACGGAATTTTGTCTCTGGAGTTTCTTTGATGGTGCTGGAGCTTGAGCGAACGCAATTGCGACAACTCCAAGGAGCAGGCACAACATCAAGCGCAGATTCATTATTGACCTGGAACTGCTTGTACAATTCACAATCAAGTGACAATATTGTAGACTTTTCCTGTGATATGAGGGTATTGATACACGTTTCAACCGCTATGAACGCAGTCACAGCTTCCTCAAAGCTTGAATTTATGGCACACTACAAGGATAATTGTTAAACTTGGACTTTCGAGATAAAATTTATACCAATAAACTCGCTTTGGAGGACTAAATCGCATCTGACTTCCTTTTTTGCTAGACGTTTCACTGAAAAAAGTTGTGAGGGATTTTTAAGTCGAGTTTGGCCACAGAAAATACGATAGGGAGGGCAAAACGATCGGAACGCCGATCTTTTTGCGTTTTTCAGTTTTGTACTGTCTCATCAAGCTTCTTTAAATTAGTCTGGCGCCTCGATAAATGCATGCCCTTGTTATCGAAGATGAAGAAAATTGGGAAAGTTTCCTATTTCCGCTAATTTCCACTGAACATTCAAATAAGTTTTACTAGAACAAAACGAACAAGCCTTATCAAGCTAATCATGCATAAGGCGATGCATGATTTCCAATTTTTGATCTACAGATCGACACTTTAACATAAAACCACCGAAGTTTTCTATAGCGAAATTTTTTGTCCAAAAGTGGTAATTCCGCATCTTTTGAGGTTCGATCCATGTGATGTGACGTGCACTTCCAGCAGGAAGAAGCAGAAAAAATGTTGATCACTTTGAATGAACTCTATTTGCGACAGCTCGGCAGCCTCGAGAAATTGCTCTCGGTTGAATTTTTCTCAAAGTAAAGGGTGCATTGATCTCAAGGATTCCAATCTTATAGAAAGACAAGCCGAGAGTAACGTCATACATTTTATCTCAGAAACCACGGTCATCAAGTAATTTTACCTTGCAGGTTAACATATGCGAATTAATCAAAATTGAAGGTTATATACTGCAGTAGTATCTCACTGTCATAGCTAATAACTTTTCAATTGCTCCGTAGTACACACTGGCAACCACGCGACATTTTACTTGTCTGCCTTCTGGGGTCAAGGCGTTGCACAAAGTTTTTAGACATTGCCCACACCCACTTACCAGACCAAAGTGCCGCTTCGCGATGCTATGATATGCTACGATATTATGCACTATAATAGGGTATCAGACATTAGGAAAAAGCATTCAGTACGAAGATTCATGTACAATAATTCCATATGAAAACAAATCTTTCACTAAAGTTCAGCAGTGAGATCTTTAATGGTTAAGCTCTTGAAAGGGAAAGACAGCAATATATAGAGAGGTAGTTAATAGGGAGATTATGTAACGGTTGAGGATTCGTTTGAAAATCACAAAAGTGGAAATATTTTTTCAAAAAAAATTGCAGCTCACTATTTTGTAGTTTAGAAACAAATGGTAGTGATGAGCAAGGTACTAAAATTTAACTTTGTAATCAGATGCCCATTCTTATAGACGATTTCTCGAAATGTGTGATTTTGCTCAAAAAGCATGATTACACAGGTTTTCGTTCACATGATTGAATTGTTTCTTCTTAGAAAATGCTAAATGAGAAAGGAATTGATAGCTGACCTGTTCCGATGACTCGAGTAGAGGTGCTGCTGCAATGTGAAAATAGAGACGTCGTATTGTGAAAGCAGAATCAATCGATGTTACCGCTTACAGCTTCTAACTTTTTTGGAGATTGCAATTTGGAGGTTAGGGTTTTCATCAACATGGTCTAGATCGTACATCACTGGCATAATGATGACTTATCAACCCCTACGCCTGCAGCGGCATGTTACCGCTTACAGCTTTTAACTTTTTGCAGACTGCACTTTGGAGGTTAGGACATCAACATCGTCTAGATCGGACATCACCGGCATAGTGATGAGTCATCAACCCTGTACGCTTGCAGCGGCACGCAACGACAAACCTGTTGACATCTCACGAGGGGGGATGTTACAGAGAGACACCGTGCGCTTTATTATATAGAGAGATGTACTTATGCGGTCGCAATATTTCCGTCTAGGGGAGAGGGGGGGATTTTTTTAGTGAAGGTGCGTAACGTCGGCTCTCACTCCGGAAAAAAAGTTGGGCGCTTCTCAAAATTTTTGCGAGTCCTTAATTAAAAGAATAGAAGCTAATGGATTTTTGAAAATTTCAAAAACTATTCTAAGTTATTTACAAGAATAAGCAAGTCACTTCATTTTTATAACACATGTAAGTAAATTCCAAAGATTTCACCCCCCCCCCTCGGTCCGCCATTGGTTCTTCATAAGAAAATCCCTTTGCCAAGAGAATAATAGAAAGCAGTTCTTTCTTAGCAACCCTACAATTCTCTTACATCAATATTCGCAAAACACGAATCTCCTCTAGGCCAATACATCCCTACGGGAAGCGGAGGGGATATTCGAGAGAGGATGCGTCCATAGTACTCTAGATACCCTTCTTCATCTTCCTCTATCTGTAGGTTCTCATACCTTGATACCTGCTCATAATGAATGCCAGGTTACTGTCATGCAAGATTAGAATTTCATTCTTTTTTGTGATCGGAGGAGATTCCTAGGGAATAACCTCTCGTCTTCAAAGTCGTTTATCTTCCTGAAAATCCAGTGAGAAGCTTTAAGCTGTACCTCTACATATTTCTATTATAAATATGTTTAGCAGTGCCATACTATACCCTCTGCACATTTTCACAATATTTTCACTGAGTTTCTAAGGATATTGAATGTAAGAAGATAAATGACTCTGAAAAATGAGAAAAAATTGACTCTCAACGAAACTCCGCAACATCATACATCATTCCGTTCTTCGTGGCAGACTAGGAGGGCTCACAACGTCCCAGAGGTTGAAAACCACTTTACAATGTTACAAAGGTGCATTTTCGTTTGTGACTCTCTGTTCAAGATCAAGCGCAGATTCTCGTCTATATTGAACTCCATCAACTTCCTTAAACGTTCGAAAGACATCCGGAAACCGGAAATGGGCAACAATGTTGTCCTTGATTCTACAAAATTTGCAAAAATCTTAGCACTTGAAGACACCGTCCACCCAAAACGGGTTCGATGAGATTTTGATGACTAACAGTAGTGGGACCCCCAACTGTGTACATATCCAACTCACACTGGCAAAAATTGCTTCCGAAGCGAGAAAATGCTTCGAAAATCGCTCGGATGACAGATTCGATACGTTGGCTCCTCCCCTTTGAGTGGGCTTGACGTTCACCCCGCCCATTCGTGCGCGCCCAACCAATCACCGTTCCGAAAGAGTCGTTCTGCGGGTTTTGAAAGCGGGGGTTTTTCGTGGTTTTCGCGGACTGATTTCTAACCTGATATTCGTAATCAGGGGTATGAGAAGGCCCTGGAACGGCAAAACCATGAAGGTCGAATTTCGGGTGGACGGTGCCTTTAATTGCTAAAACACAATTCGATTTTGCTGGGATATGTTTAAGGTATCACTCACTATTCTTGCTCTATTCGAAATTATTCCACGGATGAGTTTTGGCTTTCTTGAGATGTAGGTTGTGTTCTCTTTCGTTTCTGAGGAAGATCAACACAGTACATGGCTTTTTGTATTGAGGTAGCCAGTCATCTGAGGATATGTGCTATTTTCGTGTCCATTTATCAGAGCAAGAGAGTTGTGGTTTTTAAGTACTTAGGTTGTTCCTATCAATTTTTCCCCAATATCGTTTCTATCAATTCTTTGATTTTATCAAGGAGATGAGATGTAATAAATCAATTATCCACTTTTAGTTTCAACAAATTTCGAAGAGAAACATGAATTTTGGCTGTCGAAATTTCAATTCTAAGTTTATCACATATTATAATGAACTTACTATATGCATGCTTGTCTCTAAATATTCAACAATTACTAAGTGTGATAAATTGACGTCGCTTTCAAAGGCTACATTCATCGACTCTAGCATTTTCGTGTTTTATTGAAGTTTGAATTTTAGTTTCTCACATCTAAGTTGAAAGGTCCTCGCCGTCAATCCTTCCACATATTGCACTTTCGAACACGCAACACTATTCAGTCAGAGGAGCTCGCAAGTTCCACTGCGATGCTAAGTATGTATAAGACAAGATATCAAAAGTCCGATCACCGAAAGCACATCCCCCTCCCCTAACCTCCTCCCCCCTACCTCACATTCTCGGAAAACTTGACCAATTACTTACACAGCGCATTGACATGGATGAGTGTGGGTTTATGGAGTAATGCAGAATTATCATTTTCTTGCTAAAATCAGCTTTATGCTTTCCACAGCTGCGTTCGGTTCAAATGGCCGTATTAGTACCACGCATGCGTCGACAGTAGAATGAGTGAAATAGGGGGGGGGGGGGAGGGGGAAAGGTGAAAGACCGCCTAAGAAGACTGTCTAACCAAGCTGAATACAAAAAGGTACTCAGACAAATGCATCGGGAAGTTCGCGGCCTCAAAGCGTGCTAAATGGCGCGCCGCGGCCCTTAAAATTTCAGCCGCGCACGCCGCGGCCCATGTATATTTTACCGAGAACGCCGCGGCCAAAGTTAAAATTGGAAAGAGCTTATCGGGAGGGACGCGGCCTAATCACCTCATTCGACGGGCCGCGGGCCTTATCAAAGGCCGCCCTTCTTACACGCTGTAGAGTAAGGCGCAACCCGCGCGAGGTACGCCGCAGCGATGACGCCGCAGCGATGAGGCTACCCTAAATGTTTGTGAGGATGGATGATCGCTTCTCGGGTTTGGCTCTGTGTGACAGTTGAGTTTTTCTGCTTACGAAACAAACTACAGCAGTCGGATGAGTATCGACGACAGTAGATAATATCGACAGATGAGCTAACAAGTTGCTCCATTTGTACTCAGTCGTTGTCATGAAAGACAGGCCAAAATTTTTTCACTCTTCCTAGGATTCACAAGCATGCTAACCGGGTCAACTATCGGGCGCTTACAGGATGCGCCGCGGTCACTTATCGGGTCCAATATCCTACTCTATATAAAGCGCAAGCACCCCCATATGACTCAGCGCGTTTGTCGGCGTAAACAAGTGTGTATGTCGGCTCCAAAGAGCGATCAAGAAGTGATCTTTGGCATTCGCCAGACGGCCATATACTCCGTAAACAACTGCTTGCTCTGAAGAGCTTCTAAATACAAGATAGTATGATGGCTGAGGGTACAATACAGTCTAGAATACATGTAGGCTGATCAGTCTCTCTGCATTACTCCATCTGGGCTTCAAGCCACCAACACACATTATTTCATTTATTAGAATCTTCTGCCGATTTGCTACAGTTTTTTTTTCAATTGTTCTGGCGTATCAACCCAGATTTTAATCTCGCTTTCAAGTAACATAGCGAAAGTATGAGTTTCTAAAGTTTCGAGTGCAATAGTCAATATATCCTGGCTTCATCAACAGATTTTACGCAGAAAAGCGATTTCAAAAAAAATCCCTGCGTTTGTTTCAGTCAAAACATTGAACCTCCTTTTTTGATCTCTCTGTCAACTCTATATTACTCTGAAATTCCCAACTGCAATTTGCTTCTCGGGCCGTTGCATACACCATATACCATCTGTCGAGTATTATTCGATCATATGTTTCAAAGAGAAAAGTGCATCGATCAATAGGTATTTTAGCATATTTGTCCAAACCATATGAAAGCTAGATGAACATTGTCTCAGCAATTTTCCCCCAAGATATCTCATGTGTCTCCCATCAGCGAAAACAATCTTTCACAATTTACAGACTGAATTTGTTCATAGAAGCATTTTCATGCTAAATTGCAGCCAGATAATGGTTTCAGGAAACATGTATTGATAAAAGTACCAATCAAATATTTCTTATGTCATATTCTTTCGCTTGGAGTAATCCTATCAGAGATTCTTCGAACTCTCAAGCACAGTCCTCTACCGACTTTTCTATGATTTTAAAATCAAGCCTGAGCTAGCTCAAATCACTTGCCTCCCTGTTTATACGTTTCCATTTGACGCGATTTTGAAAGTCTTAGTATGAATTGCTCATCTAGCGACTATTAGCAGTGCAAAAGTGAAATATCGAGCTGTTAATTTTCCAGCTTGAAAATTTAACTACTTTCTCGGAAACTCTCACAATTGTCAGTGCCTCTCAAAGATTTAGGTACATGTAAAGTTCAATCTTCAATTACAGTTTTGTACGAAATTTGCTTAACAAGCTGCTATTATCTATTCTTCAAAAGTGAAATGAACTGTCATTTCTCAAAGTAGAGAAACCAGGAAAATTCTTCGAATAAATATACAAATCCAACGCTTTCCAAAAATTTACACGTCTCACACATCTGCACAAATGTTCACTTTTGTACAAAATTTGCTTATCAGACAACTATTAGGTCGTTCCGAAAGTAATGTCGCTTTTTTCAAATGAACACCACATTTCATGGAATCAAGATTTTCAAGAGGTCTTAAAAGCATTCGATTCAGCATTTCATCCTTTTTCTAACGGTTGCAAACTCATTGCATAATATCCAATGTGCTCTCGAAAAATTACCAAAATCTGCGACCCATGCCTTTTGTCATGGTCAAGTTCGGCTATTTTTCTAAATTTTTGTAGCCATTCTCCGGAGAAGTATAAGTAACGAGTAGATAGGGGAAACCCTATAGGACACAGAGTAATTTTTTCTTTTCCTTAGCTTGCTTCTTAGAGTTTCTGGATTCAATAATGCCTTCAAATTCCATATTTGGTCAACTCAAACCTCACAGAACAACAAAGGTCAAGCAACTCGGATGTCATTCGACGCAGCTTTTTCTCCTCTTTCTAACAATTGTTTTTTGTTTCCGATTTTTAATGCCTTCAAATTCCATATTTGGTCGACTCAAACCTCGATTCATCGAGTTTTCCGGGATAAAATCATTATAATTCAGATTTTCTTGGGCGCTCCAGGCTGTACCCGGAATTTTCGAAAGTTGCTAATCTAAAGCGGTGAATGCTGATTTGGTTTGTAAAATTAGTGTCAAACCATAATCCATTTTTTTCCATCCACCGTAAGCTTTAAAATCTGAAGATTTATTGGTGTTTGATGCATTTGAGTCTGAGACGAGCCTGCTAAATTTCGGTGGTTCCGTCAAAAAATCTATACAAAAATTATGACGAGCTCTGGAAAGTAGGAAAATAGGATGATGTTTTCTGTAGGGTTTGCTTTATCCACCCATTACTTGGGCTCCTTCCGAGGGTTGTTATAAAAATCTATAAAAATTAGTAAACTTGGCCTTCTCAAAAAGCAGGTGTCGCAGATTTTGGTAATTTTTCGGGAGCTCATTGAATATTTTGCAGTGATATTACAACCATTAGAAAGAGAATGAAATGCTGCATCAGATGCTACCGGAAACTCTTACACATCTTTGTTCCACGAAATGTGGCGTGCTTTTAAAAAAGCGACATTACTTTCGGAACGACCTAATACCATCTGTTTTTTGAAAAAGGTAGTCGAGCTACTGATTTGAACCCAAAGATACTATATCGTGGACTAGAAAACAACCATAAAAGGGAGACGAATTTGGATTTTCCCAGGGAATTTTTGTGCATGGAGAAGAATTGTGAACACTTTCATAGGGTGCTTATGAGAAAAGAAAGGGTGCCTGGATTTTAAAAACCTGGATGACTGGAGTCTTTTGACAATGAAGAACCCAAGTATGTGCTACAACAGCTCGGGAAAGGATAAAAGCACTTCTCCTATTCATAAGAATGGAAGTCGAAGGAAACTTCAATGTAATTCCATTATCATTACTGAACAGTAACGGAGGTGCATTTTGCCCTTGGAAGTGTGGAACCTGCGGGTCAGATCGGAGTGTGGGACTCTGAGGGGGTTGGAAACTCATGGCAAAGAGTAAATATCTCAGATGCGAAACTCTGAGGCAACACATTGCGATTAAGACAACTCAAAGGTGGAAAATCCCAAACTAGGGCCAGACCGAAGACTATGTGGAGCAAGATAGGTTAGAGACTTTATCCAGAGGAAAAGCTTTGGGAGACAAATAATTTCTAATAGAAAGTTCTGCCAAAAAATACATTTGCTCTATCTCTGCTCTATATTTCTCTAATCTTCTGGGAAGAGGAGGAGAGATTGGCTGAGGACTTCAGGCATGGTGGGAAAACGGCAAATCTACTTAACAAAAGTTACGGTTCTTCTTATGAATTTGCAGGGATGAGTGCACGCTAGGAACTAAATTACGACTAATCAGTGCACCTCTGTACATGAACTGATCGTCTTATACCGGGCGGCTCGCGGCATGGATGATTGGTGGCCGAGCAAGCACCCGCGAACTTCCCGATGCAATTGTCTGAGTAGGAGAGCTTTTGATAAGAATGCTAACGTTGTGTCGGAAATATGCTAGCATTGCAAATATGATTATTACTCGTAAAATGCAGCTCTAACAGATACAAACTTCAAGATCTCCGGTGTTTTTTCAACATATCTGAGAGAGTTCTGCTATTTCTTATAGGGACATAAAGTTTTATAATTGTACGTTAAGAAAAGGTCTAGTGGCTTCGACTTCAACTTCGACTCAACATTTTGTGTGCATCCTCAAGACATGGAACGGTTTAAAAGAAGGCTAAACTTGCCATATCCGAATCCTCTTCATCTCATTTGTGAGCGAAAAAACTTATTTGAATGCATGTCACAAAGTCTTTCGAGAACATTTAGGTACCATTTTGTAGAGGTGGCTACACTTAGATTTGCAGTATAGAGCGATTCACCATTTTTCGTTATTGTAGGATCAAGGTACGAACATCTGGCATAGGATGTCACTATGGAAAAACTACTGTTTCCAATAATCTCAAAAAAAAAGTGGAAACTTGTGTGTTAGAATTTTCTCGGACGCTGAGTACATTGGTCGACTTAGTACTAGATCGTGAAGCTTTCTGAACGGTGTAGCGACATTTTTAGGGACATCGAAATAACGGCTGTCATTGCTTGCCGGGCATAACATTTCAATAAATCATAATAGAAAGATGCAAAATTCATTTTTTAGAATCAACAACTCCATTTAGCCTAGTCTGGGAGTTTTCAGGTCGCTTCGTTTCATTTCTAGGGTAAAATGTGACCCTGCACGTAGCAAAATCCACTGCGAAAATTCTACCCCAACTTTACAGTAATGGAGATCAAATACTGATTCCTTTACTGCATAACCGATTCCTTCTTCACTGCAAGTCTATTGAGGTTGAAGCCGAATTTACAAAACGGTTCCTAAACTTTTTCGAAAGATTTCATGACAAGAGAGTTATTAACGATCAAACAATAGGCACATTTTTTGACACATCCTGTATTTTATTATAAGATGGGTAAGTGGTAATTCCCCAATTATTTTAAGGTGTCTTCGTCTTCGGTACTACTGTATTCGTAGGCCTCAAACTTTTATGTGAGGCATATTTTGATAAATATCCGTGTACTTGCTTTTACTTTATGAAAAATTGTGCACCTTAAACATTTTCTTGCTTGCTTTCACCCGATTTCGGGCTCTAAAAAATCATACTGGTACTTCAGCTATACTGTTTGTCTTCAGCTACTTTTTGGCTCAAAAATATGAGTTTTGAAGGAGGTGGTAAGGCTACGTAGAGCCTTTTTAGGTCGCAAATAAGGGTCTTAACTGCAACTGCTGGAGCTGTAAGCAAACCAAGGAGAAATAAACATACTACCAATAAATCACAGGCTTGTAATTTGAGTTCTGTTGAAGGACATGTAAAGCTGATTACAGAGTTGTCTTAATCCCAGAAATAAGCTATCTTTCCATCAAAAAAGTCAGACCAACATCACATCTTGAAAATAAATAATCCACAATGAAAATATTCTAAACAATGTCGGGAAATCCTGATATGTATTCATAACGCATAGAGATTGAAGTAGACGTATCTATCAACAAAAATTATAGTCCTAGGCACTGGCCTGAAATCCTTTCGAAAAAGATTAGCCTTTAAAAATATGTTGCGCGAAAGAATGCGGAGCGTAAATAAAGTAGGTAGGACGAGTTTTTTAAAGCGTGTTTGAAATTAACCACGTTTTCGGAACTGTTTCTGATAATATTATTGGCATGATGATCATAACAGCCATTCCATGTTTTGGCTATTATGGATTCAACCTTTTCAACATTACTGATAGTAAGGCGAGGTGAATTTTGAACAGGGCCTCCTTTGTTGCCACTTTTGTCAGAAAAATGTTTGTTTGAAATTGTGTTATAAGCTCGCAATTTTGAGCTTCTATAAAATATAAATGTGTTTCTGAGAGCTCTCAATTAGTTTTATTGCTTTTTTGCCTAGTCCTCATATACAGGAACTTTGGGAGACTTCTCAAGTTTTGAATAAACCTTTAAAATCATTTCAACTATCTTGCCGTCCTTCGAATGCTCGGAAGCTGTTTGTAAACAGCTCGAGAACTTCGACATGTATGCAGCATCTATTATAGATTTCTAGCAAAAAAGCGGTAGAAGTTCGCCTATTTGGTGAATTTGAAGATGGGCCCGTTTTTGAGATCTTTAACGTCAACATTTTAGTTTTGTGGAGGCACCATGACAGTAAAAACGAGTGGTCTAGGGTTAAGAATTATCGAATTTAGTTAGGCTATGTTGAGGGCAAAATTAAACACCCTAGACAAAAAGTCGTGGCAGAAAAGTCCTGCATATCCGTTTTGCAGTAAACTCTTTCGACATTAGATGAAAGAAGAGAGCACAGATACTGAGTACCTTCATAGGTATTTAGCAGTGGCGGTCCCAGGATTTCGGACCGGGGGGAAATAAACAAGTCGTTTGCACATTTTTATAACCTATATAGGTAAGTTTCAAAAATTTCGCGACCCATTAACGAGGGAAGCGCCCTACTCCGCCCCCCCCCCCCTCGGTCCACAGGTATTTAGTTTGCTGTCAAGTTGTTGTATGATTTTACCATTGAAATGAACATCGAAGGTGTCGAAGATAATTTTTGTGCCTTTGAGATTTTTCCTTCCTAAAGGAGACATTTTTTGAGATTTTCTGTAAGTTGAGAAAAACATTTGGTAGAGCAGACTTCAAGCTTTCGAGCGATTAACTTTGCCAGGTACTATGCTATCAAAATATTAAGAAAAAGCCAAAAAACGAACCTACCACACAATACAATAAATGAGTCCTAACGCAGTCCCTCAATCTCTCGCTCATGCTCCGAGAATTACAAGGATGCATTTTCTCCGCTAGGTAAGATGAGGTAGGGTTAGGGGGGTTAAAGGCAGATTTTTTAGCTGTAAAACCGCTTGAGCAGTCTCTAATGTCTCCTCCCCATCCATATTCACAAGCAAAAAAACTGTGCCAAAATCCGCACGGACAGCCTAGGATTTTACAAGGGAACGATACTTAGTGTCCGCGGCCTTTTGAGATGAAATGTATACCAATACACTCGTCTTCGAACGCTGATTCCGATTCCGGTTTCCGTTTCTGCTGAACATTTCTGTGAAAGAAGTTATGAAGGATTTTTGCTCCAAATTTGGCCGCGCAAGGCACGTACGATAGGAACACCAACATGGTAACATATTAACATGCATTCATTTTCCGATCGTTTTCATTCTTATAGGCATCTCTTAGTATAAATATAGGGACTCGTATAAAAATAACTCTTTGTCATATTTTCAAAGAGTAAGGACACGCATTTACCTCGAGGAAATCTAACTCTCAAAAAGAAGCTTAATTGAGGCGATGCAAAATTGAATAATACAAAAGAATCTGAACCTACACCTGCATCAGCTTGTGAGGCTAACGCATTAGCCACTACACCACAACTACCGGCAGTATTGGTGTTCCTATCATATTTCTGAAGGCAAATTTGGCGCAAAAATCCTTCATAACTTCTCCAGAGAAACGTTCAGCAGCAACGGAAGCCAGATTCGGAATCAGCGTTCGAACACAAGTGTAATGGTACACATTTTATTTCAAAAAGCCACGGACACTGAGTATTGTTTCCTTGTTAGACATGCTTGCCGCTATGCTCAATTTCTCAGTCTGAAGGTAAGTCAAGTTTTGCAACACTGGATTGATGAATTCATATTCACAAGTAGCCATATGTCAACATCAACATTTTTGCAATGTTGAAAAAACATTCATTGCAAACTCTGCTGTAGTTTTTGGTGGAGTCACATTGTAGTCGTAATGTGTTTTGTCCTCAGAGAGTTCCTTGCACTGTAAAGCTATTTCATGCACCTCAATCCCAAGCCAATGTCTCAAACGATCTCACATAGGCTCCGTGGTCTTCACTTTCTACAACCTTCATAGCAGCAGACACTTAAATCATCAGGAATAAACACAACATCTGGCGCATATTCATCGTTCGCTAAATTAAAATCATATGTACAACACAGCATCGGGTTCAGCATCAAGACTGGATTTTGGGTTAAAGCAAGTGATGCACTTATAGGATTGTTTAATGTTAGCTTCTTTTAAAGCTTTGAGCCGTTAAATTCGTATTGAAACTAAAAGGCTATAATTGTTTGCTCAATATGATGGTGGCCATGAAATGGTTGAGAATTCAAAATGATATGCGGCGGATTTTTACATCATGACCAGATTGTTCAAGCTCTCAATGGATATAAAGAAATTTAGTACAATCAGAACATATCGCAGTAAACAGTTGCAAAGCGTATTGGTCAAGACAAGTTCAAAAAGCTGCTTCGGTTTGTTCTTTGCATTCGATCAAAATCAAGCACGTCCAGAGGTTGACTGGGAGTTGACCTCTGTTTTGGCTCTGCCTATACTTGGCAAAGATTTATTCTTTTTACTTGAACAACAATGCTTGAAGTAGGTTGAATTGATTGCGAATTTTTGTGCGACCTTGCAGTTTGACAAATCCTATCCTTATGCTTGCAAGTTTGATCTCAAAAATTCGTTTCGTATTCAAAATAAACACCCAGGAGATAAGTAATCAATGTTAACAACCAATTGTACGTTGACTTTTGGATACCTATCCGGTGGCTTAGCTATCTATGTTATCTCTACTTTCATTAAAACAAACCACCAACGAAGAATGGAAGAATACAAAGTTCGCACAATGCTTTCATGTTGATCAGCGCTGTTACTAATGAATGATGTTCTTTTATTTAATGGCCGGGATTTATACCAAAAAATACAGGATGTTCAAAAATTCTACCGAACATTTCATCCCTATTTCCTGTATGGAGACATAGCGGTCCTCCCAAACACCCTTGCAGCGTTGATTTCTATTTGGAGCGAATTACTGGTCCCAAGACGCATCCATGTTTGCTTTATACTGTGCACCTAATCTAAGCCAATTTTCACTATATCAGGTCGTTCCGAAAGTTTTTCCGCTTTTTCGGCTTGTCATAAAACCAAGTGGGATCAAGATAGGCGATCGTTTCATATTCTTCAGTAACGTATACATTTCACCTGAAAAGGCCACTCCAATCAAACATGGTTTTGCTGCACATTTTCTCCACTGTCTGTTAACATTTTGGGATCATGTGCTTAAATATGTGTTAACAAAGTTTTTACAAATACTATACGATAGGGCAACAAAATGAGTTTTTTGCCTCGAACTGTGTTTGAATCAGCCTTTGTTGTTGAAGGATGCATACTTGATCGGGACATCATAGGTGTTAAGCTAAAATTCGATAGTTGTGATCTGACAAGTAAAAACCCAATCATCCGATTGCATGTACATGTACACGAGGCTTTTGATTCCAATCAAACGCTCGAAGAAAAAAAAACAAATCTGCTAATTATGGTTATGTGCTGTAAAATACTACATATAGATGAAGTGTACGTTGAAGATAAGAGCAACGAAGTGATATTGCATACCGTGCCAAATATGTACCGCATTTCCGAAAAATTTGCTACATCCATGTTATAGAATTTGCCAGCTTGCCTTTATCTCAACAATATGTGCCGAAAAAATTGTTTATCTAGCAACTGCTCTAAAGAAATAGAGCAGAAACTTCAGTAAAGTGGCCACTTCATTCTCTGTGCTAAGATATTGTAATTACCTCGTTGTTGTGCATTGTGAAAAAATGCTCCTTCAACAATTTTTTTTGCATACATCCATTCTCGGTAACGTAAGAAACGAAGAATTATCTTGGCACCAGACTAGTAAGCTACCAGTCATTCCAACTTAGTTCTTCAGCTTCTTCAGCTCGGACAAGCACTTTGAAAAACGCCTAAAGTCAGAAGATTTGAGGTATTTTAGACGTCAGCGTCAAAAGAATGGTGATTTGCCCTACAGGACGATGCATGAAGTCATGGCTTTTATAAGAACTGTGGCTCCGCCCCTTCTTTATCGCTTCTCGCGACACACCGAAGTGCGTCAAAAAACACATGCATGAAAAGCAGGTAGCCAGTTGAGTCCCTAGCTGGAACATGCAGGTCGTTCTCCATTCTCCGGATGGCGGTGAGCCCTCAACCGAAATCCTGTTCCCTGACCAAACGCAAGCGTGGCTAATGCTACCGGGGCTTGTCTGAACAACTTAACCCGGACGGACGAATCCGCCCAGGACCCTGGGCGAGTGGACAGGGGGGATCTCAAGGAAGGGGGGCGCCAACTTTTGCTTTCCTTGAACGGCTGATCCAACCGAAGAGACTGCAGATCTGGTGAAAACAGTTGGCTACCAATATTATAGTACAGTAGAAAAGCCCGTTTACTCACTTTGAAAAAAGAAATCCAAAAGGCACAAAATTTTTATAGGTAGAAAACTCGCCAAAAAAATAAGCAAAAGTTATGCTAAAAATGCCAGAACTACTTGTATCATCAGAACGGATTAAACATCTGGAATTCTCAACACTTGCAACACATCTATCGATTCCAATTTTTTGCGAAAATCAGCTGAATTTCTACAAGAAATTATTTCCAGTGGTAGTTTGCTGAGCCATCTCGTAGTGCGGCATACAAAAGAGTTAAAAGCTTTGAAAACGAACTTGCTTCCCAATTTTCGGTAAGCCAAACCAAAACCCCCTGTTCTCCCACACGGCTTGAATACCCAATACCGACTAGATCTCAACCTTATTTCGAGACGCAAAATTTTGAAGCAGAATATTAAATCATTACATACCCTTCTATACTTCAGACTGTGCAGCTTTAGTGCACACAGTCTAGAATGATATGATGGCAAAGATCTAGGATAGTCAGATTCTGGGTAACATCTATAGTAAACAATTCTGGTAAAGGTGTTCTGAACTTTTTCGATTTTATCAATATTTTTCTTCAGAAAAGGACTCCAGACAGGTGAAGCCTACTCAAGGTGTGGAAGCACATAGGTCTTGTAGAGTCTTACCAGGAGCGTCACATCATTACTGTGAATGCTTCTCAATATAACGAATAGAGATGAAAGGGCTTTTTTAGTCATAAGGTCGAGATGAGAAGTAAACTTGAGCTGGTCGTCCAGAAGAATGCCCAGATCTTTGGTGCTATACTGCGCTCTAAGATAACTCAGGCGTACTCATAAGTGCAGCTTGTGGAGTTCCCAAGGTGTAGAACTTTTGTTTTAGAAGGATTTACTGGGAGATTCCATTTGCTAGACTATGATTTCATGTTTTCGATAGCGGAAGATATTGCACTGTAAGCTTCTAATTGTTCTTTTTCTTCGTAGCAAAAGTAAATCGTTATGTCGTCTGCAAAAACTTGTATTTTTAGGTTTGGATGAGTTTTCAGATGAGAAGGTAGCTCAGCAGTGTAGGTAAGAAATAAAAGGGGAGAAAGTATGCCACCTTGTGGAACTCCACTACCGGAGCAGATTCGATCTGAAACAGAGTTGCCAACACGGATTGTCATGCCTCTTTCTTGAGGATGAGATGAAAGCCAGGATAGGAGCTGACCTCGAATACCGTATTGTTCGAGCTTCCAAAGCAAACCACGGTGATCAACTCTGTCGAATGCTTTGGAAAGATAGAAAAATACGATGTCAACTGATTTGCCATGATTTAGTGCATTGATCCAATCGAACAAAGAATCGGAAAGCAGAGCTGTAGTAGATCCTCCAGGGAGGAAACCATTTTGAACTTGTGGAAAAATTCCTTTTTTATCTAGCCAGTCGAGTAGGCGTTCCTTTACAAATTTCTCAAGAATTTTGCCTGAAGGTGCGGTCATACTAATAGGACGAAAATTGGAAATAAGGTTGCTACTGTCAGTTTTAGGAATGGCCGTTACCAAAGCTTCCTTCCAGGCTCTAGGAACTTCTCTTAGCGACAAAGATGCATTGAAAATTGATGACAAGGGAAAAGCCAGAATACGAGCGCATTTGCGATATAAAATTTGCTGTAGACCATCATATGCTATGGTAGTTGATGATTTGAGTTTTGTCAGAGTACTGCAAATTTTATCAGGAGTAATAAACATTTCCGTGCAGCGGTCAGTTATGCGGACGACAGTGTCACTAGATGCTGTGGTGTCACAGTCATTGGCTGTGAAAAAACTGGCAAAGAATTTTCCTAGGGCCTCGGCTTTTTCCTTATCACTTTTGAAAATGTTTCCATCTTCATCTATCAAAACGGGAAGATTTTGTTGTCTCTTAATCCTGCATTTAAAGTATCTATAGAGTTCTTTGGCTTGAAATTTAGAAAGGCGTCTTTCGCGATTGGCTAGATATATTTTTTGATGTAAAGACTAGGTTCACTACAAACTTTCCTGTAGGAATCATTGTTCAGAGGATCAGGCAGTTGCAAAAAGAGTTTGGATTTTTGTTCCAGAAGATTGCGAATATGGATAGGATACTTTTTGTTTTGAAAAGGTTCGAAACGGAAAGGCACATGCTTCGCAAGGATCTGGTAAAGCGCATTACAAAACCTATGGTAGAGGTCATCTATAGATTCAAAGTTTTAAAACAATTCGTACCAATCAACTGTTGTAAGAGTACTGTTAATTGCCTCGTAATTAGCTTTGAAAAAATCGGGATGGATATGGAATGAATGTAGTCTGAATATGCACAAAGTTTGCCTCAAAACTTATGATGTTATGATCAGAGGATCCAAACGGGGCAGCGCCTTAACGTTTTGAACTATATTGTGATATGAAAAAATCAAGTCAATCAATGAGTGTCCTCTAGTGGGAAAATGTACGTTTTGATTGAGGTTATAGTCATGGAGCAAAGGGTTGTTTCATACTGCCGCACTGACTGCAGCAGTCTGCAGCTGACTGCACTGACTGCACTGACTGCAGCAGACTGCAGCAGACTGCAGCTGACCGCACTGACCGCACTGACTGCAGCAGACTGCAGCAGACTGCAGCTGACCGCACTGACCGCAACGACCGCAGCGGCTGTAGCATGCAGGCGGAGAGGATAAATAGTTGTGGTTTAAACAGACAACAACAATATATAGTAAAAGCAAAAGACAACACGGTTTAGAATGTTACAAAACAGGTATATGCAATGATAGGAGGGATTAGAACAAATACGAACATACCAAAGAAAACTATCGCCAAAATTTGATTGAGAAGAATTCTGATGGAACTTATGATCTTCTTATGCGTAAATCACGCTGTTTTGGTAATCGCGGTTGTTTTCTTTTAAGAAAAGAGGCTGCGACCGGTGCGGTCAGTGCGGTCAGCTGCAGTCAGCTGCAGTCTGCTGCAGTCTGCTGCAGTCAGTGCGGCAGTCTGAAACAACCCAAAGAAATTATGGAGCTGTTCGAGTGAAGATTAGAGAGGAAGTCTATATTAAAATCGCCTAGCACGATAGTTGCACACGGGAGTGAACACAGGTCATGTATGGCATCTGCTAGAGTAGTATCGTCGTAAGATGTAGAGGACGGGGGTCGATAAATAATAATGAATCTCAAGGTTGCAAGAAAAGAGGTTGACCACATACGCAAGCACAATAGATCCCAGTTGTGATTGTTGTCGTATCTCACTCGTTCTACAACCAAGTACATCCTGACCAAACAGCAAACACCTCCTCCCCTGCGACAGGTTCGGTCAGCTCGAAAAATTGAATACGGAAGGTCAGCTATGATCTCAGCATTATGAATTCGATTCAGTGATACAAATAACATCTGGAGAGCGAATGGACAAGTAGCTATGCAGAAGGTGAATCTTATTAACTAGACTTCTAGAGTTGAATAGAAGACAGCGAAGAGGATCAGAAAAACCTGGCCGAGCTACGCGTTTCCCTGTCCGGGACGTCTTGGTAGTTCCGAGATGTGTCGAAGGTCCCCTCTGTAAACCACCCATTCCTTGGTCGGCTTCCCCGTGTTCCTCTCACGTCTGTTTGTCTTAGATCAAACTCACGGGACGTTCCGAGGCTGTCATACTCTTACGGATATAGACATTCCGCAAATCGGAGCTCCGGAGACGATACGAGTTGGAGAGAGCTTGAACCCAGAATGAACGGGATGGAAAAACGACTTTGACAAGCCTCGGCCTATTTTCATCATATTTCCCCATGCGGTAGACTTCGGCCGGCCAACAGTCCACGTTCAATACTTCCAAAACCTTCGCTACCCCATTTTCGAGTTCTGCCTTCCGTTCCAAGAGTGACTTTCCGGGTTCGGATTCTTTCAACCCTGCCAAAACTATACTACGCTCTCTTTTTTCGGCTTCGACGTCCTCCGGGATTTTTGACTTTAGGGCTAGTACCAATTTTTCAATAGTCGGGTCGCGGTTCTTCTCCAGAATGGTGTTGATGATTTTACTAGTCGTAAAACCACTAAAATCCTCTTCCGCTTCTGCAGAGCTAACATTATTTTCGAGAGGACTATTTTGAGACGAAGACGTGGCCTTTTTTTCTGGTTACACGAGAAGAAACCTGGGTATTTGACCTACCGGAGCGTGATGACATGATTATTGATCGATGAATTAGGAGAAAAGTGGAAAAAAACGCACGAAAAGTAGAAAGAGGTCTAGGAATGACTCGAACTGCTTGAAAAATACTAAGAGATTGCAAGTAATAGAGAGAAAAGTAGCGACGAAATTATGTAAAAATTGTAGAAATACGAGAATTGGAAGAGCAAAGCTAAACACAGCCGCCTTTCGGCAAGACAGACAGACAATTATGTCTTCCTTATCTGCGGAGCACTTTTGTGTGAGGAGTTACGGGCGTTTCATGAGTCAAAAAGCTGGACGCTTGACCAGAATACAATGGTGACAGTCTTGTCTTGTTACAAAAGCTCTCGTAAGTCTTGGTACAGAAGCGCTGATTCAGCGTTTATTGTCTTTTGAGAAAGTATGAGTCTATTACGAAAAAGACATTTCGACTTAGGATTTTTCCCAGTAAGATATTTATCTCTTAAAATATGTGCAGAGTATGATGGCGCGAAAAACTCTGATCTGACAGGAATAAGCAAATTCTTCAAAAACACAATTAACATATTGTATCCCTATGAACATCTTATCTTGGTACTCCTTTAGTTGGGCAAGGGATTGGGCTGATACAAAATTGATACCGATACAAAATGAGTTTGAAAAATAATTTCAAACTTGCGAAAATAATTTCGAAATCATTCAGTTTCCAAGGTTACAGTCCTGAAAATTTTTGAAAATTCAATTCATTGCCTACTTTCTATTATCTGAGAAATAGTTTCCATCGTTAAAGTTTCAGATAGCTCTAGAATAAACGAAGCAGCTTTTCAAGTTTAATTAGGTAGCTCTTTATGTTCTATAATCTTATATATAAAGCTGAATGTCTGTTTGTCTGTCTGTCTGTATGTCTGTCTGTCTGTATGTCTGTACGTATGTTCCGAATAGAAAATTCCATTTCTGAACCGATCCGGACCAAACTTGGCACACATACACAATGGGCCCCGGCGGGTCCGGATCGGTTAAGAAATGGAATTTTCTATTCGGAACATACGGCGAAGCCGGGTAAGCCAGCTAGTACACCATAAGCTGGCGAATATTGTTCACTCATAGCTTGTGCAAACGGTCTCCATCTTATCATAAAACTAGTTGACTTACCCGGCTCCGCCCGGCCCTGTCATTATTTTCGTAATCAGCATGCTCGATTACCCCCCCTGTGCCAACTCCCAGCCCCGTAGCTCAAATGTTGCAAAAAATCGATAAAATCGATATCGATCGATGACGAAAAGTAGCCTATGACACCCGCCGGGGCCCGAAGTGTATGTGTGCCAAGTTTGGTCCGGATCGGTTCAGAAATGGAATTTTCTATTCGGAACATACGTACAGACATACAGACAAACAGACATTCAGCTTTATATATAAGATTATCTCAAACGGAGATCTCATAGTCTTTAGAAGGAGATCAAGATCCATTGTAAACTCAGGAAGCTCAACATTACGCCTGTGACTCGATAAGCTGTAGAATAGGTTACAAAAAAGCAGACAAAATCATCTCAGTTTATATCGGGTACTTTGTAGAGATTGTCAATATTAAACTATATTTTGAAGGTGCCACAGTATACTGCTGTATGCAGTTATAATGCGCTGACGTACAAATTTGAATAATACTGTGATATATTTGCTGTTTCATGCACATGTCAGCGTAGCAATGCTATTTAAAGGACTTCCAAATTGAATGATTTCGACCAAAGAATAACAGAAGGATTGAAGAATCCGCAATAAAGAAGGCTGGGCACAGTCCTGAATCTTCTATTTCTCAAATTCTGCAATATATGACCAACACTTTTCTTCTACAGCTGCATTCATGATGTAAGAACAAAAACTTAAGTCCTGCGCATTATTCAAAGAAAAAAGATTACTACATTTTTTGCTTCAAAACCGTTGAAACTCAAACCTTTCCAACAGACAATAAATTTGTAGAATTCATGAGCACTTTTGACTTCAAATGAACGGCAATCTTTTTAATAAATGAATTAAAGGGTGCTTGAACCTGTAACAGAGCTCGGAAAGTCTTAATTTGTCAAACCTAATTAGAGTTTTGATTTAACTACTTTCCCGAGTAGGTCTGTACTATGATAAGCGCCTCTATTCTGACAAACTGTGTTTTTAAATTTGCGAGCATCTAATCTCTAAAAAAATTGTGTCTTAAGATTTGAAGACACATTTTCTTTACTTTGAAGTCGTTTCGGTAGCATGTTTTTTTTTATTTGAAGTACACGTGAAGTACAGAATATATGATAGCTTCAATTGTAATAAAGCTCAAACTACAGAAAGCTCCTAATTGGCTTCAAACTTTTTCGTGTCTCGCAGGAGTGTTTTAGAGCTATGGGTGCAAAACAACGTTAGTAAATAAATATGCCACGGAATGAACTATGCCTACCTGCCGCTCTTACGCCGGTTTAGTAGTAGGGAAGAATTTAACACGTTGGACAGCGTGCATTTTAGCTGTCTGCCTTGTGGGACAATGCCTTCTACAACTAAGTTCAGTATATTTAGCTAAAATCAAGCACGTCATCTGCGGTATCCCTACAGTGATTTTGAGAAGCAGCTAAGAAACGCGAAGGTAATTTTTAGGAATAGAGCATAACAGAACTTCTAGAACCACAGTCATTGCATGACCCACCATGTGGGTCGTGTTGTGTCAATGTGTTGAAGTGGACGGGCTTAGGCAAATATTAAACTACTTGCTAACTGCTAACAACTTGAATCTTGCTGTCAACAAGGCAGCAGACTTTCTGCTGAAGCTTTCTACAAGAGTTACTTTGTGCTCATACCCTCGATACATAGAGCCACATACTCTGCTAACCTTCACTTTGAGGGCTATGTGGGGACACAACCTTCACCTGAAAAAAAAACAGAAGTCATCCGAGGCTTCGCCCCGGATGTTATTATCCTGACTATGATCGGAGCGAATGTTAATGCAAATATAGAGGATAATATCTTTAGCTTATCTCAGCGAAACCGAGAATTTGCGTTTTCATAGCCTTTTTTACCACAAGAAGAAGGTTTCTGTGGAGTTTTTAACAGATTTTAAGACAAAATTTCTCAGTTATCCTCTCATTTGAACAAAATCGAGTTTCAGGAGTCTAGGAAAGCTATTGAGTTAAATAAAAACGAGAAACTGCGCTTAAGTCTTGCGCAGAGACTCACGCACGAAAACGCTGGTCTATCTCGTTAATGAGTGATTTTCAAAGCTTGGGACGTTATCAGTTCTCCTCGTCGTGTCATGGCGATCAGAATGATATATAATCAGGGTCAAGCGTGGGGTGCGGCACGCCACACCTGGGGGGTCGTATTGAGGCGTCAAAAGGGGAGGGGGTCGTAGTTGGGTAATCTGATAATAGTGATAACATGATATTCATATCATATCCATAATTAGCATGTTAATTAACCCATGTAGACAAAGTGTGAGTGAATTTTGAAGATTTGAGATACTAGGCTACCTAAATGAAATGGTCGAACTCCAACATGCTTAACTTTGTTTCAAAGGTAAATTACCTATCCGTTTTTGCACTCAAAACAAAGCACCACTCCTACTTTGTCCACCTCAGGAATCCCGCTTGAGAAGACCTGCAAACTGTGAAATTAGAAGCCAACCAAAATCTCGTTTTTCCAATTTTTCGCTATTGATCACTGTGCTTTCACCAAATATTACTTACAGCTAAGAAGACAAATCAGGCTCCAAACAGTCCTATGGAATCTACAATGTTTAGGCTATCGATATATGAATACTGTCCGCTAAAAGTGTTTTTTGATATAGTTAATGGGGTGCGGCACACCCCCTTAACTTGCCTTCAAAATCCAGAAAGCGCTCCATTGCTGGTACGAGTATTGAGCACATAGCTTCTTCTTGCTACTTTGGAAATTTGGAGCCGAACGCCCCACACATGAGAAAATTATGGCCCTTTCAATATGCCCATTCAGATCAAAATCAGCGTCAAATTACGTGTGATTGTAAAGTGCAGTAACAGAAAATCGGGCGTACAGCTCTCAGAAATCTGAAAACTCTCTAGAAAAAGATGGTGTCTTCCAGAATGTCACACTTTGAGGTCCAGAAACCTCTTGAGGAAGGAGGGGTCGTTTGAGGGCTTTCATGGGAGGGGGGGGGGGGAGTTTCGAAAGACTTGTGCCTGACCTCTTTCTCAACTCTGGTAATGCTATCTTGGGTATATAGTTCAGGGGGGGGGGGGGTCTTATTAAGACGGCAATCAGGGGGGGGGGGGTCGTAACCAGCGATCGTGTGCCACACCCCTTGCTTGACCCTGTATATAATGTTGCAGGGTTTGGTTGAGACCCCGCGGAGATTTACTACCAGAGCCAAATGCCCCGTCGGCTCTGGTCTGTCTCCGCTGCCCGTCTGCGTCTCCGCGCGCTGCGCGCTACCTCGCTACCCCAAACGCGGGGCGCGGGGCATCTGGCTCTAGTACCCTTTTCTTCGCTGTTTCGAACCCAATTTTATCAAGCTGTATATCATTTTGAAGCTCTTGATCTCTATTTTCACGCTGACAACGTCCCAGAACCACGTTTTTTGATTTGATCGAAAAATCCGGCAAAAACCTTGTTTTTAAAAATGTCTTGTTTTCTCCTAGTTCAACTATTTTTACGTGGTTTTTTCATGCATTCTATAGACCTTGCTTCTGTTCATAATGCAGACAACCACCCAGCCCTTACCTCTCGATTATGGTGGAATTTTTTGCGAAAAATCGTAAAAAACGCGTTTTTCTTTACATTGCTCTGTTTCAGTGCTTTCGCATCGATTCTTTACCAGCTTGGGCGATTATTGCTCACAACAATAAGCGCAGCAATCCAGACAACGTCCCAGGAAACAGGAACGTCAATGCGGGGGTAAAAATTTAAAGGACGCATCAAAAATCAAAACCCGTGTTGCGAATTGCTGGTCCTGGAGCGAAGACTTGCACATTGAAAAGCCGCCAAATGAAAGATTTTAGACCTCTTTGCAGCGTTTTATCCTGTTTACAGCGGTTTCTTTTGCTTTTTATATCTGTTTTACGTCATTTTCTCTTCTCTGAACTTCTTTAAACAACCTTCACTTCTTATGACGTCATATATTCAAACAACCTTCACTTTTGACGCTTTTTCTCTAGACTATCGAAGGTATGCAGATGATAATTAGCAAATCTTCAATATAGCTTAGCATCGCCGAATATCTGGACTTTAGATAGTATGATGTACTTGGCTTGATCAAGCCATCTTCGAAGCAGTAAAAGCTTATGGTTTTACTGCGGCTTACGACTCGTTTCATCTCCATGCTGAAAACGTGGTGCGACAAATTGCAGGTTGCTTAACTGAGCTTACAGGCATGTTGGTCAGGTGGCATAAGTAAATTTGAAGTGTACCTTGAAGCTAATAAAACAGAACTAGTCTTTCAGTCAGTCCAGACAAGCAATTATTTGTGCCTCCACCAATTCAGGAAATGTAAATTCTGAATGCTCCTCTGATGAGTTAGGTAGCTCACCGAAGGAGGATACCTAGTGGCGATATTCTACATGAAAATACTTGTAATATTAAACAAAGTCACAAAAATAGAACGCACACCATGGGACGTCAGACTTTGTTTTATTCAAACGGCAAAGGGTACACTTCTGGGTCAGCTCAAAAGCTCCATATCAAGTCTAACCCCTCCGCTTAGCGCCAATTTTGTATGTATACCTACCCCAGGAGAGGGGCATCTGCGTTGGTCCGGTGAAGATAATGGGCTTAGAACAGCCAAAGTGCTATCAAGCCCGCCCATATCTTATCAAGTTTCGCCCACCCACTAAAAACCTCCGCGCTCTCAAAACGGGGTTCTCAGGGCTCGGGTTTTTGGGGGTTTGAACAATTTAAACTTCACAACTGTGATCAGGGCTACGGAAAGGCTCCGGTTTGGCAAAAACATGGGAGGCGGTTTGGTGGACGCTGCCTTCAAGCTAACCCATCTGCGGAGGCGTTTCTGAATACCGATCATGGGTTACTCCGCTTATTTCCTGGGTAGGCTAAGTTAGAGGGTTTTATCGATGAATACGGGCGCAGGCAGTTGCAGACACTGGTGTCTCTTATCAGAACAAACCAGTCTTTCATATATAGTCCATTTCAAGAACAAACGCTGAGCTTCTTCTATAAAAGCTTTTCATACGTATTCTACCACTTATTATCAATTGTATTGTTTGTTGAGTTAGTTTTATACTTCTAATTTTCTGAAATCAGTTGAACGATTTAAGCCTTTAGGCGTTCATTTCTCTACCCCACGCTTAAGATGTGTTAACAACACATTATTTATTTGCAGATTATTGAGAGAAACTCATCATTTGCAGGCATTCTTTCCCACACACCGGATCGTTGTCACAGAAACGATTGCATTTTGAAATTATAAATAAAATGCTTTGAAGACAAGTTATCAACTATGTTCGAAAATGATTTTACCGATTCGGTGTCATCGAAGTCTAGAACTTGTGCATCAGCTGGCTTCAACTTAATTTGCAGTATAGCGAACCACCAACTCTATTATTGTAGGATAACGGTACAAACATCCGGCATATGGCGTCACTGCTAAAAACAGCCGTTTCCAATAATTCCAAAAGAGCAAAGGACTATACGTACCAAATTTAGAAGGGTCCAGGACCCGTCGAAATTAGGAGGGTGTCCTGGGCGGATTTCTTGCAAAAATGCACCTCCATGCATGTGAGGATGCGTCTTGTTGCAGATAACCGTGGATTCGCCCCATTCCGGACACATATAGTCCCCTACCCATTCCAAAAAAACTTGAAAACTTGCGCGAAACGATTTGCAGTACAATGGTCGACTTTGTACTAGATCGTGAAACTTTCTGAACAGTGTAACCACATTTCTTAAGAACATCGAAATAGCGGCCGTCATTGCTTACCGGACATAACATTTTAAGGAAGCATTATGACAAGATTCAAATTTCATAGTTGGAACAACCTTCAGCTCCATTTACCCTAGTCTGAGCATTTCTGAGGCAAAATAAATAACCCTCCATGGCGCAAAACCCTTTTCAAATTATCTACCGTTACCGCAATGGAGAGCAGTTACCGATTCGCTCTATACTGCAAATTCAAGTTGACGCAGGCTCTAAAAAGTGGTATCTAAACTTTTCGAAAACTTCATGACATGAGAGTTATTAAGAATCAAAAATAGGAACATTTTTTTGGAACACCTTGTATTTTAACACATTGACGACCGCTTGACACACATGGTGTGTCAAGCAGTGACTACCGCGTGGGACCGCTTGACACACCATGTGTGTCAAGGCTCGAATTTTGTCAGATGACTACTATCTTGGGATAAACTCACTCCATGAGCTTTCTTTTGCACTGAATCTAAGGATGACTTGTTCTTTAATTGTCAGCCTTTCAGCTATACTGTAAGTGTACTGTAGATGGCAGTATGCGTGATTATAGTTGAAAATTGTGGGCTGGTCCGTAAAAGGCCTTGGTCCCAGAAGGCAGACAAACGAAAATCTGCGTGGTCGTCAATGTGTTAATATATGATGGGTAAGTGGTGATTCCCTAATTTTTTGGAGGCAACTTCTTTTCGGTAATATCGTATCCGTAGGACTCAAACTTATGTAACCCGCGATTTAATGAATATTGTGCACTTGTCTCTTGTACTTGCTTTACATTATGAAATTGTGCACCTTGAACGTTTTCTTGCTTGTTTTCACCCAACCTCGGGCTAACTAATACACTTTGACTGATCAGCCGTTCCCCATTTGCCTTAAACTATTTGGAGCTTAAGAATATAAGTTTTGATAGAGGTGGTAAGGCTACGTAGAACGCTCCTAGGTGGCCCCTAAAGGCTTGAACGAAACTGTTGAAACTGTAAGCAAACCAGCGGGAAATGAACACACTACCAATCCATCCAAGCTTGCCTTGTGCTTGCAAATAGAGACTTCGAGAGACTTTCCAGGCTTTGAATGCAGTATTAAAATCATTGCAACTATCTTGCCGTCCTTCGAATAGGTTGGATGCTTAGGAAACAGCTCGAAAAATTGCGACTTGCATTGAGAGAATGCAGCATCTATCATAGATTTTTAACAAAAGAAGTGCTCAAAGTTTACGATTCTACTTCGTATTGAAGATAAGCCTGTTTTTTCGATTTCTTCGACGTCGACACTTTAGTATTTGACGGCACTCCTGACAGAGAAAACGAGTTGTCTAGGGTTAAGGATCGTCGAATTCAGCTAGGTTTTTTTGAGCCCAAAATTGAGCAAACCCTAGATAAAAAGTTTTGGCGGGAAAGTCCTACTATTCCAGGTTTTGCAGTAAGTCTTTGACAATAGATGAAAGGGAGCTCAAACACTGAGAGTACTTACATAAATTTTTAATTTGTTTAGTTTGTCAAGTTTGTCGAGTGAATTTCACCATTAAAATGAAAATAGATTGTGTCGAAAATAGTTTTTCCCATTTAAAATTATTTTCGTCTGAAAGAAAACATTTTCTGAAAATTTTTGTAAACTGAGAAAAAGAGTCATTGGGTTGGTGGAGTAGACTTCAAACTTTTGAGCAATTTACATTGCCAGATACAATCAAAACATTGAGAAAACGCCAAAATGAGAATGCGGACGAACTTATCACACAATACAATAAATTCTTAACTAAGCCCCTCAGACCTCGCTCATGCTCCGAAAATTAAAGGGATGCAATTTCTCCGCTATATGGATTAGGGTAGGACTCGAGGGATCAAAGGCAATTTCTTGGCTGTAAAACCGCTTGAGCAGTCCTAGTATTTCTCTCTTTTCCACTCGCAGTCACAAAGAAATCTGCGCCAAAATTCGCACGGACTGTCTTGAATCTCAGACATACTTGAGCTGCCGCTATGCTCAATTTTTCAATCTGAAAGCGTGTGGAGATTCTGCAACACTGAATTGGTAAATTCATATAAATGACTAGACATATGTCACAACAGTTATCAACATTTATTTGCAACGTTCAAAAGTAGCATTTCATTCAAGATTTCCCATCGCACTATTTAGCTGCTGCTTGCACTCCGCCAAGCTCTTTCAGTTGCTGAGACCAGCTTTCATCGTCGATACAGGTGTGCTCGCACTGTAAAGTTATTTCATGCACCTCAATCCTAAACCAATGTTTGGAACTTACTCACAACATCTGCGAGGCTTTCACCTGCAGCCTGCGCATCAACAGATACGAAACGATGAACATGCGCTGGTTGTTGTGTTTACTTCTATCAGGAATAAACACAACAACCAGCGCATGTTCATCGTTCACTAAAGATGTGTATACAACACAGCAATGGAAACGGATCAAGAGTGTTTTTCAAGACTGATTTTGGGTCTGAAGTCCCTATTTTTCTAAATGTTGCAGTTTTCTATACAATCTTGCAGATTTGACTTTAACCTAGAGCGAAATATTTATCGCTCTCATCGCTGTAGGATGGCTGAGGAACTCTCAGCTTATAACGTCATTGTAAACAGCGTCGTTCACAAAAAATTTTCAAAAATGAAATAGTGTATGTTAGCGTTTTCAGCGCGCCAAATGCACTACTCAACTTTTTGAAGTTTGTAAAGCTTAGATGGTATAGTTTCAATTATTGTTTTTTGATTTTTTTAATCAAATCACATTTTCAAGAAGCATTCAAAAACAGCCATCACGGTATACGAGTTATTTATGAGCGAGGCAATGCAAAGCGCGAGGTTCATATATGGTGCCAGTGGTTCCAAACAGTCTAGTGCAAAAGTGTCTATTGGAGCTCTCAACACCACAAAATTTATTTTAGATTCCCCGTAATTGGGCAGTAGTGAAAAAAAACCATTCATGGTTCGCTTTATACTGTACATCTAATCTAAGCCAACATTTACTATAACCAATAATTAAGATGTGCGATCACAAAGACTATACGACACACCTTTCCCTCTTATTGTGGCTCCATGTTTCTGTTTTTTTCTCTGTTTTTTTTTCTCCATGTTTAGATTTAGCTAAGCTGTTGGAAACGAAGCAGGTGATGGCTTTATATACTCTTCACTCTCTTATTTAATACAGTCAGAAAACAAATTTTTCTGAGGGTGCGGAAAGTACAAATTATGCAGCTGTCACAGCTGTTTATTTTGTACTTCTGCCACCTAGAGAAAAACTCAGTGCTGCTTAAATATTTTGATTTGCATGCATATTATTGACAATGTGTCGCGGCTCGCGATCGACCGCTCCTCACAGCATGTGGCCGGGAGCACCGTGTTGCCGCGCGTCTCGGTCGTGAGCACGGTCGCCGCGCTTTACGGCGGCTACCTTGTTCGCTCCGAGACCACACCATGTAGGCACGCTCCCAGCCACCGCTATAAATAGCGCGTGTGCGCGCCAGTGCGGCCTCTCTTCTTATCATCTTACTATTATCGTCGTGCCGCCTTTGTTATTGATCGGTTGGGTTTCCACGATATCGCCGTCGTGTCTACGTCCCCGTGCCTCGCGCGATTGGATGGATCGTTAATGGATTGTTTGGATGTACGCGCGAGGACAGAATTCCAGGATGATGAACATCACGAAGCGCCTTGTCGCGCAGGATTCGTTGGGGCTTGGTTCGATGATGCTGTTGGTTAATATCATGGGGTCGGTGTTGCCGTGCCGTAGCCTGTGGGTAGCTCCCTTGGATGTCAGGAGAGTGTGTGAATGTGTTAGCGTGTGAGTGTGAGTAAGATAGAGTCCCCATCGGTAGCCCGGGGTAGAGCTTAACTCTCCCCGTGGTAAGTGTATCTATATTTGTTTATGTCGTGCATTTTTCGTGTATGTTTATTTAGTAAATTTATATATTTTTATTGTTTTGTGTACAGTGTAGGCGTAACGCGCCATTGTGAGCTGGCGCGCACCCGCAGTGGCGGAAGTCCTTCGGGGACAGGAGCTGGGCACAAGGCAGTCTAGGTAAGAGGGCGCAGAGCCCACCGAGCCGCAACATGGTGCATCGATGCCGAGTGCATGGTGGATGGCGTCGCCGCCCGCGGATGGGTTAGTCGCGCAAGTTGGAGCAGAGTCGTGCGTCATCGGTGTGTTGCGTCGTTGTTGCGTTGTTGAAGGAACGCGCTATCCCATGCATCATGCGTGCGTAACGAGCCCGAAGCTACCACGCTCAGCGCCCCAGTAGGAAGTCCTGGCAAACAGAGAGGCAGAGTTGAATATCTACGTAGCCAGTGGCAAGAGTGCCGGAAGGTAGCCAGGGTGCGAAGCATGGCGTGTCAGCGCGGGGGGATAGTCGGGAAGACTGTGGCAACTTGCCAACTAGAACCCCAATCGGCCGAGCGACCACTTCATGCGATACCTGGTAAGCCTGTCGCGCTTGGAAAGTACTGCCCAGGTGGAGGGCCGGTGTCGTAGTCGACGGGCTCGATAGGGGGTACCGGAGAGTACCAGCGGCCGCACATGTCGAGTCTTCGGGATTTGGACGAAGGATTGGAGGAAGCAAGATAGGAAGAGTTGAAGACGGACGCCTTGTTGGACCGTGGATCGATCGATGGAAGATGAATGTCAGACAGACGGAGGAGGAAAATGAAGACGGAGGATAGGACGATCGCGAGCGCGCCTGAGTTGTATCGTTGTACGTGCACTTAGTGTTGTATCGTTGAGCACGTTGCGCGCAGAAGTCAAGATCGTGGAGGCGCAAAGAAGAGTTGTATCGTTGTACGCGCATTTTAGGACTGTATCGGAGCACGCGAGAGAGCTGTACCGGAGTACGCGCCAGGAGAGTTTCGACGTTGGATTGTTGTTCGAGTGGGAAGCTGGCATGGAGATGGATAGTTCGAAGGCAGACGGATGGAAGTCAAGGAGCGCGATTTAGAGCTGTATCGTCGCACGCGTATTTAGTGTTGTACCGTTGAACACGTTTCAGTATCGTATCGTCGTACGTGTATATAGTGTTGTATCGTCGAACGCGTTTCAGTACTGTATCGTTGCACGCGCTAGTTCGAAGGCGAAGGACGAGCGATGGACAGGAGGAGCGACAAAGAGAGGGGTATGGAGCTGCGTAGAGCTGTATCGGTGGACGCGCGAAGGTGGAGCAGTATCAAGACGCGCGAAAAACCGCAGCTGGGGATCGACACCGTCCTATATACATATATAGGAGCTTGGACTATAGCCGGGGAGACGGGATTCGGGTCCTTTTATGTAAGCTGGGGTTTTATAGTAAGATTTTGTGTTCTATAGCTTTTGTATTTTTGTGTTTTCTAAGTAAGTTTAAGTTCGGGGTTAGATGTGAGTTTGGATTGGTACTAGGGGTCCTTTGATCCGTATCCTGTTAGTTTTTCTTTTACATCACTTCTTTTCTTCGCTTTACTGTAGTTTAGTTTTCCCTACAACCAGTATTAGTCTTGTCCCCGTAGTCTAACCTCCTGTAGTCCGTAGTTTAGTTTAGTAGTTTAGTCCGTAGTACAAGACTGGCCCAATTGTGACCCGTAGTAACCTCTATCCCCGGCGTAGTGTTACATGGGGCCGTAAGGTTAGTCTCTTTGGTGCAATAAGCGCACTTGGGCCCTTGAGACTATGCCCCTTTAGTTCGCCCATCACCCCTAGTACAAAGCGGAGAGCAGCCGTGCTAGAAGGATAGAATTTGCCGTGCAAGACGCTAGAAGGTACCATCAGCATGATTATGACAAAAGACGGCAATTGGCACGAAGCACGGTTTTAAGCAAGTTATGGTCCAAGTGCCCACGGGTCATCAATGATGGCCCCTCCGTTCGCCGACAGGAGCCCTGAGCAGTTTCCAGACCAGCCTCCGACAGGATAACCTTTTCCGTACCTTGTTGTACGCGCGCCACTTAGTGCCGCGCAGGCTCTTCAGTGACACTCTGTCGTTATTTATGCTCTGTTTGTCTTACGTCCTTTGGTTACCCCACGATTACGTACTACACTTCTTTTTTGTTCTTCCTTCTGTGGTGGAGTAGGTTGGCTAAGTTGAACGGGTCTAGTAGGGTTATTCGTTGGTATAGGTAGTAGGAAGTGTGTTCTGTGTTTTTCTATTTATAATTATATGTATTCTCTTTAGGTTACCGATGGGTGTGAGTGTCGCCCCCTAGCGCGCCGCGCTTCGTTCAGGCATAAAACATCTTCGATGTCGTTGGTCACACGATGGGTAGTATGACAGAGAGAGCCTTGGAAACAGGCAGAATTTCTTAGCGTTTTCCATCCAGGTACCGAGCGTCTGTTTCCTTCCTTTTTGTTCTGATTTGTCTGGCGCCAGGCCGTTGTCGAGCTTTACGCTCTGTTTTCATTATCAGGCCAGATTTTGTGTTTTTGGGGCGGAATGCCTTTCTTTCTGTAATTTTTGTCCCATTTGCATTTTTCCACTTTTTCTTCAGTTGGGTCTTGAAACGATTGTTGTTGAGCGCGCACTCTAGGCGGCGTGTACCCCACCTTCTTGTGCATATTGATCGACCATCAGATCTCTTGCGCTTTCTCCCTTGTTCCCTATGTTTTGTTTATTGTGTCCGGAGCAGTAAGCAATCATAGCCCCTTTTGCGTTTTTGTAATTTTGGTGAACACGCGACTCAACTGTTCATCCGCGCAAAATTTCCTTTTCCGACTTCAGAGCGTCGGTCAGGGCAGTAGATTCTGTATTTTTCGCTAAGTATTCTATCTTTGGTGTAGCGAACTTGTTCCTTCTTTGCAGTTGCCTATTGTCTACCGCATTGCAGCCTGTGTCTCAGCCGAATCAGTATTTTTGTTCCTCTTGCAGCTTCGCGAGCCGTCAGCCTGTCATCTTCTTGCTCATTACAGTAACCTTCTGCACGCGCGTTTTCCTTTGTGCCATCTTGTATTCCTGCAGCTGATCCTGTAAGTGCTCCGGGTAGTTGCAATTCTTCTTTGATTTTTGGCTACCCGCAAGACTATCATTCACTCGGCTTTGACTTAAACTCGGCTTTTTCTTAACGCGTGTTCAGTGCATTGTATGTGCATCAGTATGATTCGCGCATTTTCGGATATCCCTTGTACTGCGCGTCAATCCTGGTATTTGTTATGTACATCCTGTAAACGTGCCCTTGGTAGTATACTACTTTCTGTTGGCGCGGTGTAGATTTTTTTTCTCATCGCCTATTCCATCTACAGGCTCCTTCTCGCGCGTGAGTACCTTTAGTAGTATCGCGCCTTTTTTCCCGTTGTGCGCTTTATCTGCACTTTGACCTCATGCCAAGTTTACGTGATTACATCTTCGGCTAGTGAAGTACTCCTTTACCATCTATGTTGGTATCGTCGTGTTTTTGAGTTGTATCGTCGTTCGAATATTGCGCTTAGCACGCCAACCGTGCTTCACAGATATTTTTGCCCGTAGTAGCTTGGCTTAATCGTTGCGCTTAGGGCTAGTGTGTCTTGTTTATTCACAGTTGTTACCATCTTGTTCGTATGTTTAGCTTGCCTGGTCAGCTAGTGTAACTGCGACCAACTGTGGTGGGTCGTGAGCATGTCCCTTGAGTGCATTTCTTTTCTGATTCTAGATTTACCGCGACTCATAGACACGTTTATACTAACTTGTCTGTAGACGGCATCAGAGACCGGTAGCCGTTAACACCGGCTGTAGTTACACGCGCGGCTTTCGCCGTTGCTTTATCGGATTTACCCCTTTTTTTACTTAGATTGGCTAATACTCGGACTAACTCCTCGTCTGCATTGCTGTTTTGTTGTGTCATTTCTTTACCACCTATTTGGACACTCTTGGTATGCAGCGTAACCTGATTTGACGAATGTTGGAATGGTCCTGCGGGTAGCACCTACTCCCGTACCTGCAATAGCGTCTCGTTGGCAGTCCGGTTTGAGTTCCACCATCGGTCATGATTATACTCAGCGCGTACATAGCGGTTCCACTTATCTTTGAACATCGATGCACGACTACATATATTGTTACGCGCCGAATAAGTGGACTGAAAGAGTAACATCATTTTAGTTGTCATACGGAGTATTAGTCATGTCCGCACCATCCGGCTCATCGTCAGAACATCCAGAGGAAAGTTCCAACGCGCTTCATGGACGCGCCAATCAACAGGAACACCCCGGACGATGATTTGCCAGTTTTCAATTTCAACGCATTTCTTCGTTTTTTCGCAGGGCGAGACCCCTTCGACGACCCGGTCATGTCCGCACGTTTTCGTAAAGAGTTCAAGAGGGCGTCGGAGGGCGATCGAATTCTTCGTTGGCCTAAAACTATACCATCTATTCTTGCAGATTTCGAGGATGATGAGGCCATCGAGGAACCGGGAGTAGAAGGAAGTCCGACGCGCGTGTCCGAAGACGTCATCTGGCGGGAGTTGATGGAAGTTCGTGGACGAGTACCTATGGTGAATCCACAAGACGCGCAAACGGATGCGCAACCGGGTGATACTGTGGACTCGCACGGTACTAGTAGGCAACACTAATTTTGAATTTTGTTTTGAATTTTTCTTTTTTACAGTATATACTTACTTCCAAATTTACTAACGTTTTGTATCTGCGCGTCAGTCCATTTTCACACTGTAACATCCTTGTGACTCTCGCGCCTCTAAAATTTATTTTTATACTTTGTCTACTTACCGTGTAAGATCTATCGCGCTTGTTAACCCAGTAACTAACACCATCTGGCGCACTTGTGGGCCGCTTTAACATCTATCGCGCCAAGTAAAGCTCCGCGTAACATCTTAGTCAACCATCAGCTCCTTACTAGCCATACTTCCTATTGTAGTAGCGCGTGAACATCATTAAAATTTTCCGCTAATTATTCTAACTGGTTTATTGTTGCTACTCGGTCGAGCAGCCTAGCGGGATAGTCTACTTTAGGAAGTTGCAGCCGTCACCGGACGCACCGTCTCATTTGCCTAAGTCCCGACCATAGAGCCATTACGAGCAGTCCATCAGGCTCCTGTAACACCTGCTCTATAGGTTGGGCCGTCTTTCCTTGAACAGACCCACAGTGCTGCACCCCCTGGTCCTTGAGTTGCGGGGTCGATCCCTTCGTCGAGGCATTTTGTCCTCGGCGGGAGGCTGGACCTTCGTCCAATTCGGTCCGGATGGGGGCTAGACGCACAAATTTGGAGATGTTTCGGGAAAGACGTAGTATTCTTTTTTGTCTGGAAGCCAACACCCTCTCAGTACATTGTTTCATTTTGTGCTTTTTTTATCGTAAATCAATTCAAAATTAAGAGAGTGTGGAGGTTTTTTTTGTTTCAGGGTGTGCGTTCCAGGACGCGCGACATGTAGGTTCGCAAATGGTAGGTTTTGTTTCGGGCATTACGCTCCCTCGATGATGAACGTATGAGTGTATTTAGAGTGCTTAGATGTTGATGGTGTGAGGGACGTAATGCGAGTTGGTTGCGCAGTAAGATCAGCGCTGGTCGTGATGGATGGCGAGATGGATTGGTGGCGATGTTATGGGCTGGAGCGTCTATCCTGAAACGGTGTACATAGTTTAGTAGCTATAGAGGTATTTTTAACCATTGTTTATATTTATTTGGTAAGCGCCTTGAGCGCCCTGGTTTATTCTAGTAGTTAACTGCGCGTCATAGCGCCTGTAGTTTTGTGTTTATTATAGTGTTTTACCACGGGGCGGGTTACTGCCAGTTCCCTCGCTACCGATGCTGCATATTTCTTTTCTATCATCGCCCAAATTTTTTAGGTTAAGGCAGTTGCCCCAGGTCACGGTGCTATCACGTAACCACCTATTCGCAACGCCCAATGCCTTTCGTTGTGGGGGGGGGAGTGTCGCGGCTCGCGATCGACCGCTCCTCACAGCATGTGGCCGGGAGCACCGTGTTGCCGCGCGTCTCGGTCGTGAGCACGGTCGCCGCGCTTTACGGCGGCTACCTTGTTCGCTCCGAGACCACATCATGTAGGCACGCTCCCAGCCACCGCTATAAATAGCGCGTGTGCGCGCCAGTGCGGCCTCTCTTCTTATCATCTTACTATTATCGTCGTGCCGCCTTTGTTATTGACCGGTTGGGTTTCCACGATATCGCCGTCGTGTCTACGTCCCCGTGCCTCGCGCGATTGGATGGATCGTTGATGGATTGTTTGGATGTACGCGCGAGGATAGAATTTTAGTATGATGAACATCACGAAGCGCCTTGTCGCGCAGGATTCGTTGGGGCTTGGTTCGATGATGCTGTTGGTCAATATCATGGAGTCGGTGTTGCCGTGCCGTAGCTGCTGCCTTGGCGGCGCGCGGCCGGCCTGTGGGTAGCTCCCTTGGATGTCAGGAGAGTGTGTGAGTGTGTTAGCGTGTGAGTGTGAGTAAGCTAGTGTCCCCATCATCTCGGGGTAGAGCTTAACTCTCCCCGTGGTAAGTATATCTATATTTGTTTATGTCGTGCATTTTTCGTGTATGTTTATTTAGTAAATTTATATATTTTTATTGTTTTGTGTACAGTGTAGGCGTAACGCGCCATTGTGAGCTGGCGCGCACCCACAGTGGCGGACGTCCTTCGGGGACAGGAGCTGGGCGCAAGGCAGTCGAGCGGTAGGTGAGGGGGCGCAGAGCCCACCGAGCCGCAACACAATGTGTGAGTGTAGCACACCCTTAATGCACGAGTTCGATGACAACACTTGTAAGTTTTCCTTGGATCGTAGATCTGATGTACGACGACTAAAAAAATTTTAACTTATGCTCTTCTTCCCTCATTTGATAGCAGATCACAAGAGCTGTGGATCCGTAGCAAAAGTAGGCTTGGAGAAAAGCCACAAAAGGGGGATAGAATTGTAAAAAAAAATTTGTAGGCAAACAATGTAGAAGCAATTCTTTTTGTGCACTTCATTATAATGAAATATGAAATCCGTAACAAGGTAGAGCTAACAGAAGCTAGCCATAACCAAAACATTTTTCATAGTTCTCACCTCTTCCCAACGTTTGTGAAAGTGCCTACTGCTCAAGAAACAATCTCGCACACAGAGCCCTAAATTTTGCTTACATCTATGTGCATAACTTGCTATGGAGTTTGGTTGTTTTACTTATCACGGACTGGCCACATTTCCTGAGCACATTCCTGATTACATTCAGAAATTAGAAAAGAAGCAATATTTTTTGTCCTTGTATGTTCCCCCAAACGGTGCTGCTTCAGTTTTTTCCATACTTCGCGATTTTCTGTCCGATGGTCGTCTATCTCAACTTCTTTAAGGTCTGCTTAGGTTTTGTCCATCCAAAGCAAATTTGGTGTTCTCCTTTGTCTCTTTCCGAACTTCTATACACCTTGCTACTTCAATGACGTAATCATTTTCTCTTCATCTTAGAAGCCCTGTCATTGAATTCGCTCCGGATCGACTATCGTGTTTAATGTAGTACCGTTGGTGACGTGGTTACACCAGGATTCATCCTGCCGCCATCTTTGCATACGCAATTCCTTCACGCTAATCCTTCTTTCTTCCTTCTCGTACACGGCTGAAATTCCCTGCCACACGGGAGGTTTTGGCGACTATATGATACAGCTGCGACTTCGAGTCGAGCGCAATGTATATCCCACAATAGTTCTGTGAACAAATAACTTAAGCGCAAACGAACGAATTAGGGTAGTTCGGAAAAGATGGGACTAATAACCAGCTCATATGATACTCATATAAGAAGCCTTCGCGTACTTAACATCAAATTGTGCTTCCCCCTTCTCGGAGTGGCGTTACAACAAAAAAACCGAGACAGCATTCGGTCGCCTCTCTGAATAACGCTGCAAAACCTCAAAGTAATTGAGCAGGTGACAAACATTCGCAGATCTCGACGCTCCCAAACTGATTTATTAGAGATGCAGAATCTTATTTTTTGTGATAAAAAAGTAAGGAAAAAATGAAAGGTGCGATTTCCAGGCAAAATTTGCCAGTCTTCCAAACTGATTCATTAGAGATGCAAAATCTTGTTTTTTGAGAAGAAACACAAAACCATTTGTTAGTCTACATTTCCGAAGTCAGAAGGAGATTGAGGTTGAATACGCAGTAGTGAAAAGCCCTGTCAGATGGTAAGCGAGTATAACATAACAGTTTGAGTCTCTTTGTCTGAAAGGGGGATTTTTTGGAAATACTTCGCGCTATCCCTAAAACTCATTTTACATAGCTATTTTGTACGTTCAAAACTATGGAAATAATTTTGATGATTCAAAAAAAAAGTTACCTGGATATTTTTCACGACAGATATAAGTAACTTTGGAGATTGCGCATTTATTTGGGTGAAGGCTCTGTGAGCCACATGCACAGAATTGAAAAATAACAGGTACTCTCTTTCAAAACTACTTTTGGAAATGACCCAACGGCAATTGCCAATGTCCTAATTATGGGCCTCTTGGCCTCTATTGGAATAAATAAGTTAAACATAGCTACATTTCCACAGAGGATATCGGAAGGCATTTATAATACGGAAATTCAGTATTGTACCATCTGTTTACGACATGACTCCGTCATCGCCTTACTATCCTTACTTTAGCATCTTTCCTCGCTTTCTTGATTCTTTTTATAACTTCTACACCGCCGGTAAGTTTTGAGTACTATCCCGATAAGCTTTAGAAAACACTCATAGCTGAAGCTTCCTTACTCTGCAAGCAGAATTACAGAGCACCGATTTGATTCATATAAAAGAAACTATTTACATAGATATCTTGGTACCGGATAAGCTTTGACGAGTGATGATACCCAATCCACTTGCATTATTCTATTTTTTTTATCACAGTGTACGACAACTGTACTTTGTCTCTAGCATTGTTAATGCAAAAAAATCGAATCTCAGGTTCTCAACTTCCATTTTTTTGTTCAGACCAGGGCGCTGGTATGGCGCACAAAAACACAATTCCCTTTATATTTTTCAAAGAGCTGTTGTGCGGCTCAGAGTGCCTCTGCGTAGCCTTGTCAAAAGGCAAGCAATAACAGTCGATTAAATTCAATTTGCCAGGGCGTTGCTTTTAGGTGTTCATGCTTGCTGAAAAAAATGTCTGCAGTTCACGCAAAATTGCCTAGAAAGAGGTATCTATAGAACTTGCGCTTTTAGTTGCTATGATTGAAAAATAGCTCAAAAGCATGGATAAAACGGAAAAAATCATGATCATACCCGGAGACTGCTACCAAAGAGGAACAACAATTTAAACAACTCTATTACAGTTCTATGTACTTCTGCTTTTTTGGTAGAAAGATGGGTCTAACAGTTTTCGAGTATGTTGAAACTGCGAAACTTTAGAGTTGTTTGTATTGTTATTCCTTTCAAAAGCTTCAAACTGCGCTATAGACTTTTGAACCCTCGGGGCGAAATCCTGAGACCGCCATGGCATCCAGATAGTCAAAATCGAAGATATTTATAGTCAAAGTCTAGTCTAACTTTATCTATCAGCTTATTTAGACGCATATCATACATGGACACCGCCGCCGATGTATTATACAACAACTTACAGTCACCTAATAAGTCAGATGTTAATTAAACAGTTGATTGACTTCATGAACAATAAGCGATTCGAGCAATCGACTTTTTTCGATCTTTTATGAGTGTGCGCAAATGCGAATGTATTAGTGTGCTAGACAAAGACGTACATAGACCAGAATCGAATAAATTTGCACATAATCGTATTCGCAATTTTAATAAGGTAAGCTGCTAAGCTGTTTGAGAGGGCTATGTATGCCTGAGCTAGAAACTTCAAAATCCCTCACAAAACGCTGTAAATACAACACACAACTTAAGTTTCAATCAATAAATCTAATGCTGTACTCAACGGCACCACATTTATTTGTAGCTTTAAAGCATTAGGTATAAAACATCGAGCAGGCACTCCTTTACGCATTTATCATAGCTCTTGTAACCTTGATGCTGTTCACCCGTATAGGTGTTATTGTGATCGCACCAGCCAGTGCACTGCAAAATAATTATAATACTTCAGAAATAAATCCTTAACCAATGTATGTAAGCTCACATAGCCGACAAACTCTCCATCAGGGAACTTCCGCATTAGTTCTTCCACTTCATCAGACTCCTCAGAAGATTCAGAAGAAGAAGAAGAAGAAGAAGAGGAAGAAGAAGAAGAGGAAGAGGAAGAAGAAGGAGGAGGAGGAGGAGGAAGAGAAGGAGGAGCTTCGGGTTTCGGCTTTGAGATGAAACTACCAGCAGACACGATTGCGACGACTCCAAAGAGCAGGACCAACATCAAGCGCATGTTTACTATTGACCTGGAACATCTTGTACAATTTACGATCAAGTGACCTTGAAGTAGCCTTTTCTTGCGATATGAGAGTAAACAGATTCGAATTTGTCTTCCTTTTTTGCTAGTCGCTTCATTAAAAGAAAATTGTGAGGCATTTTTGGGCTGTGTTTGGCCACGGGAAATACGATAGGGAGGGAAGGACGATAGAACGCGGATTCTTTTGCAATTTTTAGTTTTTATTGCCTTCGTTAAACTTCTTTTTATAAGCCTGGCGCCCCTAGAGATGAATGCATGCCCTTAACCTTCGAAAAAATGGAAAATGGAAGAAATGCTTCTTATCTGCCTAATTTCTATCGTGTATCCATAGGTTTTACACGAACAAAACAAACAAATCAACAAGCGAATTACGCATAAGGCGATGCATGACTTCAACTTTTCGACCTACAGTTCGGTATTTTAATATTAGGTTGTCCGGAAATTAATGCCCAGTTTAAATTTCAACCGCAATAAGTCATACACCTCTCAATTCTAAATAGGATGCAGAGTACCATTCGATAGAGCAAAGCAAGCTCTACAAAAATTCCATCATGCTTTTGCAAGAGCTCTCATCCACCTCGAGTTTCGAGCCAAAAACTAAAAAGACTCAGCAGCCCGAAAAATCGAAAAAATCGTAACTCAGTTCACAAAAATTTTACAAAAATTCCTACTTGCTCACGTGAACACTATCCACATAAAACATCCATATACCCCTTTGCCGTATTTTTCCCTCCTTTATAAACCAAGAAAACGGAAATTTTCGTGCATTTGCCAAAGTGATGCTGTGCCATCCCCACATAGGTAGTTGTATACCACAAGCCTGTAGAAGTACAGACTTGAATTTTCAGCTCTCTACAAGCTTTAGATCTCGAGAAATACCGAATATAGCTTACCTTAGTTAGGTGGTCCAAGCTAAAATTCAAATTTCTTGAGAACTAAAGCTTATAGAGAGCTGAGAATTTACGTTTGTACTTCTACAGGTTTGTAGTATACAACTATCTATGAGGGGACAGCACAACACGACTTGCAAATGCACGAAAATTTCCGCTTCTTGATTTCTAACAGAGGAAAAAATACGGCAAAGGCGTATATAGATGTTTTATGTGGATAATGTATACGTGAGCAAGTAAGAATTTTTGTAGGATTTGTGTGAACTGTGTTACGATTTTTTTCGATTTTTCGGACTGCTGAGTCTTTTTAGTTTCTGGCTGGAAACTCGAGGTGGATGAGAGCTCTTGCAAAAGCAAGATGGCCTTTTTGTAGAGATTGCTTTACTCTATCGAATGGTACTCTGCATCCTATTTAGAAGTGAGAGGTGTATGACTTATTGCGGTTGAAATTCAAAACGGGCATTAATTTCCAGACCACCTAATACAATATCACGATTCTCCCCTGTAATCGCAAAATATCTTGTCCGAAAGCGGTCTTTGTGATGTGGCGCACGTCCTACAGGAAGGAGCGAAGACTATTGATCACTTGAACTTAATTTTACTTGCGGCAGTTCACGGCAGCGTCAAAAAATCACTCTTGGTTGATTTTTCAAAAAGTAAGGGAAGATCTTGATCTTAAGATTTTTTTATAAGTTTGGCATCTTGAGATCATTGATCATTAAAAAGAAGCTTAATGGACACAATGCATAACTGGGAAAACAAGAAGAGCTGTTTCTATATAGACTTGCACATCTTGTAACGCTACCGAGCACCGCTGCCCCATGAGGCAGCGAGAGCATTGGCATTTCGATCGCATTTCTCTTGTACGAGCAAACTAGAGTTGAAATCGTCATAATTTCTTTCAGGAAAACATAGCAGAAATTTGGAATCAGCGTTACAAGCCGAGTGTAACGGCATTTTTATCTCAAAGCCATCTTCAAGTAATCTTCCCTTGTAGGTTAACAATGGCGAATTAATCAAAATCAAAAGCTACAGCGATTTATCTCAATTTCATAGCCAACAACTTCTCACTTACTCCGTACACATTCACAACCATGCGAAATTTTAGTGGCTTAGGGTCTGCCTTTTGGGGCCAAGGCCTTGCACGGATTTGTCAGCGTTTTTCCAATAAAATTATGCATACTCTCATCTGCATTATACTTACAGTAGCTCTGAGAGGCTGATGAGAAGATGGACGATATTTTTAAATTCAGCCCAAAGGAGAAAGCCTAGAGTGAGTTTGTCCCAAAGTAGTCGTTATCTCAGTGAAATTCAAGCCTTGGCACACCATGTTTTAAGCGGTTATCGATGTGTAAATAAATAGAGCAACAGTGGAGGACCTAATTTTGGATTTGCCCAGATAGTAAACTTATGTATAAAATCTAACCTTTTCAAAAGAAAATATCAGAAAAGATTAGGTTGGCACATAAGTACATAATGCAACTTTGTATATAACTTTTGTCTTTTTGAACGTTCATTTTCTGGCAATATAAACATTATGGTGTATCTGCAAATGCGGACATTTTTGCCGAATTTTGCACAACGGGAAAATTTTTAGATCGCGTCAGATTTTGCTGAAGCTTTGGCTATCGAAGATATTCGACATGCTAATTGAAAAGGCCTCTTTCGTGTGGTCAAAGGGTTAATATCTTCTTAGCGGCAAATGAATATGATACTCGTGTTAGCCGTAATGGATAGCCTTACTGTGTGCAAAGTTTTAGCCAATTCTGAGTTTCGCAGTTTAGTTATTGACAGATTGCCTTCAAAATTTAACTCATTTAACTCTCACTTCTCAAAGGCGCCTTGTATTAGCTTGTCTTTAAATTTCACTTCTTCTTTACCGTTCGAATGTGTCAACTTTTAGCTACATGCTGGCTGTGATTCTTTTCTGATATATTTGATTTAGGTTTTGTACGGCTTTGCCAAAAAACCGCGAAATCTCGATTTTCAACGGTTTTCGAAAAAGTGAAAAAATTGCGTTATCGGTAATCGAACGGTTTGCACAGACTTGCAGCACATCTCACATTCTACATGAACCCAGGAAATGAGAGTGCTACATTGCTAAACGAAGAAATTTACGGGAAAAGCTGCAAAAATTATGTGCCAACCCAATACGTATGATAGCGAACCTCGTTTAAAAGCTACAGATTTTTGAATAGATCCAATGACTCAAATTATTGTAGCCTACGTTCAAAAGTGTTACCACAAACAATATCATCCAAACAACCTAACATGGGCATGCAAGCGTATGTTTATGTACATTGTAATTAAAAAAATTTCACTCCTTCTCTGCAAATGTGAAGTAAGATGGCAGTTAAGAGTGTTCAAAGGGAATTGAGGAATTCATGGGGGATTTTGAAGCATAATGGTACTGAATTTGTCGATGTAGAAAAACCTCCAAAATTCGCCGCTTACTATCTTATATATAAAGCTGAATGTCTGTTTGTCTGTCTGTATGTCTGTCTGTCTGTATGTCTGTCTGTGTGTACGTATGTTCCGAATATAAAATTCCATTTCTGAACCGATCGGGACCAAACTTGGCACACATACACTTCGGGCCCCGGCGGGTGTCATAGGCTACTTTTCGTATCGATCGATATCGATTTTATCGATTTTTTTGCAAAATTTGAGCTACGGGGCTGGGAGTTGGCACAGGGGGGTAAGTGAGCATGGGGATTCCGAATACAATATTAGTTTTTAAAATCGTGCATTACTTTTATCGATTTTATCGATTTTTTGCAAAGTTTGAGCTAAGGGGCTGGGATTTGGCACAGGGGGGTAATCGAGCATGCTGATCACCCCCGCTCGATTACCCCCCTGTGCCAAATCCCAGCCCCCTAGCTCAAATTTTGCAAAAAATCGATAAAATCGACATCAATCGATAACGAAAAGTGGACTGCGACACCAGCCGGGGCCCGATGTGTATGTGTGCCAAGTTTGGTTCGGATCGGTTAAGAAATGGAATTTTCTATTCGGAACATACGGCGGAGCCGGGTATGCCAGCTAGTTCTAAATAAATCACAGCATGCAACGGCAATACCTTAGTTTTAGTTGTTGAAATATTTCTGAATTTTAAATATATAAAGGTGGTATTTTTCGTATAAATACTAAGTTGCTTGTCCTTAAAGGCAAAGTCCACCCAAAATTTTGCCTGCCATGTTTTTGTCATTCTGGGACCCTGTCATGGCCAGATTACAGTCGTAATGTTCATAATGTCCAAAACCCTCAACAAACCTAATTCCTGGTGTCCCCGTTTAAGGGCGCGGACGAATTTCGGATTGTTCGTTTTTCTTGGCTTGCTAGCAAAAAGGAGCTGCAACTGCATGCGTGAGTACCCGCCCTCTGGGGAGGTTTGTGATACCAGAGGCGGTTTTTGATACCTCACAGGCCCGCATCTCTTTTCAGAGGCAACATCAAGGGATCGGACCAGCACAGATCGGATACTTCAGGGGCCCGCTTGATAACTATATGCTAGTCTGCGTGGGGTGTATTTTGGGTAGGCGCTGTCTATAAGAATTCGGCGAAAAATATAGCCGTAATCACAACTACCGGATTTTGATCCTATGTATATTTAGCACTTTCCCAAAAATAAATTTTTTGTTCATAACATAAGATGAGAAGGAACAGCGGAACGGTCGCTTATATATGATAATGGTACATCGACGCAACGAAATGTTTCAAGTAAGGACAATAGAAGCTGAGCTGTTGAAAATGGAGTAAGTGATTGCTTTATATACTCGTCACCCTATCATTTCGATATAATCAAAGGACAAGTGACAGCTGCGCAATTTGTACTTTTGACCACCTCAGAAAAATTTAATGCTGCTCAAATCCTTAAACGAATTTAGTCATTAGTTTGAGTATTTGAAAATCCAGGATAACAGACTGAGAACATTTGCACCAACTGTACATATACAACTAACCAAATACTAGAGAATGTTCATTTTTGTTTGCTTTCGAACGACTGATTTACCTAATCTACTTTATCATTATATAGTGAACACACCACAAACATTGAATGACATCCATATATGCAATTAATAAGGGAATTCCTTTACCAAGAGAATATTATAAAGCAAGCTCTTTCTTAGCAATCCTAAAAATCTCTTACATCAGCATGCCCGTATGCACGTACGTACATCCCCGCGGTGGGAGAGAGGATCTGAGAGTGAATGATATCATGCTATAATTGTGCTACGAAGGCTCTCGTACCCTGTTATTTGCGCATGATGAATGCTAGCTTACTGCAATACAGATTAGATTTTCACTATTTTGTGCGATCCCCTAGAGATCCCCAAGGATCACCTCTTATTCAAAATCATTTATCTTCCATGTCTAATAAAAACGCTGTAGAGATGTATTCAGGACGGCGGGGGCGGCGCTGTTAAGCATGTTTTCGACAAAAGAAATGGAGATTCTCTCGATAATCTCTGGGTTGCGAACAGTAGTTCATCAATTTCGAGATCATGAGACAGTTTTTTCTACAGTAGACACGGCAGTGCCATATCATATCCTCAGCACAATTTTACAACATCTTTATTGAGTTTGTAGGAAGATATATGACGTTGAAAATAAGATCTGATTTCGTATGACAATACACTGACAATCATTATGCGCAGGTATAAGGGCTGAGAACATTTATAATCCAGATAGAAGAAGGAGAAGAAAGATACCTACAGTAGCAAGATATGACGCATTCCCTCTTATTGTTAGATCCCCTCTCCTCCCCGTGGGTTACGTGCATACTGGCCAAAGACGTGAAACATTTTCACGTGCTCAATCCAGTAAATATCAAAGCTGGCATAAATAACTCAGAATAGAATTTTCATGTCCTTTTCCCGTTTTCGTTTGATGATCAATAGAGGAAAAAACAAGCGTTTGTGTGTATTATGATATTATGTGTTCACTACACGGTGACCGAGTAGAGGATCGTAGGTATTGTGACAAAGATTTTTGATTCTGGAACAGCCGCACAATTTTTTGAGCAAAATTCAAGTATATGTGCGGTGATCATCTCTTAGGGGTATATCTGACTATTGTGAGGTGCATTTTTTTGCACTAATGATAGTATGCCCCCACAATGGTCGGCCGCCTCATCGTGGCGTGGGGGTGACACTGGGTGTCGAACTGCGATGCACAGCCGAGTGTATACTCTGGCAGGGCCTCCCAAGCTGTGAAGGAGTTCGACGTTTCCGGTTTCGGCCGGATGCCTAGCTAAGAGCCGGCCAGGCCAGATCCGCCGCCGTCTGGTTTTCAGGTCGCTAGGCGGTTCTCCCCGCTCCAAGCCCGGGGTCAGCGATCGCCCCGTGGAAATCAAGAGTTGGCCTAGTAAGTCTGCTCTTGTAGGGGAAAAATTTCATTACTCTACCAGTTAGAAGAATAGAAAGAAACCCTGTACATCGGATCCCGCCTACGGCGCCGGGTGGTAGCAAGACTGATGTCATTGTCCTCAGGGCGTTTTGGATTGGACAAAAACGACACGTCTGCGCGGACGACACGCCACGGAGACTGCCTCATGCTCTGCACCTACAACGCCAGGACAGCCTCCACAAACGCCGACCTCCACGCTCTTCTCGACGCTGCAGAGCACATCAAGTACCACATCATCGCTCTGCAGGAAACGAAGTCCAGGAAGAAGGACGTGCGACAGATGAATGATGGAACACTCATCATTCGTGGTGAGAAGGTTCCATCACGAAACGTGGGAGGTGTTGGCTTTGTCGTCCACCCATCTATTGTCCATGTTGTCGATTCGCACGAGATCCTATCACCCCGACTAGCCATCCTACGACTACGCCCTCCACGTCAGAAGACCATCAGCATCATCAACTGCTACTCCCCAACATCAGCAGCTGATGACTCAGAACTAGATGCTTTCTACGAAGACGTGGAGGAGGTCGTCCGCAACGAAAAGTCCTTCTACAAGTATGTTGTGGGCGACTTCAATGCGAAAATCGGGATGCCACTAGAAAAGGAATATACGATCGGGAAGTTTGGATATGGGCTCCGGAACGAAAACGGTAACCGTCTTGTTGGGCTTCTCTCCGCCGCACGACTTTTCCATGGAAATTCCATCTTCATGAAGAAAGAACATCGCCGGTGGACATGGGAATCGCCCAACGGAACGACTCACGCGGAGATCGACCACATTCTTGCCAACCGAAGGTGGAGCTTGCTCGATGTCTCAGTAGTTCCATCGTTCTGCAGTGGCTCCGATCACCGTCTCCTTCGAGCGAAGATACGACTCAGCCGAAGGCTGGAAAAGAAAGTCTGTCACAGTCGCGAGAAGGAAGGAAGTTGTTTACGACGGTAACAGGCTGGAGGAGCTCATATCAAGATGTGACTGGCCCATCGAGGAGGACCCAACGTACGACTACGACCGGCTTCTGAAAGGATTGCGAGCCTGCGGAGAATGTGCCTCAGTGACTTATGAGAAGAACTTGGAACGTATTTCGAAGACCACCAAGGAATTGCTCGAAAGAAGAAGATTTCTGAGGCAGGATCCGAATGCAACCCATCTCGAGCGACTGATAGCCAACGACAGTTGCAGAACAGCTTTGCAGGAGGATCTCAGGAAGTACAGGCAAGCCAAGATACTGGAAGCAGCCGAAGGAAGACGAAGTCTCAAGAGGTGCCGAAGGGACCTCTGTGAATATCACGTACCGCTGGCTGCACTATTGAGCGAAGACGGGACTCCGACTTCTTCCCGATACAAGATGGAATCTATCGCGAAGAACTTCTATACCAACCTCTTCCGCTCATCAACACCCGTGCCGATGCCCGTTGTTCCCACTGGAGAAGTACCACCACGAATTCTACCTGCTGAAGTGCGCACGGCGATTCAGACCATGAAGACATCCACGGCTCCAGGACCAGATCATCTTTCCGTCGAATTTCTGCGAGCCGGAGGACAACGTCTACACGAGATTCTCGCGTCGCACCTGACATCTTACCTTCAGAAGGAGAGGATTCCCGACTAGTGGAGAACGTCAAAAACCTTCCTTCTCTTCAAGAAGGGTGAACGAGAGAATCTTCGAAATTACCGTCCAATATGCCTGCTGAGTGTGTTGTGCAAGCTCTTCACAAAGATTATCCTCGCACGCATATCTAGGACACTGGATGAAGCCCAACCCCAAGAACAAGCTGGATTTCGCAAAGGATTCAGCTGCATGGACCACATCCAGACGGTTTCGAGGGTCATAGAAGTCTGCCGGGAGTACCGACTGCCTCTCGTCCTAACCTTCGTCGACTACGAGAAAGCCTTTGACAGCTTCGAAACCAACGCCATCCTGTCTGCGCTAGTCGATCAAGGAGTGGAACCAGCTTACGTGAGGACACTAGCCGACTGCTACAAGGACTGTACAACAACGATGCAGCTATTCCATTGCCCCCTAACCATTCCAATTGGGAAGGGGGTTCGACAAGGCGACACTATTTCGCCGAAGCTGTTCACCGCGGCCTTGCAGTGGGTGATGAAGTCACTAGACTGGGAAGAGAGAGGCATACGAGTTGATGGAAGATTCCTATCCAACCTTCGTTTTGCGGATGACATCGTCCTTTCCTCGAGCAGTATCACTGAAGCAGAGGCGATGCTGAAGGAACTAAACGAAGTAGGGAAGAAGATCGGACTGCGAATAAATCGGAAGAAGACTCAGTTCATGAAGAACGCCCTTTGCGAAGATGCAGAAATGGAATTGGAAGGCACCCCTATCATGGAGACGTCTTCTTACGTGTATCTCGGACGTTCGATGAACATGGAGAACGACTTGAGGGAAGAACTTAACAGGAGAAGAAGAGCAGCCTGGGTCGCCTTCGGGCCTTTGAAGGAAGCCACCGACCAACTGACGGACCCGGAGCTTCGTGCCCACCTGTTCGACTCAACCGTTCTCTCAGCGCTCTGCTACGCAGCTGAGACTTGGGCCGACACCGTAGCCACGTCGAAAGCTTTAAGGACCACCCACAGAGCGCTCGAGCGCAGTCTTCTGAAGATGACCCGACACAAGCAACATCTAGTCGGACTTCGCAGCACGGATATGAGAAGAATGTCCCGTCTTTGTGACCCAGCGGAATACGTTGCGAAAGCGAAACACCGATGGGCCGGTCACATAATGAGAAGAATGGACGATAGATGGACACTAAGAACATCTGAGTGGATTCCTCGCGAAGCCAAACGTCCTCGAGGAAGACCACCGACGAGATGGGCAGACGTGTTCGTGGAACGGATGGACCAGCTGAGAAATCAGAAATTCCAGCTGGTTACGATTCTTGCCCCTGGAACTCGTGGACGCAGCCACCGACGACGACCAAGAAGATCGTGGATGTCCGAAGCGAGGGACAGGGATCAATGGCGACTTCTGTACTGGGGCCCGCACGTCACGTGAGGACGGGCCATCTAAGTATCTAAGTAAGTAAGTAATGATAGTATGTGCAACGAAATCTGCACCCTGTCACTACGGAAGAGATTCACGCTTCCATGTTGATGTACACAAAAGAAAGTTTTTTTTGTGATGATGATTAATGGTCGGCTCCATTGACTGTAGTCTATAGCAGATTCCAGCTGTTTTTTTCCAACACCAACATTAAAGCTGTTATACAGCTCAATTTGATCTATGCAGGTATGTGTAAGCGATTTAAACCAAAGCTTGGCTGAGGGTGATAACTCACCTGGTTCATAAGCAGGTCGTAAGCTTCCACCTTTCCTACTCAGAAGGAAATGGGTCCTGGTTCGTTGAATTTGCAAAATTGAAACTTTCGTGTTTTTGCAGAACAATAAGGATTTTTTGTCTATGTATAAACACGAGTGTCAGACTTGTCTACAAGTCCTTTACTTTTCATTGAAAACCATTTTAGCCTAATCACAGAACACATTTTGTTGGGCTATATGTTTTCTCAAGATCTCTCTGCAACTGGAAATCAATATATGTGCTCAACGAGAAGGTGCCCATTTTTAGATGTCTACATGGAATCAGAGCTTGGAGTATCTAGTTGTAATCTAAATGTTCTCAGTTTGGTAGATTACAGCGGTCCAAAAACATCAAATACTTGTATTACACTAAATATGAACATGCTGAGCAAAAATTCAACTGTAAACACTTTTGAAGAGTTGTCTTGTGGTTCTTTTTAAGCAAAGTTATTTTCTTCTTTGAGTCAGCGGAAATATCACACCAAAGTGCAAAAAAGTCTGGCAGGACCTGAGTAACCTGTCAGCATGAAGTGATGTGAGGTTTGTTGTACAAAAAGTTAGCCTCGAGTTTCTCTCTGAAGTTGAAGATTATACTACACTTCACCCTTACGTAGTAATCGTAAAAGACCGATTGAATTTTGTCATCTTTATTTCAATTCACCTCTTACTGCAACCTGCTAACAATTAAGTACGGTCAGACTTTCATACTTCTTTGTGCCTATTTCCACTGGTCTAAAATGAGAATTAACTCCAGCGAAAAACCATGGTTCTCACCCAAAACTATGGATTTCTCAAGTCAATGGCATTCACTAAAATTCACAATTCGTGTCTAGTTTCATACTTAGAATGACAGAATTGCTTAAGCTTACTCAATACATACAGACTTCACGATTTCGGCTTATTATGATTTCTTCCAGCATTCCGAGCAGGAATGTACGTGACTACTGATTAAGATCTAAGCCACCTCCTCCCTTAGGTATATATCTAGAATTATGTCCACTTTTTTGTTGAGCCTCGTTTATGAAATTACAATATCCGAACTTCCCAGTCATTAGGACTGTTATTGAAAAGTTGTTTCTATGAAGAACTTTCAAATGTGTCGCAGACTATGGCTCCTTTATGGCCCAACAAATAACTCTCATTTATGTGTAGCATCAAAACTCTGTTTTCGATACTGTGAATCCAACTTTGAACATGTCTAAGCGATTGCTGTTGATACTAAGACTATGTACTGATCGCTTCACAGTACGCTTTCAGTTATTGCTTTTTTCACTTTTTCCACTTTCTCACAAGATCGAAGGTGGACAATTCAAACACTATTTTTGAGATGTCAATGAATCAGAATTTATATCTCTTGATGAAATCGTTTGCACAACTACCTACACAAGTGACAGTTTGATAATAACAGTAATCTTTGCACTGTAACATCTGCGTTTTTTCAGAAATCGTAAGCAGGTGTATAAATGGTCTCACATTTACGATAAAGATAAATTTGGTGTTTTCGAGGAGTTCATCGGCGTTTACGGCAGTAAATGTCAGCACCGTGAATATAACCAATATTCAATGTGTGCTATGATAGAATTATATCACCCGTCTACAATGAATTGCTGTTTAGTGTTATAGCCTCTCCCTGGTTTAGAGTAGTATGTGGCTACTATCCGATGCTAGCTTTATTCAGAGCTACTATTAGGTTGGTGCAAAAGTAATGCGCGTTTTTCTAGTCCTTGTTTTAGGACAACTTTTCTCCATCAAACTTTCTTCTTCGGAAAAAACCTAGCACAATGCCGAAAAGGTTCTTTCATCCTCTATCCAATGGTAGTTGAAATGGGTTTCTAGCTTCATTAGTTAAAAAATAATAGAGCTGCACACAACCGCGCTCGAAATCAAAATTTAATTGCATTTGCTTTTCTTGCAGAAATCAAGCCCGAATAAAGGCAAACATTCGAAACTCTAGCTACTGTATTTGATAGAAGTTGCCTACATTATGCACATTTCAACAATTTCTCATAAATTACCTAAACTGAGATTTCGACGCCTCAACATGAACAGTTATTTTGATCATTCTAGGATCCATAAATTTCCTGTGAAGAGGGCAATCGCCTAAGCTTTGCTCATTCCTGTAAGAGTAAGGATGGGGCTCCTATTGACAGTTTTTCCAGAACTGTGTAGCTGTTCATTACGCAGAAAATCAGAAAACTCCATATTTTCGGATTTTTAGGCTTGCGAAAAATGTCCAAAAAAGCGGGCAATTTTGGATTTTTATTTTTTCCTTTTGGCAGAATCCCCTCTGTTTGGCCCTTTTCAACTTTTTTTGTACTACTGGCTTCCGCCTACAATATAGACTATTTACTATCAATACTGACAAATTTTGAAGAAAGTTATGATCACTGGAAGACAAGGTTTCAGAAAAAATTTTTCTGCTTATCAATCCATACTTTTCTGCCCGTTGAAGATACCCTCGATATCATCCCATATGTCTTCCCTCAACATGACGTGGATTACGTGGCTTGATGAGGCGCCGCCTCGCCTCGGGCTTGCGCCACGTTGCGTGCGCATTTTCGGCGTGATGTGGCAACAAGAAGAACGTGGAAAAGTCTGCGCCACGTTGTGTTGAGCGCCACGTCGCGCCAAACGATGCGCTCGCAACGTGGCGCAAGCCCGAGGCGAGGCGGCGCCTCATCAAACCACGTAATCCACGTCATGTTGAGGGAAGACATATGGGATGATATTGAGGGTATGAGTATAGGGTGCTGTGCGTTGTATTGTGAAAGGCTTGGTGCCTCTAATTTTTTTGTCGCATTCAAAAATGTAGATTTTTTAGTGAGTTATAACACGTTAAAGTGAGAGCTCGCAAAGCGCCCATTACTTTTGCACCAACCTAATAACTCATTAAGCAAATGTTGTAAGAACTAATGCGCTACAACTCTATCAAGCACTTCTGAAACTGAATCAAAAATCGCCTTAGACCTTTCGGAGAGTGCCATCGTGAAGATTTTTTTATCCCAGAAGACATCCATTTGAACGGCATAGCATGCCAGAATTCATTTGTATGTCTTTCTAATCTTGCTCACCACAGTTTCGTTTCTGTATGTTCGTTACTGTAATAGCATCCTAGTTTCGAACCGGCGGAAAAAGCAAAATAATGAACTTTCATTTAGAACTAGAGAAGGTTATAATCAGAGATAATGTCTGTGCTTATTTGGTGCTTCTTGTTGTGCTATGTATGTTGAAATAGAGCAGAAAAAATAGTATTCTTCTTCTGCTGCGAAGAAAGCCAGCACCTGTCTGTCCCAAAATTCCTATTGACCTAGATTACACTAAACAGAAAAGCTGTATAAGCTAAAAGGGTAATTAACATGTCGTCTCTCATCATGTTTCTCTTCTCCGGAAACCAAACAAGAGTGCAGAATTTGGTAATACAGTAGAGTAGATGTTTTAACAAGCAGATGCTTGATCTGTGTTTCTAGTACATGCAAATAAATAATGCTGTTCAATTATTGATGTGCGCAAGCATCGCACTGTTACGTTGTCGTTCGTTTTTGGTACTTACAAAGTACACATACTCTATAGAAATTTTATTCGATTACAATATAAATCCGGAATTTGACTTGAATGTTTACTGGAAGCAAACTTGAAGAAGACTGAGTCTAATGCAAATTCTTTCGGTCCAAAGCATGCTGAAAGCAAGAGTGACGAGCCATATGGGAAGACTTGAAAGAATAAGAGGATCTACAGGAAATCTGCAGAGAAGAAGAAACGAATAAAAAAATTTGCTCACTCCATAACAAAACAAAGCTAACAGAAATTTGAAATTGCTTTGCAGCTCTTCCTATCTTTCTTCAGATATCAGATCTCAAAGTAATGTATCTGCATGAGCGTTTACCACGCTTTTTTACTGTCGAGAGATGGGTCCAAGTGGCTCTTCTAGCTGGAATGCATGAAGTCTTGGAGAGCTTAGAACGCTGATTTCAAATCTGTCTTGCTTATTTGCTTCTGGATGAAAAGTTTTGGGTGTTTTATGAGTAGAAAAAAATGAACGCTCGATCAAAATAAAGCAATGGTGATAGTCTAGCCAACTTACAGATGGAATAGTGGCGAACACGGAAATAACAAGCAGGAATTTTTTCTCCATATGTTCAACAGTCACCAGTGTTCCATTTGGGCCACAGGAGACTTCTACAAATGATTTTCTTCTAACTACGCGTTCGAATTTTCGCTACAAAAGCTCTCGTAACTCCTGGTACTGAAGCGCTGAATCAGCGTTTGGTGTTCTTTGAGAAGATGTGCGTCTGTTGTGGAAAGCACACTTCGACTAAGGGTTCTTCCCCAGTGAGCCATCTATTTCTTATCAAAATTTGTGCAAAGTATGATGGCGCAAAAAATTCTGATCTGGTAGGAATAAGCAAATTCTTTGAAAGCACAATTAACATTTTGCATCCCTAAGGACATTTGGTCATGGTCAGGGCTCGGCACGAGGTGGCTAGTTGAAAATGCAAAAAACGAAGTCCCCCTTGACATTTGCGAATTTTTACGAAGTCCCCTTTGACCCTAGACCAGCGCTCGGCACGAGGTGGCGTCCCAAAATTGCAAAAAATGAAGTCCCCTATGACTTCAACGAAATTACGACATCCGCCACGAGATATTCGAAGAGAAAATATATGAAAAGGAACGGGACAAAGCAACAGCAGAAAATAAACGAAAAAGAATCATCGAACACACGCGATAATATTCATATTCTCCGGATTGGCGGCATGATGTATCCATCGTGCAGCAATACGCGCCTAGAGCAGCCTTTCCGCCGCCGCTCAAAATTTTCAAGGGGCTATAACTAAGCGGGGAGAAGGGGGTTTGAGGCGGTTTAGGAACCAGTGTGTAAGGTTTGGGATGTAGATGAAAATTATGTAAAGAAAGTAGACAAATTATGTGAGGGAAGAAAAATTTATGACTTTTTTTCCTAAGCCAATTCAGGTGGCTATCCAGGTGGCTTGAAAGCCACCTAACTCCGAAAAAAGTTGAGCACGCCTTTAGTTCACATAATTTTTTCATAATTTTATATACCTAGTCCTAACTCGCCGTTGCCCATCTACACACCTATTTTGGTGTCATTTCATCTTCACTTCGCTGTAAACAAACCCTTTGTTTTTTTGCCGGCGGCATGCCGGCAGCGTGCCGGCCGCAGATCGAAAGACAACGTTATGCTCTTCCGCAAAAACGATATCCCTTTTGTTTTTTTCTACAAAAACGATATCCAACTTGCTTGCTAAGCCACCTGTGCCGTGCCCTGGTCATGGTACTCCTCCAGACCAAAAGATCGGACTGAAACAAAAAAAATTGGGAAATGACTTCAAAATTTTAGAATCAATTCCGTAAATATTCAATTTTTCAAGTTTACAGTTCTGAAAAATTTTTTGATCCAACCCATTTTCTACATTTTTTATTATCTGAGGGATGGTTGTGATTGTTAAACTTCCAGATAGCTCTGAGATAATTGAAGCGGGTTTCCTGAGCACAGTTACATAGCTCTTCATATTCTATAATGTACCATAAGCTGGCAAATATGTTTCACTCATAGCTTGCGCACACAGCCTCCATCTTATCATAAAGTTATTTCAAACGGAGATTTCACAGTCTTTCCTAGACTCCAACGTTGCTAACTATTAAAAAAGAACTCACGATCCATTGTAAACTCCAGGAGACTCAACATTACGCCTGTGCCTCGATAGGCTGTAGAATAGGTTACAAAAAGGCATACAAAATCACCTCAGTTTATTTCGGGTACCTTATAGAGATTGTCGGTATTGTACTATATTTTGAAGGTGCTACAGTATACGGCTGTATACAATTAGAACTGCGCTATAAAAGAATGACGTACAATTTTAAATAATACTGTAATACACTTGCTGTTTCATGCACATGTCAGCGTAGCAATGCTATTCAAAGGACTTTAAAATTGAATGCATTTGACCAAAGAATAACAGAAGGATTGAAGAATCCGCACTAGAGAAGGCTGGGCACAATCCTGAATCTTCTCTTTCTCAAATTCTGCAATCTGTGACCAACATTTTTCTTATACAGCTGCATTCATGATGTAAAAACAAATACTTAAGTCCTGCGCATTATTCAAGGAAAAAAAAAGATTACTACATTCTTTTGCTTTAAAACCGTTGAAACTCAAACCGTTCCAAGAGGCAATAAATTTGTGGAGTTTTTGAGCACTTTCAACTTCAAATAAACGGCAATCTTTTTGATAAATGAATTAAAGGGTGCTTGAACCTGTAACAGAGCTCGGAAAGTCTTAATTTGTCAAATTTAAACAGAGTTTCAATTTAACCTCTTTCCCGAGTAGATCTGTACTATGATAGGCGCTTCTGTTCTGACATACCGTGTTTTTAAATTTGCGAGCATTTACTCTCATAAAAGATTGTGTCTTAGGATCTGACGACACAGTTTTCTATATTTTGAAATCGTTTCGGCGGCATGTTTTTTATTTGAAGTACACGTGAAGTACAGAATTTATGATAGCTTCAATTATAATAAAGCTCAAACGACAGAAAGCTCCTATTTGGCTTCTTTTTCGTGTCTCGCAGGAGTGTTTTAAAGCTATGGGTGCAAAACAACGTTAGTAAATAAATATGCCACGGAATGAACTATGCCTGCCTGCCGCTCTTATGCCGGTTCAGTAGTAGGGAAGAATTTAGCACGTTGGACAGCGTGCATTTTTAGCTGTCTGCATTGTGGGACAATGCCTTCTACAACTAAGTTCAGAATATCTAGCTAAAATCAAGCAGTCCGTCGTCTGCAGCATCCCTACAGTGATTTTGAGTAGCAGCTAAGAAACGCTGAAGTAACTTTTAGGGATAGAGCATAACAGAACTTCTAGAACCACAGTCATTGCATGACCCACCATGTCGGTCGCGTTGTGTCAATGTGTTGAAGTGGATGGGCTTAGACAAATATTAAACTACTTGCTAACTTCTAACAACTTGAATCTTGCTGCTAACAAGACATACCGCAGACTTTCTGCTGCAGCTTTCTACAAAAGTTACTTCGTGCTTTATAGAATGTCACTCAGTAGGTTGGATATAGTAGGGCAATTCCGGATAGTGAGCTGCTTTCGGGCTGGTAGGAGAGGAGCGGCGAATGTGAGTGCACGCCAATTTAACGACGTGCAGATGGTAACTAACAAAACTCTAATATCGCTATAGCATCTGGATTGTTAAACAGCTGCGAATTACTTGGCTTGATCAAAAGCATCTTCGAAACATTAAAAATACATGGTTTTACTACGGCTTACAACTTGTTTCATCTCCTTGCTGAAGACGTGGTACGACAAGTTGCAGGCTGAACTGAGCTTACAGGCGTCTTGGCCAGGTGAACCATAAGTAAATTTGAAGTGAGCCTTGAAGCTAAGAAAAACAGAACTAGTCTTTCACACAGCCCAGGCAAGCAATTATTCGTACCTCCATTATCTAGCTCAGGGAATGCAAATTCTGAAGAACCTGTGCTGAGTTAGGTGATTCAACGGAGGCGCTCTTGGATACGTAGTGGAGATTTTATATATAAATATATTTGTAAAATTCAACAAAGTCACAAAAATGTAAAGAACGCACACCGTACGTCAGATTTTATTTAATTTAGAAGAGGACCATTCTGACGTCAGCTTAAAAGCTCTAGGTCAAGTGTAACCCCTCCACTTACCGCCAATTGAATGTAGACCCCAGGAAAGGGACATCTGCGTTGGTCCGGTGAAGATAATGGGCTTGGAACAGCCAAAGTGCTATCAAGTTCCGCCCATATCTTATCAAGCTTCGCCCACACACTGAAAACCGTTCGCGCCCTCAAGACAGAGTTATCAGGGCTCGGGTTTTTGGGGGTAATTCGAACTTCATAAATGTGATCAGGGCCACGGAAGGTCCCGGAATGACAAAAACATAGGAGGCGAAGTTTTGAGTGGACGCTGCCTTCAAGCTAACCCATCGGCGGAGGCTTTTTTGAATACCGATCATAGGTTACTCTACCTACCGGGTAGGTTAAGTCAGAGGGTTCATCGATGAATACAAGCGCAGGCAGTTGCAGACACTCGTGCTTATGTCAGAACAGACCAATCTTTTATGTGTAGTCTATTTCAAGAACAAACGCTGAGCTTCTTCTATAAAAGCTTTTCATACGTATTCTACCACTTATTATCACAATAATTGTAATGTTTGTTGAGTCACTTAAAGGCAAAATTCTCAAGTATGTTCGAAAATGATTTTACCGATTCAGTGTTATCGAAGTCTTGTACAAGCTGAGCTGGCTTCAACTTTGTTTGCAGTATGGAGCGTATCATCAATTGTATTATTGCTGGATTACGGTAGAAAATCCGGCATATGACGTCACTGCGAAAAACAGCCTTTCCAATAATTCCGAAAGGGCAAAGCACTACACATACCAAATTTAGGAGGGTCCAGGACCCGCCGAATTTAGGAGTGTCATGGGCGGATTTCTTGCAAAAATGCACCTCCATGCATGTAAGGGTGCGTATTTGTTGCAGGTAACCGCGGGCTCGCCCCATTCCGGAGACCGTCCAGTACCCATTTCGAAAAAAATATGAATAACTTGCGTAAAAGGATTTTCAGTACAATGGTCGACTTTGCACTACGAGTGTAACCACATTTCTTATGAACATCGAAATAACGGCCTCATTGCTTACCGGGCATAACATTCTAAGGAAGCATTGTGAAAAAAATGCAAAATTCGTATTTAGAATCAACAGCTCCATTTAGCCTAGTCTGAGCATTTCTGAGGCAAAATAAATAACCTCCAGGGCGCAAAACCCTTTTCAAATTTCTACCGTAAATCTGCAGTAACGGAGCGCAATACCGACTCGTTCTATGCTACAAATCTAAGCTGAAGCCGGCTCTACAATATAATACTAAACCTTCTTGAAAGACTTCATGACATAAGAGTTATTAACAATCAAAGAGTAGGCACATTTTTTGGGACACCCTGTATTTTATATGATGGGTGGTGATTTCCTGATATTATGGAGCCGATTTTATTTCTGGTATTACTGCATTCGTAGGCCTTAAACTTTTATGTAGGCCACGATTTGATGGTGCACTTGTCTTGTACTTGCTTCACATTATGAAACTGTGCATCTCAAACGATTTTCTTGCTGTTTCGAACCGACCTCGTCTCCAAACTAACATACTGGTACTGATCAGCCTTTCCCCATTTGTCTGTCTTGAGCCATTTGGAGCTCAAGGGATATAAGATATAATTTTGATAGATGTGGTAAGGCTACGTAGAGCGATTATAGGTCAGTAGGGGTCTTAAATGGACGATGAGCTGTAAGCAGAAAAAGAGTAAAGAAACACATTACCAGTTTATCATAAGTCTGTAATTTGAGTCCTATCTAAGGTCATGTAAAGTTGATCACAGAGGTGTTTCACCTCCACAAATAAGCTCTCTTTCTTTCCATCAAAAGAGTCAGGACCAGCAGCACACTTTGAAAATAAATGATTATTTGCACAATGACAGTATCAGGAAATCCTGATTTGAGTGTCCATGATGCAAAAAGCTTGAAATAGACGCATCCATCAACGAAAATTATGATCCAAGGCATTGGGCTGAAAGCCTTTGAAAAAAAATTGTTTCCGAAAATATGTTACGCGAATGAATGCAGAGCGTAAGCAAAGTAAATAAGACGAGTTCCTGAAGTATGAAAATTGACCACGTTTTTGGAACCGCTTCTGATCATATCATTGGCATGGTAATCGAAACGGTCATTCCATGTCTTGACCTTCACAAAACTTCTTCAACCTTACTGACGGTTAGGCGACTAAATTTTGAGCTGAGCCTCCTTTAACGCCACTATTTGTCAGAAAAATATTTGCGTGAGATTCTGTGATATGCTCGCAATTTCGAGCTTTCATTTTTTCCTTCAAAATATAAGCGTGCTTTTGCTGTGAAAGTTCTTAATTGGTTTTATTGCTTTTTACCTTTTAGTCCCAAATAGGGACCTTCAGAGACCTTCCAAGTTTGAATGGAGTATCAAAATCATTTCAACTATCTTGTCATCCTTCGAATAGGTCGGAATGCTTAGTAAACAGCTCAAATGACACTTGTATTGAGAGGGTGCAGCATCTATCATGTACTCAAAGGAAGTGCTAGAAGTTCGCAATTCTATTTTGTAAACTTGAAGACAAGCCTTTTATGATTTCATTGACGTTGACATTCTGGTATTTGAAGGCACTCATGAAAGAGAAAACGAGTGGTCAAGGGTTAAGAATCGTCGATTTAGCTAGGTTCTGTTAAGCACAAAGTTAATCACCTTAGAAGTAGTGGCGGAAAAGTCCTGCTCTACCAAGTTTTGCAGTGAACTCCTTTTACTGTAGATGAGAAGAAGAGAGCTCACATACTGATAGAGACATAAGTCTTTAGTTTGTTGTCAAGTTGTTTTATGATTTGCCATTGAAATGAGCTTAGAGGGGATCGAAAATGCTTTTTTTATGCCTATGAGATTTTTTGTGTTGAAGGAAAGAATTTTCTAAGAATTTTTGAATTGAGAGAAAGACTCATTAAATTGTTGGCAAAAAAAAGCCAAAAAATGCGGACGAACTTACCACACAATGCAATAAATGAGTCCTAACGGAGTCCTTCAATCCCTCGCTCACGTTCCGAGAATTACAGATGCAATTTCTCCGCTAGATAGGATAGAGTAGGGTTAGGGGGATCAAAGGCAGATTTCTCATGTTCAGCTTTGAAACCGTTTGTGCAGTCTATGGCTTCCTCTCCTTCCCAACCATATGCAAAAGCAAAAAATCTGTGCCTAAATTCCGTACGATTTTGTACGGACTGCCTTGATCTTACAAGGAGAGGATACTTAGTCGAAAGCACCAGTCCAGATTAGACATATACCATCTTGAAGAGCTTGAAACGCTCATTTCAAATCTGTAGTTTCTAGCCGCGGAGCTGTTGTGCAGAGGAAGTTGTGAGGGGTGTTTTCCTCTGAGGTTGAGGTGCCCTACATCAGGACTCCCCTTATCTATACTGTAGAGGAGTACCAACTGGTGGCAACTGCCCTAGTGTTAAGTAATTTGAATGAAGATTACAATAAGGATTATAATACTCATATTACTTCGGTTTTTTCAACACTTCTAACTTCGTTTAGCATCAATATCATCAGAAATTCAAGACTTTAGTTCTCCAAAGCCATTTAGAAGCTCAATTTTGCTAGAATTGCGATAAAGTTGCATGCGAAGGGAATCAAAGCATTGACACTCTCCTTGTCGAGCAAGTCATTTACCACTAGGGCAGTTGCCAACTGGTACTCTTCTACACTGCTCATAGACAAGGGAGATCTGCTGGAAGGCGTCTCAACCCTAGAAGGAAACACCCCTCATAACTCCACCTACAAAATCGTTCCGCTGCTAAAATCTACAAATTTGGAATCAGCGTTTCAAGCGCTTTAAGATGATATATGTCTCATATGGATTGGTGCTTTCGACTAGGTATCCTCTCCTTCTTAGACATACTTAGGCTGCCATCATGCTCAGGTTTTCGGTCTGAAAGAGTGCCAAGATTTTGCACTACTGAATTGATGAGTTCATATAAATAGTAAGCAGTGTCAACAATCAACATTTATTTGCAACGTTGAAGAAAAATATTCATGGCATTCATTCAGTTTAAGGGAATGAATGAAGGTCTTTTTTCGTTTTTCTCGTGTTGCCTGTTCGCTCTATGGTATTGCTCGATGCAGTCCATCACGCAATTTGGATACTGTACCCCATCGAACTCTTCGCGCCATTTACAGAAGCCTTTGCACTGTAAAGTTATTCCATGCTTTTATCGTAAACAAAGTCTGGAACTATCTTACAGATTCTTCGGGAGTTTCTTCTTCTTCCATCTTCGCAGAAGCAGATACGAAAACTATCAGGAATAAACACATCCAGCGCATGTTCATCGTCCACTAAAGCTAAATATTCATACAACACAGCAATGGGAACGGATCAAGACTGTTTTTCAAGACTGGGTTTGGGTCTAAAGTCCCTATTTTTTGGAACTTTGCTGTTTTCCAAACACTTTTGCGGATTTGACTTCAACTTGGAGCGAATTATTGATGATCGCTCTCACCGTTGTAGGATGGCGAAGGAACTTCCAGCTTATAACGTCATTCTAAACAGTCGTCATTTCAAGAATATTTCCGGAAGTGAAATGGTGTGTGCGGGATTTTCAGCGGGCCAAATGCACTACTCAAGTTTTTTGGAGTTTGTAAAGCTTGGATGGTATATTTTTCTTTATTTTTTGTTTTTGACTTTTTCATTCAATCACTTTTTGAGATGCAGTGCAAAAACAGCCATCATGGAACACGAGTTACTTAAGAGCGAGGTAATGCAAAGTGCAAAGCTCATGTATGGTGTCAGTGGTTCTGAATAACCTAGAGCAAAAGTGTCTATTAGGGCCCTCAATGCCTCAAAATACATTTCAGCCCACCGTAATCGGACAGTAATAAAGCCGTCCATGGTTTGCTTCATACTGTGTATCTAATCTAAGCCAACTTCTACTATTTCAGGTCCTCCCAAAAGTTCTTTCCGCTTTTTCGACCTGTCATCAAAAACAAGTGGAATTAAGATAGGCTATCGCAAAGACTGTACGACACACCTCTTCTCTTCGTGGCTCCATGTTTCCAAACTGATTACGGTGGTCACTTGAACTATTGCACAATCGAGCTTATGGTTTTTACCATAAACAAGTTTGGTCATTTTTGAAAAGTTTCATTTTACAGTAAGTAAGCGTAATATAACAGATTTCTTGGAATTTAGTTTTGGCTTTTCAGTATTTTCGAGATAATTTGTTGGTGGGATTGGTGGTTATATACCAAATGTCCTATTAATCACTTCAACAGTATATTTATTTCTAGCAATTTTGAAAAACCAGCTGGAAATTCTGAAAAATTCTCATTACTGCACTTTATTCACTCTATCCGCCTTTCAGCAATGATGTTCTGAAAATGCGCGAGAATCCTGAAAATTAGCCAAAACTTGGGCATGGCAGAACAATGGGTCCAAGCTTTTGGAAATTATTCCAATGATATTTTAGAGCAAATACATCAAAAACACCACTGCTGGAAAAAAAGGAAAAAAAAAACTACGTCGAACATTTTTAGAGTGGCCTTCGCTTTATTCCATATGTTTTTATGATAGTTTAGAAAAACAGAAAGGACTTTGGAAGTACTTAAAGTTTAGGGTATCGCGAATGCATTTCGCACCAAAGAGTTAGGATCAAACATTCAAAAATTTTTTTTGGGGGGGGGGGCATCTAATACACTGCTTCGTAAAAGTTAGGACAAATGGTTTCAAACCGATTAGACAAGCTGAATGTAAAAGAACAGTTTCCACCCTTTATATACGTTTCAATTTCTCATGTGTCTTAAAAAAACAAATCTGCAGTACAAGCAGATATTTGTACAGAAAACAGGTGCATAAAATCTGCCATTAGTTTTAAAACAAAATCGCCCTCTACTGTCCACATCCAACATGAAATCTGTAATTTCAATTTCTCGCTGAGTCAATAATATAAATTTGTATTACAACCAGATATTTGTACAGAAAGCAGGTGCATAAAGTCTGCCATTAGCTTCAAAACAAACAATATCAACCTATACTACCCAAATTTAACATAAAATTCGTAAGGTATTTTCTTTCTTTTTCAAGCAAAGAAAAGTTTTAAGTGCACAATTCTTGTCAAATACTAGACTCCCTTTACTTCTTTTGTGGTTGCTAGCTGCTGAGAGTGGAAGTGATGATGTGAAGAAACCACAGAAAACAGAAGAAAGGAATGGCTCCCTTTCCACTCCTAATAATGTTTGACTATACCTAAGCCGCGGAGATGGCACAAAGCAATGCCTTAGCCTTCAATCCTTGTTGTCTTCTTAGCAAGAATCAATTAACCGCGCTTACTGCCTTTTGCAAAGAATTATACCGCGTTGGCAGTAGTCATCGTGTCATTAGCAGATATTGAGCGAAGGAGGATAGCATGCACAAAATACCTTTAACTTTGAGTGCTCTTTGATATTGGCTTTAATGATTGTCTATCGTTGAGATGGTAACTGAAATGGTAACTTCTCTCTATTGGTAATTTTACTCTATTAACTCCAGCCAACGTTTTGAAGTCGCCTTCGTCAGAACCTCGAAAATCGAATACATGAGGCTCTCCTCCGTTAGAAACTAGTACGAAAAAAAAAAGAACCACAGCCACGGATAACCAATATCTACCTTGATTCTTGTAAGAGGTATGAGAAACCACATATGCAAGACTATTGCTCTGCTTTGTTTTAGGGTATTGAAGTGATCTCACTTAGCCTCAAAGCCGCAAAGTGCCTGATATGGCAATGATATTCGTTGGTTACCGCAATGCACTCCTCCTTCCGGTTCTTTTAAATTTTTACTGCTCCAAATCGCTCCCAAGTGTTGCTTGAAAAAGGATTCCGGGTTTGTGAAGACAAGATCTGTGCCTCACTTGTGTTCTCATGTCGCTGTAAGCGATGACTATCGAGCGGCGCACTGGCTCCTAATCTGTTCAGTCCATCTAAGTGTTCCTTGAAGCGGCGGCAAGGCGGAGGCACAGCTTCGCAAATTTTTCGCCGCTTTGTAAATATGCGATGATGGTATCACGTCTGCCACCATGCAACCACTTCTTTACCAAATGGGCAAGTCACAGATTGGGAATGAGGCAACTCTGATTATACGCTCTATCTCTAATCAATCACCTCTTTAGGTTGGGAGGGGATATCGACCATCCTGAGCGCTTCTTGGAAGTCCGCTGATACACATCACCACGTCGCGCTGTTTATATAATTTAAGGTGAAATGCGTGCAGAAAATAAAATTTTGCCCATGGCATCATCCAGGTGCCTCTACTGTTTACAAAATCGTGATTTTAAAGTACAGCTACTTGTTGTGCACTTTTGGTCAGGCAATCCGTTTGACCAGAGTCTCATCAGGCATCCAGCAACGCTCCTGGATGCCTGATGAGGCTGCAGTAGCCGTAGCAGACATGCTTTCAATCACCAACTGCTTGACTTTCTTTGGACGCGGCTGGACGATAAGTAATACACCGAAATGTCCTTGCGCTTAGGTGCTCGGTAGCAATTTGTTTCATAAAACCAGAGATACGAGCATTGCTACATTGAGGAACGATAGCCATTAACCGTGGGGCTTTCCGCATATAAGCTTAATACGCGAATATTGTTCTTTGAGAAGATTGAGACAAGCAACCATCTTTTTCTGGTTTGGGCATATGACGAAACAGGAAAGGGCGAGCGCAGTGCGAAGCTAGCAGATTCGCGGTTTATCAAGCGCTTTGCGGGTCTGAGGCTAAGTCAGGTCACCTCAGTTCTATAAAACAGAGCAAAAAGGTACTTTTTGCGTAGTTGATGATCCCTCGTACCTTTTATGCAACAATTTAGTAAGTGTTGATTAGCGGTGATTCTGTTTTTTCGTACAGATTCCAACAGCCTTGCTTCCTCATCTTGAGCCTGAGGGAAGAGATCCTTATACACCTAACTACCTAGGCCTCTGACGAAGGCGGTAGCGCCAAAACATTGGCCAAGGTTTATAAAGAGAAGTTACCACCTTAGTTCATTTGCTCAACAACATACATGCCATACACGCAGAAAAAATTTTTTTCTGAAAATCTCCTTTTGTGCCCACTCCAAACATCACAGAATAATTTCTGATGTCTGATCATAAGTTATAATAATAGTGTGAAAGGATCACGCATTTGTTTCCTCTGTCCGTCCTTTTTGATGGTTTTTTAGGGGCTCGCAAGGCAGATCTCAGGTCTATAGGTCTTCATAAAGCAGCGTTTTAGATAACATCGCTTTTCACAAGGCATGTAGGACAGTTCTTTCGCAATATATCGGTCCGCAAGCGGTCCTTAGAACACTTCAATTTTATAACTACCATCTCCAGGCAGTCCGTAATGGGTTCTCTCTCAAAGCTTTTAGGGGGAGGGGAGGGAAGGGCTCCTAGGGCAGTTCTTACTCAAAATATCGTTTCGTAAGCATCTCATAGGACAATTTTTCAAGACTGGATTTCCTTCTACAGGGCCTCTTAATGGTCATCTCTCAAAATGTTGGCATGTAAGCGAACCATAGTTACTTTCGAGAACTACCGGTCTGTGAGCGGCGCGTCTTCCTTCTACAATAATATCAGTTTTTATGGGCGTAGACTGTCATTCTGTTAAGGTTATTTTTCAAAATATTGGTCTTCAAGCGGCTCTCAGGGCAGTTCTTTTTAAGAATATGGTGCAAGGGTTTGTAGGGCAGTTTTTGTCTTTATGGCATATCAGTCTGTAAGCAGCGCAAAGGCAGCTCTTCAATGGTCTGCAAGGCTGTTCGTCTGTAAGCTCCCCATAGGGCACCATCTTTCAATAACGATCGGTGTGGTCCGTAGGGCAGTTTTTTCTTGAAATGTCGGTTTGTCGCATATGGCGGTCTTTCTTGAACAATTTTTCATAGGAACCCGTATGGAACTTTTATCCCAAAATTGGTTTTTAGGGAATTCAAGGGCGATTTCTTTGCAAAGTACCATTGTATGGGCGAACCGTAGGGCAGATTCATCCAAAAACACTAGTTTTATGGGCTTGTAGGGTTGTCATTTCTCAAAATATGAGTCTAATAATCGGCGCACAGGACAGTTTTTCTCATAAACTCTCCTTAGGTTTGTAGTCTTGTAGGGCAGTTTTTCTTCTTAAAGACCGTTCTGTAAGAGCTGATGCAGTTTTCATGTGAATCGCTCTGTAGGCGGTTCGTGGTGCAGTTCTTTTTCTTGAAAAAAAAATGGTCTGTACGGGCGACGCGTTGCTCATGAATTGTCATAATTTTTCGTTATAAACCCCACCAGGCTGTACCCGTAGAATGCAAAATTTGGTATTTCAAAGCAGTAAGCGCTCCATTCTTCGTAAAATTATTATATAACTCTAAAATTTTTCTTGGGGTGTTTCCATATTTTTGACTTCGCAAAAGCGAAAACTTCTAGGAAAGTTATCTTGAAAAATACTGAGAAGCCAGCTGAAAATGCCAAAAACTGCATTGCATGCACTTTGTTTGCGCTTTCTTTATTGTACATACTGAAGCTTTTCTCAAAGTTCAAAAGAAGCTTTTGAAAAAATTGCGAAGTTGGACCTGGTGAAAACCATGGATTCAAATTTGGGCAATTATTGCTGTAATCACAAGGGTAAATTACTGCTAAAAATAGGAAGAAAAGCTGGTCGATGGTGTTATAAACATTTGGCTGCCTTCATGGCAAGAGTTTTTATGATAGTTCTAAAAAAGAGGAAAACTTTCGGAACGACCTAATATAATATCAATAAAACACTGTTCTAGCGTGACGAAATAAAATCCTCAGATCACGATCATTACACTGGCTCACGCCAAAGTCTAATTGCGCACAGATCAGTTCTTTTCACAATTTTGCTCCTTCAAACATATATTTTGTAAAAATGTGTGGCGATGCTTTTACCAGAAAAGTGTATAAAAATGACCTCATTTTGCTGTAGCAAATTGAAAACGGAAGTCCGCTCATAGTCTTCTAAAAATTCGTACAAAGCTACTTGGCTTTTTGAACACAGAAGGTTCGAGTGCTCAAGAATTTTTAGAATGTCGACAACAGGTACTCTCTATGTGTATCTTGTTCATGTAAGCTATATGTAAGCTTAACCTCTTGGGTCTTCGCAGCAATCCTTTAGCTCTCAAAGGTCATGTTTACTGAGGCTTTTCATGGCTCTATTCAGGTATTCAACTTCAGAAGAACAAGAACAAGTAGTCGACCATTCGAAATCATGGCAGTTGCAGAAACATCGGTGAAAATTTCCCACAGAGCTGAACACCGAGTTAGGGCGGAAGTTAGACGAATGTTGGCTTGTGTTGAAAATCGGAAATTGGCTTAAAGCCGCCTTTCCTGCCCTCAACTTTCTTGAGAAACCATTGTTGGCACAAACTTCCACCACACTCAATACCGAATTCTTGCAGGAAAGTGATACTTTGTGAAGATAAGTCATAAAAATGGGGAACTTTATTGGAAATTTGAAATTTAAGTATTTATCTCAATTTTTGACACTCTTTGAACAATGTTCGATCTGGTCTATGCAACATCTAAGTAAATGACTCAGCTGATAGGGTGTTTCTGGAAAAAACCACCTGCGTGAAATAATATGAGATAACATAAGGCGTGTGAAATTGAAAAGCCAAGCTCTCCAAGTTTCAGAGATTTTAAACGAGCACTAGAGCAGTATGTGCATCAAAGCATCGAACTGGTGACCGGTTGATCCCCCGTCACTGTAAGGTTGGCATGCATAGCCATTTTGAGTGATTGTATAAAGTAAAATGTGTCTGTGTGTGTCATACCTCATGCCCTGGATAGGGGGGGGAGGCAAAAAGGGACTAAAATCGCGGGGAGAAGGAAAACGCCATCGTATCTATTATATCAATCCCATTTGAAAAAAAAACTCTTATAATTGGTGCGCTTTATTTATATACGGTTCATGGCATGAAAGACTGATTGCTGTTGCGTCCGAACGAGATAGTTCGTGCATAGGAGAGACACCAGATGGTAAGAGACGAAAGAGTGCTCGATCAGAGAAACGCAGGTATGTCCGCAGTCTTTGCGTGGATGAATCGCCTATACTCTTGTTTTTCTATTAGCAACGTCCATAATATCCTGTTCTGCTATGCTTAAAGGAAGTTGAACATAAATACTTTTTTAAAAAGATTTGTGCCAAACATCTTTATTTTGACAAATAACGTTTTACAAAATTACGAATATAATTGTTTGGTGAACATCGTGTTTTAAGAATTGTAAACACGATTTCTTCATTTTACCTCGTTTTGCCACCTTTTTTTCGTACAAGTGAGAAACACGCTCAATTACCTGTCCAGAATCGCAGAAAACCTCCAACTTAACTGTGACAAACACTTTTCTATCTGACAGGACTGTTTTGGAGTTACGGAAGCAATTCAGTACTTATAAATAAACATGTTACGGAATGAAATACCTCCCTAAATCGCCCTTACATCGGTTTAGTGATATAAATACGCAGAAATTAACGTAGAGGGCTTAGGTGAATACTAATTCAATGCTTTAGCTTACAACTCAAGATGTTGCTGTTACAGTATAGCTAATTTTCTTTTAACAGAAGTTACTCCCTGTTTCGTAAGGATCGTGCATACAGTCGATTTGTAGTGGGCATCTTTGGTAGTAATCAGCTATTTCGTGCTCGGAGGAGCATGGCGAATGTATGAGTGCTGTGCCCATCTAATGAGGTGCAGATTTTAATTAGCAAATCTTCAATATCCCTGTAGCATCGCTTAATATCTGTAAGTAGATGTGAATTTGACTTAATCGAAACCACCTTTGAGACAGTAAATATTTATTGTTTTACTGCGGTTTACGATCCTTTTCATTTCCATGCTGAAAATATGGTACGACAAAGTGAGTGCATGTTGGTAAGGTAGAACCACAAGTAGTATTTGAAGCGAACTTTGAAGCTAAGACAAACCCGACTGACTGAAAGAACTAGTTATTCAGATTGCGCAATAATTTGTGCCCCCATTATCCATTTCAAGGAATGTAAATTCTAACTGCGTCTCTGGTTAGTTAGGTAATTCAACAGAGGCACTCTTGGGTATGCAGTGGAGATGCTCTACATGAACATATTTGTAAAATTGAACGAAGTCACAAAAATGTAAAGAACGCGTAAGGACATCAGAATTTGTTTTGATCAAAAGGCAAAGAGGACCCTTTTGACGTCAGCTTAAAAGCACCGTCCACCCAAATTGAGGTTGATGAGATTTTGACGCTATGTAGTAGAGGGTCTCCTAACTAGCCATCGCCCAACTCTCGTTGCAAAAGATGATTACCGAAGCGAGAAAACCGTTCCTGAAAGCCAAGCTGACTCCGCCCATCAAGTGGGTGGTCTGAAGACAATAAGTGCAACTTGGGCTAATGTATCCAGATTTGTCGTAAACCCTTTCACTACTATCAACGAATTCGCGGTACCCTGATAAATTTCTGTCTGCCTTAAGTCCGATTTTCGACTTTGATCTTTAGACCACACGTTGATGGGCGGAGTCAGCGTGATCTTCTGGAGCGGTTTTCTCGCTTCGAAATTCACCTTTCGCGGCGAGACTTGGGCGATGGCTTAGTTAGGAGGTTCTCTACTATACAGATCAAAATCTCATCAACCTTGATTTGGTGGACGGTGCCTTTAAAGGCAGTGTCCAGGTCAAATCCAACCCCTCCGCTGTGTTAATCCTGAATGTAGGCCTGAGGAGAGGGCATCTGCGTTGGTTCAGCTCTCTAATCTTGTTTCTGAATGGAGGTAATGGGTCTGGGACAGCCAAAGTGCTGTCAAGCCCCGCCTAGATCTTATCAAGCCCAGCCCACCCATTGCTGAAAACCGTCTGCACAGAGTTCTCAGGAATCTGTTTTGGACATTTGAACTTCATAACTGTAATCAGGGCCACGGAAAGGCCCGGAATGACAAAAACATGAGAGGCGGAATTTTTGTGAACGCTGCCTTTAAGCTAACCAACCTGCGGAAGCGTTTGTAAATACCGATCATGGGTTACTCTACCTATAGGCTGCTGCAAGACGAAGGCGCAGTATCCTTGTGCGCGAACACGGTTTCATTAGCCGCATGAGGCGCAGGATTCACAACGGTGGAGATACGCGCGAGCATTCACGCCCGCTCAACTAACACTGCTTCTGCGCTTCATCACGCAGCAGCCTTTACTGGGTAGGTTAAGTCAGAGGGTTCATCGATGAATACGGGCGCAGGCAGTTGCAGACACTAATATTTCTTATCAGACAGACCAACTTTTCATGTGTAGTTTATTTCAAGAATAAACGCTATGTGAGCTTTTTCTATGAAAATCAACAACCTGTTATTATACTACTTGTGTTGGATGGCGAGTAGTCAGTTTTATATCTTGAAATTTCTAAATTCAGATGAACGAGGCAAGCCTGTAGGTATTTATTTGGCTACCTCCACGCTTGAGATGGGTTAACAACACAACATTTATTTGAAGATTATGCACCGAGCATCATCGACAGTTCCATGCACTCTTTCACACACTTCAGATCGCGTTGACAGAAATGTTTGCACTGAAACGTAATTGAATGCTTTGAGGATAAATTCTCAACTACGTTCGAAGATTTTACCGATTCAGTGTTATCGAAGTCTGGTGCTTCTGGTTGAGCTGCTACTTTCTTTGTCCCAGGCTTAGCTGCTTTCTTTGCCCGAGGCTTAGCTGCTTTCTCTTCCTCAAACTTAGCTGCTTTTGCCCCAGGCGCGGCTTTCTTTGCCTTAGAATTAGCTGCTACATTCTTTGCTACACTCTTTGCCGCTGGATTCGCCGGTGCAGGCTTAGCTGCTGGTTTCCTTTCCTTTCCTACTTTCTTCTTTTCCTCACCCATTTCAACCCTAGCTAATGCAACAGATGCCAGGACCACAAAGAATACGTATATAATCAGTCGCATTTTCATCCTTTCCTAAATGGGATTTGTAATTTTTGAATCAAATCATAAAAGGTCACTGTTTGCTACTCAGTTGCACGTTGCTAAGATAATTCAAGAACTTTGTTGACAGTCATTTGAATTTAATTTTTACAACCAAGACAGAGAAGTTGTTTCTAATCAACTTTTTTTTACAATGGCTAGCACAGTAGTTGGTATCCATCCTATCAATCATCCTACCCTATCTGCAGTGATTCAAACAATGTAAGGTTTTTGAGCTCTATAAGATTACAAAATTCGAGTGATAGTCGCAGCTACGTGAAGACTTTGGCCTAATCATACTTTGTCTCTTCATTTTTTCTCAATCAAAAAGAATTTTCGAGACCTTTATGGCTGATACTTATCCGAAACTGAGGGCATCATTAACACATTTACGAAGAGGCCGGTTTTCAATGACTGCTTTTTCGGACCACAGCATATTTCGCAATATTGAGTTCGCTTAATATTCTCTGGCCACTTATAGTTTCTTAGGTCTGAAATGTTAATGTTCCGGAAAGTATTCCAGAGTTGTATACAGAAGTTTAATCATTTTGCCCAAAAGGCTTCATCGTGATCTAGCAAAATCAAAAACTTTAGAAGGCTTACGACCCACCGGTGGGTCGTATTTTTCGAAATGGCAGAACACGTGACCTACCGGTGGTTCGTATTTTCGTGAATGTGCTAATAAAGCATCGAATCAATTCCCTAAGATAGCCTCAACCGAATTTGAACAGGATCTGAAGAAAGTTCAATTGCTCACTTTGCATAATTTGCGATGAGGGGAACAATCTTCAGTCGTGGAAGAGAACCCTGAAGTTAGCTCTCTCCATTAAAATTTATGTCATTCTTTGCAAATTCGACATGCTTTTAGCAACTTAACTATGAAAGCTCTGCATCTATCGTTACAAATCGTCATTGAAGAAATGCATATTAAAAGTATTCATGGCAGATTGATTCTCAGAAAAGACAAAGCCGTATTACCAGTAGTAACTTTTGGGTTTTTTTTAGTGCTTGCAATAAAGTAGCTTAAAAAAGTTTTCCTAAAGCATGGAGAAAGTTAAATTTGATCTCGCCACTATGACACAAATTGACCGTAGGCTCATAAGCTGTTTTGAATTATAAGAAAAAGGAACTTCGAAAAGAGAGAAAACTGAAAACGAATTGAACTGCTTTCCTTATATGCATTTCAATTCCTCACTATATATAAAGCGAACAAAATTCGGTTTGCATTTAGTACAATGAATATTTGTTAATGAACAGGTGGGTAACTCTACCTGTGGCATAGTTACGCATCTGTTCTCAAGCAAATATTCATTGCCTCTGTAATATGTCCTTCTATGTAATTAAATTATTGCTTCTCTGCATACATATTTTACAAGGAAAAGATACTTGACAGAATTGCATTTTCTAAATGAGATGTATACCGTTTTATAGAGCACAGAACGCTTATTTTTAATTTGAATTTGTTTTCGGTATTCTCAAAGCGCTTCCAGGAGGGGAGTTGTAGTAATATTATAAGGCGAAAACTTAAGGTTTTAGCCAAAGTGAAAACGAATGTTGTGGTCCTTCGAGCTTGAAAGAAGTAATGACTAGCATAAGTTTATCAGGCTAAAAGCGTTAATCGCATAAAGCACCCTAGAAGTAAAAATAGACCTATGTGAGTTCACAGGATTCAGTTCAGAATATTTAATTGTAGCCGTTTGTTTAAACTTTGGCTTCAAAAATTTTTCATAGTCTCTTCCGGTAGCGCTTTCCAGTTACCGAAAATAGACTTGAAATCAGCTTTCCATGCTCTATAAGACAGTAAACCGCTCAATAAACACTCCAATTCAACCAAGCATCCGTCCCTTGTTAGAACCGTATAAACTTCTCTATTAAGTTGTCTTTTCTTTATAAATATGCACGAACTCATAACGAATTAAAACATATAAGTTTTGTCCAGAATGTATTGGCCGGGAGAATTTGAATAAAGGGGTCTCGTACAAAAGTTACGAAGAGAAACGGAAACATAGATGAATTTGGTTAGAACCAATTATGAGAGCGACTAATTTCATTTACACGTGATAAATCATAACTTCATGGCTAATTAGACTTTACAAGCCCACGGGAGAGGCTGACGTCGTGGAGGCCCAGTGGCGCAGAAAATTCAAGCTGGAAGCTTTTCTTAGACAACCATTTCAGCAGTGTGAAATGCTGTAGTTCTTTGAAAGGAAGTAGCGCTTTTTGAGATCCCGTCATTTTTTCGTGTAGAAGCTTTACAGGTTTCATTTTGCTTTCTTTCTCAAAAAAAACGACATGCAGCTTGTAAAAGAACTATCTCTGCTGAGCGCTATGGAAACACAAAAGAAGTTTGTCTGCGAACGAAATGCTTCAATGCTAAAACACTGTTCTAGCGTGACGAAATAAAATCCTCAGATCATAATCATTACACTGGCTCACTCAAAGTCTAATTGCGCACAGATTAGTTCTTTCACAATTTCGCTTTTTCAAACATATACCTTGTAAAAAATTATGGCGATGTTCTTGCCAGAGAAATGTCTAAAAAAGACCTTATTGCTGTAGGAAAGTTAGTGAAGAAGTTTTTGAAAACGGACAGCCGCTCATAATTTCCTACAAAGTCGTACGAAGGTACTTGGCTGTCTGAACACAGAAGGTTCGTGGTTCTGATCACAGAAATTTTAGATGTGTGGTCAACATTTACTCTCTATGTGTATCTTATGTAAGCTGAATGTAAGGTTCTCTATTTTGATCTTCGCAACAATACTTTAGCTTACAAAAGTCATGTTTACTGAGCGCTTTTATGTGGCTTTGTTCAGGTACTCTACTAGAACATAAGCAAGTAGTCAGCCGTTCGAATTCATGGCATTTGCAGAAAACTTCGCGAAGTTATCTGCTCGGTGAAGAATTTTCACGGAGCTAAAGACCGAGCTAGGGTGAAAGTCAAGATTGAATGTGGCTAGAATTGGTAACTGAGAACCGCCTCTCCTGCCCTCAACTATTTGAGGAATCATATATTGGCACAAATTTCCGTTTAACACCGAACTCCTGCAGAAAAGAGATTTTTTGTGAAGACGAGTTACAAAATTGAAAAGGTTTATTGAAAGAAAAATGAAAAAGTTCATTAACACATTCACGACAATACGACCCACCGATGGGTCGTAAGAGTCTTAAAGCTGTAGCTTTGTCAGTTTACAATGGAATTTTTACGGGGATCTGGCACATGATTGGGAACACCTAGGCGAAGCACCAACCAGAGAGGTCCATGCTTGGGACACTGTAATGTAATGTTACGGTAGACATACCGTGGACAGAAGTAAGGCACAGACTTTAGCTCAAATTCTTCGCAGAATGATGCTGTTTCTGAACATTCAAGTGTACATGCACGAGAAATACGAGGCGGGCAAGAGAGTGTTGTTAGCCCATCAAAAAATATCGATCTTAATTTTATTGATTTTCGCATGGTTCATCGGAAGGCGTGCAGGGTCCTTCAAAGGCCCGCCGCTTCTTCTCCAGGCGAGCCCTTGGGAGGCAATAATACCTTCGTGCCTACCTCGCGCTTATGTCGCACTTGTCTCGCACATTCCTGCGATAGATTCCCTCCGGACAGTTGCTTTATTTCTCCTGGCATTTATTAGAAAGGTCACTGCTTGAACGAGGATTTTTTAATGATAACAAAAGATGAAGATGTGAAACTCTTAGTAATCAACAAATAGAGGTGAAGCACTCGGTCTCCTTAGTCAAGGTGGATTAAACAAGTGTTGTCTTGTATTCGGAAAGGTCACCGCATCAGAGATTTGTCAGTAATGAACAAAAAGTATGTAAACAGACTGACTAGTAGTCAGATACATCCGCTGTGACTACTGAGATATGATGGACAAAAGAAGCAAACGGGATCATGTTTTCTTATCAGCGGAGCGAAGTCATGAGCATATTTTTGGAGATATATAACTTCAAAAAACATTGTACATCATTTTTTGGCAGTTCATTAGGTCCGCTGTACCTAAACTTTTACCCCTATGGGGGCCGACGCTTTAAACACGTATTTTATTCAGCAGGACCGGTATAACAGCAATTGTTGATGAAAAATTTTCAACTGACTTCTCTCTTAAATGCCCAGTTTGTGCGAAGCTTCCTTCAAAGAAAAATCTCGAGCTTTTTCTTATCGCCAGATTTCATGCATTTTGAGCTGCAAAATAAATTCCACAGAAGGATGCAGACTCAATCTAACACTTGTTAAGCATCCTACATTTAGTCTGACGTCATCTGTACGTTTTCGAGTGTTTTCCGGCCATGCTGCCGTCTACACGTCTTTTCTTTCTGGACAGGATTTTCATTAATAAATCGAAAAAGCCTATAAATTTCTTGGAAGAACGCTCCACAGATATAAAAGCAGCGCCATTCGACTAAGTGACTTCTCTGGCAAGAGTCACCATTGTCAGTTTACTTTTATTATTTTGATAGTTCCCACTGCTTTTTCTTTTTCTATCATTTAAATAAAACCGTTCCAGCAGTGAGCTTGCTAATTGCTAGGAGAAACAAGGCAACTGTCCGGAGGGGAACTATCGCAGGAATGTGCGAGACGAGTGCGACATAAGCGCGTGGACGGCTCGAAGAGATTATTGCCCTCAGGGGCGCGCGTGGAGAACAAACGGCAGGCCCTTGGAGGATCCTGATACACCGCCTTATTCATGCAAGGATTTAAAATCTTAGATGTATAGGTTTTGTAGCATGCTGATTACGAAATTGTTAGTCTCACGTTCTAATACGGCCTTCTTACATCATTTTTGATTTTTACGAAAAACTCCAGCGCACTGCTACCGTAGCCCCACTGTGAACAAAGTGGACACTACAATCATGATCAGCACGTGAAATAACACAATTTTTTTATGGAAATCAATAATGTTGGGCTCTCCCACAGAACAACTACCGTATTCTTGCAGTATAATGCCAAAAACTGATCATATTTTGATATCCAGCGCACTCGATAACCCTTGGGCATTTTTCGGAGACATTTTTGAACTTTTTGCAAAAAGACTACCATTTGGGACAATACGACCCATGGGTGGGTCGTAAGTTTGGCAAAGCGAAAAAGGCTCTGGCTTGAAACGGCAGTGATCGAAAAATTGGCCGTGTAAGAAGTTTGAATTCAAGAATTTATTCCGCTTTCATACTCTCTAAACAATGTTTAATCTGGTCTATGCAACAAATGTTGAGTAAACGACTCAATCGGGAAAGTTTTTGGGATAATACCACCTGTTTGAAGTAAGATGAGAAGAACATAAAGCTGGGAAGTTGTAAAGCCAAGCTCTTCACGTTTCAAAGATTTTGAACGAGCACTGTGTGCATCAAAGCACCGAACTTCCAACCGGCTGATCCGCGCATTAGTGTAAGGCTGGCACGCATAACCGTTTGAGTAGTTTTGAGAAGTAGAATGTGTGGGGTCATGCCCTGGCTAGAGGGCAAAAAGGGGTTAGAATCGCGGGGAAGGGGGAAAACGCCAAAGTCATTATTATATCAATCCCTTCTGAAATGGATTCTTGTAAGTGGTGCAACTTAGGTACTTTTCTTTTTTTACTAGCAACGTCCATAAAATCTTGTTCTGCTACACTTAAAGGGAGTTCAAAATAAATACTTCCCTGATTGGATCTGTGCCAAATTTATTTTGACAAAAACAGCGTTTTACAAAATTACGAACATGATTGATTAAAGAATACTCGTGTCTTTGCTAAGAATTGTAAACACGGTTTTCTTCATTCTACTCGTTCTTGCTATCTTTTTTCCTACAAGTAAGAAACATGCTCAATAAACTATCCAGAATCACAGGAAACCTCCAATTTAACTGCGGCAAGCCTCTTTCTATCTCACAGGACTGTTTTGGAATTACGGGTGCTCAATATTTTATGAATAAATATGTTATGGAATGAAATACCTCCCATGCCGCCCTTACGTCGGTTTAGTCACATGGATACGCGAAAATTAGCGCAGAGGGCTCAGCTGAATATTAATTTACTACTCTAGCTTACAACTCAAGATACTGCCAGTACAGTATAGCTAGTTTCTTATGCAAAATTATTCTCTGTTTCGTAAGTGTCATCCAAAGAGTTGGATTTGTTATTGTCGGGCATCTTTAGTAGTAATCAACTATTTCGTTCTCGGAGGAGCATGACGAATGTGTGAGTGCTGTGCCAATTTAATGACGTGCAGATGTTAATTAGCAAATCTTTGATATTGCTGTATCATCGATGAATATCTGGGCTGTAGATAAGTGTGATTTACTTGACTTGATCAAAACCATCTTCGAAACAGTGAAAATTTATTATTTCACTACGGTTTACGAACCGTTTCATCTCTATGCTGCAAATTCGTGGAACGACATATTGCCACTCAACTGAGCTTACGGGTATGGAAGACCGAGGCATATTTAGTTTGTAGATTTAGGACAGATTTTTCTATAGTCACTCGGGTTTGCCTTAGCTTCAAATTCTTCTTACTCATGGTTTCAACTGTCTAGTCTGCCCATACATAACAAATCCTACTGATAGAAAATTTGGCCCTCAATCTGCAAGCAATAATCTGTCCTCCCTTATCCAATTCAAAGAATGCAAGTTTTATATCGCCTCTGCTGAGTTAGGTAATTCATCCAAGGCGCTCATAGGTAAGTAATAGAGATGTTCTGCATGAATCTTATATATAAAGCTGAATGTCTGTTTGTCTGTATGTCTGTATGTCTGTATGTCTGTCTGTCTGTCTGTATGTGTGTACGTATGTTCCGAATAGAAAATTCCATTTCTGAACCGATCCGGACCAAGCTTGGCACACATACATTTCGGGCCCCGGCGGGTGTCATAGGCTACTTTTCGTCATCGATCGATGCTCCGGCTCTCTAATCCATTCCTCTGAATGGAGATAATGGGCCTGGAAAGGCTAAAGTGCTACCAAGTACGCGCCCAAATTTATCAAACTCCGCCCACCCATATACTGGAAACCGTTCGTGACTCAAGCCAGAGTCCTCAGTAATCGGGTTCTTGGAGGTTTTGGACAATTAGAATTTCATAACTGTAATGAGGGCCACGGAAAGGCCCCGAAATGGCAAAAACATGGGAGGCGGAATTTTCGATGGACGCTACCTTTAAGCTAACCCACCTGCGAAAGCGTTTGTGAATACCGATCATGGGTTACTCTGCCTATAGGCTGCTGCAAGACGAAGGCGCAATATCTTTGTGCGCGAACGCGGTTTCATTAGCCGCAGAGCGCATGAGGCGCAGGATTCACATACGGCGAACATACGCGCGAGATTCGCGCCCGCTCAACTAATACTGCTTCTGCGCTTCGTCATGCAGCAGCCTTTACTGGGTAAGGTTAAGTCAGAGGGTTCACTGATGAATACGGGTGCAGGCGGTTGCAGACACTGGGTGTTTTTATCAGACAGGCCGATCTTCTATGTGTAGTATATTTCAAGAACAAACGCTATGTAAGCTTTTTCTATAGAAAGTTTTTCAATTTGTATTCTACAACCTATTATTATACTAACTGTGTTGGTTATCGAATAATCAGTTTTATAACTTGAAATTTCTCAAATCAGATGGACGAAACAAGCCTTTAAGCGTTTATTTCTCTACCTTCACGCTTAAGGATAGGTTAACAACACATCATTTATTTGAAGATCAATCGAACGACATCATTTCCGTGCATTTTGCCACACACTTCGGCTTATGGCGACCACACATATGCTTGCACTGAAATATAATTGAAATGCTTTGAGACAAATTCTTAACTACGCTCGAAAATGACTTTACCGAGTCAGTGACATCGAAGTTATTAATTTCAGCTGTAGGTGCTGTCTCAGGCTTTGCTTTTGAGCTGCTTGCTTTCTTTGACAGTGCAGTCTTAGTCGCTGACTTCTTTACTGTTTTTTTCTTTAACTCTCCAGCCCCCGCTAGTGCAACGAATGCCAACACCATAAATAATACGTATATCATCAGTCGCATATTCATCCTTTCCTAAATGGGATTTGTAATTCTTGAATCGTCTTAAAACATCTTAAAAGGTCACTGTTTCCTCCTGAATATAATGCGCGTTGCTATGATAATGCAATAACTTCGTTGACGGTCATTTGAATTTAATTTTTACAACCAAGACAGAGAAGTTGTTTATAAACAACTTTTTTGCAATGGCTAGCGCAGTAGTTTGGTATTTATCCTAATAACAATCTGGTGGTTTAAAAAGTGTTCAATTGTAAAATTCAAAAGGTTTCTGAGCTCTATAACATCACAAAATTCGAGTGATTGTTGCATCTAAGTAAAGACTTTGGCCTAATCAAATTGCGGCCTCTTCATTTTCCTCGATTAAATAGCATTTTCTAAGCCTGCCCGTTAGTGCTGATACTTATCCGAAAATGCACTAACACATTCACGAGAAGGCCGGTTTTTCGATGAATGCCTTTTCGGACCACAGCCATATTTTGCAATATTGAGTTCGCTTAATATCTTCTGGCCATTAATAGTTTTTTAAGCCCGAAGTGTTAATGTTCCGGAAAGTATTCAAGAGTTGTATACAGAAGTTTACTCACTTTGCCCAAAAGGTTTCATCGTGAACTAGCAAAATCAAAACTTTAGAACTTTCGACCCACCGGTGGGTCATTCTCCGAAATGGCAGAACACGTGATCCACCGGCGGGTCGTAATTTCGTGAATGTGCTAATAAAGCATCGTTTGACTTTTCTCAGAGAGCTTCAACCGGATTCAAGCAAGATCAGAAGAAAGTTTTAATTGCTTACTTTGCAAAACTTGTGATGAGTGGAACAATCTTCAGTCGTGGAAGAGAACCCTGAAGTTAGCTCTCTCCATTAAAAATTTATGTCATTCTTTGTAGATATCGATATGCTTTCAGCAACTCAACTATGAAGGCTCTGCATTCATATTACAAATCGTCATTGAAGAAATGCACCATATTGAATGTAACCGTGACAGATTGATTCTCAGAAAAGACAGAGCCGTATTACCAGTAGCAACTTTTTGGGGTTTTTTTTCGTGCTTGCAAAAAAGTTGATAAAAAAAGTTTTTCAAAAGCATGGAGAAAGTTAAGTTGTTGCGTCATCGGATTTCGCCATTATGACGAATCTTGCCACCTAAGGCTCATAAACTATTCTAAATTATAAGAGAAATGAACTTCGAAAAGAGAGAGAAATCTGAAAACGAATCAAATTGCCTTCCTTAAATACAATTTCATTTCCTCACTAAATAAGCGGACAAAATTCGGTTTACATTTAGTACAATGAATATTTGTTCAAGAATATGTACAGATGGGTAACTCTGCCTTTGGCAGAGTTACGTATCTGTTCTTGGATAAATATTCATTGCTCCTCTCACATGTCCTACTTTGTTTGTACATTATTGCTTCCATGCATACATATCGTATAAAATCGTATAAAGTTCTCTATTTTGTCTTTTCTTTATAAATATGCAGGAACCCGTAACAAATTGGAAGTAGTAAGCTTTGTCTTGGATGTGTGGCCGGAGTTAAAACGAAGGGGTCTCGTACAGAAGCTACTGTAAAGAAACGGAATCATGGATGAATTTGGCTAGAACATCAACTATTGAGACTGACTACTTTTCGCATGAGAATCAAAAGCTTGTGGCTAATTGGGTTTTACCAGCCTAGGAGAGAGGCTGACGTCGTGAAGGCACAGTGGCTCCTTGTCTTTCACAGAACATTCAAGCTATTAGATTGTAACGAAAGTTTCCGGGCACTTGCAAAATTTTTTTCGAATTGCTGTAACTTCAAGCAGACCGGTCCTTTTTGAGAGCTGCAAATTTTGCTGCAAAGGCAATTTTGTCTACAGGGTAAGCCTATTTTGTTGGGTCCTCAGCGCTTCATTTCTGGCCATTAACATACGCAGTAGGAAAAAACTTCGACTTAGAATTTGCCTGTTGGTGCAGAAATTTTCCAGGCACGAAGAGAGTTGGAGAGCTCATATCTGGTAGTTATGTACTTCCACGTAGAGACCCGCTGGGACTGCTTATAGACTATATGACAATTTTAGAGCACAGCTTGTAAAAAGAATTATCGAAAATATTGAAAAATTGACCATTTTGGTGTCCTGAAAATGTCCCATTTTTTGAGTAAATAAGTTTAGAGTCTTCCTTTTGCCCATGGAATGAATCAAATTTTTGATTGCTGCAAATATTGTTGGGGTAATGTCTTGCACACCACGGATGCGTGACAATCTTCACAAAATCAACTCCAACTGCGAAAACAGGCAGAGCCGAACGCAAGTTTGAAAGCTTGTAATTTTTGTGGTATTGTAAAATCCGAACAAAGCTGTGGTATTGAAGTGAGCAGTCTTGTTAATCAAAATGACCAAATCGTAAATGGTTTTTTGTTCACTGCGAAAAAAATGGAAGCAAAAAGAAAATTTTGTGAAATTTTTTTCGTTGCACAGACTTCCTTTTTTGGGGTGTGGGTCAAAAAGTTTTGACATCGATAAAAACTGGATAGGGTCTGAAGAGTTTTGCTTTTTTCCACAGAACCATATAAAATATTTGTCGCTAAAAAATGTAATCAGTGCAAAAAAACAAGTCCGAAAATAAAATTTCCTAACCTGGTCGGGCGGGAACTTTTGTCACAACCTAATAGAAGCTTTTCTTAGACGACCATTTGAGCAGTGTGAAATGCTGTATGTTGAAAAAAGATAGTGCTTCCCGATATTTCTTCTCCCGGCTGGAAACTTTACGTGGTACCTTCCGCCTTCTTTCTCAAACAACGACATGCAGCTTGTAAGAGCGCTACCTCTGCGGAGCGCTGTGGAAGCACATCAAAAGAAGTTCATCTACAAAGTGAAATGTTTCTACTTATTCATCGCAACGTAGTGCATCATCTATTTCGTGTCACATAAAATGCAAAAGTAAGGAAATAAGCTGGTAAATATTCTTTCATTTGCTTTTTTTTAACCAAAAAGCTTTTCATACGTTTTCCTTGTAGTACTGACTCAGCTGGCCAACATCTGATAGAGATTGCAATTTGTTTTGAATGTGGCAGATTCGTTGCATGCATTCAAGACTTATCATTTACACTATTGAAAAGCATCTTCATGCTATCAGTAATCACTTGTTACCAGAAGCGTTTCGAGGAGTGGAGGGGGCGGTAGGCGTGAATGGGTTGCGAAATCTTTGAAAGTTATGCATGAGTTGTAAAATTGTGCAAGTAACTTGTTCACGTTTGTAAGTAAATAAAGTAATTTTTTGAATTTTTCAAAATTCAATTTCGCCGCATAAAAGAATTTTTTCGGGGGCATCGTGTACTCTGTATAGCACTGTATACATGCTTACTTCTTTTCAGAAAAAGAATTTTAACGGAATCCTTTTTCTTTCCACAAACTGCTGTAGTTTTCCAAATTCTTTGCTACCAATAATCCGCTCACCTAGTTTCGTTGCGTGTCGCCAGCAACCATCGTGTCACTCGACCTACAAAATTCGAACCGAATAAAAAACCCAAATTTTTCAACTCTTGTCTCCTTTCTGATATCAATACCAACCAACACACTGATATCTCCGTCTCAATCTCTAACGTGTCCTCCAAGTTTTCAGCTGTTTACCCATCTCTACATTCTGCACGATCTGCCTTTGGCTCCGATGTGAATTTCCAAATCCGCGGAGAAATCACAATCGTGAAAATCCTCAAACGAAAATATCTTATACCAACTTTTTTGTCAACAAACTCAGAGTATTTGTTATTGTATGCGAGATTAAGCAAAATTTTATTGTATACGTGGTGCTAGTAATAATTTGTTAGTCATCAAGTACAGTGTGCTGAAACGCTTGTGATGGGTAAATGATGCAAAGATTTTGTTATTGACGCAAACAAGGACACTCAAAGTTAATCTTTCAAAAGGGCTGTTATAGTTTATACTTGCTTTATTAACTTGTCTAGTAAACGAAAATATTTCCTGCATGTCCTTATCTACTGCCTTCTTTCCTATGATTTGAACAGGGTCGATTAGAGTAACCAGATGCTGACAGCTGCTTCAATTTGGTTTGAGTGGAGTTCAAGTGCGTTACTATCCAAACAGTATTGCTGTTTTTAATAGTTTATTTGAACATGAACATTGAGTGCATTGCTTTACTATAAGCTAAACCAATATCAGAGAACAATTATCGATGTTTGGTTTCAACGAATCAACAACAAAAACTTCAGCAATTAATCCAATGTACCTGTCATTACGTAACATTCACATTCTTATCTATTGTACAAAAAAGGTCGAAGGATTCGGGGTCTTCAATACGCTTTGCGGTGCGGTGAATGTGTGCAAGCCTTTACAAATAACCTGCATGGACCAGCTGATCATCGAGTCAGTCCTTTTATCCTCCCGGACTACCCTAGTATCAATTTACTGGCCCGGAGAGTAGAGAGATGGTTGCCCAAGGGGCGGGGCTCGAACTTTGATCCGATCTGGTCATAGCGACGCCTCATACCACTACGCCACTCATCCCCTTACCCAATGCACTTGGTGTAATTTTCTCTAATCTAAACAAAAAGAAAATTCGCAAAGCAAGCGAAATTTGCAAACCTAACGCTGCAAGATTGCGCAAGATTTATAACTTCACCTGTCATGCATCTCGAAAAATATTTTTAGAAAACCCGAGAACGACGCTGTGTTTTTCGGATCATTTTCTTTACATTTTTAGCTGCCAGAAAAAAATCACGGTTGTGTGCTTGATCGATCTATGTGTCTACTAGTGGCAACGCCTTGGTTTCGAATAAATTGCTGTTATAACGGGATAAGATATGAAGCTTTGAAGCTATTGGAGGGAAAAAAGAATCTCTGTGGCGCGAGTCACACCCGTATCAGATTGAGCTGGCTAACTGTGGTTATAGATGCTGTGTCCAAACTAAAAATGCTAAGATAATTCATGCAAAAAATGGATTTTTTTCCTTTCTCAGAAGGCACAAGTGCTTGATTAGAGCGGTTTTGCGATTATTTCGGTTTTTTCTTCACATTTAGGTATGTTAACTCGCTAGGGGCAAAGTGACATTGACAAAGATATGAGCGCTATCGACCATCGTTAGCATGGCTAAAAGCTAATCTCTAAAATTTTTTGCAAAAGGAATTTATGCTCATTCATCTTTTTATTGAAATGCAGTGCATGAATAAGATGACCAGTTTCTACAGGTTAAAAGTACTTCATATTTTCACTCAATTTATTCATTGGTCAAATCGGCGATTACTCATTAAACTGAATCGTTCTGCGTAAAACTCATACTCGTAAGCGTCTCAAATGTTTCCTTCATGGGAGCTTGGAATCAGCAAACCTTATAAATTTGAAGTTTGCAGCTAATGAAAGTCATATGGTTCTAATCAAAATGAGAATGACAAAATTTTTTTAAAATCTTTTTTTGATTAGATTACCTCGTCTAAGCAGGAGATTATGAACTATACCAACCTATTACATATATGCCAGCTCTACACACAATTCTGCTTAAAGCATATCAAACTATTCACCCTTCGAGCAAAAAAATAGAATGCATGCTACTGAGTTGGTAGCAAGACAATAATATTTGGGACATTTTGGAATATTTTTATCGATTGTAGTAAGCAAGGAAGCATCTTCGCTGTCATCACTTAGGAAGAACTTGAATGTTATTTTTCTAGGTCTGTCGGTGGTCGCTTGTTTTTGCATTCTTTTGCTTGCACTTCTGATTATTGGTATCTAACTACTTTTCAAACTAAATTATTCTTAACAGACTAAGCTTTGTATCTGGCTTTTAATATAGGAGTAATCAGCGAACTTAATGAAGCGTTGAAGTGTTCCAATGTAAAATGTACCGTATACAAGATGAAACTAAACATTTTCTCTTTTTTGAGGTATTTTTTGTCAGCATTATATCACATAAACAGTACGAATGAGCATATCGCAACTCACAAATCCTCCAGTTTTTTTAAAGTGTGTTTAGAGTATTGTCGGCGCTACCCACTTTTTTGTCAAGGAACAGACATGACCATGTCCGAATTGAAATGCAAGGTTAAAATTTGTACTACATGTTTTTATCGAAAGTAATAAACAATACAACATTTCAACACTCATGACATAGGAAAAACATGAATGTTCTCTTTCCAAACATATCAGTGTCTTCCTTTTTTTACGTTCTTTTGCTTTCTCTTCTGTTTTCTCTTCGTGTTTTTCTTACTTCCTTTCCCTTTCTTGCTCTTCTTTCCTTTCTTATTCTTGCCATGACGCTTGGGTTGCGGAGGTTTTATGTCAAACCTTTCGCAATTCAATTTCTTGCAGTTGATGTGATAAGCAGCAAGTACACCATGAGAAGATGTAGGATCTTCCTTGCAAAAATTGCACTTAACAATTAAGGTTACTATGCAGAATTAGTGAATACAGCTGTACGAACCAGTATTCTAATCTCATCTAATGAAAACGGGTATGATGGCACGTAACCTCCTCCAAGACGTTCATCCTCCTCTGTCAATCCTTTACCTTCTATCGAACTCGCTACGATGAAGGTTGAAGATAAAGCAATAAGTTTTATGAGCATAGCTACAGGTCTGAAATTATAACGGTAAAGTTGTAAAGTTTAGAAAACCTAGCCAGGGTGATCATTTAAGTCGGACTTTGAAAAGCGCATACACCTATCGCGTATTTGTACGAAGCTCATCTCAGTTCATTTTGACTCATACGACTCAATTGTATGTTTTCCATAGGGAAACTACTGTCGCCGAAAGTGTGAGGTCCCGCCGGACATCTGCAACAAATACGCATTTCAATACATGCACAGGCTGAGTATTTGCTGCATTATCCGCGCGGAACCCTCCCACTTTCGGCGGCATATGGTCCTCTACAATTTTTTTCCGTAATACATTCACGTTTCGAACTCTCAAAGGTTTGCCATACAACTCTTCAAAAGAAAATTCCATGAATAATGTTTAGGGCCAAAACGTAGTTGGAGATCAGCATCATCAGTTTTGATAACCGTACACAAATATCAGCTCCAGCAGCATCGAATATTAAAGAGTGGCATTTGTAAATAAACAAATCTATGCTGCAAATAATCGTTGAGGAAGTCTCTCATTCTTTAGGGGGCACCGGGAAGGCGACAATGCGCGCAAAATGCAGGCAGTCTAGAATCGCTTTTCCTGATTTTTACAAAAATTTTTCATGGCATAGTCATGTATCTGCCCCCATCCCCTACCCCCTACCTCGGCGCCGTGCCACTTTAGTAATTTTGAAAGGCACAAGATTTGGAGTCTGGGGTCATTTGGGGTTAAGATCTTGAACAACGAGCACTAACATCGGGGATTGAAGCCATCTTTGAAAACAATATGTGCAGAATAGTTAGAAGTATTATAAATGAACTAATAATTGATCGAAACGAGTACACTAAAAAACGTTCATAGACATAATGTTTTCAATTAGAGCAATTAAGGGATAAAATCTCGAAATGTACTCTTCTCACAATCTCAAGAGGATTTTGTGAAATTTCACCAAGATTCTATTTACTGGCTGACAAGCATGCTAGACACATAGTTAGATTTTAGGGTATCAAAATGTTCGATGGAACGTCGTTTGCAAGCTGTGGTTTATCAAAATGCTCGCAATCTTACGTTTCATTGGTCCTGATGAAAACACGCTTTGCAATGCCTTAATAGGTTTTTAATGCAATTTTATAGCTTTTTCACTGAGCTCATAAATGGATATTTTTTTGAAGCCCTTCCCTCCCCAACAACCATATCTTTATCGATACTAACTCACAAATGGTTAGTAGCCATATGTAGTCTAGATTTTTCGTTCTTCTTACTGACTATCACTTAGTCTTTCTGCTGTTTTATGATAGGCACTTTTTGTGCATTTAATAAGTAAGTAATAAATACAGCATGTGTAATGAGCCGGTCGGGATTTGTAGGAAGCTGGAAACAAAGAAGGAGAAGGATCGCGTCAGCTAAAAAAGATATGATTAGGAAGTGCTGGAAGACCAGTCTAACTCTCTACGTGATGAACGTTTAAAGTGATGACAAAATGAGCTCAGCAAAACCTGAAACAAAGCTGAGCAAAAAAGGTTTTCAAAATAAAGAGAATTTTTATTTCTCTGATTGCAGATAAATTAAAAAAAACATTGCTGATGTTGAGAGAAAAAGCTTCAAGTATCAAAAAAGCTATCAGTAGAAGTCATTGATTTTGGTAGTTAAAATCATTACAATCCAAATTAGAAATTGAAAGAAAATCTGCCCTAAAAGTCCTACAGAAACTTTCACCCATTTTCGAGATAGCAGCAAATTGAAGTCCAGCCACAGAAAATTGATGATTGAATTTTATTAAGCGGATGTCATCTTCATCTTTTCAATATCCAAACAAATCTTAGACAAAAACATCTCCGTGACAATAGGTTCGGAATGACTGCGTAGCTGGTAATTTTGCAAATACAGGGTGTCCCAAAAAAATGTATCGAATGTTTGATCGTTAATATCTCCCTTCTAAAGAAGTCTTTTGCCTTGCTTCAAATACCGTTTTGTAGAGCTGGCTTCAACTTAGATTTATAGTATAAAGCGAATCACCCATCTCTCTTCATTACTGTAGGATTACGGTAGAAACTTCAAAGAGGGTTTTGAGCAATGAAAGGTCATATTTTGCCCCAGAAAGGAAACAAAACAACCTGAAAACTTTTACACTAGGCTAATTAGAGTTGCTGATTATAAATGTGAAGTTCCCAATTTATCATGATGCTTCATTGAAGAGTTATGCCAGGTAAGAGGTAGCAGCCATTTTTTCAATGTTCCTGAAAAGTGCGGTTACACCGTTTAAAAAGCTTCGTAATCTTGTGAATGTTTGAGTATTGAACTCAGCGCCCATAAAAACCCTGTTGCACAACTTTTCACAATTTTTTGAAAAATTTTGAAAAGGCAGCTTTTCCTACATTGACACCATATGTTTCAAGTTTCTACCGCAATCCTACAGTAATGAAGATAGATGGGTGATTCGTTCTATAATGCAAATCTAAGTTGAAGCCAGCTCTACAAAACGGCACCTGAAGCAAATCAAAAAACTTGTTGGGAAGAGAGATATTAACGATCAAACGTTCGATACATTTTTTTGGGACACCCTGTATTTGCTAAATTGTGGTCAGGATGTTTTTGACGATATTGTCATTGTAGAGCCAGCCTGACAGTCAAGGCAGTGGCTATTTTAAATCAAACCTGGGATATGAGAGCTTTTGACTGGTGGATAATTTTTGGCTCATCTCATAACCTTTATTCTATGCAAAAACACAGAAATGAGGGAGGTGACCGTCCCATTACATGAGAGGGTAAGGGAGAAAAAGAGTGAGCAAGAGCGACGGCTTCTCAGTGACTGCTAATTCGGGAGACTTTTCTATATCACGAATTTCTCAAACCTTTGCTATTGAGCACTATTGGCAAATAGTATGATTGGCAAAGTTTGTACAAACTCTCTCATCAGCACACTATTTTTGGACATACAACAAGTAAGATTCATTCGGAGGTCAGTTTGCTCAAACACGCTGACTGGTGTAAGCAGTCGCCTGTATATTGCACTATATACGTGGTAAGTTGGTTGCGGTCAATGTATACATCAAGAAACAGACTAGTTGTTAGTCTAGCTGTGTAACTCGGATTCTAGAGGACCTTGTTTTGACGAGCGCAGTTTCTGAGCTCCAATTTTTGTGTAAATCACACAAGCCACAATTCAGCTCTATTTTTCATAAGGCATTCTGCAGGTAGAGGAGGTTGCGCTATTTCGATTGATTTTGCTCTCCAAATTAACTCACAGCGGGATTATTACATAAACAATGGAATCTAAACCAGGAGCAACACCATTGAAAGCTGACCACAGTCCTCTGGAATACAATCATAAGGATACTTGGTGACCGTGACTATTTGGAATGCGATGTATACCATAAGATGTACCCCGTAACGCTGATTCCAGATCTGTTTTTGATGTCTGCGAAATGATCTAAAATAATTGTGAACTTATTTCGTAGACAATTTGCGTACTTTTGGGTCGTTAAAATCACCAAATTTTTCTACTTTACCGTTTGAAGCTATCGAGGAAGAATGGAGTAGTTGTTATATTTATATTATTCAAATCACATTCAGCATCTGAAAAGGAAAGAATAATTTCTTTTGATGATTTTGACCCTCTGCAGTAGCCGATTCATTCTTGACGAAGTAATCATAACTCCAGAATTGTTATCGTTCCGTAGCTTCGGAAAACAGTATTCAAACCAGCATTAAAAGGAGCATTTTTTGATTTGCAGATGTTTATAATGGCACTGTTCCCAACACATCCTTTCCTTGTCAGATGATTACCAGCTTTTACTGCATAGTTAGACAGTAGGAGAGGCTGTAGTGCTGTGCCAATCAACATGAAACGGTGGTTTGCAAACGTTGTTTTGTTCCGAGATTTTTCCTGATGAAAGGATCCTTAAGCGGTGGAAAAATCATGAACTTCTTCTTTTTTCAAACCTTCCACATTACTTTTCTTGTCATTTATTAGGTCATTCCGAAAGTAATTTCGCTTTTTTAAAGCGGACACATGTGACTTAACAAAGATTTCTAAGAGATCTTGGAAGCATTCGATGCAGAATTTCATTCTCTTTCCAATGGTTATGGAATTGTTGCAAAACAGTCAATGAGCTTTCAAAAAATAACCAAAACCTGCAACCCATGCTTTTTGAGATGGTCAAGTTTTATGATTTTTTTAAAACTTTCATATCAATCCTCAGAAGGATTGCAAGTAACGATTCGATAGAATAAACCTTATAGAGTGCTTGTCATACATTTTTAACAGAATTTTAACTGATGCTACCAATTTCCATACATGGACATCTAAATCCTCGTAGAACATCAAAAAAGAGCAGCTCGCGCACTATTCGATGCAGCATTTTCTCCTCTTTCTAACAGGTGTTTATTGTTTTCGATTCGTTTAGTTTCCGTGGATGAAATCATCATAATTCATTTCTTCAGCGAGCCCCATGCTGTACCCAAAGAACTCGAAATTTGATATCTTGAACCTGTAAACCCTCACATGCTTTGTAAAATTTATGCTGACTCTAGTACTATCTTGGGAGCACAAATTTCGAAGAATTACGATGTTTGTTGCCATTGTGGCTGCCCGCCAAAATCCGATGGTTCTGTTAAAAAATATTTTAAAAAATTACGGCGAGATACGAGGAAGAGAAAAAAGTAGTACTGTATTCTATAAGGTTTACTCTATCGAATCGTTACTTGCAATCCTTCTGAGGGTTGATATGAGAGTTTTAAAAAATCATAAAACTTGACCATCTCAAAAAGCATGGGTTGCAGGTTTTGGTTATTTTTTGAAAGCTCATTGACTGTTTTGCAACAATTCCATAATCGTTGGAAAGAGAATGAAATTCTGCATCGAATCCTTCCAAAATCTCTTAGAAACCTTTGTTCCATCAGATGTGGCTCCCGCTTGAAAAAAGCGAAATTACTTCGGAATGACCTAATAAATAACTTGAGCGGCTCACAGTTTTTGACAGCTCTCAATACAAGAAATAGATGCAGTTGTGGAAAAACAGTCTAGTCGGTTTTTAGCTGCTTTGCACAGAAATATGAAAAAACGTTAATGCTCAAATAATCATCGAAAACGCTTTAATATGAATGCCTCATATAACTTGGCCTCACAACGAAGGATTGACTTGAGCTGGTATATGGTCTATCTCGGTGTGAAGGAGCGTCAATCATCCATACAATCGAAAACTAATAAGGTATGTCTATCGCATCCCCAAAACATCTTACTGACGAATATGCTTACGATATTCATGAACAGCATTCCATATGACTGGAAAGTCCGATTACCAATTCCTCTATAAGGCTGTCCCACAAGTTCTGTCCATTTCCACTTTTCATCCCAAACTCTCAATCTTCTTTTTTTCTAACAATAAGCTCTGGGTATCTTTTAGTAAAGCAGAAAGCTCTGCAAAATATTGTGTAAACTTCTGCACGAAATGCGCTTAACATTAAGTTCAAAATCAAAACTTGATACTCGTAGTGGAGTTCGCTGAGAACCAAGGTTGATAACACATCTTTATTCGCTAACGTTCCCGTTTCCGAACCTGAGTATTCCAAAACGTAATAACTTTCAGAAGCCCAGAAATTGCAAACCCCCCCCCCCGGAATTCTGCATAACAAGTTTTCAAAGACCTCCTACCTGTTCACGCATATATCATCCAAAATTTGTAAGCACACCGCTGTATTATTATTCTCCAAAGATAGAAAGCGAGAGATAGATACAAGCCGAACGTACGAAACTGTCATTTTTGAGGTTCTTAACGCTAAATCTGGCATTTCTCGAAAACTGCGAACTGTAGAAGGCTAAACAAACTTGCGTTTGTAGTTTTGAGGCTCGTAAAATTATCTTTGTGGGAGCATTCCAGCATTGCTTTGAAACATGCTTGCTTTGGAAGCCAAACTTCAATTGATACCTTTGGAAAAGATTACAGCAGATGTGCGGTTGAATCTTAATGCTAGATGAGGAGCAGCCTCATATGCGTGAACCCGTTAGTGGCTACTAAAATTTTTTCAGACAAATTGTCGTTTTCAGTTTTTGATTCTAAAGTTCCTAGACGTTTGTTTATAGTTAAAGTGAAACGAACTCATAATATTTTAACACTACTTTTGGAGATTGCTCTGCTCATTTAAAAGGTTTATTTGAGCAAAAAATGCGATTTATTGGGGAGGGGGGGGGGAATCCGTGAAAACGGACAGAACTCATGGATCAACCTAATATGATGTCGCTATTGCATAGGTATCGTGACAATTCGCTCTAACCTTGCGATTCCTGTGCATCTCTCACGGTTCTCCAGGTGTAGCAGTACTGAACCCTTCAGAAAAGTCTGCGGATCTTTACAATATTATTTTGAGCTTTTTTCGCCAGGTAAATATATGATAAGGTTCTACAAACCAATCGTTGCCTGTTCGCAACCAGCACTCTCAACTATCTCTAGTTTTGTGATGACAAAAGCTTCATCTACTCTTTCAACGTTATCAAATCACTAACAACTATATATGGAACATTATAGCTGCGCCATATCTCCATACTAACAAGGGAAGGATACTAACTTAGATTCGCCTTTTGGGATGAGACACATACATTTGGAATCAGCTTTGAACGCTGACTCCAAATATGTTGTTCCCAGCTGCTTAGCATTATTCCGAAGCAAGTTATGGGCTTGCTGTTGTGAGTAATTAACAAGCTTCTGAATGTAGTACGGCGACATGTAGATGAGAATCTGCTCGGAAAAAGTGCTAGGAACTGAAGTGAACTAATATCAGATTGATTCTTTTGGCCTTGAAAGAAGGCACTATATAAGTGCAAAACCACCTAGCGTCGACACCGTAACATCACCCGGTCGAGGATATGTCCAAATATATCTGTCTCATCCGAGAAAGCGAATCTAAATTAGTATCCTTCCCTTGTAAGTTAACGAATAAGCATTTTGCAAATCCTCCATCGATTTCTTTAACAGTGGGGAGGAGGAAGATGCTAACTTGACAAAAATTTTTTTCATTACCCTTCAAGTTTTGGATGAATCAGTCGTATTTGAAGGTAGAGCACCGAATACATCATATACGGTCCCCAAAGCTTTGTCGATTTAAATAACTATGGAATTTCGCGCATGAAGACCTAATGCTTTCAAACATTCAAACACTTATTTTCCATATGAGTTTTATAAAAAGGGGGATATAGGGGTGTGAGACGGGGCTGAATACTGGATGGAGTCTCCATTATGGAGTCCGCTCGGCCATGCTCTATGTCTCACGTAAACCATATCGAGACAGAACAGGTAAGCGGCGCGAGTGATCAATGAAGAGCGACATCTCTCTTTTTTTCTTTAGTGAGCTCGTCCTCGAGCTTATTTCGAAAATGAGGAGATAATGATGTATGCAATTGAAATGTTGATGAAAGGGTAGAATTAGGTAAAATGGTTGAACAGTCACGACCTTTTTTTCCATAGGTACAAATACTTGGTAATCCGTCAGAAACGAGAACTTGGGGCATTGGTAGTTTGAGTATTACACTATGTGGAGCTAGGATTTTCGAGTCGTTTTTCTGCACAAAAATATGCGATATGCCTTTCGGGGCATATTCTTAAGGTTATTACCAAAAGGAGATGGAGTAGAAATTTTTAATTTGTTGTCGAAGAAAATTTCGCTGGTTTTCGGGACTGGTTCTTATACATTTCGGGTTGTTTAGGTTCAACTTTACCTCTGTCTAAAGAACATCCGTATTGCTAAAAGCGGTAACAGCGGCAATTTGCAAGATACGTTGGATCTAGGCGAATGTAAAGGGAATTAAAAGCCTAAATTCGATGGTTAGACTAGCCCTAGAGTGAGATGATGAGCTTGTGTCTATCTAGGAAGCTGCCGACGCAGAATGAGAAATAGTAGCGGAAACTAATCAAGTTATCTTTGCTCTTTTGCGAGATACTTAAGAATAAGGGCAAATCCTTCTTTTCACTAAAGACCTCCCGTAAAGTTTCAGACGATATTACCCGACATTCCCTTTCAGTAGCATCCTTCAGCTCTTCCATGTTTGTTGGTTTTCCACCATAGACCTTATTTTTTTAGGTGACCCCAAAAGAAAAAGTTTAGCGGAGTACGATCCATAGATTGTGCTGGAAATTCCCTCCTACTACCACGTCTAATCCACTAAATACCGCATTTAGGTTTTCTATAACATTATGGTGAAAATGGGAGGGGCTACACCTTGTTGAAAATAAAAATTTGTTGCACTCGGGAACATTCGCAGTACGCATGGCATGATGTTTTCCTGGAGGAAGCTGAGGTAGACGGTTCCCGTTAATGTGGATGCAAAAAAAGGGTCCATTGAGACCTGACGATGATAATCCGCACCACACGCTCACTCCTGGTAAATTATGTTTGAACTCCGTGTATGTGGATTTTCTGGTACCCAGTATGTGCGATTATGCCTATTTACCATCCCGTTTAGCTTATATGTCGTTTCTTCGCTCCAGATTATTTTTTTTTGTGAAAGATGCATCGGCGGAAAAGTTTTCTAAGTACCACCTGCAAACTAAATCCTGCGTGGGCTGTCATCTGCAGTTAGTGCTAGGACTAGTCGGAATATAGCTCTTCCATTGTGTCGTTTTAGTATTCTGTGAACAGAAGACTTTGACACGCCAGATTCACAAGCAGCTTGCCCTACCGAATTCCTGGGTGAACGGCGAAACAGTCCCAAGCAGCTCATTTGAAGTCTCCACGTTGATGCAAATATTCGGCCTTCCTGAGCGTCCCTTAATACAGTTCTGCAACGTGAAGTTCTGGCTCACATTTTTTATCCGCTCAGTCGTATGCCTAGCTGGTGGTAGAGCCTGATATTCCGTCGCGTACCCCTCTGTGCTTCGCCGATGTTTCGCCTTCACATAAGTTTCCAATACAAACTTCCTTTGTTCCATTGTCAACCGCGTTCTATCCATCATGCCAAATCACCGTCACTAGTTATCGAGCTTAATGCCTCAAGCTACCTTTTTGTTTGTTAGTTTCTTTCTGAAAGCGATGGGTGCTGTATTGAGAGATGGCTGATAGATGCTTTCATCATTACTTACAAGCTGGAGAGAATTCTATTCCGCTAAAAGTAGCTGAGGGATGCGGGATAAAAGCCACTATCACTAGTCGAAAGTGAGGAGAATCCTATCCCTTCCTCAAAGCGTGACCAATGCTATGCGGAGATTAATGTGGGATAGCGCAATCGCGCAAATATTGCTATTCCGAGGAGGCGAGCTTTCGTTACGTTCGAGCGATTGATCCATAAGTTTCACGGTGTATCTTTGGGACCCCAGCGTATAAGTAAGATTACTGTAGAACGTTAGGGAACATTTGCTAACTAATAGATCAGCGCGCCAATGTATGCTATACTTTTCTCTAAAAATTTTAGTGAAAATACTTACAACTATCACCATAAAAATTCGAATAATATCCAAATAGGCAAACGATGCATTTTCTAATACATACCCTGTTTCAAATTACGAAATATTTCTCTTACTATGCATTGACTATTCACCCAGCATACCATCACTATCGCGGAATAGAAAACATCACATTAGCTCATTATCAAGACAGGACTAGGGTAATTCAATTCCGGCCATATGCTTGCAAAATCCAAATTAAACTTGATTACTTCAATCTGAAGGACAGAAAAAAAAACCGAAAATCATCTTCAGAGGTACCAGCCCGCAGGACGATAAATTTGTTGATTACAAGTGTGCAAGTGTGCACTTGCACACTTGTAATCAGCAAGTTCTTTTATATTCCTTCAAGCTCAAACTATGCAAGTGCAAGTGTGCACTTGCATAGTTTGAGCTTGAAGAATGATAAAAGAACTCACTTTCGTTTCATTTCTTGTATTTACTAGGAATGGTCGAAGGAAGGAATATGGGAAGACTGTATGGGAAGGGAGAATATAAAGGTGGAAAAAAGAAAAGAGGGGTCAGGAAGGAGGAAAAAATTGATTCTTCTTTAAAAAATCAAAATTTAACCTAAATTTAGGTATATCTCCCCGAAACCTTTCTCAGGTTTCATAACTTCACTTTCTTTGGATATGGCGCACTCAAACTTTGGCATTATGTAGATGGCAATGTGAGCTACAAGAGAGCACAAATTGTTTGAGTTTTGAACCCGAAAAAGAAAGGTTTCAGGCGTTTTATGAAAACTAGTGAAATTTGAGAATTTTTGGGGTTTCAGGCTAAAATGAAGCCTTTAACACCCTAGACTATGCGCAGAGATCCGGATTTGTCTAAAAATTATTGCTGGAGGTTGACTCCTTTGGCCTAGTAAGAAAGAAACAAAATTTATGGGCATGTCGAGATTTAGCGTCCTCATAAAGTCGAACGAGTCGATGTACGCAAGAGCTGCTGGGAACGACCGTCAATGACTAAAGAGTCCAAAGCTCAAATTTCGCCGAGATTTTACATAGTAAGATTATTTGACCTGCTAAACGCGAATTTCACGTTCATTTGTTGAATCAACGCCTTTTTCCCTGTTTAGGGTAAGAACCCCATATCGTAACCTACAGTAATCCTACAAAAAAGCCCTTATCACGCAATTTCACTATCGTTTTCGTGATCAGCATGTCGGATAACACCACTATGCCAAGTTTCAGCCAAATCCGTCAAACTTCGAATTTTTCCCCTTCATACCATACACCTACTGTAACCCTCACTGCAACGTCAGAATTTGGTAGGACAGCAGCTGCGCTTGTAGCTTACGTAGCAACCAACGCAGTGGCAAAATTTGAGTGCGCCATGTTGAGTAAGAAGGAAGTTATGAGACCAGTCGCAAAACTTAGTTTCCAACTCAATATTATCCATGAAAACTTACATAAAAAGGGGTATAAGAGCTGGATACGACCAGCTATCTCCACTATGGAGTTCGCTCTGCCGTCTCGTAATCTTCCTCCGAGAGTATCCTCCGAGAATTCTCCGAGAGTGGTCTCACGTAAGCCATACTCGAGACAGGATGGGTGGTTGATGAAGAGAGACCCGACGCTTGATGCGAGCAGCTCTCCGAAATAGCGAGCCGGGGAGCACTGGTTGTCGCACTGTCAGTCGCGCTACCACTTTCGCGGCTGGACCCATTCTACTGGCGCGCTGCCAAGCAGAGGGTTGTATATAGCCGCGCCGGAGCGGCAGTGTCTTTTTTCGCCGTCCATTGTTTTTTAAGTATCGCTTATTGATCGGTTTTCATTGTACTTGGCAGCGTCCGGCAAGCTCCCGTATGAATGTTCCGAGCAAGCGGTCGGGCAAGTAGTTGGATTCAAAGAAGAGTTCGTTTGTGGTTTGGGGATCCGAGCAAATACCATTCGCGGGAGAGAAGAGGGATGCACGTTCCGCGCGGGCCAGGTGTCGTGCAGGACCTGAGAGAAATCCCGAGTAGGCTTGGTGGAGAAAATGTTCTGGGCATGGTGGCGCGGGATATCGGGGCTCGTCCCGCAACCTAAAGGTCTAGTACTTTTAGTTAGTTTCAGTGTTACGTTTAGTATAGTAGTTTTCTGTCTTATTTGAGAGAATTGACTTTTTGTGTGAGACCTCTGGCGTTCTAGTCGCGCTTTATCAAGTACGCGGGTAGGGTAGTCATAACACGTCGCGCAGAAGGGCCCAAATTGCACGGTTCTCTATGACATCTTAGGAATATGGGGTAGGGTCGTAGGGCAAGAGGTGGAAAGTGCTGATTGGTAAGTTCATTTAACATGCAACTGCAGCAACATGAAAGCTCGTTCCCGCGAGTTGAAGCATGATTGTTATTGAACATCATTTGCGCAAATTAGTGATTGCTTTGAAAATTCAGCTTATGAAATTTTCAGTAATTCTACGCTCTGCAAATACCCAAAAAGTTGGGTTCTTTCGCTAAACCACTATTACAGACTTTGCAAGCTTGATTTTATATAATTTGTAATGTGACCAAAATTTTTTACAGGACGGGCAGGGCCTTTTGAAAATGATAGGATGAAATCGTATGAAAACTAGGGAAATTGGCATTGTTACGTCAATTTTGAACTGCTAAGCCCTTCCGGTAACATTGTTCATCATCAGCGCTCTATGAGTTTTGGATGAAAATCATCAGGACATAATCAGGCTATCAAAGAAAAAAAACTTAGTGGCCTAATATATATGTATATATATTGGATTAATACGCTGCTAAAACAGCTCATTGTTGGTATAAAGAATGTCTTTGAACGTTTGTGACTCTTGGCTAAGTTCTATACTATAGTAAGAGATGTATAAAACTTGCATATCATGTATTATTAGGTTGTAAAGAAAATTTCCGGGCACTTTTAGAAATTTCATTTTCAAACGCATTTTTTTCGGCTCTCGGTCGGATTTTGACACCAAATTTTTTATACTCTTCAATAGAGGGAAGTCTGAAGTTTTTAGCACGCCTTCTGACTTTTATCGATGCCAAGACGTGTTCGATCTGCACATCAAAAAGATAGATCTTTCCACCCACAAAAATTTCACAATTTTTCTTCCTACCGTCCAAATCATTGTGATCTGATTGAGAAGCCTTTCGACTTCTGACCCGTAGCTGCACTCGAGTCTTGCGATTTGCGCTCAGAAATTACAAGCTGTCGAACATGCCTCTGACTGCAACTCTTTTCGCAGCTCGCGTCGCTTCTGCGGAGATCGCCACGCCTGGACGATGGGTCCAAAAGATGTGGAAGCCTGCAGTAGTTACCCCAACCGTGTTCGCAGTAATCAAAGATTTGGTCCGCCCTGTGCAAAACGAGGTGTCTTCAAAGCCATTTACTCGAAAAATGGTGCATTTTTGGGGGCAAAAAATGGTCGATTTTTCAAACTTTCTGGGGAAAATTTTTGTGCAGATGATTCTTCAAAAACATGAATGGTCCCCATAACAGCCCCAGCAGAACTCTATATAACTACAGCATCTGAACTTTCCAGCTCTCATCCTGCCTGAGATAATCCTGCACAAATAGGCCACTTTTCGCGACGACCTTTTTCCCTTCTGCGCATGCTGGTGAACCGCAGTGAGGTGCTGAGAAGCCAGCAAGAGAAATATATGTTGCGGACAAAATTGTCTTTGCAATGAAGTTCGTAGCTTCAAAAAAGAATCAATCTGCTTGAAGTTACAGCGATTTGAAAAAAATTTTCGCAAGTGCCCGGGAACTTTCTTTGCAACCTAATACGTTGGAAACTAAGTTGTGCAACTTCCTTTATAACTTGGTCTTTTGGGATTTTGCGCACTCAAAGACTATAACTGTGCACAAACTATGTGTATTTCAAATACGTATTAGAAAAACTCGAGAGTTCTAATGAATTTCGAAATTTTGGAATTGTAAGTCAGGAAGCCGTCAGCAGCTTAGATTCAGCGCAATGATCCGAAAATGTGTGTGAATTGTTGCTAAAAGTTGACTTATTTGATGCAATAAGAAAGAAAGGTGATTTGAAGATAACTCGAAATTTTACGTTCTCTCAAAATCGAAGTCGAGCGATCCGCTGCACGCAAGGCTTTTGAAGTCAACAGTCAATGACTTAGGAGTCGGGGCCTTAAAATTTGCCGAGAGTTCGCACATTGGGGTTATTTGACCTGGCGAACATGAATATCATAATCATTTGTTGAATCAATGCCTTCTTCTTGATTAGGGTGAGACCTTGAACTGTAGACCTACTGTAATCTTTGAGAAGAGCCCTTACCATGCCTTTCCAGAATCCTTCCGTGATCAGCATGTCGGATACCCCCCCCCTTGCCAAGTTTCAGCCAAATGTAAAATTTCATAATTTTTTTCCCTTATGTCATATACCTACCGTAGCCTTCCTGCGACATCAGAATTGGGCAGGAGAAAAGCTGCGTTTGTAGCTTTCGTCATAATCTACATAATGTCAAAATTTGGATGAGCCAAGTTGAGGAAGAAGAAAGTTATTAAGACAATTGCAAAACTTAATTTCCAACTTAATAAAACTGAATAACGTATTTCATCAAGCTCGTTTTGAGTAAATGATGATTTTTTGCGTTTCATACGGACATTTCAGACACTGTGTGGAACTTGACATTTTCGTAGAAAAAGTCTCATATTGAGCTTTTCTGTCACAGCTTGACTTTCAAACCCCACAGTTGTGGTTGTGGCATTGCGTCGACATGCATACGTATGAATATTAATATTAATATCAATCTTATATGAAGCTGAATGTGTGTTTGTCTGCATGTCTTGTCTGTATGTATGTATGTGCGGAATAGAAATTTTTATTTCTGAACCGATTTGGACCAAACTTGGCGTACGTATTCCTTGGGGCAGGGAGCGTGTCATACGCTACTTTTCGTTGTCGATCGATATCGATTTTTATCGATTTTTTTGGAGAGTTCACCTATGAAGCTGGGAGTTGGCACGGGGGGAGGGGGTAAGTGGGCATGCTGATTTCAAAAACAACACAGAGAACGGGAAATGAAGTGTAGAAGTGGGCACAGGGAAAGGCTGTACAGGGATAGGAATGGCAACTTTATTACAGTGTTTTGACAGGGCCGAGCGGAGCCGGGTAAGCAAGCTAGTGTTATTAATGTTTTTTGATATTGACTTCAGAGGCGCTGCTATATTTAGAGCTTAAAGGCAACGTCCACCCAAAATTTCGTTTTCCATGTTTTTGCCGTTTCAGGGCCTTCTCCCCTGGTTCCGAACATCAAGTCGAAAATCCGCGAAAACCACGAAAAACCCCGTTTTCAGAACCCGCAGAGCGATTTCTGTGGAACGGTGCTTGGTTAAGCGCGTACGGATGGGCGCGACGAACGTAACGCCCACTCAAAGGGAGGAGCCAACGTGGTGATTCTCTCATTCGAGCAATTCTCGAAGCCATTCTTTCCATCGGAAGCAACTTCTGTCAGCGCAAGTTGAACAAGTATACAGTTGGGGGTCCCACTACTGTTGGGCATCAAAATCTCATCGACACCATTTTGGGTGGACCGTGCCTTTAGAATGTTCGATTCCCCCAAAAGAATATTTACAGAGAATACGCATAGGTGGATAATCCTGTCATTCTACAGCGTGTAGAAATAAGCATTTTAACTTCCTGCTTTTAGGGCTTATACGACTTTAGCTTCCTAAAAAGTTTTGCGGTAGCATTAGAGAAAAAGCAAGCTAAAATAAAATAACACCCAAGTATTTGCTTGAGGTTATTCTACATAAGTACGAAGCCGAAACTAACAAGGGAAGTCACTTAACTTAGGTCGGGCTTTTGAAATGAGACACACATATTTAGATTCAGCTCGGAACGCTGATTCCAAATATGCTATTCTTAGCTGCGAAGCGTTCCTCTGAAGCGAGTTATGAGCTTTTTTAGTATGTGTCATTGACATACAACTGAATATGGAAAGAAGATCTTTAGATGAAAATCTGCCCAAAAAGTGGTGGAAAATCAAAATAACATCAAATTGAGTCATTTGGCTTTGATAGGGTATAATATGCATTTCAACCACTACCTAGATGATGATGCCGTAGCATGCCTAAGTCGGTCAACACGCAAAATTTGCTCAGGAAAAAGCTCATAACTCGCTTCAGAGGAAAGCTTCGCAGCTAAGGAAAGCAGATTTGAAATCAGCGTTTCAAGCTGATTCCAACCATATGTGTCACATTTCAAAAGCCCGACCTAAGTTAAGTGACTTCCCTTGTAAGAAGATTGTGTGAAAATTCGAAGGTCGTATTTCTGTGTTTTGTGTTAAAAAGAAGGTTTTTGTAGAAACCCCAAAAAATTTTTCCTCAATATTCAAGATAATATCTTTCAAGAAACATCTTTCTAGACTTCGATTGAGCTTCAGAGTTTTACGAGAGAGGTAATAAAAAGAGGCAATAGAAACGAGGAACTGCGCCCAAATGTTGCGCAAAGAGTCGAACACAAAAATACTGACTTATCTGGTCATGGAATGATTTTTGACGCTTACCACGTTGTCAGTGCCATTAGCTGCGTAATGATGATCAGAAAGGTATATAAACAGGGTTTACGCGCTGGGACCAATACTAAGTGTTACGGTCACGGCGCAGCAGCGGAGTGTTTATGAATGGATTTCTCAGCCGTGAATGAATTATTTGCACTGGGATTTGGTCAGTGCCTTAGCTGCAACCTTCTCAACAGTTTCCAGGCAAAAAACCCATATGCCCAGATTTGCCTGGACACTGCCTTTAAAACCCGCGCAGTTCTACGACTACAGCCAAATGATCCGCCGGCTCTGGCCTTTCTCCTCTACTCGTCTGCGTCTCCGCGCGCTGCGCGCTACCTCGCTACCCCAAACGCGGGGCGCGGAGCATTTGGCTCTGGTCCCCTTTTCTTTGTTGTCCTGTAACCAAATCTGGAAAATTGCATATCATATCAAAGCTCTCAATTTCTACTTTCACGCCGACAACGTCGCAAAACCCCTTTTTGGCTTAAGCGAAAGACCTGCAAAAACCGTGCTTAAGAAATCTACTGCTATTTCTCCAGTTTAGCTCTTTTCACGCGGTTTTTCCGCACATTATAGATCTTGCTTGTGTTCGTAATGTAGAGAATGTCGCGGGGCTAACTCCTTTGACTATGGCGAAATGTCTGGCAAAAACCTGCAAAAACTTGTTTTTGTTTATAGGCCTATATTGGAGCTAATAAGCAACAATTTCCTTTGCACTTGAGGACATCCCGCTCAGTATCACAAGCAGAACAAATCTGTCAACGTCGCAAATAACAGAAACTAAGCGAAAGGGTAAAAACTCAAAGAACGCATTAAAAATAGATTGGTCTTGACATGCATTTCGGCGTAATAAAAGCAAAACTTTGCGTTTTTATAACTGTTCTCTACTTTTTCTTATATCTTCTTCTTATTATAGTATCACCTTCCGAAACATGGTTGTTTTGTCACGAAGAAGAAATTAGCGCTTTTCCTCGTTTTCCTTCATGCCGGGGAGTTCTTGTTTTTGGAGGGAAACCTGCTATTTGTAAAGTTGCCAAATGAGAGATTTCGAACTAATTCAGCGTTTTCATTCAATTTTTAGAAGTCCTTTCTGCTTTCGCTAATTGTTTTGCATCTTTTTCCTATTCTTTTCATGAACAACATTCAACTTTTGAATGGTAGATATACAAATAACCTTCACTTTTTAATCCCTATCTCTAGACTATCGAAGGTTTTACATTTTGAGCAACTAGGAAGTCCGTCGGAAATTTTTGAGCGGAGGTACTTTTTTAAAACTTTTCCGCGTATTCACTTCTTTTGTAAATTCGGCTTCGAACTTTATGAAGAACAAATTTTGAGCAAATTTTTGGGTGTCTCTTGCAGAGCTTGCTTTGTTCTGTCTGGTACCGCAAAACTTATTTGAGAAACGAGGAATATGAGTTATTGCGAAGGAAGTAAAAACGGTAAAAAAAATTAAGTTATGCGACACCTGGTAAAACAAAGTATCTCAAGTATATTGGGAAAGAGGGTACTGAGCTAGCTCAAAATGTCTTTCATTATAACTTCGATTCTGGAAAATCTTACAAGGTGAGCCTATGCGTGCGGTTGCGGGAATTTAGATACGCTGCATTCACTCAAAGAACGGAAGCAACGACTTTTGTATTCTTTTATGCATGTAACATATCGAACAGAGTTTGGTGATTTGAAAAACATTCAAACTTTGCTCAGTAATGTACACAGTCTGAAGTAATCCACTTAGCAGACTGGATCTAGCCCGTGAAAAATTCTTCCAAAGATAGATGTGCGACAACATCACAAAAGTGCCGCTTTTGATCCTTATTTTTTTCGTGACACTATCGCCGATTCAGCGATACAGTGGAGCACACAGGTGGAATGGCAAAGTTTAAGTTGAGACCCGCCTCGCTCAATAATTTCACTAAAATATCTATAGAATCAATTTGATGCAACTAACGAAATTCAAAGTCGATTTAGCCTAGAAGTATAGGTTTGCCTCGCTATGATCTGAGTTGTTGATAGCTACTAAGTCCAGAGTGTTTTTGTAGCCCTTATTTCATGTCGATTCATTAGCAATAATAGCAATAAGTTCTCTTGCAGCGTTCGTTTCTACACCAAACTCAATTTTTGACGCGTGCAGCAAAACCTTAAAGGCAGCGGCTCGGCAGATTCTCGACATGAAGCTTTTTGCTTACGTGGGGGTAATTCGATTCGCTGATTCCGAAAATCCACATTGAAGAGCGCGAAAATAACAAAAACCACTATTTCCCAAGGCTTCCCGTTTTGAATTCGGACGAGTGGAGCACGTCCCGCCATGGTTAGAAGGGTAGAATCGTTGCGGGATCCACGCTGTTATAATGTTGTGGCATGCCTCCTCTGACGGGGGGAGAATCGCAAGCTCGTCCGCGCGTATTAGAATGGCTTGCGCGTAACGGTTTTAGGTGGAGGTTTTTGCCATTTTTGCGCTCTTCAATGTGGATTTTCGAATCAGCACCCCGAATTACCCCAGGTAACCAAAAAAACTGCAAGTCGAGAATCTGCCGAAACGCTGCCTTTAATCTAGAATGACCTCCTTCATTTATAGGCTTCGAGTTAGCAAATTATAGAGCACTGGAATATACTCGCAGAGAACGCTCTCGTGCTTTACTATCGTGCTGTACTACAGAAAATAAAAAGGAGAAATGCTAGCTTTTTTTCATACTTCTAATATGGAGTTTGTCTTAGTCAAGTTTAGCTGTTTGAATCGTGAGTTGCTGAGTCGTTCAGAATCTTGCCAAATTTTCTTCCCAGGAAGAAATTGATTCTGATCAAAACACATAGTTTAAAAGCTTATCAACATAGCTTCTTTTTCTCCATGTAGCTGCTGCGGTTTCAATCTTCGCTTGGTGGTAACTCAACTAATTGCAGAAATTTGAACCCATCGTTTTGCCATGTTCAAATTTCATTTTTTCTAATTCTAACCTTTGGAGAATCTGTGATAACAGACAGATAGACCAAACATTATGCAAAAGTCTTTAGTCCTCTTAGGGAAGTGAGTTCGAAAGCTGCTAAAACATTTTCAACAACAAGTTCTTTGTTGAGCTAAGCTGAGCCTTGTCTGCAGAACATCAATCTTCAAACTTCAATTATAAAGCAGTTTATTTTACGCTGAAGAGCTGTTTTGCTCTTTGACCCGTCAGAGCTTCAAGTGAAATTATCACCTTGTTCTACTTGTAACGTAAAACAAGCTTCAAAATCTGAAATACTAAGCGCACATTTACTTTGTGAAGTCAATGATCAATGAGAACTAAGTTCTAATTCTAGCTTGTAATGACTCCCACATTCATCACATATCTTACAGTCTCATAAAAGTGGACTTAAGATTTCTTTAAATCTTTCTTGAAAAGGCAGACTGAAGAGAAATAAAAGCATTGGACTGCAATGTTTATAGCATTTGAATAGTTTGAACCATTTGCATTACACCACATTATTCTCTGTCATCGTACGTATGAAAGACGCAAGTTTGGAGATGACCCTATGATATGCTATATCTATTGGCCTTATAATTTAAACGAAGTTGAGCATCAATCTGAACGAGGAGTGCAGACCATGATAGGAATCTATCCATTATTACAATGGAAAGTCGTACGATAAATTTCTTTAATTCCAACATCTTTTGCTATTCTTTCGTTTGTTATATTGACTAGAATGAAAAACCATTACGTTTTAAAAGCCATCAAATTGGATTAATAACAAGTACTTAACCGGAGGATGCAACATTGCTTTTGCGTTTATCAACATGAACATGATCACACTTAAGTTAATCTTCATTGAACTTCGATCAAAAATCAGAGAATGATGTAATTTGGACCTTTTTTTTACTAAAACGTACACTGCGTGCACTGTACTCCAGATATTTGATATAGGCATTTCTTGTCCCTCTGTATGCGCCCATTCGCTTCACAGAAAAGATGTGAGCACCTAAGATCAGCAATCCTTATAGTCGGTGATTGCAAAGGTTTGCTGACGACCTACGAACTCATCGAAATTTAGAAAAACAGCTGCTTGACTCATACTAGAGCAGCGCGGGCAAACAAAAAAGTCTGATCTACCATTATTCTACAGTGAGCTACAAGCATTGATTTTGTAGCCATTTTTGAACGCATCACGAACCAATAAATAGCAACAACCGATCACGGATAATTACATGTATTCTTCCTGTTCCCCTTTTCAAAAATCGACTGACGGAGAGGGTTGAAGTTTTGATGTTTTTGAAGCGCCTTGCTTGAATGTCTGTTATTCTGCATTATTAAACAGTACAGCAGCGACTGTAATTTTCAAGTAACAAGTTCACGTGGAAAAAATGGTTTAGAATCAACTGCTTAGAATGACATGCTTAGGTTTATGCGGTCCATATGAGACTGACGGTTTCTGGTAGAAGACAAATTGCTAATCTTTGTAATGTTGTGCTCTCCCTTCCCAACCTTGTTTCGAGGTAAGCATCAACGAGTAAGCTTTTGGCTATGGATGGAATACTGCGCAGATTCAAGACGTTGACGACAGCACGCATTTTAAGCCCTCTGCCTAGTGGGACAATGCCTTCTGCGAATAAGTTGAAAATTTTCAGCTAAAATTACAGTTCGTCATATACTATACAGCTGCAGTACTTTTGAGAAACAGCCGAAAAGCGAAAGTGTTTTTAGGGTCAGAGCAAAAAAAGTTTTGAAACGAACTTATTTCAGAATAGTAGTAATCTTGACACAATTCAAGTCATATTGTCCTACGTGGCTGGCATTGCATGACCCATCATGTTGGTCACCTTGCTACCAATGTGTTAACTACATCGTCTTGACTGTCTCAATCTGTTCCCTAGACTGATTTTGTAATGATCCATGTGGTAGTGGCGCTGGATGTGAGAGAGGTTGTTGATCGGAAGAATGGCAGATGTTTGTTCCTTGTTCGACAGTAAGTCGCACCCTTTTTTGTACTCAAAGACTAGAAAATACTTTGCTTGACATAGGGAAAGACCACCTTACTCAGTCTGTAAAACTGAACCATATTCACAATCTATGCTTCTGGTAAAAGCAGTGCTGTTGCTTTTCTGATCTCATCTCATGAAAATCTCATCTCTACCCTCATTCCAACAACAACTCTGAAATTTAGCAGGTCACTTTGCGCTCGACCCTGAAAATCACAGCAGCAAACGGAAATGAAAAAACGACAACTGATCTATTTGTGCCAGATCGAATACACTGAGATTTGAATTTCATGCAGTAACGCTTTAGTCGGGGAGGATCAACAAGAGTTTATTGAAGAGCGACTTCAAAAACGAAATTCTCTTCACAGCCTTTTCTCTCCCAAGTTCTCATTTTTGTGCTTCCTCCAATTTCTGTGCCTGCCTTCTCTTTGTTAGAACGTCCTGCAGTTTCTCCAATGCTACTTCCAATTCATCTACTGTTATATTCATTGACCGCCCTAATAGTATCCCGAATTTTGGGTCGCTACATCGCTGCGAACATAAATCGCCACACTACAAAGTACAAACTCAACAGAGACATAAGAACACAGTAAACACTAACACTTTTATGTCTTACCTGGTCTTCCGCATGGACCGCCAAAAGCGCAGTGAGAAAAAGTGCCAGAACGACTTTCATGCTGAAGAAAATTGATTTTAAAGTGTATTCTACGTCCAACAAACGAGAATTCGCGGAATTTCAACGAAGTCAACTGAATTGTGCTTGTTATTAGGCTGGCCGAAAGTCTTGTCGTGCAATTGAAATTCCATAAATTTTTGACGTCTTACGTGCCCTACAATTATCTTAGACGAAGAAAGCCATGTTCTATCATCTTATCAAAGAGTATGTACTTATGGAAGAGATGGAAGCGGTAAGAAGATTATCGAATTCACTTTTTGTTTTTTGGCAAAAAATTCGTTTATAGTATGTGGACACCCAGTATCACAGGTTTTATCACCTACCCTTTTTAACTGAGATGTTCATGCTGTTTGGAAGTTATTTTTTAAGCAACCAATATAAAACAACGGATTTGATTTCATTTACTTTTCTTGAAAAAAATGATTTTTTTTTTCAAATCGTCGGAACAGTCAACCCTCGACGTTCAAAAGACGCAGGGTTCAAAAGATCTATATTAGCTGTATTTGAATTCACGCCAGTTTCATATGTTTGTTGAGTACCAATAATAGGTTGCTAAGTGGCAAAGAGAAAAAAATGCTTATATAAAAATTGTCACCCCGTCTCTAACCACTATCTGGCGTTAGTGACGCATTTTTTATAGCTCTTTGGCCAGCGCAGTCAATCTTTGCTAGAAGTTAAACAAGGGTGAGCAAGCAGAAAAGTATTAGGTTGTCAAGAAAATAATGTCTTTTTTTATTTTCTTGCTTTAATAAAGCGAACAGAATCAACCCAACAAAGGGTAAAGGATACTGTTCGATAGACCAAAGCTAACTCTACAAGATGGCGTTTATAATACTGCGCCAAGTTCGATCCACGGAATATTTGAACTCAAAATCTAAAGAGTCCCAAATGCCTAAAAATTCGAAAAAAAAATCAGATCTCCGTCCAAATAATTTCTACGGACCTCCTACTTACACACGTCAATACTTTCGATATCAGACACCCATATGTGCAGTTACTGTATTTTTCCCCGATTAGAAATTGAGAAAACGAAAATTTTCATGTTATTCCCAAAGCAATGCTGAGCCGTTCTTGCACATGTAGTTTTATAGTACAAGCCTAGTTGAATATAACAGCGAATTTTCAGCCCATTCCGAGCGGTAGTTTTCGAGAAATATTGGATTCAGCTCCCTTCTTTTCAGTTTCAGTGCTAAAATCGACATTTCTCGAAAACTACCACTCGGAATAGGCTGAAATTCTACAGTTACGATAACCTAGGCTTGTAGTATAGAATTACATATGCAAGAACGGCTCAGCATTGCTTTGGGAATAGCATGAAAATTTTCGTTTTCTCAGTTTCTAATCGGGGAAAAATACAGTAACTGCACATATGGGTGTCTGATATCGAAAGTATTGACGTTGTAAGTAGGAGGTCCGTAGAAATTATTTGGACGGAGATCTGATTTTTTTCGAATAGGCATTTGGGACTCTTTAGATTTTGAGTTCAAAAATTCCGTGGATCGAACTTGGCGCAATATTGTAAACGCCATCTTGTAGAGCTTGCTTTGTTCTATCGAACAGTATCCCTTACCCTTTGTTGGGTTGAGCCTGGTTGCTTTGTTAAAGCAAGCAAATAAAAAACGACATTATTTTCTTGACGACCTAATATGTGTGACTTTTTGCTTTTTTCCGCCTTTAGTGTCATTTTGGTCGTTTACAGTAAGAAGTACACGCTTTACAAGGAAAGGATACTTGGTGACCTTGACCATTTGAAATGAACGTAACTAAATGCATCTTGAAGCGCTGATTCCATCTGTCGCTATCTGCTGTGCGCTCCTCCGAAAGAAGTTGCGAACATTCTTGCCAATAAAATTCGCGCTGTTTTGATGACAAGAACCGATATCGTTAAAATGTCTACTTACGCACTACAAAAGAGCGTCCAAACCAGAGTTTAGAAGCCTGAAAAATTACGATTCTAACTGCCTAAATCTCGTGAAATTAATATGGGAAAAAGTCCATAAGACTTCGTTCAGTGAGTCGCCAGCAGATATTGAACATAGATTTGGGATCAGCGTTTTAAGACGCATTACAGTTCTACATCTCACCGTAAAGGGCCACGGTCACTAAGTTCCCTTGTGAGTGCGGAGCAATCTGAACTAGCATTACGAGTGTCTCTTGGCAGACAAGGATACTGAACAAAATTTCAGTACAGGCTTTGCTGAAATTGTCAAGGAAATGAAAGAGGATAAAGTTGCTTAGCATTTCCCCTTTTATACGCCTCGATCTACCGTTCAAAGTTTGATAAATCGTCAAAGTTCATCTGAGAGCGAAACTGTCGTTTTTCATTAAGTACAATACATGAGATCAAAATGCATGAGATCAAAATAAGACCAATAAGTTTGTTCATATCGAAATAATGTGGGAATTCATTTTTAGATATAAAAAACTTTGACATTGTAAGTTAGGTACCATAACACAGACTTGGCTTTGCGATGAACTACTGTATAATACATACACTGCAGAAATTCAAAACAATGTCACTTTCTCATTTCAGATTAGGAGTTTATCTCTATCTCCAAGATCTTTAAGAAGACTTTAAAAAATCCGCACTTATGTCATGCTATTAGGAGTTGTGCTACGATGGAGATGTTTGTCGTAGAAAAGGCAACAAAAATTGACTGAACTTAGCCGATTTGAGACGAGTCTACAGAAGCAAAAGGTCGGGTACATATATGTAGAATATATGGACACATTTGCAATCCGCTGTCTTGTTACGCTTTCCAAAATCAAACTCTAAACTCCTGCAGTTGAGAAATTAGCAAGTTTACCTATAAACTGTCCTACACCTCTGTTTTAGGCATTTTTGAATCTGTTCTCATCAAATTCTTCGATATACTATCACATACATCCAGATTAGAGTTTCGCACATAGGTGAAAAAAAGCTTTATCTCTCTTACAAAGCAAGTCCGACATAGACGGTATTGTTCATGGCTGTTCTCCTCTTTCTTCGGGCTCGTGACCTAATTAAGGTTAGAATCATCAGAGGGCACGTTCGAGGGAGAGATTGCGTCGCGAACGCGACGCTGGCCTTTCAGCAGCCATTCTCGTTGAATCAAAGGGCACTCTCAGATACTCTCAGATATATCGGAGCCGCAAGTCAAACGTGTATCAACCAAGTGCTAATTCTTTTGGATGCTGCCTGTCGGTCAAATTGGAAACAAGCGAGTACATTACGCCGTCAATTCAAAACTTGTAACGTAAGAAAGTGAAAATGTAATGCGGAGGAGAAGCATGCTGAGGCTGATAAACTTTCAAACGTCTTAGATTTCGCAAAATATAGAATTCACTCGTCGTGTTGTTGAAACATAGGGTTATGCCTATGAATGAATGAAATGAAATGAAAAGTCACACAAACCAAATATGTAATAGGTTTCGCATTTTTCGAACGCTGGTCAAATTCGAAACTTTAGGGAGTGGAAAACCAGAAATACGGCCGTTCTCAGTTTGAATCAAACACGTCAAGTCAAAAATCTACTCAGACTGTTGATAGGGAGATCTCTAATAATCTAAACAGTTTCAGCTTGATGCGTATGTTTCACTGCAAACGGCTTTGTTGTTGGTTTTCCAATCCTCGGAACTTTGAATTTGATCAGCTTTCGAAAAAATGCGTAAATTTTCTCCACTTCGAAATCAAAAACCAAACTCTTTGGGCGCATTTGTAGCCTACTACATATTCTACATTATGCACAAAAATGAATGCGTCACAGTCAAAAAGAGAAAACGAAGTTAGTTGCAAGACTTGTGTGCCAACCTAATATTCCAAATGTTTCATGACCACCACCGCGTACTGAGCGTTGCATACATCTTGCGTAAAAGCCCCTACAAGATTATCCATATTATTCTGCCTATCTTTGTCAATTCTACCTAATCCACAAACGGTTTTCAAGTGTGTCCTGCTCTTGAGACTGTGAGAACTATCTAGTTAAATTTCCACAAACTTTCCCTCACTGAACATTTTTTGAATTTGATTGATCCCGCTTCGTCAATTCAGAACCGTTGTGCCCTCTTTTGTCTGTTTGAACTGCATTTCAATATTTTTTTTACTCTATCGAACTTTGTACTTGCACATGAGCTGTTTTCAGTCCTGATGCTTTGAAGCGAAAGCATAGCATTTGTTTTCAAAATTCCCCCTCGGCTTACTAAGTTGCTTATCGTGAATACATATCATTCATTCTCTTACTAAGAGAAGCGAGCACGTCTTGGGGTACATTTCACTAACCCATTGACGACGATGTGGAACACGGTGGCCTTTTTTCCGCCAAGGAAGTCATGGATTACCGGTGGCTCACACCTCTTGCAGTTATATTGTTTGTAGGTAGGTCTAGTTTTTTCCATCATATTGATATTTTTCCATTTTTTTCACTCTGGGACCTGTAGGCTTCGTCGTACAAGAAAATGTTTATAATTGTTTACAAAGCAACCTTGCATCTCTTAATCACAAAACCTGCTCACGCCAAACTGTTGTGCAAAATCGCGTCGTCTCACAGCGTCGCCACACAAATTAGGCGTCGTTTCGACTGATTTACTGTTAGAATTCATGGAAGAACGAGTTTGTGCTTGTTAATTCACGCTGCCTTGAACACGTTCTTTCACGAATTTCTGATAATAATTAGCCAAAACGCGTGTTACAACTCATTCATAAACTTGTTGATCAAAAGTAGCAAAGCGTGCTCGCCGCTCTCAATCAGAGAATGAATGATATTTCCCATGCCGTCTGACGCTGTCATGTCCGCTGTAGTGGTTTCACTGTTTAGCGTGCCCATATAGTGCTTCCTGGTTTTGAATGATGAAGTCGTCAGTACCACATTTCTTCTTCCGTGTTGTATTCAAAAGTTGTTGGTACAATCTAGATATTAACGTATTAAGGCATAATCAATTTCTCGTTTTTGGAGGCCAAGAACAGGAAACACGATGGGATCTTCTACGCTTATAATAAGTGAAAATAGATGGAGGATACCTGCCTATCTCGCCTCTAGAACGCAAAATCCGTAACATCTTGCTTTGTTTTACAGACTTTTGCGTTTCAAACGCCATGAACTCCGTTTTAACCGGGCAAACTTGAATCCGAGAAAAATTTTTTATCCAGCTCGGTGCATCCTCTGCGCACGTGAAGCGCGTCTTAAACCAGGGCCCGGCACGGATATGGGCGGAACCCCGAAAAAAATTAATTATTGCTTGACCAAGCTTCAAGGGCAGGTTATCACACGATTAGCATGCTCCTTCGTTTCTTGCGAAGCGCGCGCGATCTAAAAGCAGCGCTAAATAAACAGACTTCTTATTTAGAGAGCAGACGCAATCAGATACCAAAATTGGACTGTTTACATAAAAAATATTCGCGGTAGAATTATGTAAAAACTTTTGAAATATGTAAAGTAATACCCTTTTCCAGAACCAGTCCGCTTCCAGACGGTCACCATATGTTCTGAGATCTTACGGAGCGAAATTTCTGTTACTTCATGTAAGTCTCGGATTTTTCACCATGAACGGATGCCCCGATCAAGGATATATCTCTAAGCATAAGGGCATTTTCATAGAGTTGCCTTTTCAGTGCTTTTGCCTTACTTTCTTTAAATCGCTTTGTTGGTTATCCGCTTCAATGCCAAACTCATGTGCGTCCGTAGTATTCAACTTCAATTTGATTTTCACTCTTATTTTTTTCCTCACAGACTGACTCTTTCCCATTTTCATCTTCGCTCAAATCAACAGGTTTCTTACAAGTGTCAAAGGGGACTTTGTGAATTTTTCCAAAGTCAGCGGGGACTTCATTTTCAAAAACTTCTGAAAACCGACTCTGCCGGGCCCTGGTCCTGACGTGGCAATCATATTGCTACGTGCGTATAGTGCATTTCTCAGAATTGTTCCTATATGAACCGTCAAAGTTCTGCTGATCATTCTAGCATGTCAGCTGTCAGCGCCTTAAATCGCTGAAGTTAACGTGTTAAAAGATCGAAGGGCAGTCTCGTTGACATGGGAACAATTCTGGGGGATGCACGATATGTACCCCTCCACAGATCGTGCTACCCTTGTGGCGTCGCTGACGTGCCACGTGTGACTAACACATTGGCAACGTTGGCAGCAACACGTTGGCAACATGAAGCAAAATGTTGGCGTGGCCAAAATGTTTTGCCAACATGTTGGGGCAGTTGCAGACATGTTGTTGCCACGTTGCCAACATGTTAGCCACACGTGGCAGGTCTGAGACGCAGACTAAGGGTAGCACGATCTGTGGAGGGGACTCTACTGTTATTTGTGCACGCCAAGTTCAGTGCGTTAGAGGAAAATGCTGGGTACGCGGACTGAGTTTGGAGCACTGCTATCCTTCGATTTCAGTTATCTTTGAAATCATCCTTTCGCGGTGCACGGTTTGTATAGTGACTTGATGGGGACGTTTAGTAAGCTGCCGACTCTCAGTCTTTCAGATCAGGCTAGTCGATGAATTGAAGAGCACACACTTGTTGTCCGAAGATCAAACGTATCTTGCCTCTCCCTTCGACCTGTCTTAAAGGCAGTGTGTCACCAGAATTTCGTTGTCGAGATTTTCGTATATTACAAGCCTATAGGACCCTATATAACACCTTAGGGGTTGAAACCGCACGATTTTCCAAAAAACCCCATTTTCTGGAGGCCCCGAGCAAGCACCGTGGACGAGCTGTACCCCCTGCGCTCCTCCACGGCAGGGCAGAGACGCAGAGTGGAGAGGTAGTCGTTTGAAACGTCGTCATGAAGACACTTTCGCAATTCGGTTCCACACAAGTTCTATTTCAATCTCCCACATTGTTCAATAAATGAGTCTTTTTGTGTGATGACAATACCCCATTTTTTCTTCATATGGTTATAACCAAGCTCTTCGTTTACTATGTTGTCACCTGAATATATTTCCAGTATATGAATGCCACTTGCTGTCTACTTTGCGTGACGAGTTTTCTGTTTTTTTCGGCTTGCATCATTACGCAGGCAAAAATGACAGCTATTTATCTTTCTGGCTAGTCTTCTTAGTGAGTGAGAGGTAATTTCACCTAAAAGTGAATCACGCCATATTTCCGCATAGTAAGGTAGAGATGTCATCTTTATTGCCTTACCTTATGAATGCTGACCGTTACTTTCTCGCGTCCTTTTCAAATAATTGACAGTTTTTTGGTAGTCAAATATAGGTGTTTTTTCTGAATTTCTGTATGTGATCATATTGTCGCTATACTTGGCTATTGAAGGTGTGGATCACTGTCTTACCGAAGCTAGATCGGCAAGAACATTATGATCAAGGTCCTTACGCCGTCATTTTTGCTCGAACTAGAGGGTTGACCAGCAGCTTAGTATGCTCGACCATGAAATGGAGCCACTCCCATTATCCTTGGCCACTTTTAGATTGAAGAAGAAACGAACAAGTTTGGAGAATTGTCGAAGATTCGAACTGTTTCTGTTATCGGAGGTGCTTCACGTGAAGACCGGGGAATGAAACTGCGCATGGGCGTCGAGGTACAGTTATAGTTTTGAGCGTTATCACGTACTTCGAGTATTGGCTTTTCATGTGGTGATTGCTACAACTGGACGTCTTCTCGACGTTCTGGAAAATAGATATCTTTTGCAAAACCAATGCTCATACGTAATTTTTGATGAGGCGGACCGAATGCTTGATATAGGTTTTGAACCCGAAATGCAAAAGGTCTGTAGAGTTGCTGTCATTAGATTTCTCTATTCTTTATTCAATGCAAAGTACTGGTAATTTTCAGGTCTTGGGATATTTGCCTGTATCTAATCAAAAGCCTGACACCGATGACATAGAGCATGAAGAAGCTCTGATGAATAACTTTGCGACAAGGGAGAAATATCGCCAGGTTATCCTATCTTCCTCGTTATCTTGTTTCTGAAATTTGCAATGTCAGTGATAATAGACATTCCTTGTGGAAGCTCCACTTTGAGCAAAAACATGTATCAGTTTTGTTTTTCAGCCACTAAAAGTTTAGTGAGGCAACGGTGTGTGGTCTTGAATTAGATAGCCCTACCCAGCAATTAGGAAGAATTCTTTGACCATGAAAAAAATTTCTTCTCACTTCAAGCGCTGCTGTCAGCACCCCTTCTATAGAAAAAATTTGAAACCAAGAAATAATTTTAGACTGTCATGTTCACTGCCACGATGTCACCTGCTATCGAGCGATTGGCTCGTGCTTATTTACGGCGTCCTGCAGTGGTTCACATCGGATCCGCTGGACGACCAACTGAAAGAGTGGAACAGGTAAGATTTGATTATCTTCATTGTCAATTTTTGTTATGCGAGTTTTGCAGATATCTGCGATAGATTAGCTGGGTACTGTATCTCTGTTTTAGATCGTTTACATGATAACAGAGGACAAAAAGAAGAAGAAGCTGGTTGAAGTGTTGGAATAACACTTCGAGCCTCCAATTATTATTTTTGTCAATCAGAAGAAGGTAAATAGCAATCTTGTTATAAATTATGTGATCTCTCAATGCCTGCATTTGTAGGGTGCTGACCTGCTCGCAAAGGGCTTGAGCAAATTGAATTTCAACCCTGTCGTACTTCATGGTGGCAAAGGTCAAGAAACGAGAGAGTACGCTCTGCAAGCCCTCAAAGACAAGACAAAGGACATTCTTGTTGCAACAGATGTTGCTGGCAGAGGTACCCTTCTTATGGCTTGATTCGCGCTGATAAGCCCACATCAGATGTCTAATCGTGGCATTTTTTTGTTAAACTAACTATATGATAGGATGGCATTATGCAGTACAGCTCTAGAAAGACTTTTTTAGCTGACTTGCACAGTCGAACGTAGGGTTAGAAAATTTATGCAGTCGCAGTCTCACAACTTTGTTTATTGTAAGGGTGTATCACACATAAGTGAGTCACATTATATATATTATTACTGCTGTTTTTCTTACCTCTTGGTGTACTACTGTGCCATTATAAACGAGAGAAATTCTTCTTATGTGGATCTCATGAGTATACTGCTTTAATTGCTGTTTCCTCTGCAACTCTTCATATCACAGCAGTAAGCGTTAGTCATGGTGCATATATCAGCAAAATGTGCCAACATGAAATTTTCGGAGATTTTTTTTGAATGAGGGATTTGTCTGTAATTATCGCTAGCTATCCGGTAATTTGAAAGAGAAAACCCTCTTTACCATGACCGCTTAGTCTCATCATCGAGATCGTAACATGATTTCACACTCCTGGTCGATTACATGTTCTATGTGCTGTTAGCCCCCCCCCCCCCTTTTTCCAAAGTTGTAGTTGACATGTTGGCTATATCTGAGTGATGCAAACTATTCTCTCTAGAAACCCTCGATCATCAACCATCAGCCATTAGCGAGAAGATTTATTGCTTACTTTTTGTTTTCAGGTATCGACATCAAAGATGTTTCGCTCGTGCTGAACTACGATATGGCTAAATCAATAGAAGACTATACTCATCGAATTGGCCGAACAGGTATTTTTTTGCTTTGTTTTAGCCGTCTCATCCTCACTGTTGTCAATCCAGAAACTTCCTCGTTATCTTTTACAATTTGCTCTTATGATTGCGAAACTGACTTTATCATCATAGTTTACTTCCGCCTTTATCTTATCATCCCTGATTTTCCTTACTGAACAAAGGCTCCTTTGAACTTGTTTGTAAGCTCCCTATCACTTGTCTCAGGCATTGCTTACGCTTTTTGTGAGAGAAGGCGAGGGATATTAGGAGCTCGAGGCGCTTTATCGAGCTGCCAAATCTGGCGAGTTTGCGGATCATGTGAACACATATGTCACTAAGGCTTGTGCTGCTAATGTGAGCATAAGGTGGTGTTTATGTAGGCAACCTGAGAGCGAGACGTTATGGCTAGAAGCATATAGCAGGAAGGTGTTAACTTTTGCGGTGGCACTAACGTGCCACCGCACACTAATGTGCCTTAGGCAGTGGGTGTGTGGTCTTGTATTAGGTAGCTCGACTCAGTATTTAGAAAGAGTTGTTTGACCATGGAAAATTTTTTTCTCATTCAAAGCGCTAACCACCCCTTGTATAAGAAAAATTTATACGAACAAATAATTTTAGTCTGTCATGTTCACTGCTACGATGTCACTTGCTATCGAGCGATTAGCTCGTGCTTATTTATGGCGTCCTGCGGTGGTTCACATCTGATCCGCTGGACGACCAACTGAAAGAGCGGAACAGGCAAGATTTGTTTATTTTTATCGTCAATTTTTGGTATGTGAGTTTTGCAGATATCTGCGATAGATTAGCTGGGTACTGTATCTCTGTTTTAGATCGTTTACATGATAACAGAGGACAAAAAGGAGAAGAAGCTGGTTGAAGTGTTGGAACAACACTTCGATCCTCCAATCAATATTTTTGTCAATCAAAAGAAGGTAGAATAATAATCTTCCTTGATAGATCTCTCTCGTGGACATAGCACACGGGTAGAAGTTCACCTGAAAAAAAAAATTTTTTTTTGTAAGTAACGAAGTTAGAAAGGACAGACCCTCTCACTCCGTTACCAAAGTCGCTTTTTTGGGAGTCACAGTCAATCACTGCGTAAGGTACTACTTTGACATTCCTTGCGTGCAGCGCGCGCTTGTTGATGGCCAGCAGTGCGGTCAGAGGTGAGGTAACGTAGCGGCCCGCGCGCCATGAATCCTTGGCGTACGGCTCACGCCCACTATATCTCACTGTCCGGCCCCGCGCACATGCAATTCTCACACGCTATAAGCGTAATGGGGACCTGCATGAGGTACGACGCTGTGATTAGGCTGCTCCGTCAGTGGATTTGCCTTGTCAGTTCTTGGTATTTGTAATTGCAGGAACATTGATGTCTGTTTCTACACAGGTTACCCCTCGATAGCGTCCCGGATCGGCACTGATTTTGATTTGAATTCATATTCAAATTTTCGAATTTTCTAAATTTTGGTTTTAACTTTTTGGAGTATGAAGTTGAGGATGCGCACAACATGAGAGAAGAGAAATGAAATTTTCGTGAAGGACTTATTCTTCGGTAGTTTGCGGTCGGAGCGCTGTTCATACCGTGCAGGCCATTCGCGCAGTGGCGTGCGCATTCATCGCTCGGTTCGCGCGCATTATAAAGCGCTACACGAGGAGCGCGCGCGCCGCACGCTTCAATGTCAGAGTAGGCGATAATGGGTTTAGTCTGTGTATTTGGTAACGGAGAAGACAGGAGTTTGTTACGTCGTGTCCATCATCTCGCCGTATGATGTTTGTCGCGATAGTTTCGTCGAAACGTATGACAAGTGGACTTCTTTCCTCCATAGGTGTTGTATGGGCGTCTTTTTCTTTAATTCACTTGTTCTTTCTTTGAACTTCCGCTTGATCCGTGTCCTGGATTCCACTACCCTTTCCCCGTTCAACTCAGCCTCTCGGAGAGCATTCAAATGTAAAGTAGCCATCTTTACATAAAGGGGGTAAGTCGTTCGTGGTCTAAAAATTCCTAAGTGTAGTTGGTTGTGGCCATTTTCTAAACACTCATATGGCAAAACTTACAAGAAAAGCTCTTTTGGACAGTAAAGTCTGTCAACAGAATTCTTTGTCTCACACTGGCTTGTGTCACCATAGGGGCTCGCGATCATGATATCATTTTGAAAAGTTGATTGGAGCACTATCTCTTTTAGTTTTTCGTGAGCTACACTTCCAGTGGAGATTGTTCGTTTCCCTCTCTCTTCATTCGGAGCTATCGGCTTGTGCAAGCACTTTTTTACTGGTCCCGTATTGCTATCCTGCAGATTATACCACCTAAAGTTTGTGTAAATTCGACAACAAGTTTACCTCCGTCCACTCATGAACATCGGCAACATGTTTCAAACAGCTGTTGAAAACATGCTTTATGCGGTCGCCACTTCCAGCTTCTGCTCCTTCTTTTATGGCAATGTATAGATGGGTCTTCAGATCATCCGCCCAGTCTCGTATACTCTCGCATTGACTCCGCATGGATGCCTACATCTCGTTTAAGTTATTTAGAGGAAAGATGCCACTAGGAGTTCAGTTCATACCGCCCTGAGTTGCTTCTCGAGTCGCCTAGCCAGATGCCAGGGATCCAAGTACCACCTTACGTTCTCACCAAATTCTGTGTTATAGTCCCCTATCTCCTTTTGGTACATAAGGTTACGGTCAGTTGACACTGAACGTATGGGAATACGTTGAGACCGGAACCATCGCAACATATTGTGGAACCCCAATTTTTCCATCAGTCCGCTCTTCCCACCTGTAATATAAATCCGATAAAGCTATCTTTCTCAGTCAGCCTGGTTATAACCTGTTTGACGGCGCTCCACTACTTCAGTGTGAATGCAGAGTTTTGTCTTCATGTCTACAGCCAAAACTTTGCAGAACTCTGCACTGAATCCCCTGGAGTCGTATGCTCCGTCTACCGCGATATCCCACGGTGTGGGCTCCCCTTCGCGCTGAAATAGCTTGGATTCAGGTCAGTACCGTGTGCGATGGTTCTTCACCTCGTATGCGGCTTTTATGCGCTGTAAAGTACTGTCCTGATGTTTCTGATAGACGGTGTTTATCGAGGGGCGCATTTCATAAAAAATTCGATTGAAGGTCGACTGGGAAGGAAGAGCTAGTCCAAACTCTCCCGCCCATTGTATGAGCTTCTGCAAGAATTTTTACCCTTTTTGCCAGAACACGTATGGAATGGTCATTACATTCATCCTGACACCGGTGGTGACCGCAGCAGTACATGTCAGGATGTTTCCAACGAACTGCTTGTCGTTTTTGCGAGCGCTCAGCTTATCTTGTCCTTCCCATCTCTTCTTTTCCGGTCTGGGACCTTCTGTCACGTAAACAATGATGGGACAGGAAGCCTTCCTCGTCAAGCGCATTCTTTTCGCGTTATTCTCAGAGCCAGACATGTTGATTTGAAGCAGCTCAAGAAGCTTTTTCCCTTGAACAAGGAAATAAGCGTCTAGTAAATGCGGGTCCGTCTCCTTCAGTAGAAGCTGGTCTTCTTCTTCATCATCTTCACTATCTGAACTCTCATCCCTTCCTGGTGAATACAAGGAACCAGTCTGAATATGAAATAAATGGAAGCTAAAGCTTATACGAATAAGGAATGGTTTTGTTTCGTTCTCAAACCGTGGCCTTGGAGGATGTTGAATCTCCTTTTTTAAGCAGCGGTGTGTTGAACGGGGACTGTTCTACATTCTCATGAGCGCGACCGGGAGTTGGCGGTTCCACTGCCTCCTCCTGGGGCTCCTCCATGATTGCCTGAATGCAGCAGTCATGGCGTCTTTTCTAAAACGCTGACTACCTCTAGTTCGGCCACCGCCTCTTGGTGAGATGGTGGGACAGTCCAGTAGCCCTTGCTGTTGAAGAATCTCTTCATGTAGAAGTTGAGGTAGTTGTTAACTTCTACGCTGCTCACCACGATATCATCCTGATAGAGGTTTTTCCGTCGAAAAAAGAAGCCATTTACAAGAGTAAAACTGACTGCAAAAAAGGTGATTGCAGTATTTAGACTGTGAAGCAGTTCCGCTGGTATTTCTTGCGCGTCGAGGTAGTATGTTCCATCCCTTCTACGGCACAATCGTCCTCCATTCAAAGTTGTTTCCGACAACAGAGATTGTGCCTAAGTGTGAATTTTTGGCTTTTTGAGTACACCTGAATACAACTTACAGTATTTATGAAATGAGTAACGCATAGGAACTTCTGTGTTTGTTTAAAGCTGGCAAAATATAGCTGCAGTAATTCCTGTGCGACGGATGAAAACATCCTCAAACTCGCTAAGAAAATAGCGTTGTGCGCTTGATTTTTAGAAGAGCGCGTGGTCAGACTCTGCTCCACTCTGTTACCGCAGATAAAGCAATTGTAGTATTTGAACATGGTTGCGAATATTGCGTCTGAAAAATTCTTGATGAGAAAACTGTAGTGGGTTTTACAGGTAATGAACAGGATATGTACTGTTTTCCTTCACAAATCGACGATTTAATAAATTTTTTATTGAAGGTAGATGAGTTTTATAACAACATCGGAATGATGCTTCGTCTAGCTTCCCAAAATCTCGCCTTCTGAGTGAGTTGTCGCATGCGTCGTTGAGAGGCGTTTGAAGGAATTCTGAAAAAAATAATTAGAATTAGGAAAAATGTGAACAATAACAAAAATAATTAAAAACAAAAAAATAGATTTAAAAATAAAATAGAAAATGAAAAACAACAAATTAAAAATTCAAAATAAATGAAAAAATAATAATAAAAAATAAATTGATTTCTTAATAATAATTCTTAATAATCTTCATTTCTCTACTTAGGTTGCAAATAATCAATAAATCGATAGAAGGACCCACTGAATCGTCGCAAAAAGTAGCCTATCTTCTGCGCCTGGCCTCATTTAAAGGGGAGCAAATTTCAGCCTCATCGGTTCACAAACAAAGGAGTCTATAAGCCACATACTTACATACTAACAAATTTACAGAGATTGAGTTTTATTCATACATAGATTTCCTTTGCGTTTTTCAAATTTATTTTTTTTTATTTATTTACTTTTTACTGTTCATTTTTGCTGATTTCAAAAACGCTTTTTCTTTTCGGGCTTTCTTCAAAAGTCTCAACGACGTTTTGGACACTAATTAAGGAACTAGAACTGTGGAAAACAAGGCGAAGACTCATCATTTCGATGGTGTGATAAAACTCATGTAAATTTCGATAAAAGTTCATCAAATGTAGGTTTGTGAAGGAAAGCAGTATGGATTCTGTTTATTACCTGTAAAAGCTAATATAATTTTCTCACCAAGATTTTCAGACGTGACCTCGCAAGTACGATCAAATATTACAACTGCTTTATCTGCGGTAATAGAGTTGAACAGTGTCTCACCACTGCCCTTACAAAAATCAAGCGTACAACGCTATTTTTCCAGCGAGTTTGAGGATGTTACACATTAAACACTGGAGCTATATTTTGCTAGCTTCAGACAAACCAAAAAGTTCCTATGCGTTACTCATCTCATTTCATAAATACTGTAAGTTGTATTCAGGTGTACTCAAAAAACCAAACATTTACACTTAGGCACATCTCTGTTGTCAGAAATAACTTTGAATGGTGGACGATTGTGCCGTAGAAAGGATGGAACATCGACGAGCAAGAAATACCAGCAGAACTGCTTTTCAATCTAAGTAGTGCAATCAGCTTTTTTGCAGCCAGTTTTACTCTTGTAAATGGCTTTTTCTTCGAGGGAAAAGACCAGGATGATATCGTGGTGGGCAGCGTAGAAGTCAACAACTACCTCAGCTTTTACAGGAAGAGAATCTTCAATAGCTACAAGGGCTACTGGACTGTGCCCCATCTCACAAAGAGGCGATGGCAGAACTAGAGGTATTCAGCTTTTTCGGAAAATGTCCTGACCTGCATTCAGGTAATCATGAAGGAGCCCTCGGAGGAGGCAGTGGAACCGCCAACTCCTGCTCGCGCTCATGAGAATGTAGAACAGTCTCTTCAACACAATGCTGCTCAAAAAAGAAGATTCAACATCCTCTAAGGTGACGGTTTGAGAACAAAACAAAACCACTGCTTATTCGTATAAGTTTTATTTCGATTTATTTCATATTCATACCGGTTCCTTGTATTCACCACTGGAAAGGGATGCAAGCTCAGATAGTGAAGATGATGAAAAAGATGACCAGCCTCCACTGAAAGAGACACCCCGCATCTCAAATGCATATTTCCTCGTTCGAAGGAAAAAGTTTTTGATTTTCTTTAAGTCAACATGCCTTGCGCTGATAACAGCGCAAAAAGCATGCGCTTTATAAGAAAGGCTTCTTGTCCCATCATTATTTATGTGACAGACGGTCCCAAGCCTGAAAGGAAGAGATGGGAAGGACAAGATAAGTTAAAAATCGCAAAACGACAAGCAGTTCGTTGACTGCTGCGGTTACCACAGGCGTCAGAACGAATGTATAATCATACCATAAGATTCTGGCAAAAAAGTACAAATTCTTGCAAAAATTCATACAATGGGCAAGAGAGTTTGGGCTAGCTATTCCTTCCCAGTCAACGTTCAATCGGATTTTTGACAAATACGCCCTTCGATAAACACCGTCTATTAGAGATATTAAGATAATACCTTACAGCGCATAAAAGCCGCATACGAGGTAAAGAATCATGACGGATATTTACCTGAATCCAAAATGCTTTTTTAGCGCGAAGGGGAGCACACACCGTGGTTTATCGCGGTGGACTGTGCATACGACTCCAAGGAATTTAGTGCAGAGTTTTGCAAAGTTTTGGTTGTAGATATTGAGGACGAAACTCTGCATTTACACTGAAGTAGTGGAGCGCATCAAACAGGTTATAATCGGACTGATTATAAACAATAGCTTTCTCAGATTTCATGTTATAAGTGGCAAGAGCGGATTTGATGGAATTGGGATTCCACAATATGTTGCGATGGTTCCGGTCTCAACGTATTCCCATACTTTCAGTGTCAACTGACGTAGGTATCAAAAGGAGGTAGGGGAGACGATACGGAATCTGGGAAGAACTAAGGTGGTACCTGGACCCTTGGCATCTGGCTAGGCGACTCGAAAAGCAACTCAGAAAGGTACGAACTGAACACCTAGTGCCATCTAATCTCTAGATAACTTAGATAAGATGTAGGCATCCATGCGGATTCAATGTGAATGTATAAGCGACTGGGCGGATGATTGAACACGCATTCATACACTACTATATAAGAAGGAGCAGAAGGTGGAAGTGGCGACAACATTAAGCATGTTTTCAGCAGCTGCTTAAAGCATGTTGCCGATGTTCATGAGCGGAAGGCGATAAATTAGTTGTAGACTTTACACAAACTTTAGGCAGTATAGCGTGCAGGATAGCCATACGGGACCAGTAAGAAAGTGCTTGCTCAAGCCGATAGCTCCGAATGAAGAGAGTGGAAAACGGACAATCTCCACTGGAAGTGCCGCTTACAAAAAGTTGAAAGAGATAGTGCTCCAATCGACTTTTCAGAATGATATCATGATTGCAAGCCAGTGTGTGACTAATAACTTCGTCGACAGACTCTACTGTCCAAAGGAGCTATTCTTACAAGTATTGCTACATAATTGTCTAGAAACTGACCAAAACAAACGGTTCTCAGAATTTTTCAAATTACGAACTTATCTCCTCTACGTAAACATGGCTAGGAGGGCGTTCAGGCTACTTTACACCTGCACGCCCTCAGAGATGTGAACTTCGACGGAGAAAGGGTGGAGGAGTCCAGGATACTGATCAAGAGGAAGTTTGAAGAGAGAACAAGTGAATTAAAAAAAGACGTTTCTCCAGCACATATAGAGGAAAGAAAAACAAATGACATAGTTATTGTATTATTATTGTAACTATTATAGTTATTGTATTATTGAAGTTATTGTAACTCCAACGGCTGCTGCCGCTCGCTATCCAGTTGGATACTGCTCCCGGCCAAAGCGGCATCGTGTAGATGATGTCTGAGAGTTTTTATTGTACTTCACCGAACTCTTCCTCATTTTATCTTATTCCAATTCTAACATTTCGTTCCTTTGTATTTGGCTACAATTCTAATCAATATTTCTCTTGCTTTATCTCTCTATCTCTTACAATTGTTGTGCTTTGAATATAAGTGAAATCTCAAAGTATTTTGTCATTTGCTGAAGTTGTGAAATAATCATATCAGGTGAAGTATAACAACACATCGGTTGGACAAAGTATAAATATTTACTTTACCATAATCAGATCAGAGTACGCTGACATAGGCAAACACGGTATGTTCGACATTGATTCTACAATGACACAATTAATAACAATGACATAAGATCTACAGAACCCTGTTTCTGGCAGGGGTTGTGAGCAAAGTAGGCAATCAAAGAATCCTTTGTTGATTGTGCCTTCTCATGGTAAAGTAATTTAGTCTAGCAGCGCTTTCAGGAATGTTGGATATAGTGAATTGCTCATATGAAACTCTAAAGATCCACATCAGAATCTCACGTGAAATAGGTCCCGGGCAAGCTTCGCGTGATTTCAGTAGAGACGCGATTTGGAAACGCGACATTTGCTCAAAAAATGGGGGCATAGTATCAGTACTCGAAAGTTAACGCTGCGCAATTAGTCAGTTTGGGTTGAATCGCGTGTAGTATGCCTGGAGCCACGTTTCTAATAAGAGGAATATTAACATTTTTAGTTAATGCCCCTCTCTTCCACTTTTGTACATATCAAAATCGAGTAAAGTGAAGGATGATACTACTCACCTTTTCTTTCTTCCAAAATGAAAATAGTCGAAAGCATCCCATCATTGCTTTTTGACGGTATTACCAGAAAGGCATAATTACAGACATGAACTTATGTCATTTGTTTTTTATGGACAACATACCGTTGTCGCGAGCCTCTCGGGCTGAATAATCCTTTCAGGGCGGGCCTTTGCGCAGTTGTGTATATACTTCTAAGTGTACCACGTTCATCTGGAAAGTATATATATGACCTTTTTAAAAAATGCTTTTGTCACAATAACGAAAAAATCACCTATGATTTTGACTGGTCCACGAACTCGTACGCTGGCTGCTCCTGTGCGATAGTTCTCCTTATCATAGCTTGAGTCACAACCAAAGCTACCCTGCATGCATGCTACGTGCAAAAGGTTTTTGTGCCGCTCTGTGTGGAGTGGAGCTTGTAGGTGTTGGAGAGTTGTAAGACAATTTGTGCCGAGGAGATCTTCCAGTGCAAACAGATGGAGTGTTGAATATTACATTCATATATGAGGTTTTCTGAACAACAAATGATGACATAAAGAAGCAGAATCGGTAACTGCGTAATTGGACCAACTTCAGCTGCTCTGTTGGTTGTTCTTTGTTGACCTCTCCCACCACCACGTTCTCGCTCATTATGTCGCCACATCGCATCAAAACGCTCACTGATGATGCTTCCAGATCGGAAACTTTGCGGGGATAGATAGACATCAGGACTATCGTCAAGATCCGAGAGATCAAGATTATGTTCAAGAGAAGCGTGGATTGTTGGAGATGCAGTTACACGTGATTCACCCTAAAGAAAGGTCTAAATTATATATATCTTTCGAAAGGAAACCAGAAAAGTAACGTAGTACACATATGACTGTTGCACATGAATCAAATAGATAATTTATAAGGAAAAATGAATCCAAAGTCTCATTGCTTTGCTACACATCTAGAACTAACCGTTTTCGGTCTGAGAGGGGGCAGTGCTATTTTCTTCTTACGTCCCTTCTGCTGTAGTAGCAGATAGTAAGTCGCGGTGAGGTAGTCAAACTTCCATTCCTAAATCATATTTTACTCCCCTCAAACCGAACCAAAAGACTTCAGAACACTGCATGCCGTCTGCGTGACAAGATGGAACTTGTGCTTCAAACTATTTAGATGCTTTGTTACTTGTCTAGTTAGTTGAAAAGATCAAAATGAGCTTGCTAGATATACGTGCGATCTAAAGACTCCGAAAGGACTCATCAGACTCGCAGAGAGCGCTGAAAAGCCCCCATAAACAAGCAGCGCTGAAACGCCTCTTTCAAGTGCAACGCGTTAGAGCTAATCACATATCTATTTCAACACCGAAACTAACTATCAAAAAGGTGCTGTCGGAAAACGCTCCACGCGAACGGGGAGCGTTTTCTGGGGCCTTTAGACGAAGTCTGACGTTCAGCTGCAGTGGTACTTTGTAGAGTACGAATAAAGCAAACGGTTAAAAAGAAACATTGATACCATAAACAACCTTGATCAGATCGGTCATCTCTGCGAGAGATTTTCTGTGATGAAAGGCTAATTCAGTGGCAACTTCTTCGTCAACTACGTTCCTCTGAAAAAAAAGACACATTTAGCATATCATGGTATATCATTTGTTTACATCATAAATGCTAGTCCACTTTAGCTTTTGACTGTACTTGTGGTTGATCCATGGATGGTCAAGTAGCTGTTTGACGGTGATACGATAACGAGGGCTGACCTAAAGCCATAGAAGCACAGTAGTGGCCATATTCACCAAAGAACCCAGTGGGTTGGGTTAACCCACGACATCGGTATTCATGTAGTGGGTTCGCGAAATCAGCAGTGCTCTTTGTGAATATCGTCCAACCCAGTGGCACTGTTTCCGCTTACTGAGTAGCGAAACCCAGTGGTTCGTTGATGAATACCGCCGCAGGAAGTCAATAGAGAGTTTTGGTTACCTGCAACATACTTCGAAGTAACGTGCGACTGCTAGGACTGAGCCACTTTGGCTCCTGGTATTGTCCTCTCTAAGAAAGTGAAGATAAAGAGTTCGCAAATACATGGGGACTAATGACGTGGGTGAAGATAGTCAAGTGACAACGCGAAGATGTTGGTCATACCGCAAATCTAATTGTTGCATTTTCCAGCTCATCAGTGGACTAGTAATTCTAGATTACTTATTCATTTCCAACTTACGGAAATCTTCCGGTGTAGAACTTGCATTGACTCGTCTTCGAAAGGTAGAGTTCCACATAGAAGAGCATAAAGTAGGACGCCCATAGACCAATTACCAGCTTCATTGCCGAGATACTCCTTTCCCTACAAAACACATACTTCAGCCACAAACTACAGAAAGTAATCTCGTAAAGGTAGCATGCTATAAGTCTTGAGAGATTGCAGAGTGGAGCAATACATGTAGAGGAATTCCACCTTCTCAAATTACTCTGGATACAGAATATTCATAGAAATATTAGGAAAAGAATGTTGTGTGAATGATACTAACATGAATCTTTATTTTTGGACAAAGTGCAAGATATGGTGCGCGACAGAGTTTCTCAAATGATTGGTCGGAGCGAAAAAAACATCGAACAAATTTAACTTTTCTCAAGAGATAGTAACTCAGCAAATTGGAAGATAATTCTTACAGCTATCACCTTGGGAGCGGCATAGGCAGGCGAGCCACAACGTGTATCCAGAGGTCGACAAAGCGAAGATGCCATAGCACATAACCCAAAGTCTATGACCTTTAGGTGGAGGTCCTCCGTCAAAAGTAAGTTCAGCCTAAGGTAAACTGTACAAATAAACACTCAAAATATAGTGAGAAACATACAGGCTTCAGATCCCTATGTGCATAACCCATGGAGTGGACATAAGCCATAGCTTGGACTAGTTGACGGAAAAAGTGACGAGCTTCTGATTCTTCAAGTCGCTCCTTCCTTACAATATAATCGAACATTTCACCTCCACTACAGTACTGAAACCGCGAATGGAGAAGTCGGTTCAAAAATAACCGTGCCTACAAAACTATAACTAGAGAAAGAGAAACAGACCTCCATTATGATATAATATTTATCTTCCGTCTCAATAAACTGATATAGCCGACAAATATTCTGATGCGACAAAGTCCTAAGTGCGTCAAGTTCTGTCGCAACTCGTGGAAGATCATCCTGTGTGTATGAAGCCAAAAATTTGAAAGAGAAAAAGACATGTGAGACTTACCCCTATAGCCTTCTTGTTGATGATTCTTATGGCAACTTTGAGGACGATCAACAAATGAGTAGCTAGTTTAACTTGGATAAAGCCTAAACGTGGCGCATTTAAATAAAATAACAAGAAAGTTATTAAAATTAACAAAGCAGTAAAATCACAATATGTGCTTATTCACTGCTAACGGAAGGTGAACTGTTTACTACGTATCTTCATCTGCAAACAGGATCTAAGAACTGTAAACATTGCTTCAATTTCAAAACTGAAATCTTCGACCAGCGTACTTGTGATGTTACATGGACAAGCTGAAGAGTTAGCGTTCAGTCGAACATCTGCAAAAAAGATACCAGTTTTCCCTCGACACCGAAAAAAACTACTCGTTTAATTTCAATGTTTTTGAAAGTATTGAGTACACAGAAAGCAGAAACGTAGGACTATGCAGAGAACTGAAAATAGAAAACAAGAATGTCAAAAAATCTGAAGAGTTAGCGTTCAGTCGAACATCTGCAAAAAAGATACCAGTTTTCCCTCGACACCGAAAAAAACTACTCGTTTAATTTCAATGTTTTTGAAAGTATTGAGTACACAGAAAGCAGAAACGTAGGACTATGCAGAGAACTGAAAATAAAAAACAAGAACGTCAAAAAATCCAAAAGTGCCCAAGATTCCTCCAAACAATGCGCCACACGACAGGCGGCGGGTCAACTCGTCCGACGCGAGCGAGACTGCCGCGCGCGAGCGGAATCAAGCGGGGTTTTCTCAACGGGGAGGCCACCGATTTGGCTGCTAATTGGGGAATTGCTTAGCTAGGCAGCCCGCTACTTTCATGTGTAGTTCTCCCAAAAACGGAGAATTTGCTGGCACACTGCCTTTAATGGAAGATGAGCTTTGGAGAGGTTGAAATATCGAACTGTGAATCTTAGAATATTTTGTGAGCAAGGACACCTTATCATTTAAAATCTTTGTTGGCTGTTTTTCAAAGAAAAAAGCTTCGATTTATCATTTCCAAAAACTGTTTGCGTCTTCGGTTTCCTTGCGCATTTAAGCTGGGAAACATGGCAATTTGGCGCAAATCACAAAGCCTTCATTTCGCATTATTGCTGACTTGAAGTGGTCAAAGTTCCAGGCCAAAACGAATGGACAAATTTTTAAAGCCCTAGAAAGCATTCGACTTTTACATATTTGTTCAGTCGCTTTATCCCAGTTGAGGTGTCGGACTGCTGTACTTACTACATTCATATTCATATGTCACAAAGCATCGAATAGGGCCTCAACTTGTGTTCAATGCGGCATAGCTCATCTACAGTCGAGTAGATTTTTCGCTTAATATAGTGTGCTTGCACTGTGGGTGAGATGCGGTAAATTTGCGCGCGTAGAACTAGCTACGTCGGTGACGCCTTCCAATCGCGCGCAGAATACCGGCATTACTGGCGTCGCTAATTATTTACGCGCAAATATTACCGCATTTTACCTACAGTGCGAGCACACTATATTGACACGTATACGACAACGCGAATTTTTAGTTGTCTACCTTGTGGGACAATGCCTTCCACGAATAAGTCGAAAAATTTGAGCTAAAATCATGCAGATCATGATCTACAGCATCCTATACAAATTCTTAAAAGCAGCCAAGAAACGTCAGGGTATCCTCTAAGATCAGGGCGTAAAAGACTTCTTGAAAGATTGTACCCAATAATTGTACCATTTTAACAAAATTTAAGCCATGACCCACCATATGGGTCACATTGTCCCACGTGGCAGTCATTGCATGACCCACCATGTGGGTCACGTTGTGATCAATGTGTTAAGCGGAAAATCTACCTGACTGTAACTGTATGTGATCGCAATTTTAGACGAAGAAAACAGCGCCTTAGTGTGTAAGACGTTCAAAATTAGGTTGCGGACGGCGCCGTGTTAAATGATGCTTCTATTAGGTTGGCTCGAAAGTTCTGGGACATTTTCGAACTAGATCTGCTATTTCTCGAAACTTAACGCATATGCATTAGGTAGAGGCACCATTCGATAGAGCAAAGCAAGCTCTACAAAATGGTTTGCAAAAGTTCGCACCAGCTTCGACCCACCGTAAGTTTGCACCCAAAATCTGAGTCGTGCTAAAATTCAAAAAATCGCGAAAAATTCATATCACTGTTCAAACAAATCCTACGGATCTCCAACTTGCTCACAAAAATTGCACACTACATCAAACACTCATACGCACCGTTGATGTGTTTTTTTCTCATCTAGAAATCGAGAAGATCAAAATTTTCTTGTTTTCACAAAAACGAAGCTATGCTGTTCCCACTCATGTAATTATATAGTACAAGCCCTTAGAAGTATAATCGTAATTTTTCAGCTTTCTACAGGCTCTAGTTCCCGAAAATTACCGAATTGAGCTCTCCTCACTTGGGCTTTCCATGCTAAATTCAATATTTTTCGACAACTAGGGCTTACGGAAAGCTGAAAAATTACGGTTATACTTCTAAGGGCTTGTACTATATGATTACATGAGTGGGAACAGCACAGCTTCGTTTTTGTAAAAACAAGAAAATTTTCATTTTCTTGATTTATAGATGAGGAAGAAACACAGCAACGGTGCATATGAGTGTTTGATGTAGTGTGCAATTTTTCTGAGCAAGTTGGAGATCCGTAGGATTTGTTTGAACAAAGATATGAATTTTTCGCGATTTTTTGAATTTTAGTACGACTCAGATTTTGGGTGCAAACTTACGGTGGGTCGAAGCTGGTGCAAACTTTTGCACACCAACTTGTAAAGCTTGCTTTGCTCTATCGAATGGTGCCTCCACCTAATGCATATGCGTTAAGTTTCGAGAAATAGCAGATCTAGTTCGAAAATGTCCCAGAACTTTCGAGCCAACCTAATAATTGAAGTTCGTTTTGTTAACAACAGCGCCCGCCCTCATTGCTCCTGATCAGAGCATCACAGATTTTTTCCATAACTAACAACCTTTGTCAAGTTCCTATCGTGAAATGCTCCCTAGCTCTTCCGCTCTTCAAAAGTGCTGCATGTCGCTGCTGTCAAATTCCATCTACAGCAGCGCAGTAAATCCAAGTCCACTCTGGTTGCTAGGAAAAACTGTTCAAGTTCTAACTTTTGAACTTTTGCGGCATGCAAAGTTTGTTATCAGCTTTATTCCGGCCTCACGTTTCAATGGGCTCGTCGTCCTCAGAGTTCCTCTCACCACCGCTGTATGCGATGTCCGCCGGAAGTAACCAGCGAACTCTGTCACGTAAGGGCGACACCATAACAAACCTTGTATGGCACGACAGAATTGAAAAGCTACAACAATGGCAAGGTTCAAAGAACATGGAACATGGAAATTATTCAAGTTCTATTTGTTAGTTCTATAAATGCCGAGAGTGAGCTCACCTTTTACCGCAGTTCGCAATGTAAGGTCAGAAAGCTTACCTTCGTCGCATTTGGTGACTGCTGGTGGAGCATGAAACAACATTCAATATCAAAGAGTGCGATTTGAGCAAAGCAGACTGTAAGATGCAGGTGACCCTTCAACCCGAATCTCCTCAGAAGTGCTCTTCTGATTATGTTGGCTGAAATATGTAGCAATAGAATTTCAAACTGAGCCATAACGTCATCATTCCATCTCCTTAGAGCTGTTCAGAACAGCATAGTAAACTATTAATAAAAGATAATTTGTATTTACTACACCTTTACTCCGTTTCGTTCCTTCCCTTAGACGAAGTTTGACTTGATTACTGGATCTTCCCCGGAACTCCTCTGTAAGGAAGGAAGATCCAGTATCAAGTAGAAAGTTTGTATTTAGAAAATTTTATTATGGTTAATTAGAATATATAAAATAGCATGACTTACTTCTTAATTTCGTGGTTTCCACTATAAAGCCGCTCCGAAAGTTGTAAATAGATAAATGAAATTACCAAATCATTGTATCAAGCTATTATTGTTTATATTGCTTATTATTAATTCATATTTTCATTTTTATAGACTTTGTGTTTTTTCGGTTGGATAACTGTAATCATTATGTATAATATCTGTTATACTTGTAATATCTCAGTTAAAAGTTCATTTTTTGTTTTTCGTACAATTTATATTCATATAAAATAAATTTATATCTATTTATGCATTTAAATATACTTGATGAGATAGTGTATGAATCATTTTGGTTAGTTAGAAGTGTTAATTTGAGTTGTGAAATTTTGTTGATGAAATCATGAGTAAACTACATGTACGTGCTATTCTTAATGTTTCAGTATATCTTGTAGCTTTTTTAATGTTATTAGCAATATTACAAGAGGAGTGTATGAATTGTTTTACAGAAAATTTGAAATCATCTGTTTTGTTGCATAGTTTGGTTACTATTTTATTATTTCTTATTTCTATGTGAAGATCTAAATAGTGACATTTATATTGATTTTCATGAGTTGATTCTATAGTAAGTGTATCTTTATAAACCTTTCCAATTATATTTTGTATAGCATGTTTTTCCATATTATGTTTAATTAATAAGTCATACATGTATCTATATGGAATAAATCGTTTGTCATTTGTAATATTATTTATTGAGTATATGTATTCTAGCCAGGAAAGTGCAAGATCTGCTAGAAGAGGGGTGAAGTTGCCTCCGTGAGGTACTCCCACTTTTTGTTTCAATATATATGTGATGAATTTACAAAAACTATTATCGATTATATTAGGTTGTCTCATAATTAATGCACGTTTTTATTTGCTTGCTTTAACAAAGCAAACAGACTCAACCCAACAAAGGGTAAGGGGTACTGTTCGATAGAGCAAAGCAACCTCTACAAGATGGCGCTCATGCCTTTGCGCCATGCTCGATCCACGGAGGGTTCGAACTCAAAATCTAAAGATTTCCAAATGCCCAAAAAATCGAAAAAAAATCAGATCTTCGTCCAAATAATTTCTACGGACCTCCCACTCGCTCACATCAATACTATCGATATCTGATATCCATATGTGCAATTGCCGTATTTTTTCCTTGACTAGAAACTGAGAAAACGAAAATTTTCGTGTTTTTCTAAAAGCAATGCTGAGCCGTTTTTGCATATGTAGTTCTATACTACAAGCCTAGGTAAGCATAACTGTAGGTTTTCAGCCTATTTCGAGCGGTACTTTCCGGGAAATGTCGATTTTAGCACTGAAACTGAAACGAAAAAATCCGAATTCGTTATTTTTCGAAAACTACCGCTTGGAATGGGCTGAAAATCTACAGCTATGCTTAACTAGGCTTGTAATATAGAACTACATATGCAAAAACGGCTCAGCATTGCATTGAGAAAATCAGGGAAATTTTCGTTTTCTCAGTATCTAGTCAAGGAAAAAATACGGCAATCGCACATATGGATATCAGGTATCGATAGTATTGATGTGAGCGAGTGGGAGGTCCGTAGAAATTATTTGGACGAAGATCTGATTTTTTTCGATTTTTTGGGCATTTGGAAATCTTCAGATTTTGATTTCGAACTTTCAGCGGATCGAGCGTGGCGCAAAGATATGGGTGCCATCTTGTAGAGCTTGCTTTGCTCTATTGAACAGTACCCCTTACCCTTTGTTGGGTTGAGTCTGGTTGCTTTGTTAAGGCAAGCAAATAAAAACGTGCATTAATTATGAGACAACCTAATATAATCTGTTAAGTAAAGTAAGTCTACAACGGAATAAAATTTTGTGTTTGGATTTATATTTATTGTGTTATCTGTATAATAGATTTTATTTTCTTTATGTATGATATATTTTTTACCAGCGTTTTTGAAGCATAATTTAAGTATTTCACCTATATTGATGTTGATTATATTGTGTGGTAAAGTGGTAAACATATTCGTAAAGTCTACTGAAAAGTTTTTATTATTCATGTTGATATTCGTAAGATTATCGCTGATATTAATGTTATTAGGTTGTAACAAAATTAATGCAGGTTTTGAATTCCAACCGCAATAAGTCATACATTTCTCATTTCTAAGTACAGGGTTGGCCATAATTATAGCGACAAGACTTACTGCAGTTAGCGTATTATTCTATCGCGCACATAGCGCGCCAGTTTTATCGATTTTTCAATCTCATCATTTTTTCTAACTCTTGTTAAAATTTGGTTAAATTTGGTCCATTTATAGTGAAACGGTGAAGCCTTCTCCTGACCGTTCCGCTATCCTTCGTCTGCACAAAGCCGGCCGCCCACCCGCCACGATCGTTATGTAAGCACCTCGGCATCCACCGCAGCGTTGTGTATCGCACACTCCAACGTTATCGAGACCTTGGTGGACTCCAAGACCGCCGAAGAAGTGGAAGACCTCGTACTGCTCGCACGCCGAAGGTCGTCGAGGGGCCGTCCGAAGGTCGTCCCGGCCGTCATTCGTCGACCCTGGCGTCAAAATCAATAAAGATTACTACCTGAAGACGATTTTGGAAGTGCTCTACTCCCGCGGGCGAATTCTCACTTCAACGGCCGCCCTTGGACATTCCAGCAAAATTCGGCGCCCGCCCACAAGGCCAAGGTCGTCCAAGCGTGGTGCAAGAGCGAACTACCCGACTTCATCCCAGCAGAAGAATGGCCGGCATCGTCACCGGATTTGAGCCCACTGGACTACATCTTGTGTACCTTGAAAGGTACCTACCTACCTTGAAAGCAAGGCCTGCGCCACTCTCCACCCCAATTTGGATTCTCTGAAGGCAGTGCTCATCCGAGAATGGGACGAGGCGAGGCACTCCTGCGTCCGGTCATCGATGCCTTTCCCAAGCGACTTCGCCTTGTCGTCCGTGCCAAAAATGCCCGAATCGAGAAGTAACTTATGATTGTTAATGTACTAGTTGTTGCTTAATAAATGTTATGTTCATGACTCGTTTGCACTTTTCCTTTCTGTGATATAAGGTGAAAACCTTGTCGCTATATTTATGGCCAACCCTGTAGGTTGCAAAATACCATTCCATAGAACAAAGCAAGCTCTACAAGATGGCTATCTTGTTTTAGCAACAGCTTTGAATCACCACGAGTTTCGAGCCAAAAACTAAAAAGATTCAACTGTCCGAAAAAATGAGAAAAATCGTAACTCACAAGGGAACCGTGTCGAGTCGAAGTGGCCTTTCCAGATGAGACCCACACTGCGTTGAAGAGCATTAATCGATGATATCATATCTGCTTTTTAAATCTGCCAAGCGCCTCTGGACGCCGAGATATGCTCGTTTTTCAGGCCATGAACTTGAACGCAAAACTGGAGCAAAATCCCAAATTTGCTCAAATGGTCCAGTGACAAGTATCAGAGCTGTTTATGCAATGTATACATTTTATTTAATATGCTAATACTTAACATTGCTTTATCTGAGCGCTGGAAAGATTGTAACAATCAATTTTACCTATTTCTGCATTCATTTTTCGTTCCGAAGAACGGTCATAACTCGGCGTCCAGAGGCGCTTGGCAGATTTGGAAGGCAGATTTGGAATCACCATTTAACACTTTTTAAAGCAGTATAAGTCTCATCTGGAAAGGCCACTTCGACTCGACACGGTTCCCTTGTCAGTTTTTTAAAAACCTACAAAAATTCTAACTTGCTCACTATACACTATTCGCATAAGACATCTATATACGCCTTTGCCGTATTTTTTCTCTGTTAGAAATCAAGTAAACGGAAATTTTCGTGCATTTGCCAAAGTGTTGCTGTGCCGTTCCCACATAAGTGATTGTATACTACAAATCTGTAGAAGTAAAAACGTAAAATTTCAGCTCTCTACAAGCTTTAGTTCTCGAGAAACTTGAATTTTAGCTTGGACCATCTGACTAGGGAAAACTGTATTCGATATAACTTGAGAATTAAAGATTGTAGGAAGCTGAAAATGTGCGTTAGTACTTCCATAGGTCTGTAGTATGCAACTACCTATGTGGAAGGGGCACAACATCACTTTGGCAAACGCACGAAAATTTCCGTTTTCTTGATTTCTAACAGAGAAAAAGATACGGCAAAGGCGTATATAGATGTCTTATGCGAATAGTGTTTACGTGAGCAAGTTAGAATTTTTTGTAGGTTTTTTATGAACTGAGTTACGATTTTTCTCAATTTTTCGGACAGTTGAATCTTTTTAGTTTTTGGCTCGAAACTCGTGGTGGATCAGAGCTGTTGCTAACAAGATTGCCACCTTGTAGAGCTTGCTTTGTTCTATCGAATGGTGTTTTGCAACCTACTTAGAAATGAGAAGTGTATGACTTATTGCAATTGGAATTCAAAAACCTGCATTAATTTTGTTACAACCTAATAGTTTTTGAAATGTGATTTAATAAATGTGAATATTTGTTTAGTTCTATCGCTAGAGGTTTGGCGCTACTATGTGTTGCACCTGTAATGAATCTGAATTTAGTAGGAGTTTTGTGTAGTTTTGGTAAACAATTTATTAATAGTATATTGTTGACATCTTGTGGTTGGAGTTTATTATCTGAACAGAAATTTTTATGTTTTTGAATTATATTGCTAATTTGTTCTTTATTATATTAGGTCGTTTCAAAAGTAATTTCGCTTTTTTCAAACGGGCACCACATTTGAAGGAACAAAGCTTTCTAAGAGATCCTGGAAGCATTAGATGCAGAATTTCATTCTCTTTTTCATGGTTATGAAATCGTTGCAAAACAGTCAATGAGCTTTCAGAAAATAACCAAAATCTGCGACCCATGCTTTTTGAGATGATCAAGTTTCACGATTTTTTAAAACTTTCATATCAATCCTCAGGAGGAGTTCAAGTAACGCCTTCAAAGAGCAAACCCTACAGAATGCAAAACTACTTTTTTTTCCTTTCCATAGCTTGTCCTACATTTTAAACAGAATTTTAACTGGTGCTACCGATTTCCATACTTGGGCAGCTAAATCCTTGTAGAACATCAAAAGAAGAGCAGCTCGCGCACTATTCGATGCAGCATTTTCTCCTCTTTCTAATAGGTGTTTTTTGTTTCCGATTCGTTTAGTTTCCGGGGGGGGGGGAATCATCAAAACTCATTTCTTTAGCGAGCCCCAGGCTGTATCCGAAAAACTCGAAATTTGATATTTCGAACCCGCAAACTCTCATTTGCTTTATAAAATCAATATTAAATCATATATCATTTTGAGAGCTTGGAACTCCGAGTAAGTACTGATGTTTGATGCGATTGTGACTGAGGTGGGCCTGCCAAAATCCGATGGTTCTGTTAAAAAATCTTATAAGAAATTACGGCGAGCTACGAGAAGGAGAAAAAAGTAGTACTGTATTCTGTAAGGCTTACTCTATTTAATATTTACTTGAACTCCTTCTGAGGACTGATACGAAAGTTTTAAATAATCGTGAAACTTGACCATCTCAAAAAGCATGGGTCACAGATTTTGATTATTTTCTGAAAGCACATTGACTGTTTTGCAACATTTTCATAATTATTAGAAAGGGAATGAAATTCTGCATCTAATGCTTCCAAGTTCTCTTAGAAACTTTTGTTCCATCAAATGTGGCGCAAGTTTGAAAAAAGCAAAATTACTTTTGAAACGACCTAATATATTAGGTCGGTGCAAAAGTTTTGTCAGTTTTTTCAATCTATCGGCAAACACGTTAGAATAAAGATAAACTAATAATTCAAAATGAATCCGATGCAGAATTTCTTCGTCTTTCCAGCAGTTGAACTCCCATTGTGTTTCGTTGCGAGAATGACGAGATATTTGCTGGAAATTATAACCACTCGTTTTTACCATGTTCAACTTTCGCTAATTTTCAAAATTTTTGTATGAGACTTTCGGAGGAGCCCCAATAACCAGCAGATAGTGTAAACCTTTTGCTAACGATGCAATTTTTTTCTTCTTTTTAGCTGCTTTTTCAGATTTTTGCTAAATAATTTTCTAAAAGTCTTGTGTTTTGGCAAAATACTATAACCTGTTATCGAACCAAACACTGCAAAACTTGTAGAAAATTGAGGTTTCAACACATGATTATTCGTATCATTACAAAGTTAATGAGCGATATTCGCTTCAAATTATGAAGATTTAAAAAATGGGTTTCATCAGTGCGCACTCCTGAAATTGACAAATACTGCGATTTTCTTTACAAATTTCGCTTGTCTTGGCAAAAAAAACAAGTGTTAGAAAGAGGAGAAAATCTGCATCGAATGGTGACTGAAGTGTTAAACATTTTATGTTCTACGAGGTCAAAAAAGGGTGAATGTAAAATTTGGTCACTTCAAAAAATAAATCGTAGAAATTCTGAGAGACAAGCTGTTGAGCTGCGAAAAATTGCCTCTGTTGGCAAAAGGTTTACACTATCTGATGGTTATTGGGGCTCCTCCGAAAGTCTCATACAAAGATTTTGAAAATTAGCGAAAGTTGGACATGGTAAAAATGAGTGGTTCCAACTTTCAGCAAACTTCTCATCATTGTCGCAACGAAGCGCAATGTAAGTCTAGCAGCTGGAAAGAAGAAAAAATTTTGTATTGGATACATTTTGAAGCGTTTGTTTATCTTTATTACAGCGTGTTTGCCCATGGACTGAAAAAACTGACAAAACTTTTGCACCGACCTAATATTAGGTTGTCCCGAAAGTTTTGTCGGTTTTTTCAAACTACTATAAAACCATGCACAGTGAAGACCTGAATGAGTTTCAACATGCATTCGATGCAGTTTTTCCTTCTCTTTCTTATGGTTATATTTAAGAGCCAAGATCCTGTATGTTTTTTTAATAATTGCCACAAATCTTCACTCGTCATTTTTATCTGCTCAAAGTTAGGCTAATTTTTAAAAATTACATTCCAAAGTTTTGGAAAGAATTAAGCATGGCACAAATAGAACAATTCTCGTGCTATACGGTAATATTTTTAGATTCTCCTAAATTGCTGTTTCTAGCTTCAAAGAATTATTTTTTCGGAAGTCTCAATTTCTGGCAAAACCATGGAATACGCAACTGCGGCAAAAACATGAAAGCTTTTGGAATTTTTGTGAATTGAAACTTGATTGCTAATAAACATTATTTAGCAACATAACCAAGTTTAATTTGCTTTGAAAAATCAGCTTTTTGGAATTTTCGGTAACCTTACGTGGTAGACGTAATCAAAAAGCCGTGGTTTTTTTTTGAATAAATAATTATTTAGGACTTGGTAAACGTGACCCATGTAATCTAAAATAAGTATAATGTAGCCGAAGAATGGTTTTACATAACAGTTATTGGCGCTTTTCGAAAGTAGCAGAAGAAAAATTTCTAAAATTCAGAAAAGTTTGGCGTTACTGTTGAGCTGCTCAAAAAGCCACGACGATAACATTGCGAAGACAGGGTAGGTCAGAGAGCAAATATAGCTGTAAGAAAGAGGATGAAAATCTGAATCAGATAATACTTAGACCTTCCATGAATTGGTGTTCTGTGGGTTTTAGTGAGCGACGGAAAAAACCGACAAAACTTTTGGAACAACCTAATATATCACATATTGCACATTTAGTGAAGCATTTTGATGCTGTGTTATTATAACCAAAATTATCTATAATGTAAATGTTATTTACCCTACTTTTATGGACTTGTATTAGTTTAAAGTAATCATGAACGTCGTAAGGTATAGTTTTTTTTTTGAACCAATCTGATAAGCTACCCTAGTAGCAGGCCCTTACTCCCAGGGTGTTGGGTGAATGTGATTTTGCAGGGCTGCTGCTGGGTTCACGACAAACCCATTATGTTTAATGAATTTTTAAAAGGTTATGTGAGTGAATAAACGAGATCCATGGAGTTACAGGAGGAGTATCCCCCTAGTCCTCACTCGCGCTTGTATTACCCATCATGGAATCTCCCTATTTTTAATGAACAAGAGGTATGGCCCTCTTATCAAAGATTGTTTATGCATCTATAAGTAACTATAGTCTTACGACTAAAGAAAAGGAAAGAAAGGAAAGAAAAGAAAAGAAAAGAATGAAAATTAGAGTGATGTTTTTAATTAACCTAGACGGTTGTACTTACCTAATTTAATTACAGAAAAAAAGAGAAGAAAACTTATGTTAAGAGCTTTTCTGGGTAGAATAGTAAGGTAAACATTAATTAATTTGTTTTTGGTTTCTTTTATTGTATTTTAATGCTATATATTTATAAATTTCTTTTATTGTATGTTAAGAAGATATACATGCTATTGTATTTAGGTTGGTTGTTTATATTTGAATCAATGTCTTAGTTAAAAAGAATCGGAGAAAATTTCATTTGTTATGGTTTTAGACCAATTTGTTTGTGTATTCCATAAAAATGAAATGATAATTAGGAACTTCATTGATAATAGATGGAAGTTAGGTAGTGTGTTTAATTTATTTTTGTCTTCGCGTTGAGATGGTGGGTTATGTAAATTCATTTCACCCACATCTTACAACTGTACAAGATCCTGCACCCCAATAGCTCCAGGCTAAAACTTGGAATATGCTTGTGTTCAAGCACAAATTTTTTTAAGTAACTGACTTGCAATGCGGCGTAGTACTTCCACAGTTCTCGAACAACTCGCGTACCTTCTGAATAAGCTTGACTGCTACCACTTGCCCTTACTATCAATACGTGCTTGTTCACAGAGAGCGCAGTTGCTCTCAAGCTTTATCCAGCAGCAAAGTATCTCTTCTTCAACATCGATGCGTTGAAACGCTTCTTACTTCGAAGCTTTGCTATGACGGACTTAGGTTGTTTTCACCATGATGTTTGATAGTCAGTCTGAGACATTGCTATGATGGAATAGTTCTGTGAGAGCACTCTCCACATCTAAATTGGGCTAAGTTCCCAGTTTCATATATATATATCATTTCATAATTGCAAAATTTTTTATACGATTATTAACTCAATTTTACTTTTTGTATAGAATTTTTGAAATATATCAGTAATCTTATAGGTTGTTATAAGTATGTGATTTAAACTTTGAGTTTTAAGATGGCTCATGCGGATAATGAAATTGTGGAGAAAAAATTAAAAGTGTACCAGAAACAGAATAATCGTCGAGTCGCTTTAGAGTGGATTAGAATTACTGGCCTTGAAAATCCTTATCGTTAAAAAATGGATAAGCTTTCAAAGGATTTTGCAGAAGATATTTTAAGGTAGGGTTTAATTTAATATTTTTTATTAATTAATTCATTTAGAGTGCCGGAGGATTTAAAAGATTACTTTAGTTGGCCAGCTCCTGCTGGTAAAACTAATGCTGGTAAAACTAAGTTGTAACAGAATTAATCAGGCTTTCCAAATTGAGCTCGGATACTATAACTTTTTTACAGAAATCGCCAATCCGTTCCCAATAAAGATTACTGCAATCAGCAAGCCTTTGGCTTTTTTACGCACTACCACATCATTCTACAGTCGCTTCATTTCATATGATTATGTGTGTCATTGCACACACGGTTCACCTTTGGCGTCCCATTATGGATTCGTGGGAGAAACAAGCCTTCAGGTAAGTGTTTCCAAGGTGTTCTTAGCATTTTCTTTCTTTTTTACTAGTCGCCTCAAATTGACGATAACAATCGGTAAGTCTCTTGCGTTTTCGCGATTGCAAATTTAGGAGAGGACGCCAAAGTGGACTGTGTGTGCAATGGCACGCATGATCATATGAAATGAAGAGACTGTAGCTTCACTGAGAAAAACTTCATGGCCCGAAGACTGCCAAAATTTTTGAAAAACCTTCAGTTTGAGAACTCACTATACAATGTAGTAAAATGGTATAAACTTCATTCACTGTGTAGACAATAGTCGGTTGTGCAGCAGCGTTAAAGTTGATCTTCACGAAAAAATTTTCCTGGAAAACATTGCAAAAAATTGCAATCGCTCATTCTTCACAAGTGCTCTAAAAAGACGAAAAGGCGCTTTTTTGCTGTTTTTTGATTCTTGCCGCCAAAGAGAATAACAGTTCCCACTTTTTTGCTATCAAGTGTGCTATGTCTATTCTTTGTGGGCTGTGCGAAAGCTCGGCAATTGCTTCGCAAATGGGATTTCTATACGCCGCAATGGCTGTAGCGGTTGTTTGGGTTTAAAAGAAGTTTCTCAGTCTGGAAATGTTTAAGAAATTTGCTTCAATGTGCATATTGTAGCAGACAACAAACAAACATTGCGCCTGTTTGCAAAAAATTCTGATTTTGGGCGGCTGACTTAGAGCAAAAAGTGTAGAAAGAAAAAAATTTCAAGGTTTAGTCTCTTGATTTCAAAAGCACGCAAATTCGAGATGAACCCAGTCCTTCTAAAACGCATGAGAAACTAGTGGAAGAGTGCTTCCAGATAATATGCATAGTATTCTATGACAGTGGAATTTTGTTTTGAACCAGCACTTCAAAATAGAGGTGTGAAAAACCTGCATTGGTTCTGTTACAACCTAACATCACACTTCTCAATGCAATGATGGCATTCACTCAGTTCACGAAAAACTAATTTTTTCGACTCTCGCGAATCATCTCATCGTCTATACTGGTGTCCCAAAACAGATCACACAAAAAGCCGCGTTCGTGTTTTCGGAGTTATTTTTGCTTATGCACAATAGTCTCGAACATAGCATCTTTTATTGCAGTGCATGCAAGGAATCCGATGTACTAGTATAAATTTCATTGACTAGAACTCGCAAAAAATAAGAAACATCCCAAAAAATCTTCGAGTGAGTGGCTGATGCCACGCACCTTCGTTCATTCGTTTGCCCTCCAAACGGAAATCCTAAGACCGCCACTGCTATTTTTCACGACTAATTGTGAAAACATTACAATACTTTCCTGTTAAGTAAGCATTTTGAAGAACATGATGGAGTATCAAGGGAATTGCACATTTCAGTTAGCAGGATGTACGCCGGGCCGCTGCCCTTACTCGTTCTTGCAGTTGATGCCTAATGGTACAATTATTCTTGGCTGTTAGAACTGCTCATCCGAGTTCGTTCGGCATGTGACTTGTGAATTCTCCAGATTCACAGCGATGTGTTTTTCAGGACCTGCACTCCCCATTGAATGGGCAGGAAGGCAGGCACCCTGGGATGGGGGTCATGAAAGGGGGATCAAAAGATGTGACCTTAGCTAGCGAAAGGAAACTCAGTAGGATGCAATTTTGCAGATTTTTCATTCGAATTAAATACAGGGTGTCCCAAAAAGATGTGCACACTGTTTGATTGTTACTAACTTTCTTGCTTTCATGTCTTTTGCCGTCTTTTGCCAAGCTTGAGGTAACATTCTTTTGAGCAAGGTTCAACTTAAATTTACATTATGGAGCAACTTATCAGCGGCTCTTCGTTACTGTAGGATTACGCTAGGAATTTCGAAAAGGATTTTAAGCCTTTGAAAGCGGTATTTTGCCTCAGAAAGAAAGCCAAACAAGCCAGAAACTCTTGAAGTGGGTTAATCGAAGTTGCTAATTCTGGATATGAAAATTGCACGTTAGAACACTGTTTCTTTCATGAGTTCTCTCAGATTTAGGGTAAAGCTGATTTTCCAATATTTGTCAGAAATGTGAATACGCCATAAAGAAAGCTCGAAAAACTGGTGGAAAGTCATGTAGTGAAATCAGCACGCCTGAAAACCTTGCTGCACAAATTTTTAGATTTTTTTGAAATTATTCCATCAGAAGGCTTATTCCACAGTGAAGTTGTATGCTGAAAGCCCATACCGTGATCCTACAGTAACGAAGAGTGATTGGTGATTCGCTCCATACTGTAAATCTAAGTTTATCCTCGCTCTACAGAATGATACCTCAAGCTCGGCAAAAGACATGAAAGCAAGAGAGTTATTAACGATCAAACAGTGTGCACATCTTTTTGGGACACCCTGTATATGTATAAGAACTTCACTTCGTTCATCACAGCGAGTTACTAAGAGAGACAAGAATGCTGCGCTTTATGTTTATTTCATAGCGCCACAACAAAGCAGACTTCAAAAATGTATCACGATCTTAGAAGCAAACAAGCTTTAGGAAATGCGTTCAAGCTTTTGCAACAAGTTTGACCGCGAAGTTGAAGCTAAAAATCGAAAGTTTCAAACAAACAAAAAGTTCAGAAAATCGGATCTCCGTACAAAATTTTACGGGCGTCCCGCTCGCTTATACCAGTGGCAGACCGAAGGGGAAGAATGAGGAGGCCCTCCCCTCCCCCACCCCCCGCCGAAGAACGCGTCTCGAATTTTTTGGAATTAATTTACGCGGGTTATGGAAATGTGCAAGCTTGTTCATTCTTGTAAATAATTGAAATAATTTTTCAAAATTTTTTAAAAATTCAAATTAGCCTTGCGAAAAAAATTTCTTAAAATTTTTTTCTATTTCCTTTTCTAAATTTTAGGGATCATGGGCCCGCAAAAATTCTGAAAACCATCGCAAAAATCTTCTCGAAGTGCGTGACCTTCACCTGAAAAAATTCTCCCCCTCCCTTCGGACGAAAATCTTGCGACCGCCACGGGCTTACACATATAGTCCTAGCTCTATATCAATCTTATACAGGGTGTCTCAAAAGTATGTATACACTATTTGATCGTTAATATATCTTTACAGAAAAAGGCTTTTGCCTAGATCTATAGTGCCATTTCAATTCAGATTTCTAGTATGAAGCGAATCACCGATCGCTCTTCATTACTGTAGGATTACGGTAAGAAATCCAAGAAGGGTTTTGAGCCGCTGATGGCACTACTTCGCCTCGGAAAGCAAACCAAACAACCTGATAGGCCTTACTCTAAGCTGGCCGCTGCAATTAAATGAAACCTTGCACTTTACCGCAATGCTTCCTTTATAAGTTACGGCCAGGTAAACCGCAATAGCTGTTTTTACACTATTACGTAAAATTGCAATTACAACACTTGAAAAGCCTTACAAATTCGTAAAAAGTCAAGTAATGAAATCAGCGCGTGAAAACCCCAATGTGCGATTTTTCAGATTTATCTATAATCTTTTGTGAAACACATCCACAAAGACGCTGTAAGTTGAGAGTTCCTAACGTCCTACAGTAATGAAAAGAGATCGTCGATTCATTTTATACTGTAAGTCTAAATTAAAACCAGCTCTAAAAAATGGCACGTGGAGGTAGGCAACATTTTTTTTGGAAAGAGAGGAATCAACAATCAAACTTGTCTACATACTTTTGAGAAATTCTGTATATGAAGCTGAATGTCTGTTTGTATGTCTGTCTAGTTTATTTATTTATTTATTTATTTATGAAGTCGACATCCGAATGATTCTAGAGGGGGAAGATCAATGATTTCAGCGGTCGACAAAAATCTTATACGTTTTTCGAAAACGATACCTCCTATTTGGGGGCCAGCGAGCCCGCCTGCAAAGGCTAGCTGGCCGTAACCTAAAGAGAGAAAATAAAGGTTTAAAGGCAGTACATCGGCAGAATGAGACCCGTGACAAAACAAGGTCACAGGGTAGGAGCCCCCATATGGAACCTATCGCCCAAAGTCCAATCTTTCTCTGCCACTTCTAACCCCCGAAACTTCAAAGCGAAAGCAGCGCTCATCTCCTGTCCTCTCCGAACCCGCCCACCCCATGGACGAGTGACTTCCGCGTCCAGAGCGCCAGCCGCAATGCTATAAGCATGAGGTCCCGCAACGACTCTGCGTCTTCGCCATGGCGGGCTTCGCGTCCACTCGTCCCTGGGGTGGGCGGGTTCGGAGAGGACAGGAAATGAGCGCTGCTTTCGCTTTGAAATTTCGGAGGTTAGAAGTGGCAGAGAAAGATCGGACTTTGGCCGATAGATTCCATATGGGGGGCTCCTACCCTGTGACTTTGTTTTGTCACGGGTCTCGTTCTGCCGATGTACTGCCGTTAAGCGGTTCTCGAAAGGACAATAAGACATAAAAGAATGGAAAAGACAATAAAAACTCTCGGAAGAGGGGAATGATCAGCAAGAAAAAAGAGAAATGAACACAAGGAGAACACTAAAGCAAAGAAAAAGGACAATTTGAAAGAGTTGCAGTACATACAAAATGGTAAAGAAATCACTGGAGGTAGATACGTTTTTTTTTTGATTTGGGGAGCAAAAAATAGAAAATCGTACAATCGACATAGCGAAGAATTTCGCTTTCTTGGAGACAAACCATACGTCAGTTAGAATTCATTGCGGAGAAAGGAACGTCGAAACCTCAAAAAATTTCCTGGATGATAGTCAGAATAACCCTTGTGATTTTAGAAATTTTTGAACTTCTCTGTTGAAAACGAATGTAGATCTCGCTGTGATAGCTTCCAGTGGGAGCGAATTCCATGTTTTGATAACACGCACTAAGAAAGAGTTATAGAATTGCTGGTTCCTCACTTTCCCTACTACAAGCCTGAACATGTGTCCTCTAGTGTAATTGTTGAAATTCGATAGACTGAAAAAATCTTGCGTTTCTAATTCAATCCTATTGGTCATTATTTTGAAGACAAGGTTTTGGTCATAAAGGGTTTTTCTAAACGCAAGAGTAGTAGTGGCTAGAATAGAGAGCCTAGATTTGTACGACAATCGGAATATTCCAGCTCGGGCAAAAATTCTGGCAGTGAACGATCTCTGGACTTTTTCTATTATTTCCGTAAGGGTTTTCTCAGAGGGGGACCATAGTGGAGTGCAGTATTCCAAAAGAGGACGAACAAGAATTTTTACATTAGTAGTTTTGAACCCACGAAGGATGTAATTGCACCTGGCGTGAGCGGCAACGGCAATATCTCGTATGTAATTCTCAAACTTTAGTTTGTCAGAGTAGGTTACACCAAGGTCCCTGGCGCTGCTAACTGTTCGAAGCTCATGTGTCCCAATACGAAAGGAATACGGGGGATGTGCACGTCCAATGGCCATGATAAAGGTTTTTTCCGCGGAAATGTCAAGCTCCCATTTGTCGGACCACTCCTCTACCGCATCCAAAGCGCGTTGCATCAGATTAGGGTCGTCGTAGCAGTAGAGTTTTGTGTCATCAGCATATATAGTGCAATCAATGTACATCGTGGGGAAGGCAGATCGTTGATGTAAAGCAAAAACATCAAAGGCCCTAAGCATTTACCTTGCGGCACACCACTTGCCGTTAGATAGATTGATGAAAGCGATTCCTTGACCCGCACTCTTTGCGTGCGCTCAAGAAAGAATGCTTTGAGGAATCGCAACAAACAACCTTTGATGCCGTAAGCATCTAATTTCTTAAAAAGAAGAGCTAAGGGCACGGAGTCAAAGGCTTTCTTATAATCTATATAACAGACTGTTACAACTCTTTTTTCATTAACTGCTCTCTGCCACAAGGGTACCGTCGACATTAAAGCTGATAATGTAGTTTTTTTGGGTAGGAGTCTATGTTGTGCTTTGTGCACAAGATGGTTACTAGTAAGAAATGCACAAATCTGTTTACAAATTATTCTTTCAAAGTCTTTGCTTACTGATAATGTTGAACAGATCGGCCTATAATTTCCAGCCTCAGCCTTGCAACCCTTTTTGAAAATTGGCTTAACAATTGCAGTGCGCCATAAGGCAGGGGCTTCCCCATGAAGAAGAAATCTTCGAAACAGCAAAGCTAGTACTGGGGCTATACCTAACGATGCCTTCCTAAGAAAAACATATGGAAGTTCATCAGGGGATGTGGACCTTCTAAGGGGTAGTCGCCTCAAAACTTGATATACTGTATTAGTGGTGATATCCAAATAATCAATCTTCGCATTCGTAAAACGTGGACAGTCAACATTCGAGGTTGTTGGGTCCTTATAGACGGATTTGAAAAATTCGGCAAATCTCTCTGCTTTCTCCATATCAGATGCGCAGGGCTGGCCGGCTGAGTCGTATAGTGCCTAGGCTATTTGACACCCTCAAGTTTTTATTGCAGAATTGAAAGAACGCTCGTACATTTCGGCTGTCGGCAATTTTGCCTTCTTCTATGAGTCTGCAGCGGTATAATTCGTGTGTTTCGTAATTTAGTGTTTGAGTTTTTTTGAGAACCTTTGATATTTTTGGATGCCAATTCTGCTTCTTGCACGGTAAAGCCTAGAGACCTTGACCTCAAGCTTGAGTACCCTTTTAGGATAGAAAAGCATGCGGCCACTGCACATTTTACGCAGAGGGACAAAGTTGCTAATGGCATTACGGCACACTTCAAGAAAGTATTCATAACAACGATCTGCCGACATTGCACTGAATACGATACTTCGCCAATCCACTTCTAATAAGCTCATGTTTAAGCGTCATAATCAGCATGCATGAAATCAGGCTGATATATATTAGGCGAGACTATTCTACGATGCTTGCGCAGCTTAAATGTAATTAGGCGAGACTATTCTACGATGCTTGCGCAGCTTAAATGTAATAGAGCCGTGGTCCGATGTAGAGAACGGTTCGCATACATTAAGGTATTTAATCAAGTTACTATTATTGGAAAACACAAGATCAAGCAGTTGAGAGCCTCTAGTGGGAACCTTCACTAGTTGATGTAGACCATATACAGGGTGGTCCACTTGAAATGTGACGCACAAAAGCTTTCGTAACTTCGCCAATACTCAATAAAATTGAAAGCTTCTGTTTTCATCTGATAGACAAAAAAATTCTGTATAATTCCTCATAGACTACTTCCAAGAAGTTCATCTTCGACTTTGATGACAGAATTTATTCCTCTCGGAGAAATTTTCAAAATGCGCGCAATGGTTTTTGGCAGAAATTTCATCCCAGGCTCTCACTAGGTCTCCTTTAGCAAGTCTAATAACCTGGGTTTGGAAGAGCGGATCTTTTGCTTACAGATAGAAAAGGCGGAGAATTTGTGGGTTTGAGAATGTTTGATTCGGAAGGCCAAAATTGTCTGTTCGCATGTGGCAAATATGAAGTTTTTTGGACTGCGAAAAAACCATCTTTTGGTCTATTTCATTCCAGGTTTCAAAGACATTCGTCTTTTCCATACTTTTTTGTCCCGTTGCGCTTCTTCCCTACTTCGGTTCTTACTAAAACATGGTCAAGCTTGAAGGTTTACTGAAGGCAGTCGCCATGGCAACAAAAACCGTGATCTTTCGAAATTTTGGAAAAGCATCGAAAGGAAACTCTGCAGTTCTGTGGCACTTTCTTGGATCAAAGGAAACTCTATAGACGCTTTTGGGAATTTTTAGCATGACTAGATACCAATTTACAGCGAAAAGAAGAAATTGAGGTTCTGTAAAATCCATCGTTGAGACACTGGAAAAAAATGACATTTGGCCCTCTTGCTCGCCCATCCTTGAACCAACTAATAATCTTTTCTATCAGCCTGAAAGGAAAAAGTCTGCTCTTTAAAGCCCATGTCATTTGATTTGCCAAAAAGAAACCCGGTGAGAACTTGGGAGCAGAAACCATCGCGCGCAAATCGAAGAATTTTTTGAAGAGGTTTGAAGGAGAAAAAACGATTTTTAAAGAAGCAAAGACAGATATCTCGAACGTCACTTCAAAGTTTTTATACAGAACTCTTTTCTCTAACAGGTGAGGACAAAAGCTTCTGATTTCATTCAGTCCTTGCAAAGTTATAATATTTTTTGTTGTGTCACATTTCATGTGGACCACCCTGTACTTCCACAACTCGAGATAGCTCTGCGGAAGTGGAGGGGACCCAGTGATGCGCCATTCTGCCATCCTCATGCCATGCACCAACCGGCAAATTAAAATCTCCCAGAATGATGCAGTTTTGATTTCTGTCAAGAATTTCGGCGAAATAAGTTACTGCATTTGCAAAGGAAGCACTGTCACAAGAGGGACTTCAATAAACCAATACAAAATAAGTGCAGCCGGTTGCATCACTAACACAAAAACATAGAACTTGGCAAGATGGAGAGATCTGACTGGAGACTAAGTGATGCTCTAGTCCTCTGTGTATGAGGGCAAGAACACCGCCTCCTATACTGCCGCCCTCTCTGTCACATCTGTATATATCATAATCAAGACCTCGGCATATGTTAGCATCATGTATAGAATATGGCTTGCACCATGATTCCGTTATGAAGAGAATAGATGGGTCAAAAGAAAGTGCTCTATGTAATTCAGGCAGTTTATTGCAGATTGAGCGTGCGTTAAATAAAATTATGCAACCAGCAAAATTTGGATATTGAGCATGAATTATATTATTTCGATCAGTCACGTCATACCGAAGGGTGGTTTCTGTTTGTTGAGTTCTGTCCTAGGTGCACTGAGCACACCCGGGGAATACTGAGAGAAAATTACCGGGGACATGGCAAGTGGGGGCGAGGCACCACAGGGTTGCTCCAACCCTGCCGCAGAACTTCCGTCATTAAACCCGTTGCGACGCATGGCGGAGGGCGCCAAGGAGCGCCTGGGCAAGTCGCGCGGTGTCCGCAGTTTGACGATATCAAAATCGCGGACAACATAAATCAACTTGCCCTCTCTAGCATTGAGATCCCCCGCACGCTTGCGCAGCTCACGATCCAACTGCAATTCCTCATTCGTGTAGTCGCGCCTAGCATATGAGTGTACAAACCTTTGCGTGAGACTCTGCCGCCCCGTTTTCATGTGTTCCAAAAGCTTATCCCTCAACTCTTTCGAGCGGAGGCCCACCTTTAGAATACGACCACGGGCTTTAGAGCCTCTCGACTGCCCAGGAGGATGACGATGGACAGATACATTGCCCTTGTCAAACTCCTCAATCAATTCTCTTTCGCCCGACGTGTATACGTACTCCCTCACGATTTCCTGATCAAAACGACGAGTGGCTGACTCGTCGTCTTGCTCATCGATCCCTACAAGAGCAATCCTTTTGGATTTCTCCTCTAACTTGCCATCGTTCGCACGGATTTTGACAAGGGTGGAGTAGAACAGACTCTGTTCGTTGAGCTTGCCAGAGTGCAGTTCCGAAAGTCTGCTCTCTAGGCTCTCTAAACGAGCCAAAACTGCTCTTTGTGAAATTTCAATTTCTTTAATTTCACCCGAAAGCTGAGTAAGTAACTTTACGGTCCTCTCGAATGTCGTGGAGAATGCATCGAATCGCTCGACCAACTTGGTTGCCCACAGGGGCATGTCGCCCTCTTCAGCTCCATTCCTACCTGCAGCTTGTCGGACCATCGTTTGGAATAGTTGGGTATAGAAGTGGGGGGGGGGGGGGGACGGAGGACCCAGAGACGATGAGTAGCACACGGCTACCGAGTGTCAGGACGATGGGGGGGGGGGGGTGAAATGTCGATATCAGAGAGCGGTCCTAGCTACGACCGCACTAGCGGGCACACGGATCAAACTCGTCTGTATGTCCGTATGTACGTATGTTCCCAATAGAAATTTTTATTTCTGGATCGAATCGGACCAAACTTTGCACACTTACACTACGGGGTGAGGCGGCTGTCATAGGCTACTTTTCGTCATCGATCAAAATCGATAAAAATCGATAAAAGTCGATAAAGTCGATAGATTTTATCGACTTTTATCGATTTTTTGCAGAGTTCACCTACGGCTGGGAGTTGGCACAAGGGGGTAATCGAGCATGGGGATTCCGGATTCAATATTAGTTTCCAAAATTATCCATTACTTTTACCGATCCTTTGCAAAATTTGATTTACGAGGCTGGGAGTTGGCACAGGAGGTAATCGAGCATGCTGATTACAATACAATATTGATTTTCAAAATTATCCGTTACTTCTGTCAATTTCATCGATTTTTTGCAAAGCTTGAGCTGCGGGGCTGGGAGTAGGCACAAGGGGTAAGTGAGCATGCTTATTACTAACACAGGAAATAAAAAATTGGCATGTAGAAGTGGGCACGGGGAAAGGTTGTACAGGGGTAGGGATGGAACTTCTACCGTAGTGTTTTGACGGGGTACGGACGGAGCCATGTAAGCCAGCTAGTCATTCATCATACAAGTGCCGTATTTTCTCCTTGATAAAAACTGAAAGTCAGAAGGCTTTATAAATTTTTCAATGCTGGGCTGCTCTTGTATGAACGCGTCTATGCGTGGGTTTTTATGCATATGGATTTCAGCCATCTGAGTTTTAGTTTTGAGTTTTTCTAATTATTCTAAAGTACTGAACTTAGTCTTTCCCTTTTTCGATTACTATAGATTTCACAATTTTCAAAAATTAGTCCTCGCAGAGATTCACGGATACTCACAAAGATTGTGATATAGAATTTTTATGTGAGAGCAGCCCATCATTACTTTAAGTGGATCACGGAAAATTTATTTTCAGCTTTCAATTACACAAGCGCAGACTGTATATACAGGGTGTCCCAAAATAATGTGCACACTGTTTGATTTTGAATAACTCTCTTATTATGGGGTCTTTCGAGAAGCGGTAAGCGCCATCTTGTAGAGCTGGCTTCAACTTAGATTTGCAGTATAGAGCGAATCACCGACCGCTCTTCTTTACTGTAGGATTACGGTAGAAACTTGAAACAGGGTTTTGGGCCATGAAAGGCCATATTTTGCCTCAGAAAGGAATCAAAACAGCCTGAAAATTTTTACACTAGGCAATTAGAGTTGCTGATTCTAACTGTAAAGTTCCCAACTTATTATGATGCTTCACTGAAGAGTTATGCGAGGTAAGCAAAAGCGGCCATTTTCTCAATGTTTCTAAAAAGTGCGGTTACACCGTTTAGAAAGCTTCGCAATCTTGAGAATAGTTGAGTATTGAACTCAGCGTCCCTAAAAATCCTATTACACAAGTTTTCACATCTTTTTGAAAATTTTTGAAACGGCAGCTTTTTCCACAGTGACACCATATGTTCCAGGTTTCTACCGTAATCCTACAGTAATGAAGAGCGGTCGGTGATTCGCTCTATACTGTAAATCTAAGTTGAAGCCAGCTCTACAAAGTGGCACTTACCTCTTCTCGGAAGATCTCATAATAAGAGAGCTATTCAAAATCAAACAGTGTGCACATTATTTTGGGACACCCTGTATGTGTGCTTGATGTGAGGTCTGAACAAGTGTGAGGTCCATAGGCTTTTCAGAGAAAGGCTCGATTGTTTAGGATTTTCTTGTGCCGAAAGTCTAAGGTATTGACTTTGAACTACAAGGTGATCGAAACGTGGCGCAAAGCTGGAATGCCAATTTACAGAGTTTTTCTGTTCTCGGGGTTCACCTTGTTGCTGCGCCATATGAGAATGAAAGGTGACCCATTTTACATTTAGATTATGTTGTTGTGTTTAATCGGATTAAATCTTTTCATCACACGAGATAGGGGCGTACACTGTTATACAAAGCTGCTCATATTTTCTGAAAGAAGACGCAAATTGTAGTAGACTCATGCGAGGTCACGCGAGTCGGGACGGTCGCTAAGGCATGCGACGGTCGCGTGAATTATGTGACGGTTGCGGATTCAGATGCTGATTGAAATCATAGGGAATGATCACCATGAACGAAAGGCAAAAAGCGTCTTTTTGGCGCTGTTGGAGGAAGTTAAGCATAGGAGGTTTGAAAGCGTGATTGAAGCGTTAAAGGCAGCGTCCCACCAGACTGGGGATATCTGGCTCTGGTAGTAATGTAGTGGTATTTTCCTAACTAAGCGACGACAGAAGTTTGCAGCGCGAAAGGGAACCTACGAAGTCTACAAATGGCCTCCAAATGGCCCGAATCTTACGGTAGGCTCGGGGTACGAGGTGCATGCAAGGTAGAGACGCAGGGTCGTTGCGGGAACCCTGCGCTCATGACTGTGTGCAGAAGACGCACTTTGGTTCTGTTAATTGATATTGCGGTGTGGGCGGCGTCCGGGCCTACCGTAAGACTCGGGCCACTTTCGCAGCAAATTCCAGGCTCAGGACCCCCTCTTTCGCTCCGTATTTCAGTCATCGCTTAGGTAGGGGTCTACTAACATCACCACAAAAAACCCGGAACCCATCTTTTTGCCGGGACGCTGCCTTTAAAGGAACAACTAGCTAATTATTCAACAGCAAAGAGACTAAAGGCACGCGCAGAGCTACGACGGTTGAAACGTAGAGAAGGCCAAAGTGTGGTGGCGGAATATTGCGACTCGAGAGGCTGGGCAGGCAAGCTAATCCTACGGGAGGGATAGTTCGCTCGAGTATGCGTAAATCGTGATAAACAACTTGAAGGGATGGCCGCAATATACACAGGTTGTAGCCAGCTTGTTACACTTTAAATTCTTAGGCGATAAGACGTATACTTCGTATTCTTAATAGGTATCCTGGATGCCAGTCGATAGAGCAAAGCAAGCTCTACAAGATAGCGTGCAAAATTTCGCGCCAGCTTCGACTCACCGTAGGTTTGCATGTAGAATCTGAGTAGTGCTGAAGTTCAAAAAAAAGGAAAGGATTCATACCTCCGTTCAACAAATCCTACGGATCTCCATCTTGCTTAAACAAATTGCACACTACATAAGACTCGCTTATGTACCGTTACTGGATTTTTTCCTCATATAGAAACTGTGAAAACAAAAATTTTTATGCTCATACAAAACGAAACTATGCTCTTTCCACCCTTGTACTTGTATTCTACACTAAAAAGTATACGCGTAATTTTTCAGCTTTCCACAGGCCCTAGTTTGAAAATTGCCGAATTTATTATTGAACACCTGAGTAAGAAAAGCTAAATTTAGTATTTTCGAAAACTAAGGCTTGTGGAAAGCTGAATTCAAGATTATAATCTCGAGTCATTTGTAACTTAATATGTGAGACTGCACACTAAGCCCTATTAGCGACAGCACCCATACTGGTAACTTTCCAGTGAAACATTTTCTAGCCTAATAAGGGTGGAGATGTGTCCCATTGACTAACACATAATCAACAAAAACAAAAGAGACAAGAAAACAAGGAGAAATCATTGGAAATGAGCAGATTCCAATTTGCATTTGTCAGTCAGCGTGTATAGTGTGCACTAGGCATATTAAATAAGAGAGGTATTGTCGAGTCGCGAATGTCTATAAGGACTTGTATTATACAATCACATGGGCGGAAACAGCATAGCTTTGTTTTTGTATAAGCATGGGAATTTTCGTTCTCTCAGTTTCTAAGCAAGGAAGAAATTCTGTAACGGCACATATGAGTGTCTGATGTGATGTGCAATTTGTGTAAGCGAGTTGGAGATCGCTATGATCATATTGAACAAATTTATAAATTTCCCCCTGTTTTTGAGCCTTCAGCACGACACAGATTCTGGATGCAAATTTACGGTAAGTCGAACCTGGTGCGAACTTTCGCGAAACAACTTGTAGAGCTTGCTTTGCTTTATCGAATGGTACCCAGGATTCCTATTAAGAATATGAAATAGACGTCTCATTGTTGCCGGAAAATTGAAAAGACTTATGTTGCAGCCTAATATCTAATGTACTGAGCCTGAAAGAAATCACAGAGACACTTTGTTGACGTAATGAGTTAGCGAACCCAGCGGAGGACTTGTAAAGACGATTTACTCAGTGAATTCGTTGACGAATACGCTACTGGCTACCTTGCTTTAATACGCAGATGGTGTTGGCCAGCTGCGAAGTACATGGTGGTAATGGAAAACAAGCTGCAGAAAATATCATGATACATGCCACATCCGCTCACCTAACTTTTGTAAATCATGCAATCACTGGTGGCATGTTCATGACAACAACCAGTGTTTGCAGCGGAGAAAAAATGGCATCCGAACTAATATAACTAACTAACTAACAACTAACCAGATTTGATAACTGACTCTATGCTACTTCATACGAATACCCATGAACAGGAAAACTTTGTGTATCTCTGTGTCTACCGTTCCTTTCGGGAAAAGTGTTCAATGCATTTAGCAATGCTTAGTGCGACTCTACATAGATAAAGATGTTATTCTGGTGAACGTTACGCAGCACAACATCAAGCGACAGTTGATCCGTAAAAAGCTAAATGACAAACGGCGCTACACCATACTGCAAAATGTGGAAAACGGTGTCTGCTCCAAGTGCGGGGTGGTTTCGACAAAATGAACCATCAAACGTATAAGTTCCTTTACATAAATGAGATCTCGATCAGTTTTAGCGTGTGTTAATGAAATCCAATAGTAAAAGACGGCAGAGCCGCTGAGCTCATTAAGGAAACATAAGATAGAAGATAAAAATAATAATAAAATGATTTTTATTGAATGTAAATAGCGTTTGCATAAAAATTTGCAAGAAATGATTTTCAAAGATTTTTGAATATTCAAATTAGCCTCGTAAAAGTTTTTGGAGGCGTAGAGACAGCCACGCTCCCTTTCTCTAAAATCTTTGGGTCACGGGGCTAGTTTTTTTCGTCTGACCAAAATCCTAGGACCGCCACTGCTCTGCTTGTATCCTGAATTGAACAGCAGTTTTCGATAACGACTGATCTAACCCTGTATTTAACATTTTGAGCTAAAATTATAAAAGGCACATAGTTCCGAATACCTTGTCCATATATACTATTACGGATCTAGATATAAGCTGCGAGCTAGCAACTGCTATGCTCTGTAACCCAACGCCCGGAAATTTTTTAGTGTTGCTGATTCTACTACATACTAACACAAAATTTCCTCTCTGGAGGTGCCTCAATCATAATTATTCCAAGTGTACGTAACGTTCATTTTATCAGTGCCTTTTCAAGATGTGATTTTCCTGTAGCTTCAGGAACTTGAAAGGTTGAGTGGTCAGATAAGCTTGTTGGATTTCCTGATACACCAGTTCTTAGAAATATATAAAAAATTTTGAAGCGGCAACTACCTCAAAAGGGTGCTGTACGTTGAAAGTTTATACCGTAATAAAATCCCAAAGGTGTCCGTTTTGCCGAGCCGCTATCTTTAAAGTGAGAAATGATACAAACATTTTTTGTCGGGCTAACTTAGTTAGAGCTTTCTGCGTGTAGGTGTTGTGTCAAGTACACGATGCTGTAAATAAAACTAGAAAGAATGGCGACTAGACGTATTTTGAAACCCAATGAAAAAAGGCCGTAAGTGTACTTGGTGTAGCTTTATTTATTTTAGAAATAGCAAGCATATAGTATGACTTTTACTAAGAAGTTTGAAGTATCCCCATGGCAAATTGTGGACAGCTCATCTTCTGCGTCACGACACAAAATCCACTAAATACAATACTTGATATCATTCTTAAAAGCACCCGAACTCTCGACCTTCATGTTTTTGCCGTTCCTAGAACTTATCATGCCCTTGTTTCTGATTTTGAAGGCGAGAATTCGCGAAACCCCCCTCCCCCCCCCACAATCGCCGTTTAGGAGAACCGCGGGGTTGGCAGCGTGAACGGTGATTTGGGCGGGCACGATGGGCGGGCGTTACTGGAGGGAACTTATGCTTTGGGACACTTGTGTCTTTTCGTTATCCCGGAGAAATTTTCTTGCGTCCGAAGCGAGATTTTGAGCCGCGACTTGAGCGTTGGCTTAATGGAAAGGCCCCACTATTGCATCGTATCGAAGGCAGACTCCTAATTCAGAACGCAGGGCCTTTAACTTATCATTAGTATCGCCATCCTTTACCGCGATAAAAGCATGCTCAGTTGCAGTGGCCTTTTCAGATGAAATCTGTGTGATGTTGAAGAGCCTTAAATGCTAATTCCAAAGTTGTCTTTTCTGCTGTGCGCTTTAAACGCCGACTTTAAAACATTTTTGTGTCGAGAAAATGAATGCGTAACTAGAGCAAATTTTTTTCAAAACCGCTCAAATGCGCCAGTGTTTGGTATCAATGCACTTCATGTAATGAGTACTTTTTAGAACGATTGCAGTCGTTACTGCTTTACTTAAAATCTGGAGAGACCATGACGATTGATTTTATCCAGATTATGCGCAAATTTTGGATCCCAAAAACACTTATGCATCTCCTCCAGAGGCTGGTCACATCGACTTGGAATCAAGGTCTAATTCTCTACAAAACGGTATAAATCGCGACCGAAAAGGCCACTACGATCAAAAACGCATTCCTTTTCAGTGAAGAGTGGGGGATAGCATGGAAACAAAGGAACGCCCAAAAACGGAGCAAGTACTCATCGAAGCATCATAACAAGTTGCATTTTGTTATTGGAAGCACAGAAATCTGAAAGGTAAGATTTCATAAGAAATTCATCTAGTAATGAGCAACTTTCAAAAATGTTCAGCAAAGATTTCAAAAGCGCCTTATCTAACCTTACGTTCTTTCATTCCGAAGAACCTGAAATGGTTAAGGAAACCAGAATTAATTTAGACGATCGCAATTTGCTGTTTAGAAGAAACCTTTCAAAATTATGAACTTCGTTGTGAGCCACACAAATTTGTTGATATACTTATCCGATCTTACGTTTCGGCAACAATGCCTTCCTCAGAGTTCTGAGAGGAAGTCTCACACTATTTGTTGCCCTATATGATCAAATCTCTCCTCTTGACCAGCTTAGTTCGACCCCTTAGGAGCAAACAAGCAGAGACATTACACGACAAGTAGCATACCAAGATCTCCACCGACAGCGCAACGACCCTTTCAAACTCTACTGGTGGTAAAAAATTATACCTGACCGATATGGACAGCTTAAGTAGTGGAGATGATATCTATAAGTGATAGTATGACAGGAATGGCATCAAGTCACTAGTAATGGAAAGCTGTTCATTCTTCCCGTTCATGTTCGGTTCGCGCGAGAGAATGTATGCCGCTTCAAGCGCTTTGCGAGCAGCAATTCTTGACCCATAACCTAGATTGATGCACGTGATATCGAAGTCGTTGCCATGATGGTCTACTTTTCCTGCGTTTCCCTAGCAGACTAACCATGCTTTCCCGCCTCTTACTCGCCAAGTGTTCGTTAACATGCATGCTGGGTTGCGCTGACCAGTTTCCCTATGTAGGTAGCGTGGCATGCCAGACATCCAATCTCGTAGACAATGTCAAACTTAGCACAGTCTCCCATTTTTCCGTTAGGGCAAATGACGCAATTCTTCGTAATACAAGCTGTGTCGCATAAGTAATTACGCACTAGTTGTCGCTCGATACTGCTTTGAGGAATATTTACGAGAACAACATCTTGCTCCGACTGGGCTTGTACTACACATGTTTGGAACGCGTGTTTTACCCTGTCGGAAATGGATGGTAGGCATAATGGAATCCTGGCACCAGTTCGGCTATCTTCCGGATTTGCTGTATACTTTCTAGAATGTCTGGCTTTTGATGAAGAGTAGCCATTTGAGGCTGCTATCTCATCTGCCAGCTCGAGGGACTCTTGTCGTTCACTCTTCCCCATTGAAGGCTTCAACTGCCGTCTTACACATGTTCCGCAATACTGCTCGCTTAACAGCGATCGGATGGGCCTACTTCGAGTGTAAGATGATGTTCTTGGAGCTCTCTTTGCGATACCACTTCACTCTTACTCTTACTCTTTCACTCTTATCGTACCATTAGGCTCCCGCCAGAGTGCCGAAGTTATGCCAGCGCTACGCCAGCATTTCGATCGATACAGTGTATTTCGTTGGGGACGTCAGCTAGGCCCGCCCCAACGAAATACACGTGTATCGATCGAAATGCTGGCGTAGCGCTGGCATAAATTCGGCACTCTGGCGGGAGCCTTATTTAGCACTAGCTGGGTGTTTAGATAAGGAAGCCAACCATGGCGGGGTGCTCCTCTGGCAAAACTTATGTACTTTGATTGTTGATTTAGAATCTTGAAACACTCGTCCATTTTGGACTGTGTTGATGTTATAAATCGTCAATATATCGACAGTACATAAGTGGGCATCGTAATAGCACCGGTCTTTCTATTCGGCTCATAAAACAGATGGCAAGCGTAGGTGCTAATCTTTGGCCCATTGCCAACCCTCTTAAAGGCAGTGTCCGGGCAAAAACTCGATTTTGAGATTTTGTGCTTATACGGGCCTTTTCGCCATGCTGAATCCGAAAATCCCCATTGGAAAGCGCGAAAACGGCGAAAAAGGGCTCTAACACAGGAGGGAAATCAACAGGTGGGCGGGGCTTGCCCCAGTGCGATTTCACGCTTCCAGCTCCCGGAGCGATTTTCTCGATTCCGCTAGCCATCCTAACATCGCTACCGGCCAAGTGCGAATGATTGACTTGAAACCGGAAGCGAGAAGGTCGCTCCGGAAGCCGGGAACGTGAATTCGCAGTGGGGAGGATCCCGCCCACCTGCTCATTTTCCTCCTGTGGTAGAGCCGTTTTTCGCCATTTTCGCGCTCTACAATGTGCATTTTCGGATTCAGCGTAGCGAATAGGCCCAAGTAAGCACAAAATCTCAATATCGAGTTTTTGCCCGGACACTGCCTTTAACTGTGAATAATATGTGCTTGACCTTTCGAAGATATTGCAGTTAAGACATTCTTTGATCAGAGTCATTATACGCCTTTGCTGAGCCTATACAACGAGATGGTGTTACCATATGCATACGGCTCAGAAAGCGCTTGTAAAGCGTCACCGTTGAAAATCTTTTTCTTCTCTTTTGCATACATATCTCACCAACTGCGGAACAATAGAGGCAGCGTTCTTCTTCTTCCGTAAATCTGATTAAGTCATATTGTAGGTGTAGTCTCTAACTGAGAGTTGAAATTAATGAGTGATAGTAAACAGACACATATACCAAATTTTCAGCACAACTCAGACTATGAAAGATTGTTATCAGAACACTTTTCATAAACATTTTGATGCATACTGCATGTAAATAATTTCACATTTACAATTAGATCACCTTAGCACATACGTATACGACTTCCACTTTGTTTTTTTTTTGGCCAAAGTCGATATCCGGCGTAAGGAGCCACCCCACCCAGACCTCTTGCAGATTTTTGGAAGACGTTCTACCGTTCTTTTAAGGACCGCTGTTGAACCCGTTTTTGCTTTGATTTTACGCAGATAGAAGAATACTCATGTTAGTGTCATGTTAGTATCTTTCTTCTGCGAACTGGCAATATGCGACCAGAAGTCAGTCATGTTTTCCGTGCCCGCCTACCTTCGGTGATTTGTCGAAGTACTTAAAAGTATGCAACAGTTTATTCGGTGTGATGAGAAAGATTCAGAAATGGAGATTAATATTCTTTAGATTTTTTTTTGCTCTGACACTTCTGTGTCCTTTCTATTTTTGGTCTCCGCGCGAAATCGAACTCTCTGGACGTTGCCTCGCGCACCATATTTTATATACTGAAAATAGAAATTCGACGAAGGGATCCTTAAATACGATGAGAGCACATACTTAGTCCTGATCCTTTACTCTTTGTCTCTCGCTTAGTCGGACGCATAGGTGCGATAGGGGGAGCCGGGCCCTCTCCAGGTGAAGGGGGTCTCTGGTACTCCCATCCTTGTAAGGTGAAGGGGGTAAGTGAGCCCTGAAAGCAAAATGCCCCAACAAGTTACATACCATTCGAAAGCTGAGGTCATATAGAATCGACATAGACCGTCGACTTTTTTCTAGGTTTTTTGTGCCGCGAGATATGAGGGATTTTATGTACTTCATATATCAACTAATTTTGTGTCCTCACTTTCTGCTCTCCACATGAATGCTACGAGAAAGTCGACGGTCTACGTTTGTTAATAAAGACTTGCTCTGTAACGCAGATAGGTAACCAGCAGTGATTAGGTCTTCGTTTGGCAGAAATCTGCTGTTGAAAATGAACATGATTTCAGATAAAATGCAGTGTATCTCTCGGTAGAGCTAGAAAGAATTCGACGGTCTATGTCGAGTCCCCTTTTCCTGAGCATTCGAATGGTATATAGACTGCTGAGCGAAAAAACTTGCCAGTTTTTAAAAGTGGTGTGGAGGTATTTACCATTAGCTTGCTCCACCCAGCTCCCCCAATGTATTGGTCTTTATCGGTCACCAAAGCAAGTGCTTTTTAGAGCCGGGAAGCAAAAAAGCCCTAACATGCTTTACATTTTTCGAAAGCTGAGATCATGGAGAATTGACCTAGACCGTCTCTTTTTTCATAGCTTCTCTGTAGAGCGAGATACGAGCGATTTTATACGATACTCACCAGCTAATTTTGTGTAATTATTTTGTAATTTATTTTTGAAAGAAAGAACAAAGGTTAAAAAAATAGACGGTCTACGTTTACTGGCAAGGTCTTGCTCTGTGATGCAGTTAGAAAATCAGGCACCTTTATCCATTCTTCACGCAGAAATTTCTCGACAAAAACACACATCTTTTTGGCTAAAATCCCGTGTAACTCTAAGTAGAGGGGAGCTAGAGAAAAAGAGACGGTCTATGTCGAATCCCTTTTTTGTGGGCTTTCTAATGGTGTACAGGTTGTCGGGTGAAAAAACTTGTGGTTTCTTAAAAATGAGGTGGAGATATTCAATAGTAACTTGCTCCACCCCGATCCGGCTTTCTATGGGTTGCCGGAGCAAGACTTTTTTAGACTGGGAAAGTTCTGTGCACTAACACCTTATATACCATTCGATAGCTAAGAACACAAGGAATCGACGTGGACCGTCTCTTTTTTTCGTAGCTTCTCTGTGAGGCGAGATACGAGCAGTTTTATCTAGCTACAATATCAGCCAATTTTGGATAATTATATTTTCAAAACAAGAAGGTCTTTTTCGAACTTTTATATATGAATCGAGAGCATGAAAAACGAGTAATCTAACTGTTGTTTTGTTTGTTATTATTCTCTCTAATGAAAAGAAATATGGTATGATTTCTTGTCAGTAAACATGCATCCATCGCTAGTCGGTTCGATTTTTCTACTCTTGCTCAACTCTTTTTTGCAACAGTATGTATTCATTAATACAATGTTAATTATTCAAAAAATCAGCATCCTTTTACTTTTTGATTATTTTGTCGTTTCGTTATCAACGCCCTTTGAGCGCGCAGAAGGTCTCAAGCATGCGTTTTTTAACGAAAAGTTGTTGATTCGATACTCTCTTGCAGTCTTGATGTCTGAGGAGAAGGGCAGCTGGCGCTTCCTTTCCAAACAAAATCCGTTGTAATAGCTGTTTGCCTTGATTAGTCTCAACCTCAGGTGAAAGGTGTCAGCCAGATGCCGGCCCTAAAGTGAAGGGGGTCAGAGAAATTTCTCCACCTATCGCATCTATGGTCGGACGTTTTTATGACCTTCTACAAGGCAAGCGAAAAGCAAGATGAAAAAAAAATTAAACGTAAGCACCACCCTGGAAACCAAATTGTACAGTACGCGGTCTATTATCAATGCTCATAGAATCATGACAGACTCCAATAGTTTGCTCTAGCGAGTTGGGTCTGGCTTTGTTACATATTCTTGAAAATTTATAGTCCAACAAAGCTACACTTCTTCAGTACAATCAAAAAGAAGAAATCATGCGCGTCATAAAAGCAGATGAGCGCTGTTTTTACCTTTTGTTGTAAGATAGAAGATGAAAAGTGAAAAAGGAGGCATCATGCATTTCAATAATGCCCGAATGTTTCTTATGTATGGCAGAAATATAAGCAATATAATTCTTTGGCTGACATTTTCTCACATTCGTCATTCCAAACTTGCAGTTAAAACAAAAAAATAGTTGATACAGTAGAAAATTCTTTGGTTACAGTAATAAAACCTTTTCTTAGATGTTCTTACCTTCGTATTTCTGAATTTGCAGTGAATTTTGGAGCAGTGGCACTAAACCTTCGAGCAGTATTATTAATACTACCTTTTTTCTATAATAATGGTGCAACTTTTGAGGACTGAACATTTTTGGTGTAACGATTGCTGAGGGCTAAAAAGCGTTTTGGCATGTTATTCGGAATTCGGTACTTTATAGAAACTCTTGACCAAATGGACTTTGCTCAAACAGAAAGGGCAACTCAGAACCCTGATTGTATTGAAATATTGTATTGAAATCTGTACATGCAAAGAAGGCAACCGGAAATAAAGGAACTTGAATTTCAGGAATGTCATTTTTGCCGTACTTGTCTCTGCGATAAGCACGTAAATGAGCTAATTCAACACACTTTCAAGCGCAGGTTCTCGTACAAAAATAATATATCGGATGTGTGCAAAGCTGTATAGCAAAAGCTATGAATTCATGAAAATAGTGCGTAAGCACTTTTAAGCAGCATTCTAAGTGATGTCCGCCGTTTGGAGAAAAATGGGCATAGAAATTCAACATAACCTCCTTTCAAGAACAACTCTCTAATGTATAATGAAGCGAATTTTGTGACAGTTCACCTAATCTAATTGGCGTGATGCGTGATGGATGTTTTTCAAAGACAAATGAGTTAAAAAAAATTTTTTTGCAACATCCTTGGACTCCCTATTTTTGACGTTATCAAATTTAGTGTTTTGCTTTGCGACCAAAAATAAAACAAGCTGAAACCGATCCTCACGCTTAGATTGCAGCTGTTTTGTAAAATTGAGTAGTAGCGTTGGGTAATCTATGTACAGTACTGAGGCAATCTTGTGCGAATTACTCCTGGCCAACTATGCTTCATTTCGCAAAGATTGTGTGTATACAGAATTGTTTCTTTACAAGCACTGTGATTTCTTCATATTATGCTCATTGGTAGTTAGACGGTAACTATAATAGAAGAGAAAGTGTCAAGCTATGCCAGCAATAAGTAGCATAGCGCAATGACGGGCATTTGAGAATCATTATGTGGCTGAAACTCAGATTGACAGTACTGCGTACCGATTTTATACACCTTTTATGAAGTTACAGCAGAAAAACTCTTTTCGAAAGTTGCGATAAACTTCCTTACCTCCCTTTTTCTCGAAATTGTTATAAGGTAGAAATGCAGTGATTTTTGTACAGAACAAAACCAAATCTCAGCCAATTTTGTTTTCCATTTCTTAAAATTTTTATTGTCTTTCTACAACCTTAGCGGAATTCGCTCATATAAAAGTTTGCTAACATGTGCACAAGGCTCTTGGTTGTGAAACAAGTCGAACACCGAAGAGCCTGCTAAATCGTTGAATAAATGGCCTTGAACCGTGATCAAAACTCAATATTTCGATATGAGCTTTGCCGAAAATCATAAAGTGCAATACGTTGTACATGCACAAAGAGTAAAGGCTGTTCAGATTTCCGCTTTCATACGTTTTGATCTACTCGTCCACTTTGATACTGTCAAAGTTCACTCCAATAAACTGTCGCCTTTCATTGAATAGATCAAAAAGTAGAATAAAATTGAACGCTGAGCTTTGTGTACCAAAACTCTAAAAAACTACCTTAATTTCACTAGAGGACGCGGGAATTTTTCTAAAATCGAGTAGCGCAAAGACGTTGAAGGACTTCGCGACCAAAAGCTGTAGTATACAGTGCTGCATATTGCCTAAGAGTATCATACGGCATAGAACTCGTTTTCCGAATTGAAGCCAGGCGCTTGAGCGGGTTCGCTTAAAAAATCGAAAAGGCGCGTCCTATACTCGTAAAATCAGGGTAATACAGAATACGATAATTGACATGAAGGAGAAAAAATTTATACGACCCTAGTGGCATTACATTGAATTTGCGGAAGTACTGTCACTGATACTGCTAGCTTTCGATGTGGCACACGATCACTAGGTACGACTACTTCCCCCCCCCCCCTACCTCTTAATGATGCTTCGATAAGCCTTGTGAACCAATGCATACCTAAGATAGGCACAACATAAAGCTCCTAAAGCTTAATGAGTAGTGTATTCATAATTAGCATGTCAGACACTCCCGATGGACCAAGTTCGAGCGAGTTTTGAAATTTTCAAATATTGGGCCACCTGAGTGAAATGGTCATTTTCGAACATGAATTGACTATTTTATTCTGAAGGTAAATTAGCTACCTCTTCTAGCACTGAATATAAAGATCAATACAAATACAACTCCTTCCTTGCCCACCATAGAAATCCCGCTTTAAAAGACCTCCAAATTATGGAAATAGAAACAAGCCATTCTCGCTTTTAATGGCTTAATCCACAAACTGTTACTTAGCGCAAAGAAGGTAAATTAGGCTCAAAGCACTCCTGTGAAAACTACGGGAAAATTTAGTTATTGAAATGTGTGTATTAATTTCTAAAAATTCTTTTATAGGTGAATTAATGGTGGTTGTGCCAAACCCCATTAACTTGTCACAGAAACACTTTTTGCGAACATTATTCTATGAAAACAATAGCTTAAATCCCGTGGTTTTGAAACAGTGATTTGAGCCTGATTCGTCTTCTTTGCTCTAAATAATAGCTTGTGAAATCAAAGCCACTGAAAGCGAAAAAGAGACTAATGAGATTTTGCTTGTTTCACTTCCATAGTTTGGAGGTCATTTAGAACGGGATCTCTGAAATGGGCAATAGAGTAGCATTCTGTATTAAGTAAAAATTGAGGTAGCTCATTCACCTTAGAAACAAAGTTAGTCATGTTCGAAAATGAGTATTTCACTCTGGTGCAGTATTTGAAGATGACTCCCTTTCCCTTTCTTGCTTGTCTTCTTTGTTTTCTTATTCTTGCCATGGCGCTTGGATTTTGAAGATTTGTCAAACCTCTCGCAATGCAATTTTTTGCAGTTGATTTAGTAAGCAGCAAGTTCCATGAGAAGATGTAGGTTTTTTCTTGCAAAAACCGCACTTAACAATCAAGGTTACTTTGAGGAACTAGTAAATACAGCTGCACAAACCAGCTTTCTTATCTCATCCAATGAAAGCGGGTAAGATGGCACGTAATCTCTTCCAAGAAGTTCATCGTCCTCTGTCAATTCTTTGCCTATTATCTCACTCTCTGCGATAAAGGTTGAAGATAAAGCAACAAGTTTTATGAACATAGCTGCAGTTCTGAAATTAGACGGTAAAGTTGTGAAGTTTAAAAAAACTTAGCCAGGGTGATCCTTCAAGTCGATATTTAAAAATGCACACGCCTAATGCATTTTGTACGAAGCTCGTCTCACAAGAGAGCAGAGCAATTTGACTTATACTTGAGATAGACTCAAATGTATGTTTTCCATAATACATTTACAGTCCGAACTCCTGAGCGCTTGTCATCCAACTCTTCAAAAAGAAATTTCATGAATAATGTTTAGAGCAAAAATGTAGCTTGAGAGCAGCATTACCAATTCTCATATGGTACACAAATATCAGCTCCAGCCGCATCTCGTAATTCAAAAAGTGATATTCGTAAATAAGCAATTCTATGCTGCAAATAATCGCCTGAGGAAGTCTCTCATTCTTTATTTTGAACAACGGACACTAACATCAAGGACTGAAGCCATCTGCGGACATTATGTGCAGAATTGTTGGAAGTAAATGAACTATGTAACAGTTGATCAAAGCACGTACACTAAGAAATGTTTGTGGCCCTATTACTTTGAATCGAAATTAAATTCGAAATGTACTCCTCTCACAAATTCAATAGAAAATTTGTAAGGTTTTACCAAGATTCTACTTACTATGGCTATAATGTGTTAGACATAAGTGAATCTTAGGATATCAAAATTTTCGATGGAAAGTTGTTTGCAGACTGTGGTTTATCAAAAAAGCTCGCAATCTTCACATTCCATTTGTCCTAACGAAAACATGCTTTGCAGTGCCATAATAGGAACCTCATTACAAATTTATAACGTTTTCACTGAGTTTATCAAAAGATGAATATTTTTTAAAGCCCTTCCCTTTCCAACAACCAAATCTTTATCGATACTGACTCACAAATACAGAATGTATAATGAGCCGGTCGGGATCCGCAGGAATCTGGGAACAAAAAGGGGGGAAGGAACGCGTCAGCAAAAGAAACTTCATATCATTAAGAAGTGTTGTCCAACCCTACCTGATGAAGCTGTAAAATGATAACAAAATGAGTTCAATGAGCAAAACCTGTAACAAAGCTGAGAAAAGAAGATTTTGTAACATGCAGAGGAATTTTTACTCCCTATGATTGCAGATAAATTTCAAAATAACATTGCTCAAATAGAGAAAAAAGCTCAAAGTATCAAAGAAAAACTATCAAGTTGAGGTCTTACATTTGGTAGAGAATCATTACAATCCGAATCAGAAACTGAAAGAAAATTTGCCCTAAAGCAAAAACAAACTTCGTCCTTGAGATTTCCTACAGGAAATTCCGCCTATTTTTGAGATAGCAGTAAATCGATGACTACCCATGGAAAATTGATTGATTGGGATATATTAAGTGAATGCCATCGTCGTGTTCAATATTCAAATAAAAAACATCTCGGTGACCATAGGTTTGACATAAATGCATAGCTGGTAATTCTGCAAATATTTGCTAAATTGTGATCTGGATGTTTTTGATGACATTGTCCTTTTGAAACCAGCCTGAAAGTCAAGGTAGCGGCTATCTATTTTTGACTAGTGGATAATTCTTGACTCAGCCCGTGAGCTTATAGCTGATGCAAAAACAGAGGAATTTTGAGATGGCGTACACATGAGAAGGTAAAGGAAACAAACAGGCAACAGCGACTGCCTCTTTTGAGCCGGGAGTACATCTCTATATCATGAATTTCTCAAACACTCGCTATTGAATAGTATTAGCAATTATAGCATTATTGGCAAGGCTTATGCGGACTCTCTTTCAGCACATTCTGGACAAACAAGTAAGGTTATTGATTCCGAGGCCAGTTTGCTCAAATACGCTGACTTGTGCAAGCAGTCGCTAGTATATTGCACTACTAGCTGGCTTACCCGGCTCCGCCGTATGTTCCGAATAGAAAATTCCATTTCTTAACCGATCCGGACCAAACTTGGCATACATACACTTCGGGCCCCGACGGGTGTCACAGTCCACTTTTCGTTATCGATCGATGTTGATTTTATCGTTATTTTGCAAAATTTGAGCTAGGGGGCTGAAATTTGGCAGAGGGGTGTAATCGAGCATGCTGATCACCCCCAAGGGGGTGATCAGCATGCTCGATTACCCCCCTGTGCCAACTCCCAGCCCCGTAGCTCAAGTTTTGCAAAAAATCGATAAAATCGATATCGATCGATGAAGAAAAGTAGCCTATGACACCCGCCGGGGCCCGTAGTGTATGTATGCCAAGTTTGGTCCGGATCGGTTCAGAAATGGAATTTTCTATTCGGAACATACGTACAGACAGACATACAGACAGACAGACAGACAGACAGACATACAGACAGACAGACAGACAAACAGACATTCAGCTTTATATATAAGATATACGTTGTAAGGTGGTTGCGGTTACATCAAGAAACGAACTGCTAAGTGATGCATAATTCTTGCACCAAATTTTTGAAATTCTGTTGCTTCCTTCAGCTTCAAAGAATTTGTTTGGTTTGATGCACAATAGAGAGATAAATTTGGGCTTTCTGCAAGTGCTTGAGTCAAAATTCTTTGAGGACATATGACAACGATATATGTTGATCAAGAAAAAACCCAAAAAGTGTTTTGACTTTTGCTCAATAGAATTGCTGAAATGTCTACTGAAATTCGAATTTATTTTTGGCTTGGTTTTATGGCACATTCTTTAGATCAAGAGAAGTTGGTAGGAATTGAAGGTTTCTGTGAATAGTTACAAAATTTTATTTTTCAAGACTGACTTATTAAATTTGTTTCGTATTGACTTTCCAAAATGCTCATAAATTACTACTTTTATATGCACAACAGAGAGCATATTCTGTGGATTGATTGACTAGCTTGCTTAGGCATTTTTGATCTTTTTTCTATTTTTCAGTACAAGAATTGTGCATCATCCTAATAGTTGTTGGCCTAGCTGTGTAACTCGGTTTTTAGAAGAACTTGTTTTGGCGCGCACAGTTTCTGTGTTAGAGCAATTTTTGTGTCAAAATCACGCACGCCACAGTTCAGCTCTATTATTCGTAGGTATTCTAAATTTAGAGGAGGAAATCTTTATTGCACTAATTAGCTTTTAATTTCACTCTCGAAATTAGCTGACGGCGGAAACATTACATAAACAATAAAATCTAAACCAGGAGGACACACCGATAAAAGCTGACCACAGACTCTCCTGGAATGCTTTCAGGTAATTTCCAGCTTTTACGATAGTTACACTGTTGGAGAGGATGTAGTGCTGTGCCAGTTCAGCATAAAACGGCGCTTCACGAACGCTGTCTTCTTCCAAGATAAACTTTTTCTGAAGAGAGGATCTTTAAGGCTGAAAGGATTATAAACTTGCAATTCTTTGACACAAACTTCTCGCATCTTTTTTAGTCATATAATTACCCGTTTGAGCGGCTCACAGTTTTTGACTGCTCTCAGTACAAGTTATAGGTTGTCTAAAAAGTAAATTTCATTTTCAAATAATTTGAGCTGTTTTTGTTTTCCTGACTTAGGTCATCATTTGATAGAGCGGAACAAGCTCTACAAGAAACTATTGAGAATCCATCTAGGTCGTAATCCAGGTTAAATTTGGAGCCAAAAATCTAAGTTTTTCAGCTACCCATAAGATAGGATCTCCTTCCAAATAATTCCCATGAACTTTCAACTTGCTCTTTTTATAATAGACACATAGTAGTACATAAAAATGCTTTTGTTGGATTTTTCCGGAGCTTAAATTTAAGAAACAAAGATGGCCCGAAACTGCCACAATGCCACACTTTCGGGTCCTACCAGTAAAGCTTGGCATTTCTCGACCATAAGGGCACCTACAGGATAAGGCTGGAGATCATACTTGGCAAAGGTTTAGTATATAATGACAGTTAGAGATTTAAACTATCTTTTCCTCGCTTTCTATGCGCGGAAAAATTTGACAAAGGCATATCTGAGTCTATGTGCTTACTGCATAATGACCAATTTAGAGATCCATGGGTTTTCTAAGCAAAAATTCAAATTTCAGGTGACAAGGTTCTTTTTGATTTTGATAGGCGGACTCTTGATGGCCATTTTGCAGAGCTTGGTCTGCTCTACCGAAAGAGGTTTCAAATCTACTAGAAAAGCTAAGACAGCTCGAATTTCATATTTAGAAAAGAAATTTACCTAAGCGACAACCTAACATATGTAAGTTGTGGTACAACAGTTTAGTCGGTTCTTAGTTGCTTTGCACAGAAAAACGTAAATATGATGTTGTTCAAATTTTTCATTAACTCATCGAAGACGCTTTAGGATGAATGCCTCATGCAACGTGGCCACACAACAAAGGATTGACGAGCTGCTCTGTGATTTGATCTCGGTGTGAGAACAACAGTCATCAATCATCATCGATACGCTCGAAATCCAATAAAAAACCCAAACCATTCTTTCTTTACGTATGTGAAACCATGCATTTGAATGGTTTATCCCTGCACGTCTCACTTGACAAGGAATGTCTGAAGAGCTTCAAGAAGATAAATATTTCTATGAGAATCATTTGTTCTTGGAGGTCTGTCCTGTGGCCTGCATTGTGCGAAAAACAGGCTCAGGTTCATATGGGGCGACACAGCTTTTCGAACATGAACAGTTTTTTCTACTTTGAATAAGACAATGTCGATGTATAGCAAGTCATGCAATAAAAAAGCAATCTACTGGTTGACCACAAATCTTTAAGGTTTTCCGGTGGAAGGATGATACGATATGGAATCTTGGAATGTGTTAGAATTAGTCAACATAAGATAAACATCTACAAATTACTTATCAAACTCACTTGCACTGCGAGCATTTAATTGCCTCTAAAGTGGGAGAGGGCAAAAGAAATATAAGCCTTTGAAGATTTGGATACAACTCAGCCACTGACGCCCGATTATTGATCTAATTTCATTTGTACAAGACCTTTTTTCAAAGTCAACTAGCCTGAACAGATCACAAAATTTCGCGACCAAAGGACCCTCTACCGTGCTGCTAATTACCTAGAAGAATTGTATGAGAGAAGGACGGACCATTTCATTAGGCACAATGGTGCTGTCGAACTGCATGTTCAAAGTAATGGAAAAGGTGCGTCTTGTACCGTAAATCTAGGATAGATATTAAGGAAAATCTTTGGTTTTCACATTGCCTAACACATTGCCCACATGACTTGAGGTCCTGTAGCAGCTGTGTGAATGACACAGCAGGACCTTATGCATCTCTTGAGTATTCTTAATCGATAGTCGATATCCTCGATACTGTAAGTCTGTCGTATCCCCATAGAACGCTACTGTGACGAATATGCTTACAATATTCGTGACCAACGTCCCGAATGGCTAAAAAATCCAATTACCAATTTGTCTATTAGAGTGATTCTGTCCGTTTCCACTCTTCGTTCCAACAGCTCCTAGGCAGGCAAAGTGAAAAAAATTGATAGAGGATTTTAAAAAGCTCTAGATACGTGTCAATAGAGCAGAGCAAGCTCTGCAAAATACCGTGAAAGTTACGCACTAAATGCCTTTAACATTTAGTTCTAAATCAAAATCCAATGACTATCAGAAGCCCGGAAGTTGCAAAAAAAACCAGAACTCTGCCTAGAAAAGTTCCGGGGACCTCCGACTTGTTCACGCATACGTATATCATAAAAAATTCATAAGCACACTTGCTGCATTACTCTTCAGAAATAGAAGGTGAGAAAAAGATACAGGTCGAATGTTGGAAAATGTCTTTTCTTTTAAGATTTTTGACGCTAAATCTGACATTTTTTGAGATCTACAAACTGTAGAAAGCTAGACAAACCTGGGTTCGTGGTTTTGAAGCTTATGAAATTATCCATGTGGGAGTATCTCAGCGTTTGAAACATGCATGTGAACCCGTTAGTGGCTCATAAACTTTTCAATAGAATTCAATAGGGCGAATTGCCGTTTTTCCGAGTATTTGATTCTGAAGTTTATGGATTGCTTTTAGTTAAAGTGGAACGAACTTATAACTCATAAACATGAACAAACCTCTCTATTGTTTTTGCCTTTTCTTTGTAAATATGCATGATCATAACGAATTGAAACTCATAAGTTTTGTTTCGAATGTATCGAAAAGGGGAGTCTCGTACAGAAGCTATGAAGAGAAACGGAAGCATAGATCAATTTGGTTATAATCAGTTAATGAGATTGACAAATTTTCACATGAGAATCATAAGTTTGTGGCTGACTGAATTTTTTCATCCTAGGAGAGAGGCTGGCATCGTAGTGGCACAGTAGCTTCGTGTGTTTCACTGAAAAATAAAGCTAGCAACCCTTAGGCAACCATTTGAGCAGTGTGAAATGCTATAGTTTCTTAAAAGAGAGTAGTGCTTTCTGATCTCTTGCCATTTTTTCGAGTGGAAGCTTGACGGGTTTCCTTTTGTTTTCTTTCTCATAAAAAAACGACATGGGGCTTGCAAAAGCGCTACCTATGTTGAGCGCTGTGAAAACATATCAAAAGAAGTTCATCTACAAAGGTGCTTTTACTTTTTTTTATTTCTAAGTAGTGCATCATTGTTTCATGTCACACAAAATGCAAAATTAACGAAATAAGCTGGTAAGAAATCTCTCATATGCTCTCTTTTCTTTTTATTCTTTCTACTCTTTACATAAACCCATCGAGAGCTTTGCCTGTTTTTTTTTGTAGCGGCACTGGCGTACCCTTTGATTCGACTGATTTGGCGGCTCGAACGCTGGGGCTTCGTGACCTAATCTAGGTAATGATCAGAGAGCAAGCGCCTCTGATAGAGGTGGCAATTGCATGGATTTGAAACTTACCATTTACGTTATTGATAAGCATTTTCACGTTAACAATGCTTACTTGGTATTACCACAAACTTTTATCATGTGCTATGTAAAGCACGGTCTACAGTGCTTACGTCGTTTCAAAAAATTATTTCAGCAAATCCATCTTTTCCACAAATTGCTGTATTTACCCAAATTCTTTACAACAAAAGATCTAGTTTCAGTATATACCTAGTTTCATTATAATTCGCTAGCAACCATCTTACAGAATTTGACCCGAAGAAAACCCAAACTTTTCAAATCTTGCCTTTTTCCTGATAGTAATGCCAACATCACTAATATATCCGTCTCAAACTCTGCTGTGTTTTTCTCCAACTTTCCAGCTGTTTACCTTCTCTACTTCTGTAGTATCGCCTTTTGGCTCCGATTCAATCCAGCTTTGTTAAGGTACTATTTTACTTATTGTAATTTCCTTTCCAGGAGTGGTTTGCGGTAAAAAAGTGGATTTTTTTAGATGTTTAAAAGGCGAGACGAAATTCGAGGAGAAATTACAATTGTGTAAACCCTCAGAAAATATTAAAAAATATATCTTTTTGCCAACTTTTTTTGTCAACCATTTCATACTCTTTGTTTTTGTCGAGGGTAAGCAAAATCTTATTATATTAGGTTAAGTCAAAAGTAATGAGAACTTCTCGCGCACCCTTTCGAACTCTTAGCAATTTGTGTAGATTAGTGACAGAAGAGTACCCTAAACCATATTAAATGTAGCTTTTCTTTCTCTTTTCAGCAGCTAGACCAACGGCCCAGATGACTTCTTAGTTGTCGAAAAAATTTCCCAAATTTTGTGAGTTTAGCTAATCCTCAGAACTTTTAGTTCATGTTTAGTTCAAACAAATTCGACTATCTAAAGAGAGGGCAGGTTCTGCTCAATGCAAATCACCTGTTAGGTCTTTCGAAACTGGCAATTTGAGAATTTTTAAAATCATTTTTCCAAAAAGCCCCAATATTTCAAAAAATCGCTCGAAACAAAAATGCACCAAACTTTACAGAATCTTTCAAAATGGGGCTTCGAAAACAGTTTATTACGAAACCTTGATTTTGCAAAGTATTCAAGCGCTTACCGTTTCGAATTACAATAATCTAGAATTTTTGCCACGTTTAAAAAAAACGGTACAATTTGAACGTCAAACGCTTGGGTTCAAAATTTCTGCAAGTATTTCATCAACTACGAAGTGATTTAGTTGGAAATCAAGACTGCTTGAAAAAGGAGGAAAAGCCGCATCCGATACCGTTTAGAGCATTTGCCTGCTTACGTTCTAACTAAGGTTTAGGAGGAGATACGAAGTTCTCATTACTTCTGACTCACCCTAGTGCACAAGGTGCTTGTAACAATTTCCTAGCCATCCACTGTGCTGAAAAGCTTGTGATAAGTAAGTCGCATGATGCAAACATTTCAACCATCAATGAAAACAAGGAGATTTATAGGTAATCTTCCAATAGTGCTATTATAGTTTACACTTGCTCTATTAATTTGTATGGTAAATGCAAACATTACCCACATGTTCTGAGCTATCAACTGCCTTCTTTTCTGTAATTTGAACAGGATGGATTATAATAACCAGCTGCTGACAGCTGCTTCTAATTGTGTTGAGCGAACTTCAATTGCGCTACCATTCAAACATTATTGCTGTTTTTAAGAGTTTGAACATATTCGAACACTGATTGCTTAGCTTTACTATAAGCTGCGCAAATAATAGAGAACAGTTGTCACTGTTCGATTTCAACGAATCAACAACAAAAACTCCAGCAACTAATCCAATGTATTTGACTTGCGTGAGCCAACCAATCATCAAGTATGTGCATTTATCCTTTCAAATTGCTCTGGTACAAATTTACCGGCCCCTGAGGGTAGAGGGCCTGGTTGGCTTTGGGCGGATCGAGCCTTAATCCGATCTGGTCCTAGCGGCGCATCATACCATTATGTTACTCGTCCTCACGTCATTAGAGATGCAAAATGTTATTTTTTGAGATAAAAAGTAAGAGAAAACCTGAAAGGTCTCTGATCCACTATATTTGATGTAATTTTCTTTCACTTAAACAGAAAGAGAGTTCGGAAAGCAAGCAAAACTTGCAAACCTAACGCTGCAAACCTGAGCAAGATGAATAACCACAATTTTACCTGCTACACATCTCAAATATCAGTCAAGCATAGAAAACCCGAGAATAACAGATTTCTGCTTTCGGAGCATTTTCTACACGTAAAAGCCCTTCCCCCCCCCCGCACCTCAAAAAAATCCACCATTGTGTGTTTGACTGTCCCATTTGTCTACTTTATGGCTTCGCTTTGGCCTCGAATAAATCTCTTATTGTATCGAGATAAGATATGAAGCTAATGAAAGGAAAATAGGAGTCTGTGCCGCGCGAGCCACACCATCAGATTGAGCTGGCTAAGTGTAATATAGATGTATGTACAAACTAAAAATGTTAAGATAATTTATGGAGAAAATGTTCTTTTTTTGTTCTCAGGGGCGAAAGTGCCTGATTAGAGCGATTTTACGATTATTTTTTTCTTTGCAAACGTTGTAACTTCAGCTCGCAGAGAGTCAGAGTGACATTGACAAAGATATGAGCGCGACCGATCATGCTGATATGCCTAAATCCTAATTTCTAACATTATTTTGTTAAAGTAAGTTATCCTTATTCCTAATGCTGTGCACGAATAGATGGTCAATTTTCAACGCCACATCATGCAAAGACAGAGACTTTTTCGCGAAGGATTTAGTAACGGAGTCTGTAATATGCGTCAGTACACGTTACATTTGGTTCATTTCAGCTCGTGCATTTGACCGACTTGATCGATATTTTACTACTTTGCAAACTGAATCATTCTGCATTGACAGACTTATAAGCCTATTATATGCCCCTTCATAAGGGAGGAATCAGCAAACTCAACATGTTGACGACAAAGCCGCGCAGTGGTGGTGCTCGGCAGACAGCCTGTCTCTGTGAACGATGCCGCGCAATAATGCGCGACGGTCTTAATTTTGATACTATCTCTCCAGTCCTCTCACTTTGTGTTCAAGGAGTCAACATAAGCTCAGATGTGCTCTATATGTTAGCCCCGCCCCTTTTGGCAAACTCTGCTCACTCTTATGCTTCTCAAAAAGACCCTTTTTGTGCACAAAAGTATAGACAAAGCCGTAGAAAAACGCGGAGACTTCAGACTTTTAAGCCAGTCTCCGTTCACCGTCGAACTCCGCCCTCTTGGTGGCAAGCCCGTCCATTTTTTTAAAGTGTAGGAATTCGTAGGAATTCTTGAAATTTAGACAATTTCCGACATTTTTGGCCGAGTGGACGGAGCTTGCCACGGGGGGCAAAACTTGCACATTTTTCATTTCGTGCATGGATGCGTGCATACACACATGCAGCCAAGGGTAGAGATGCACGAAATTTTTTCGTCCAAAGGGACGGACCTATGAAAAATGTCCTCAACGTATTATCGAACCGTGGAAGTGTACTAGTAAAACATATACCGTATACAAGAAAAAATGTAATTTTTTGGGATTTTTTTGCCAGCATTACATCACATAAGCATTATAATAAGCATACCAATTACCATTTACAAATTTTTTAGTTATAAAGGATGTTTAGAGCATTGTCGACGCTTCTCATTTTCTTGAGCAAGGAACAGACTTAACCATGTCACCAAATTGAATTGTGAGGTCGAACTTTGCACCAGATAATTTTATCAAATGTGATGAACAGTGCAATATTTCAGCACTCATAACATAGGAAAAATACGCATGTCCTTGTTCCAGCCATATCAGTGTCTTCCCTTTTTTACTTTCTTTTGCTTTCTCTTCTGTCTTCTCTTCGTGTTTTTCTTACTTCCTTTCCCTTTCTTGCTCTTCTTTCCTTTCTTATTCTTGCCATGACGCTTGGGTTGCGGAGGTTTTATGTCAAACAATGCAATTACTTGCAGTTGATGTGGTAAGCAGCAAGTACACCATGAGAAGATGTAGAATCTTTTTTGCAAAAACCGCACTTAACGATTTAGGTTACTCTGCAGAATTAGTGAATACAGTTGTACAAACCAGTATTCTAATCTCTTCTAATGAAAACGGATATGATGGCACGTAACCTCCTCCAAGAAGTTCATCCTCCTTTGTTGATCCTTTACCTACTACATATTTCACTCGCTGCGATGAAGGTTGAAGATAAAGCAATAAGTTTTATGAGCATAGCTGCAGTTCTGAAATTAACGTTAAATTTGTGAAGTTTAGGAAGCTTAGCCAGAGTGATCCTTTGAGTCGAAATTTTGAAAAATGCATACGCCTATTGCACGTTTGTACGAAGCTCGTCTCAGTTCAATTTGACACATACTCAAAAAAGACTCATTTCTATGCCTTCCATAATACATTCACATTTCGAACTCTTAAGCGCTTGTCATTCAACTCTTTAGCAGGATTATAAATAACGTTTAGAGCCGAAATGTAGCTTGAGGTCAGCATCATCGGTTCTCGTATCTGGTACATGAATATCATCTCCGTAATTCAAAAAGAGGTATTCGTAAGTAAACAATTCTATGCTAATAATAGTTCAAGAAGTCTCTCATTCTTTATGATGAACAACGAGCACTAACATCTAGGATTGAAGCCATCTCTGGAAACATTATGTGCAGAATAGCTGGAAGTAAATGGACTAGTAGTTAATCAAAGCACGTACGCTAAAAAAATGTTCATAGACTTATTATTTTTGATCGAAATTATGAGATAAAATGAACTCATTTCACGATCTCAATAGAAATTTTGTGAGGTTTCATCAAATTCTATTCACTATGGCTGATAAGCAGGTTGGACATAATTAAAACTTAGGATATCAAAATTTTTGATGGAGTGGTTTATCAAAAACCTCGCAACCTTTACATTCTATTTGTCCTAACGAAAACATGCTTTGCAATGCCATAATAGGAACCTCATTACAAATTTATAAGTTTTCACTGAGTTTATCAAAAGATGAATATTTTTTGAAGCCCTTCCCTCTCCAACAACCATATCTTTATCGATACTGACTCACAAATACAGAGTGTATAATGAGCCGGTCGGGATCCGCAGGACTCTGGGAACAAAAAGGTGGAAGGAACGCGCTAGCAAAAGAAACTTCATATCATTAAGAAGTTTTGTCCAACCCTACCTGATAAAGCTGTAAAATGATAACAAAATGAGTTCAATGAGCAAAACCTGAAAAAAGCTGAGCAAAGAAGATTTTGTAATATATTAAAGATTTTTACTCCCTATGATTGCAGATAAATTTCAAAATAACATTGCTCAAATTGAGGAAAAAAAGCTTAAAGTATCAAAGAAAACTATCAAGTTGAGGTCTTACACTTGGTAGAGAATCATAGAATCCGAATCAGAAACTGAAAGAAAGTTTGCCCTAGAAACAAAAACGAAGTTCTTCTTCGAGATTTCCTTTAAGAATTTCCACCCATTTTCGAGATAGCAGCAGACTAAAGTCCACCCATAGAAAATTGATTGATGTATTGCTTATTGATTATTTATTGACTTATTGGGATTTATTAGGTGAATGCGATCGTCGTGTTTTCAATATTCAAACAAATCTTAGACAAAAACGTTTTGATGACACTAGGTTTGGCATGAATGCATAGCTGGTAATTTTGCAGACATTTGCTAAATTTTGATCTGGGTAATTTTGGTGACATTGACCAGCTCGACAATCAAGGCAGTGGCTGTTTTGTATCAACCTTGGAATACGATAGTTTTTGCATAATGGGTAATTTTTGGTTCAATACATGAGCCTACATCTAATGCAAAAACAGAGAAATTCTAAGGTGGGAGGCAAGAGCGACGGTTCTTGCAATGACTGCTTTTGGGAGCATTTTTCTATATCACGAATTTCTCAAACGTTTGCTATTGAGTATAGCGAATATAGCATGACTGGCAAAGTTTGTACAGACTCTCTCATCAGCACACTATTTCTGGAAAACAACATGTAAGGTTATTCATTCGGAGGTCAATTTGCTCAAATACACTGGCTGGTGTAAGCAATCAGTTGTGTATTGCACTATATACGTTGTTAGTTGGTTGCTCAAAGCATACATGAAGAAATAGACTGAATGTTAGCCTAGCTGTGTAACTCGAATTTTAGAGGACCTTATTTGGTGAGCATAGTTTCCGCCCTGCTGCAATTATTGTGCCAATAATCATGCAGGCCACAATTTATTCTCCCTAAGGCATCCGCAAGGTGGAGGAGAATGGCAACAACTTCGCTTTCAATTTTACTCTTCAACTTAGCTGATAGGGAACATTACAATAAAATCTAAATCAGGGGAGCACACCGATAAAAGCTGACCACAGTGTCTCAAGAATGCACCCAGATAATTGATTACCAGTCAGGGCTCGGCAAGAGATGGCACCAGGAAAATTTCAGAACAGAGGCCCCTTTGACCTCGAAAGTACAAAGTCCCCTTTGACCCTGTCTTTTCGGCCACATAAACGACATCCTCTTTGTCTGTCTTTTTGCCGAAAACGATATCCAGCTTGACCGTACCAGTTGTGCCGAGCCCCGTTATCATCTTTTACCGCATAGTTAGACTGTAAGGGAGGATATAGTGCTGTGCCAGTTATCATGAAACGGTGCTCTACAAGTTGTCTTGTTTCGAGATAAATTCCTGGTAACAAAATGTTCAAGAGCTAAAAAAGATCATAAACTTGTAATTTTTTTTCACACAAGCCTGCTCTTGCCATATAAATAACAGTTTGGCGGCCCACAGTTTTTCACAGCTATCAATACAAGAAACAGATGCAAGTTGTAGAAAGACAGCCTAGTCGGTTTTTAGCTGCTTTGCACAGAAGTACAAAAACATGATATTCAAATTTCGCGCCAACTCATCGAACTCGCTCAAGGATAAATGCCTCACATAAAGTGGCCACACAACGAAGAATTAACTTGAGCTTTTCTGTGGTTTAATCTTGGTGTGGAAACAAGCCAACCATCGATACGATCGAGAACTTCAATAAAAAAGAACCAAACAATTTTTTCTTTACTATGTGCAACCATGCATTCGAATGGTTTATCCCTGCACTTCTCACAAGTGAGCTTGACAACTTGACGGCTCAAGCTTGACAAGGAACGTCAGAAGAGCTTTTTTGTCAAATAGATATTACTACGAGATTCATCAATTTTTAGAAGACGGCCCTGTGGCCTTAGCCCATTGTGGAAGTAGGTACATATGAAGCGACGCTTTTTATATACGAACCAGCGCGTCACCTCTGCTTCGCAGAGGCTCGCATTGGCTTTACTATCTACCTATTGCCTTACTCATTCTCGTAAAATTGTGGCACTGGAACTCACCGCGTTATGCCGACTACCACGAATAAAATGTAAACAACCACTCATTTAAAAAGTCTTTTCACGTAAGATCGGTGACTCCGCGTGGATGAAACTTTTCGCAGGAAGACAAACGCAAATTTGAATAGGTTTTTGGATTTGTCATGGCTTTGTAGTCGCCATAAAGGTAATAGTAACCGTGAGCTGCATCTCTGTGCGAAAATCTTCTCAAACGCTTAGCTAGAACCTCGGCAAATTGACCATCTACACAGCCAATTCTTTTTGGCGCCGTTTTCGTTATGTAGTAAACTTTCGACCACTTTTCGGGCTAAACTCCATCGCCTGCACATTTCCTTACCAAACTCATCCACGACTCTGCAAAAAGTGGTGATACGGACCGAATTTTGCGGTACAGAAGCCAGGTGGAGCCGATTGGTGCGCAATTTCTGAGGGATCCACTCAACGAATCTGCTCGTGTTTTTTGCACGTTGGACTTTCATGCTGGTAACATATGCTGTGCAAAATTTGGGCTCTGGATGTTGGCTGGAACCCGATGTATGAATTTCGTTACAGACAGACAGACAGACAGACAAACAGACAGACAGACAGACAGACAGACAGACAGACAGACAGACAGACAGACAGACAGACAGACAGACAGACAGACAGACAGACAGACAGACAGACAGACAGACAGACAGACAGACAGACAGACAGACAGACAGACAGACAGACAGACAGACAGACAGACAGACAGACAGACAGACAGACAGACAGACAGACAGACAGACAGACAGACAGACAGACAGACAGACAGACAGACAGACAGACAGACAGACAGACAGACAGACAGACAGACAGACAGACAGACAGACAGACAGACAGACAGACAGACAGACAGACAGACAGACAGACAGACAGACAGACAGACAGACAGACAGACAGACAGACAGACAGACAGACAGACAGACAGACAGACAGACAGACAGACAGACAGACAGACAGACAGACAGACAGACAGACAGACAGACAGACAGACAGACAGACAGACAGACAGACAGACAGACAGACAGACAGACAGACAGACAGACAGACAGACAGATAGACAGACAGATAGACAGACAGATAGACAGACACACACACACACACACACACACACACACACACACACACACACACACACACACACACACACACACACACAAAGTCACGTAAACATCCTTAGCCCGTTATTATAAGTTATAATAATTTTTCATTTCAAATAAGACGATGTCGATATTAATAGCATGCTCTTTGAGGCTCCTCGGTAGGAAGGTGATACGATATGGGATCTTAGAACGTGTTGCAATTAGATGACTTAGAATAAACATCTATAAACTACGTATCATATTCATTTCACACTGCACCGCAAATACCTCATTACCACTAAAGTGGGAGAGGGCAGAACAAACGTAAGCCTTCAGAGGTTTGAATACAACTCAGCCATTTACGTCCGATTATTAGCCTAATTTCACTAGTACAATATGCACCTTTCCAAACTCAACCAGCCTGAATAGATTAAAAAACTCGCGACCAAAAGACGCTCTACCGTGCTGATACTTACGTAAAAAAATCGCATGGAAGAAGGACGAATAATTCCTCGAAGCAGAATGGTGCGACCGAGCTGCATGTTTGAAAAAATCTAAAAGGTGTGCTTTATACTCGTGAATTCGGGGTGGATTTTAGAGATATTGTGATTTTTGTCAGAATCCATGTTCGACTATCCATAAATCTTGGCATAGTTTGAATCTTCTGATTGATTTCTTTAGCAGCGTCCAAGATTGGTACAGATATTTATTCCACAATAAACAGACTGACGTTTCGGCAAACTCGCCTTCTTCAGAGTCTGAAAAGTCGAAAACACATAAGTGAACTATCCGATCAAATGCCTTATCGACTACAGAAAAGAGCCCAACCCTCTAGAAAAGCAACAGTATCAACCAAAACGCAAGATTAAGCCAGTGCTCACCTTAAGAGATAATAGATTAGGTGGGTGCAGACCACTTATATCAAGAACTGTACTGCATTACTTTTATACTGATCTAGTGACCCGGTCCTGACCTGACCTCAATATTCAAAAGCCACAAAGGCTCTGATAAGGTGACAACTCGTTAGGCAGGTGCTATACTCCTCGAGGAGTAAAGCATGGCGATGGGCGATCGCCAGTCGTAGCGACTGGCGATCGCCCGTCGTAGCGACTGGCGATCGCCCGTCGTAGCGACTGGCGATCGCCCGTCATAGCGACTGGCGATCGCCCGTCGCTAATCGATACGTATCAAACGTGTAGTCGCCGATATTGGCGATCATTACTCATTTCCCCCATTTTAAAGTACTCACCAGCCGGTGAGGTCGCCCTAAAAAGAATGAACTGCAAGACCAGTTTTTCACATTCAACACTTAACGGTAACTTGTTTGGCGACTGGCGATCGCCAGTCGTAGCGACTGGCGATCGCCCGTCGTAGCGACTGGCGATCGCCCGTCGTAGCGACTGGCGATCGCCCGTCGTAGCGACTGGCGATCGCCCGTCGTAGCGACTGGCGATCGCCAATATCGGCGACAAAAATTGCTGGTTTTGCACGTTTTTGATGCATATCGATCGTCGCCATGCTATATTCCTCGAGGAGTATAGCACCTGCCTTAGTGGCACTCATCCTTCCGGTTGATTTTTGGATTTTGGGCGGCTATCCAAAACGCTTCGAGTGTCTTGCGCGCTACGATCTCGGGTTCACGCGCCAGGATTCGAACCTGCACTCCCACCTCCGCGTCGTCATGGCTGAGCCTGCGATGCATGCCTAACGGAGTAGCTACATTGCCCTTGCTGAAACCATCTAAGTGTTCTTTGATGCGGGTGCATAGGGGCGGTTTGTCTCGCCAATATACGTGTCTCCACATGTTGTACACGTGATAAGGTAGACAACACCTGATACCATACTAGGCTGTTGCATAAGTTCTGTCCGATTTTTTTGCCTCATGTTTGAAGCAGCTGTTCTAAGAGAATTTCATCTCTAATTCGATACGGTTGGTATCATTGAAAAGTGCTTTCCTTGCGCTTTCTAAAGCATACCAGAATTCAATAAAATTCTTAGTGTACGGAGATCACAGGCCTAAAATCTCTAAGTGGCCGAGGTACGTTCTATCCCTAGAAATATGTCCTTGCGAGGATATCTCCACAATGCGCCCTTCAAGTCAGGTTCTTTCATTGGCTTCGGAATAAGGGTATGGAATGCTAGTATATGCAGAAGTTCGGTCCCATGAAGAATACGTCTTGCTAGTGAAATTTATCCTCGAACATAAATCTTTGGTATAGATGTTTTACAAGCAATAACTTTCTGCGAATAGAAGTAATCGACAAGCTCAAAGTTGGAGGTGCTAGGGCAAAGCAAGAGCTAACAGGGCCCATCCACCAATTCCTTTTCGGCGCTCACGTCAGTTGTAAAACGTTCGTAGTTCATAAATAGGCATGCACACATGTGCTGAAGCGAGGTCAAAAAGTGGCTAATTTTTTGTTCGGTCAAAAAAATCTCTCGGCAGCGCAAACCCTATGGGCTCTTTTATGTTGCATAATAATCTACGAAAATTTCTCTATCCATCCATTATTAGAAAAGATGCCTATCAATTTTCATAAGGGAGCGTTACCATGTCAAAAAAGACAGATTCGAAGAAAAACGCTGCGAAGTTTTTGCATTCTTGGTTCTTCCTTAACAAAGATTTGCGCAGATCTCAATATGCATTTTTTAGCCAAGGGACTGCTCAACACATAGAAACTAAGACCTTGGAAAAAAGTTGACTCTGAAAGAAGTTATGACATTTTAAACTCAAAAATTCAAATCGGACAGAACTTATGCAACAGCCTAGTACAGTCTCCTTCCTTGCCAAACGGACAAACTACACAATGTGGAGTTGTATAGACACGATCATACTAGCGGTTTCGTACCAGCTGCTGCTTAAAATTTGCAGGAGGAATGTCGACGATCCTTACCATATCGTTGAGGTCTGCTTGATGGAGCACTTTGCGAACACCTTTACTAAACTCTTCTGAGATGTATGGTAGGCAGAATGAGATCTGATCCTCAGCTTCTGATATGGGTGGACGATGAACCTGGTGTCTGTGAAGACGATGAGTCTCCGTGCAGTATCCATTAGATCTTGCTACGGATCTTGCGATTCCCAGCGAGTACACCTTTTCCTCTTTGTCAGAAGAGACCCCCGCAGCCGTTCTAAACATGTTTCCTATGATGAATGCTTTTATTCGTGCCGGATGTGCTGACGTATGGTGTACTAAGATATTCTTGCTGCTCGGCTTTCTGCATCTGGTCTTAAAACGTCTGCCTGACAAACATAACTGCACGTTGAGGAACGGTAGCCATCCATCTTTGGGTCTTTCCCTCGTCATCTTGATGTTCCTGTCCTGGGCATTCATGATATTGAAGCAGAATCCAGTTCGGCTTGAGTGGGACACACGATACAGCAGTCGTCCACGTACCGACAGTAGAGGAGAGGCTTACTCGCCAGCCGGAGCTTCCACCTTGGACATGAAAACAATAGCTAAAGTCGGCGCTAGTCTTTGTCCCATAGCCAGTCCTCTTATTTGCCTGTAACAGTTGCCACACCAACAAAAGATGAAACAGTTGAGGCATTCTTTAACCAACGACAAGATGCCTCTGATGCTAAGACCATAGAGATTTAGTGACGACTGGTGTTTGTCACTGACTGTTTGCACTAGCCGGCTCCTGTGTTTGGTCTTTCTCTTGCTCAACTAAAGTTTTGAACTTTTTCTGCAATCTAGACTTAGCGTTAGATCAGACATGATCACAGATGTGTTTCGACTCATCCACGATCCTCTTCCAAAGGCGATCAGGCATATATCGTACACAACATTGCTCCTTATATAAACACTTAGACAATCTATCATAACTTATAATAACGGGCTAAGGTTGTTTACGTGTTTTTGTGTGTGTGTGTGTGTATGTCTGTGTGTCTGTCTGTAACGAAATTCGTAGAGCGAGTTCCAGCCAACGTCCTGAGCCCAAATTTTGCACATTGCATGCGACCAACATAAGAGCTTACCACGCAAAAGCACGAGTGGTTTTGTTGGGTGGATCCCTCAAAAAACTGCGCGTCAAACGGAACCACTTGGGTTCTGGCCAGCAAAATTGGTTCCGTATCACTACTTTTTGCAAAGTCGGGGTTGTGCTTGGCATGCTGATGTGCAAGCCATGGACTTTAGTCCAAAAAAGTGGACAAACGTTTACTACTTTACAAGAACGACGCCAAAAAGAAATGATTGCGTAAATGGTTAATTTGCCATGGTTTTACCTAAGCAATTGAGAAGAATTTTGCACAGAAGTGTAGCTCACGTTGCCTACTGTCCTTATGGCACCTACCAAGCCAGGAAGAGTTCAAAAACTTATTCAAATTTGCGTTTGTTCTTCTGCGAAAAGTTTCATCCACGCGAAATCACCGACCTCACATGAAAAAGCGTTTGGAATGGGTGGTTGTTTACATTTTACTCGCGAGAATCGGCACTGCGCGGTGAGTATCATTGCCACCGTTAGTCAAGAATGAGTAAGGCGTATGAAGTGAGACCAGTGCGAGCCTCTGCGAAGCAGAGGTGACGCACTGGTATATATATAAAACTCAAACACTGTACCGTGTTTGTTAGGATGTTTGTGGCTTATAGACTCCTTTGTATGTGAACCAAAGAGGCTGAATTTTGTTTCCCTATAAATAAGCCACGGCGCAAAAGATAGGCTACTTTTTTCGACAATTCGCTGGGTCCTTCTATCGATTTATTGATTTTGTTTACTAAAATCTAGGAAAATGAAGGCTATGCCATTCATTTCTCCAAGTGAGTAGTAAGGGGTGGTAGAGATCATTTACATTTTGCGGTGAGGAGCATGCGGTGTCATGAAGCGAGCCGGTCAAGAAAGAAGACTATTCACCGCGGATACTGCACGAGAGCTAAAACTGACATGGAGGTGAAGCAGGAGAGAACAGAAGATATGAACTGAAGAAAGCGGAGGACTGGTAAGTATACATCTTGAAGCACACCCTATGCTGGGCCATTCTGGACTCTCGACCCGGGCGGGACCGGGAACCGCAGCTAGTAATCTATATGTATATAAAACTCAAAGTGTGTTTGTTTGTTAATAAGTATGTTTTTTATACAAATCCTTCTCAGTGGACCAAATGAGCTGAAACATTGCACACTTATGTTTTCGACCCCGGCGCAGAACATAGGCTACTTTTGCGGCGATTTACTGGACCCTTCTCTTGATTTGTTAATTTGTTTACTTACATCTTGAAAAATGAGGCTTGACATGCTCTAACCAATCATTTTGCCATGATCATGTAGTCAGGGGATGGTAAACCTCATTTTAATCTTAATGTCGGGAAGATGCGGGCAATTCGTTTCAAAGCTGTCTTTGTGCAGAAGAAGCGCAAAAGCGTAAATGTAAGTTACTTCTTCTTAGCTAAACTGGAGTCCCGAGTGAAACCGGGACCCCCGGCTAGTTTGTACATATGATCCTGCTTCGAACGAAGTGCCATACGAAGAAGTTGTTGCTCAATTTTCTTCACATGCTGATTTCCTTTGGGTAACCCGCATACTTCGTGGATGCGCTTCTTTGAGATGAAATTCGGCATCACATGTTCTTGTAAGCAGCGCCGTAGAAAGTGGATGGTCTGCCTCTCTGAGACAATCTTCTGTTTCAAAGAGAGAACTTCTTTTACGAGTCGAAACAGAGTTGCTGGTACATCGTTCATCAGAATCCATGTTCGACTATCCATAAAAAAGAGCCTCGTGGCCCAAAGATTTTAGAGAAAGGGAGCGTGGCGATCGCTACGCCTCCAAATACCTTACGAGGTTAATTTGAATATTCAAAAATCTTTAGAAATTACTTCAATTATTCTCATGTAAAAACGAGTCACTTGCACCTTTTTATGCAAACACTATTTACATTCAGTAGAAATCGTTTTATCACCATTTTTATCTTCTATCTTATGTTTCTTTAATGAACTCACACGAGGCTCTGCTGTCTCTTGCTATTGGATGTTCATTAACACCCACTAAAACTGTTCGAAATCTCATTTATGTAGAGGGCCTTATACGTTTGATGCTTCATTTAGTGAGACCACCCCGCACTTGAAGCAGACACCGTTTTCCACATTTGCAGTATAGTGTAGCGCCGTTTGTCATTCAGCCTTCTATAAATGAACTGTCGCTTGATGTTGTGCTGTGGAACGTTCACCAGAGTAACATCTTTATCTAATTGGGGTTGCACTAAGCTTTGCTAAGTGCATTGAACACTCTTCGGAAACGAACGGTAGGCACAGAGATACACAAAGTTTTCCTGTCCATGGGTATTCCTATGAAGTATTTGAGTCGGTCATCAATCTGGTTGTTAGTTCGGATGCCATTTTGTAATTTTTTCTCCGCTGCAAACACTGGTTGTTGTTATGAACATGCCACCAATGATTGCATGATTTACAAAAGTTGGATGAGCGGATGTGGCATGATCATGATATTTTCTGCAGCTTGTTCTCCCGTACTACCATGTACCTCGCTTGTGAGTTCGAGACACTAACCAGTACACATACGACCACGATGGTAGCATCTATGCGATCGCTACACATGCATACGCCAAAAACTTTCAGGGGCTGTAACTTGCTCCAGAGTAACACATCGCAGCTAATGGCTGCATATTTGATACTAACCTCCCGAGCTCCGAGCCCTGGTATATACCACATATCAATCGACCATTTCGATTCCGCGAACTTCTCTTGTTAGATCCCGACTGGAGTGCGAACCCAACTCTGTGCTTTATGCTTTTGGAAGTTATTCGCCTTGTGACATTATGACCTATGATGTTAAAAAAAACCAACGCGCAGCATAGTATCTACTTTTTTCGGCTATTCCGCAAATGCTGTTAGAGAAGAAGTTGAGCAGCTTTCTCATAAGTTAACAGGACGTATGCCAGAGGAGGTGAAGCCAGAGTTTGACAAGACCCAAAAAAGTATGCAATTTCCTTCCCGTGTTGTTGTTCCCATATGCGATCTCGCTCTTTCCCCAATACTTACCGCAAAAATCTGATGGACTTATTAGCACGGCAGAGGTGTAGAAAGAAATTTTCTATCTACTCTGTTATCAGAACACAATGCAGAAGTCGTACAACGATGGAGCATCTAAGCAATTACTTAAGGTTTGTCAACCTTCTATTAAACATACTGTTATCTAAAAACTTCATTCAAAGGATTGGTATAAATGGTCCAGACAGGCTGTTACCGTATGACTTTTTGAAATATCCTAAAAGATGGTATGAAGAAACTGGTCACCTACCTGCTGACTTTCCTGGTGCTACCAGAGGGCCAGGAAAAAATCACAAAAGCGCTCAGAAAAAGAAGAAAGTTTCAAATCCATTTTCGACTCAGAACGCTTTTGCACGCAATTCTACTTCTACTCCGATGACCTTTTGGAGGAAGAAGAAGATTTTTCAGGCAGCGAACTTGTTGTCTTTGACGTTAGCGATAGTAATATTGTTGATGACGATGTGCAGGAACTGAAGTTGTTCCTAACTTGTACATCTTTTGGGATAAACCTTATTGCTTTTGATTTTTGTTGATGCAATGAAACAGGAGCACAGATCTTCATAAAGCCATTAAAATTTTTTAATTTCTTTTAAAATTTTTAGAATTTTTTCAATTTCTGCCTAAATAAGGTACAAATTAGAGCTCTTCAAACCACGCTTTTTGCCTTTTTCTCTTCCTCCCCCTCCCCCTAGACTCACATACCCCCTTCACCCTGGAAGGTCAGGAACAGCCGAGACCCCCTTCACCTGGAGAGAGCCCTGCTCCCCCTATCGCACCCATGATGGGGACGTTCAGTATGCTGTCGACTCTCAGTCTTCCAGATCAGGCTAGTCGATGAATTGAATGAGCACACACTTGTTGTCCAAAGATCGGACTTATTTTGCCTCTCCCTTCGACCTGTCGGAATGGAAGATGAGCTTTGGAGAGGTTGAAATATTGAATTGTGAATCTTAGAATATTTTGTGAGCAGGATACCTTATCATTTAAAATCTTTCTTGGCTGTTTTTCAAAAAAAGCTTTGATTTTTCCTTTCCGAAAAATTGTTCATCTTCGGTTTCCTTGCGCATTTAGGCTTGAAACGTGGCAAGTTGGCGCAAATTACGGAGCCTTCATTTCGCATCATTGCTGACTTGAAGTGGTCAAAGTTCCAGGCCAAAGCGAATGGATAAATTTTTTTGAAAGCCCTCAGAAAGCATTCAACTCCTACATATTTGTTCAGTCGCTTTATTCCAGTTAGGTATCGGACTACTGTACTTACTACATGCATATGTCACAAAGCATCGAATAGGGCCTCAACTTGTGTTCAATGCGGCATAGCTCATCTACAGTCGAGTAGATTTTTCGCTCAATATAGTGTGCTTGCACTGTGGGTGAGATGCGGTAAATTTGCGCGCGTAGAACTAACTAAGTCGGTGACGCTTTCCAATCGCGCGCAGAATACCGGCATTATTGGCGTCGCTAATTATTTACACGCAAATATTACCGCATTTTACCTACAGTGCAAGCACACTATATTGACACATTGACGACAACGCGAATTTTTAGTTGTCTAAGTGTGGGACAATGCCTTTCACGAATAAGTCGAAAAATTTGAGCTAAAATCATGCAGATCATGATCTGCAGCATACCTATACAAATTCTTCAAAGCAGCCAAGAAACGTCAGGGTATCTTCTAAGATCAGGGCGCAAAAGACCTCTTGAAAGATTGTACCTAATGATTGTACCGTTTTAACAAAATTCAAGCCGTGACCCACCATCGGGCCACATTGTCCCGCGTGGCAGTCATTGCATGACTCACCATGTGGGTCACGTTTCGTCAATGTGTTAAGCGGAAAATCTACCTGACTGTAACTGTGTGTGATCGCAATTTTAGACGAAGAAAACAGCGCCTCAGTGCATGTGTAAGACGTTCAAAATATTAGGTTGCGGACGGCGCCGTGCTAAATGATGCTTCTAATTGAAGATCGTTTTGTTAACAACAGCGTCCGCCCTCATTGCTCACAGATTGTTCCATAACTAACAACCTTTGTCAAGTTCCTATCGTGAAACGCTCCCTAGCTCTTCCGTCCTTCAAAAGTGCTGCATGTCGCTGCTGTCAAATTCCATCTACAGCAGCGCAGTAAATCCAAGTCCACTCTGACTGCCAGGAAAAACTGTTCAATTTCTAACTTTTGAACTGTGTGCGCATACAAAGTTTGTTATCAGCTTTATTCCGGCCTCACGTTTCAACAAGTTCGTCGTCCTCAGAGTTCCTCTCACCACCGCTGTATGTGATGTCCGCAGAAGTGACCAGCGAACACTGTCACGTAAGGGCGACACCATAACAAACCTTGTATGGCACGACAGAATTGAAAAGCAACAACAATGGCAAGGTTCAAAGAACATGGAACATGGAAATTATTAAAGTTTTATTTGTGGCACAACAGAATTGAAAAGCTACAACAATGGCAAGGTCAAAGAACATGGAACGTGGAAATTATTCATGTTCTATTTGTTAGTTCTATAAATGCTGAGAGTGAGCTCATTCTTTACCGCAGTTCGCAATGGTGTTCTCACCCTTTACCGCAGTTTGCAATGTAAGGTCAGAAAGCTTACCGTCGTCGCATTTGGTGACTGCTGATGAAGCATGAAACAACACTCAATATCAAAGAGTGCGATTTGAGCAAAGCAGACTGTAAGATGCAGGAAACCCTTCAACGCGAATCTCCTCAAAAGTGCTCGTCTGATTATGTTGGCTGAAATATGTAGCAATAGAATTTCAAACTGAGCCATAACGTCATCATTCCATCTCCTTAGAGCTGTTCAGAACAGCAAAGTAAACTATTATGTTGTAACAGATTAATCAGCCTTTCCAAATTTTGAGCTTGGATACCATAACTTTTTACAGAAGTCATCAATCCGTTTCCAATAAAGATTACTGCAATCAGCAAACCTTTGGCTTTTTTACGCACTACCACATCATTGTACAGTCGCTTCTTTTCATATGATTATGTGTGTCATGCACACACAGTTTACCTTAGGCGTCCCATTATGGGTTCGTGGGAGAAACAAGCCTTCAGGTAAGTGTTTCCAACGTGTTCTTAGCATTTTCCTTCTTTTTTACTAGTCGTATCAAATTGACGATAACAACCGGTAAGTCTCTTGCGTTTTTGCGATTGCAAATTCAGAATGAGGACGCCAAAGTGGACTGCGTGTGCAATGGCACGCATGATCATATGAAATGAAGCGACTGTAGCTTCACTGAGAAAAACTTCATGGCCCGAAGACTGCCAAAATTCTTGAAAAACCTTCAGTTTGAGAACTCACTATACAATGTAGTAAAATGGTATGAACTTCATTCACTGCGTAGACAGAAGTCGGTTGTGCAGCAGCGTTAAAGTTGTTCTTCAGGAAGGAAATTTTCCTGGAAAATATTGCAAAAAATTACAATCGCTCATTCTTCACAAGTGCTCTATAAAGACGAAAAGGCGCTTTTTTGCTGTTTTTTGATTCTTGCCGCCGAAGAGAACAACAGTTCCCGTTTTTTGTGCTATCAAGTGTGCTATGTCTATTTTTTATGGGCTGTGCGAAAGCTCGACAGTTGCTTCGCAAATGGGATTTCTATACGCCGCAGAATGATTGTAGCGGTTGTTTGGATTTAAAATAAAGTTTCTCAATTTGGAAACTTTCAAGAAATTTGCTTCAATGTGCATATTTTAGCAGATCAAAACATTGCGCCTGTTTGCAAAAAATTCTGACTTTTCGCGGCTGAGTTAGAGCAAAAAGTGTAAAAAGAAAAAAATTCCAGAGTTTAGTCTCTTGATTACAAAAGCACACAAATTCGAGATGTCTGATTTTTGCTGACTTAGAGCAAAAAAGTGTAAAAAAATTTCAAGGTTTTTTTCCTGATTTTTGCTGACTTAGAGCAAAAAAGTGTAAAAAAAATTTCAAGGTTTAGTCTCTTGATTTCAAACAAATTCGAGATGAACCCAGACCTTCTAAAACGCCTAAGAAACTAGTGGAAAAGTGCTTCTAGATGATATGCACAGTATTCTATGACAGTGGAATTTTGTTTTGAACCGACACTTCAAATAGAGGTGTGAAAAACCTGCATTGATTCTGTTACAACCTGATATCACACTTCTCAATGCAATGATGGCATTCACTCAGTTCACGAAAAACTAATTTTTTCGACTCTCGCGAATTATCTCATCGTCTACACTGGTGTCCCAAAACAGACCACACAAAAAGCCGCGTTCGTGTTTTCGGAGGTATTTTTGCTTATGTACAATAGTCTCAAACAGAGCATCTTTTATTGCAGTGCGTGCAAGGAATGCGATGATCCAGTATAAATTTCATTGACTAGAAACTTGCAAAAATAAGAAACATCCCAAGAAATCTTCGGAGTGAGGCTAATGCCACGCACCTTCGTTCATTCTTTTGCCCTCCAGACGGAAATCCTTAGACCTCCACTGCTACCCTTTACGACTAATTGTGAAATATTTAGATATAGGCCATTTGACATTACAACACTTTCCTGTTGAGTAAGCATTGTGAAGAGTATGATGGAGTATCAAGGGGAATGGCACATGTCAGTTAGCGGTACAATTCCTAGCTATTAGAACTGCTCATCCGAGTTGTCTCGATGGCAGCATGTAACTTATGAATTCTCCAGAGTCACAGCAGATGTGTTTTTCAGGACCTACTGCACTCCCTACTGAATGGGGAGGAAGGGAGGCACCCAGAGATGGGGGTCGTGAAGGGGATCAAAAGATGTGGACTTAGTTAGTGAAAGGAAACTCAGTAAGATGCAATCATCCAGATTTTTCATTCTAATTACATATGTGTATAAGAACTTCACCTCAAGTTCATCACAGCGAGTTATTAAGAAAGACAAGAATGCTGCGCTTTATGTTCATTTCATAGCGCCACGACAAAGCAGACTTCAAAAATGTATCACGATATTAGAAGCAAGCAAGCAAGTTTTAGCAAGTTTTAGAAAATGCGTTCAAGCTTTTGCATCAAGTTTGACCGCGAAGTTGGAGCTAAAAATCAAAAGTTTACAAACAAAAAGTTCAGAAAATCGGATCTCCGTACAAAAATTTTACGGGTGTCCCGCTCGCTTATACCAGTGGCAGACCGAAGGGGAAGAATGAGGAGGCCCCCCCCCGCCGAGGAACGCGTCTCGAATTTTTTGAAATTAACTTACGCGGGTTATGGAAATGTGCAAGTTTGTTCATTCTTGTAGCTAACACCTTAGACTTTCGGCACAAAAAAGTTCTAAGCAATCGATTCTTTGACCTCACACTTGTTCATACACTCCTCACATCAAGCACACATATATACAGTCTGCGCTTGCGTAGTTAAAAGCTGAAAATAAATTTTCCGTGATACTCTCAAAGCAATGATGGGCTGCTCTCACATGAGGATTCTATGCCACCATCCTTGTGAGTATCCGTGAATTTCTGCGACTAGGTCTTGAAAACAGTGAAACTCTAAGAATCGAGAAAAAGAAAGACCAAGCCCATTACTTGAGAATAATTAGAAAAAACTCAATACTAAAACTCAAAAGGCTGAAATCCATATGCATAAAGACCCACGTATAAATGCGTTTATACAAGAACAGCCCAGCATTGAAAAATCCATTAGGCCTTTCAACCTTTCAGTTTTTATCAAGGAGAAAATAAGGAACTTGTGTGTATGAATGACTAGCTGGCTTACCCGGCTCCGTCCGGACCCTGTCAAAACACTACGATAAACGTCCCATCCCTATCCCTGTACAACCTTTCCTAGTGCCCACTTCTATATGCCAATTCCCCATTTCCGCTGTGCTAGTAATAACCATGCTCACTTACCCCCTGTGCCAACTCTTCTACATGCCAATTCTCCATTTCCGCTGCTAGTAATAAGCATGCTCTTACCTCCTGTGCCAACTCCCAGCCCCGTAGCTTGAACTTTGCGAAAAATCGGTAAAATCGACAGAAGCAACGGATATTTTTGAGAATAATTATTGTATTCGTAAACAGCATGCTCGATTACCCCCTGTGCCAACTCCCAGCCCCGGTAAATCAAATTTTGCAAAAATCGATAAATATCGATAAAAACGATATCGACGATGACGAAAAGTAGCCTATGACAGCCGCCTCACCCCGTAGTGTATGTGTGCAATGTTTGGTCCGATTCGGTCTAAATATAAAAATTCTATTGAGAACATACGTACATACAGGCATACAGACAGACAGACAGACAGACAGACAGACAGACAGACAGACATACAAACAGACATTCAGCTTTATATACAGGGTTTCCCAATAGTATGTATACAAGTTTGATTGTTAATTTCTCTCTTTCCAATAAAATTGTTACCGTCCCATTTTGTAGATCTGGCTTTAATTTAAATTTACAAATCGCTGATTTCTCTTCATTGCTGTAGAACGGTAGGAACTCTCAATTTACGGCGTCTTTGTGGATTTAACGTATTTCAAAAAGTTTTTAAAAAATTTGAAAAATCGCACAGGTTTTTCACGCGCTGGTTTCATTACTTGACTTTCAACCAATTTGTAAGGCTTTTCAAGTGCTGTAATTGCAATTTCACGAAATAGTAAAAACAGCTATTGCGGTTTACCTGGCCGTAACTTATAAAGGAAGCATTGCGGTAAAGTGCAAGGTTTACATTCAGTTGCAGCGGCTAGCCTAGAGTAACGGTTATCAAGTTGTTTGGTTTGGTTTCCGAGGCGAAATAGTGCCCTCAGTGGCTCAAAACCCTTCTTAGAGTTCTTACCGTAATCCTACATCAATGAAGAGCGATCGGTGATTCGCTCCATACTAGTAATCTGAATTGAAGCCAACTCTATAGAATGGCACTTAGATTTAGGCAAAAACCTTCTTTTGTAAAGAGATATTAATGATCAAATATTGTGTACATACTTTTGGGACACTCTGTAAGACTGATATAGAGCTGGGATTATATGTGTAAGCCAGTGGCGATAGCAAGATTTTCGTCCAGAGAGAGGGGCAGAATTTTTCAGATGAAGCTCACACATTTTGAGAAGATTTTTGGGGTGGTTTTCAGAATTTTTGCAGGCCCATAAACCCTTAATTTCAGAAAAGTAGATTAAAAAAATTGAAAAAAAATTTTGTCACAAGCTCAACTTGAATCTTTGAAAATTTCCAAAAATTTATTTTGATTATTCACAAGAATGAACAAGCTTGCACATTTCCGTAGTCCATGTAAGTTAATCTCAAAAAATTCGAAACCCGTTCTCGAGAGGGGGGGGGGAGAGGCGGAGGGGGGCTCCTCATTCTTCGCCCTCGGTCTGTCACTAGCATAAGCGAGTGGGATACCCGTAAAATTTTTTGAAGATCCGATTTTCTGAACTTTTTGTTTGTTTGAAACTTTCGTTTTTTAGATTCAAATTCGCGGTTAAACTTAATGCAAAAGCTTGAACGCTTTTTTTGAGTTTGCTTGCTTCTAAGGTCGTAATACAATTTTGAAGTCTGCTTTGTTGTGGCGCTATGAAATAAACATAAAGCGCAGTTCTTGTCTTTCTTAATAACTTGCTGTGATAAACTTGAGGTGAAGGTTCCCATACATCTATGTAAGAATGAAATATCTGCATGTTGCATCCTACTGAGTTTCCTTTCGCTATCTAAGTCCACATCTTTTGATCCCCCTTTCACGACCCCCACCCCAGGGTGCCTCCCTTACTGCCCATTCAGTAGGGAGTGCAGTAGGTCTTGAAAAACACATCTGCTGTGGCTCTGGAGAATTCATAAGTTACATGCTGCCATCAAGCCAACTTGGTTCAAAACAAAATTGCACTGTCATAGAATACATGCATATCATCTGAAAGCACTCTTCCACTAGTTTCTCATGCGTTTTAGAAGGACTGGGTTAATCTCGAATTTGCGTGCTTTTGAAATCAAGAGACTAAACCTTGAAATTCTTACTTTTTGCTCTAAGTCAGCCGCGAAAAATCAGAATTTTTTGCAAACTGGCGCAATGTTTGTTTGTGATCTGCTACAATATGCACATTGAAGCAAATTTCTTAAAAGTTTCCAGACTGAGAAACTTATTTTAAACCCAAACAACCGCTACAATCATTCTGCGGCGTATAGAAATCCCATTTGCGAAGCAACTGTCGAGCTTTCGCACAGCCCATAAAAAATAGACATAGCACACTTGATAGCACAAAAAACGGGAACTGTTATTCTCTTCGGCGGCAAGAATCAAAAAACAGCAAAAAAGCGCCTTTTCGTCTTTTTAGAGCACTTGTGAAGAATGAGCGTTTGCATTTTTTTTGCAATTTCCCGGAAAATTTTTTTCGTGGAGATCAACTTTAACGCTGCTGCACAACCGACTATTGTCTACACAGTGAATGAAGTTTATACCATTTTACTACATTGTATACTGAGTTCTCAAACTGAGTGTTTTGCAAGAATTTTGGCAGTCTTCGGGCCATGAAGTTTTTCTCAGTGAAGCTACAGTCGCTTCATTTCATATGATCATGCGTGCCATTGCACACACAGTCCACTTTGGCGTCCTCATTCTGAATTTGCAATCGCAAAGACGCAAGAGACTTACGGATTGTTATCGTCAATTTGAGGCGACTAGTAATTATTAGGCTGGAAACTAAGTTTTGCAACTGGTTTCATAACTTCACTCTCTTTGGATATGGCGCACTCAAACTTTGGCATCATATAGAAGGCAATGTGAGCTACAAGTGAGCACAAATTGTTTAAATTTTGAACACGAAATAGAAAGGTTTTAGGCGTTTTTCGAAAACAAGTGAAATTTGAGAATTTTTGGGGTTTCAAGCTAAAATGAAGCCTTTGGCAGCCTAGACCATGCGCAGTAATCCGGATTCGTCTACAAATTATTGCTGGAGGTTGACTCCTTTGGCCTATTAAAGAAGAAAGAAAATAGGGGCATGCCGAGATTTGGCGTCCTCATAAATTCGAACGAGTAGATGTACGCAAGAGCCGCTGGGGACGACCGTCAATGAGCAAAGAGTCCGAAGCTCAAATTTCGCCGCGTCTTTACATTGTAAGGTTATTTGACCTACCAAACGCGAATATCACATTCATTTGTTGAATCAACGCCTTTTTCCTTGTTTAGGGTGAGACCCCATATCGTACACCTACAGTAGTCCTACAAAAAAGTCCTTATCACGCTATTTCACTACCGTTTTCGTGATCAGCATGTCGGATAACACCCCATGCCAAGTTTCAGCCAAATCCATCAAACTTTGAAACTTTCCCCTCCATACCATGCACCTACCGTAACCCTCACTGCGACGTCAGAATTTGGTAGGGCAGCAGCTGCGCCTGTAGCTTACGTAATAACCAACGCAGTGGCAAAATTTGAGTGCGCCATGTTGAGTGAGAGGGAAGTTATGAGACCAGTTGCAAAACTTAGTTTTCAACCTAATAAAAAATAAAGAAAATGCTAAGAACACCTTAGAAACACTTACCTGAAGGCTTGTTTCTCCCACGAATCCATAAGGGGACGCCAAAGGTGAACTGTGTGTGCAATGACCCACATAATCATATGAAATGAAGCGACTGTACAATGATGTGGTAGTGCGTAAAAAAGCCAAAGTTTTGCTGATTGCAGTAATCTTTATTGGAAACGGATTGACGATTTCTGTAGAAAATTATAGTATCCGAACTCAAAATTTTAAAATCCTCATTAATTCTGTTACAACCTAATAGTTAACTTTGCTATTCTGAACAGCTCTAAGGAGATAGAATGATGACGTTATGGCTCAATTTGAAATGCTATTGCTACATATTTCAGCCAACATAATCAGAGGAGCATCTTGAATGTTGTTTCATGCTCCACCAGCAGTCACCAAATGCGACAAAGGTAAGCTTTCTGACCTTACATAGCGAACTGCGGTAAAGGGTTAGCTCACTCTCGGCATTTATAGAGCTAACAAATAGAACTTGAATAATTTCCATGTCTCATCTTTAATCTTGCCATTGTTGTAGCTTTTCAACTCTGTTGTGCCACAAAAAAAACTTGAATAATTTCCATATCCCATGTTCCTTGAACCTTGTCATTGTAAATTTTCAATTCAATTGTGCCATACAGGGTTTGTTATGGTGTCAGCTCTATTCAATCGCCCTTACGTGACAGTGTTCGCTAGTCACTTCCGGCGGACATCACATACAGCGGTGGTGAGAGGAACTCTAAGGACGACGAACCCGTTAAAACGTGAGGTGGAATAAAGTTGGTAATAAACTTTGTATGCCGCACAAAGTTCAAAAGTCAGAATTTGAGCAGTTTTTCTTGGCAACCAGAGTGGACTTGGATTTACTGCGCTGCTGTAGATGGAATTTGACAGCAGCGACATGCAGCACTTTTGAAGGGCGGAAGAGCTAGGGAGCGTTTCACGATAGGAACTTGATTAAGGCTGTTTGTTATGGAAAAATCTGTGATGCTCTGGTTAGGAGCAATGAGGGCGGACGCTGTTGTTAACAGAACGAACTTTAATTCGAAGCATCATTTAGCGCAGCGCCGTTCGTAACCTAATATTTCAAATGTCTTACACACGCACTAAGGCGCTGTTTTTTTCGTCTCAATTTGCGATCACACACAGTTACAGTCAGGTAGATTTTTCGCTTAATACATTGACGCAACGTGACCCACATGGTGGGTCATGGCTTAAATTTTGTTAAAATGGTTACAATTATTGGGTACAATCGTTTCAAGAGGTCTTTTACGCCCTGACCTTAGAGAATACCCTGACGTTTCTTGGCTGCTTTTTAGAATTTGTATAGGTATACTGTAGATCATGATCTGCATGACTTTAGCTCAAATCTTTCGACTTATTCGTGGAAGGCATTGTCCCACAAGGTAGACAACTAAAAATTTGCGTTGTAGTCAACGTGTTAATATAGTGTGCTTGCTGTAGGTATTAGGTTGTAACAGAATTTATGCAGGTTTTCTGAATTTTGTGTTTGGATCACTATAACTTTTTACACAAGTAGTCTTTTCGTGTACAGCAAGAATTGTTGTAATCAACAAACCTTTCTCAACTTAATATGCATTATTTTGTTGTTGTAGCTTCATTGAGAAAAATCTTATAGCCCGAATTCTGCCAAGAATTTTTTCGGAAAACCTTCACTTTAAGAGACCATAACTTACTATCAAATGTAGTAAGGTAGCGCAAATATAACTTACTGTGTAGTCTATGATCGGTTGTGCAGCAGGGCTAAATTCGGAATTGAAAAAGAATTCTTTGCGAGAGGATATTTGAAAAAATTTTGAAAGTACTCATTTTTTCGACTTTTCTGAGAATTTAAAAAATCGCTTTTCTGGAACTTTTGAATTTTTTCAAAGCTGAATAGGGAAAACGGCTCCCGATTTTTTCAACCATAAATGTTATAAACCTATTCTTCCTATGTAAAGCCGAAGCTCCGCAGTCGCTTCGCGCTGAGGATTTTTATGTAGGGCAGACAGACCACAGCGACCGTTGAATTTTGCTCTGAAATTTCTCGGCTCAGATGTTTTTAGAATTCATGATTCAGCATGCATTTTTTAACATAGCTCACTTAAAAATACTATGTAAATTTGCAGCGAATTCCGATTGTTTCTGGTGGTTTTAGAGCCAGGTATGTTGAGAGAGAGAGAGAATTTCAGGTTTGGTTTCTTGAGTTCATGGGCTCAGAACTTCTAGACAAATTCACTTCCACTGCAACGAAAGAATGCATAAGAAATTAGAAGAAAAGAGCTTTCAAATGACATGCAAGACTCTCTGGAAGGACAGTTTTTCTTTCTAAACCAGCATTCTGAAAAAGGTAAGCGAAAAACCTGCATTAATTCTGTTACAACCTGATAAAACGCGGTAATATTTGCGCGTAAATAATTAGCGACGCCAGTAATGCCGGTATTCTGCGCGCGACTGGAAGGCGTCACCGACGTAGCTAGGTCTACATGCGCGAATTCTACCGCATATGCAAGTTCAATTCTACCACAGTGCAAGCACACTATATTAAGCGAAAAATCTACTCGACTGCAGATGCGCGCATATGCCGCATTTAACACAAGTTGAGGCCTTATTTGATGCTTTGTGACATATGAATGTAGTACAGTAGTCCGACACCTAACTGGGATAATGCGACTGAACAAATATGTAGGAGTTGAATGGTTTCTAATGAGGGCTTTCAAAAAATTTGTCCGTTCGCTTTGGCCTGGAACTTTGACCACCTCAAGTCAGCAATGATGCGAAATGAAGGCTCCGTGATTCGCGCCAACTTGCCATGTTTCCCAGCCTAAACGCGCAAGGAAACCTAAGATGCAAACAATTTTTGGAAATGAAAAATCAAAGCTTTTTTTTTGAAAAACAGCCAAGAAAGATATTAAATGATAAGGTATCCTTGCTCACAAATATCCTTGCTCACAAAACATTCTAAGATTGGATGGGGATGGGGACGACGGGGACGATGGGGACGTTTAGTATGCTGTCGACTCTCAGTCTTTCAGATTAGGCTAATCGATGAATTGAATGAGCACACACGTTGTTGTTCGAAGATCGGACGTATTTTGCCTCTCCCTTCGACCTGTCGGAATGGAAGACGAGCTTTGGAGAGGTTGAAATATTGAATTGTGAATCTTAGAATGTTTTGTGAGCAAGGATATTTGTGAGCAAGGATACCTTATCATTTGATATCTTTCTTGGCTGTTTTTAAAAAAAAGCTTTGATTTTTCATTTCCAAAAATTGTTCGCATCTTAGGTTTCTTTGCGCGTTTGGGCTGGGAAACATGGCAACTTGGCGCGAATCACGGAGCCTTCATTTCGCATCATTGCTGGCTTGAGGTGGTCAAAGTTCCAGGCCAAAGCGAATGGATAAATTTTTTGAAAGCCCTCATTAGAAACCGTTCAACTCCTACATATTTGTTCAGTCGCTTTATCCCAGTTAGGTGCTACTGTAATACTTTCATATGTCACAAAGCATCGAATAGGGCCTTAACTTGTGTTAAATGAGGCATATGCGCGCATCTGCAGTCGAGTAGATTTTTCGCTTAATATAGTGTGCTTGCACTGTGGGTAATATGCGGTAGAATTCGCGCATGTAGAACTAGCTACGTCGGTGACGCCTTCCAATCGCGCGCAGAATACCGACATTACTGGCGTCGCTAATTATTTACGCGCAAATATTACCGCGTTTTACCCACAGCAAGCACACTATATTAACAACGTTGACGATAACGCGAATTTTTAGTTGTCTACCTTGTGGGACAATGCCTTCCACGAATAAGTCGAAAGATTTGAGCTAAAGTCATGCAGATCATGATCTACAGTATACCTATACAAATTCTAAAAAGCAGCCAAGAAAAGTCAGGGTATTTTCTAAGGTCAGGGCGTAAAAGACCTCTTGAAACGATTGTACCCAATAATTATAACCATTTTAAATTTAGGCCGTGACCCACGATGTGGGTCACATTGTCCCACGTGGCAGTCATTGCATCCTCCATGGGGGTCACGTTGTCGTCAATGTGTTAAGCGGAAAATCTACCTGACTGTGACTGTGTGTGATCGCAAATTGAGACGAAAAAAACAGCGCCTTAGTGCGTGTGTAAGACATTTGAAATATTAGATTACGAACGGCGCTGCGCTAAATGATGCTTTGAATTAAAGTTCGTTCTGTTAACAACAGCGTCCGCCCTCATTGCTCCTAACCAGAGCATCATCAGCAATTTTTAAAGATTCAAGCTGAGCTTGTGGCAAAATTTTTTTTCAATTTTTTTATTTCCTTTTCTAAAACTTAGGGATTATGGGCCCGCAAAAATTCTCAAAGCATCCCAAAAATCTTCTCGAAGTGCGTTACCCTCACCTGAAAAAATTCTGCCCCTCCCTTTGGACGAAAATCTGCGACCGCCACGGGCTTACAATCGCAGTTCTATATCAGTCTTATACAGAGTGTCCCAAAAGTATGTATACACTATTTGATCATTAATATCTCTTTACAGAAGAAGGTTTTTGCCTAAATCTAAGTGCCATTCTATAGAGTTGGCTTCAATTCAGATTACTAGTATGGAGCGAATCACCGATCGCTCTTCATTGATGTAGGATTACGGTAAGAACTCTAAGAAGGGTTTTGAGCCACTGAGGGCACTATTTCGCCTCGGAAACCAAACCAAACAACCTAGTAGCCATTACTCTAGGCTAGCCGCTGCAATTAAATGTAAACCTTGCACTTTACTGCAATGCTTCCTTTATAAGTTACGGCCAGGTAAACCGCAATAGCTGTTTTTTACAATATTCCGTGAAATTGCAATTACAGCACTTGAAAAGCCTTACAAATTCGTAAAAAGTCAAGTAATGCAATCAGCGCGTGAAAACCCCAATGTGCGATTTTTCAGATTTATCCATAACTTTTTGTGAAACACGTTAAATCCACAAAGACGCTGTAAGTTGAAAGTTTCTACCGTCCTACAGTAATGAAGAGAGATCGGCGATTTATTTTATACTGTAAATCTAAACTGAAGCCAGCTCTACAAAATGGCACGTGTAGGCAACAGCTCTTTTGGAGAGAGAAATTAACAGTCAAATTTGTCTACATACTTTTGAGAAATCCTGTATATGAAGCTGAATGTCTGTTTGTATGTATTCTGTCTGTTTGTATGTCTGTATGCACGTATGATCCCAATAGTAATTTTTATTTCTGGACCGAATCGGACCAAACTTTGCACACATACACTAAGGGGTGAGGCGGCTGTCATAGGCTACTTTTCGTCATCAGTCGATATCGAATTTATCGACTTTTATCGATTTTTTTGCAAAGTTCACCTATGGGGCTGGGAGTTGGCACAGGGGATAATCGAGCATGCTTATTACTAACACAGGAAATAGAAAATTGACATGTAGAAGTAAGCACAGGGAAAGGTTGTACAGGGGTGGAGATGGGACTCCTACTGTAGTGTTTTGACAGGGTCCGGACGGAGCCGGGTAAGCCAGCTAGTCATTCATACACACAAGTTCCTTATATTCTCCTTGATAAAATCTGAAAGGTTGGAAGGCCTAATGAGTTTTTCAATGCTGGGCTTTTCTTGTATAAACGCATTTATACGTGGGTCTTTATGCATATGGATTTCAGCCTTTTGAGTTTTAGTGTTGAGTTTTTTCTAATTATTCTCAGGTATTGAACTTGGTCTTTCTCTTTTTCGATTACTATAGATTTCACAATTTTCAAAAATTATCCTCGCAGAGACTCACGGATACTCACAAGCATTGTGGTATAGAATTTCCATGTGAGAGCAGCCCATCATTACTTTGAGAGTATCACGGAAAATTTATTTTTAGCTTTTAACTACGCAAGCGCAGACTGTATATATGTGTGCTTGATGTGAGAAGTGTATGAACAAGTGTGAGGTCAAAGAATCGATTGCTTAGGATTTTTTTGTGCCGAAAGTCTAAGATACTAGCTTTGAACTACAAGGTGATCGAAACGTGGCGCAAAGCTGGAATGCCATTTCACAGAGTTTTTCTGTTCTCGGGGTTCACCTTGTTGCTGCGCCATGTAATGAGAACAAAAGGCGATCCTTTTCTTTTTGATCCATTTTACATTCAGATTATTATTGTAGTAGAACGCGTTGAGTCGTTGACAATTTATTAGAAAAACACAAGAGTTCCCCCTCTGCCTATCGGCGTACATGCCGAGGGTTCACTAGGAATAACTAGAGAACAACACACACAATTATGTCAAGGTGCGGCGGGTACGCCGCAATCACAGAGACCATATCGACCTAGCCTATAGTGAGTGAGCAAGTTCCAATATAAGGGACGGCTCTACAACACCTCCCCCCTAAGATGAACAACGGTACATCTTATAATAAGGATCTACTTGTAGGCGTTCTGGTTGGCGACGATGGCGACTTGGTCTGGTTGATGTCGGTGGCGTAGATGAGGTGGCTTGGTGTTCAGCAGCATCCATACCATTGTTACGTCGGCCTTTGTCGGGGATGAACTGTGTTGAGTCATGATGGCGACCTATACTTGCGGCGCGGCGCATCTGGTTCGCATGACGTCTCCATAACTGTCCATCTTCCGTAAGCACGTCATAGAGCGCTTCTCCATAGCGTTTCTTCACTCGTGCTGGAATCCATTTTTCACATCCAGAGCGAAAATCACGTACCCACACGGCTTCTTCTGGCTGGTAGGCTTTCCTTCGTGTTCCATGGTGGCGATTAAACTGCTTCTCCATGGTTTTGTTGCCCATCTTTCCTTCTCCTTTGGAAACTTCATTCAACAGCGACAGCGGTGTCCTCATCTGACGTCCCAGCAGCAGTTCGGCAGGTGAACGTTGTCCTGGAGCAGTTGTACAAGGCGTTCGTCGATACGACTGCAGGAACTCAGCAAGCTTCTCTGTCGTTCCTCCCTCCTTAATTTTCTGGAAGGTTCTCTTGAAGATATCCACAAACCTTTCCGCTTGTCCATTTGATTGTGGATGGAATGGGGGCGAACGCATGTGCTGGATTCCTCGCTCTTCACAAAAGTCTTGAAACTCCTTTGCTGTAAACTGAGTTCCGTTATCCGACACGATTACTCGCGGATTTCCAAATCGAGCGAATAGCAACCTAAGTTCTTTCAAGGTAGCTGTAGTTGACGATGAAGACATCTCAAACACTTCTGGCCATTTAGAATAAGCGTCAACTACCACGAGGTACATCTTACCATTCAGCGGCCCTGCGTAGTCAATGTGGAGTCGATTCCATGGTTTGTCTTCCATTTTCCATGAATGCAGTACAGTCGTCACTGGCATCTTGGCTGCTTCTTGACATTCCCTGCAGCGGCGCACTGAGTTTTCAATGTCTCTGTTGATGCCCATCCAGTATGCGAATCCTCTCGCGAGCATCTTCATCCTTGTCATTCCAGGGTGTCCCTCGTGTAACTGCTTCAACACCTCTTGTTGCAGCGAGATTGGAATAACTATTCTGTGGCCAAAATACAAACATCCATTGTGCACTGTTAAACTCTCGCCCAGTGCTCTCCAATTTCCGATTTCTCCTTTCGGCTTGGACGGCCACGCTCCTGACTGTAGCATCTGTATGACCTGCATGATGTTTTCGTCCTTGCGTGACTCTTCTTCAATCGTACTCCTGGTCACTGGTAATGCTCGTACAGCGGCGGCTTGAACGGCTTGCACATCTTCTTCTACTTTCGCTATCACGACGTCCTCGGTTTGGAATGGCCGTGGAGGGATCAACCGGGACAATGCATCGGCTTGTCCGAACTCGGTCGTCTTCTGGTACTCCAAATCGAAGTCGTATGCGAGAAGAATAAGTTTCCATCGTTGCAGTCTGTTCGCTGTGTACACAGGTACCATCTTCTTCGGTCCAAAAATGTGCAGCAGCGGCTTGTGGTCGGTGAGCAGCCTGAATCGGCGTCCATATACATATCGATGGAACTTACGCACTGCGAAAACCAGTGCAAGTCCTTCTTTTTCAATTTGTCCGTAATTCCTCTCGGCGGCTGTAAGGCTCCGGCTTGCATGGCAAATCGCCTTTTCCGATCCATCCGGCATCTTGTGTAAGATCACAGCTCCAATTCCATAATCCGATGCGTCGGCAGCTACCACTATCTGCAAGCTAGGATCGAAATGTGTAAGGAGTAGATCCGAGGTTAAAACTTCCTTGGCACGCTCGAATGCATTTTGGCATTCCCCTGTCCATTCGAACCTTGCGTCCTTTCTGAGCAACGCGTCCAGGGGTGCACGAAGTTGACGCATCTCTGCTACGAATACTCCGTAGTAGTTGATCATGCCCAGGAATGAACGAACATCCGCTATCTTCTTCGGCGCTGGCATTTGCTGTATGACCTCAATCTTCTTTGGGTCCGGCCGGCGTCCGTTTTTGTCGATGATGCACCCTAAGTAGCAAATCTCTGGCATCAGAAAATGGCACTTTTCCAACCTGACGTGGAATCCATAGTCCTTGATTCTCTTAAACAAGGCTTCCAAGTTTTGGCGGTGTTCTTCACAACTCCTTCCCGTGATGATGATGTCATCAAGATAAGCGGCTACTCCATCAAGTCCGCTTGTCATGGAGTCCATTACTTGTTGGAAAATTCCGGGCGCAGATTTCACCCCAAAGGGTAGGCGATTGTAGCGATACAATCCCTTGTGCGTATTGATGGTTAACATCTCCTTTGATGCTTCTTCGACTTCCACTTGTAAATACGCTTCGGCTAAGTCGAGCTGTGTGAAGAGCTGGCCTCCATTTAGTTTTGCGAACACTTCCTCCGCTGTGGGCAATGGGTGCTGATGCAATTGCAATGCATCGTTCAATCCTGTCGAGAAGTCGGCGCAAAGACGAATTTTCCCGTTCTTCTTCTTGACAGCAACCACCGGTGCGGCCCATTCTGAGTGTTCGACCGGAGAAATGACTCCTTCGGCTACCAAGCGATCGATCTCGGCTTCCAATTCCGGTGCTGTCGCGTAAGGCACCGGTCGCTTTTTCTTGAAAACTGGAACAGCATCACTCTTCAAAACTAGCCTTGCCTTGCTCTTCGTGCATTTTCCCAGATCGCTGTTGAAGACTTCTGCATATCGCTCCTTCAAATCGGCGACCACTTCGGCTCGAAATTTTTCTTCGCTAGTCACCTTCCTGCAGTGGTAGTTATCCTTCAGCTTCTTGTATGCCGGCAGCTGAATACACCACTCCAATCCAAGTAAGTTCGAGCCTTCGGTGACGTAGCATGTGCCGTTTCCATGAACCATCTTTCCTGTATGTCGATCTCTAACGGAGAAATCGGTTGAAAATTTACCATAAATCTGCATCGGCGTTCCGTCTGCAGTTTTCACTGGCATGACACACGTTTCCAAAGCAGGGGCTCCCATCCTTTTCCAGGCTCTACGCGATATCAGGGTTATGTCCGCGCCTGTATCCAGCTGGAGTTTGAAAGAGCGTCCTTTGATTACGACGTCGAGATAAGTCCGCGCACTCTCGGCATCGAAAGCGACCACGTTCTTGCACTGTCTTTTGCGACCAAAGCGTTTTGCACTTATCCTCCGTCGCTTCTTCCGGCCAGTGCTGGCAGACTGTGGGCAGTCTCTTCTGAAATGTGGTCCTCCACATGAGAAACAGTTTACCTTCTTCTTCCATACAGCATGGATGTCGCGTGTGCCTTCCATGTCTGTGTTATCCATTTTCAAAGCAGTGAAATTCTCACAATCCGTGACTAGGTCCTCGATTGTCAACGGTGCTTCGTCCGTGTGAGCGTCCAGTCGACGAATCATCCGAAGGCGAACTTCCCTAAGCGAGGGATCTTGAAGACCTGCTACGAACTGCAGCGTCTTCATCGCCGTGTAGTCGACCTCCTTAAGCCGGGCGTCCTCGTCCATCCGCTTGATAGTATTGGCGTACTCCCGGAACGGTACGTACGCTGGCGTAAGCGGAGGGCACGTTATCCTTAGGCACTCATAACGTCTTCTGATGAGCGTCTTCTTGGAGGCGAACAGCTTCTGGAGATTCGCGACGGTAGTATCGAAGTCCAAGTCGCTTGGTTGCGCTGGCAGAACCTCATCGGCATACTTCCTGTATGCTTCTTCATCCAGCTTCATCAGAATCAAGTCGCGCTTCTTCTGATCCGGAAGCTGGGACTCGCGAATGACCGGTCCATACCTGCCATACCAGTAAGCAAATGTGTTACCTGTCTCCTCGTCTAAGGTAAATCTCTGCACGTCCTTGCTCAGCTGGTCATATTGGTCCTTACTGGCGTCACGGACGGCTACCCTTTGGTTACTGGTCAAAGCAGTGACCAACGTCTTCATCTGCTCCTGTTGTGCTTGCCATTGCATTTGCATTTGCTCCTGTTGTGCCTGCAGCTGCACTTGCATTTGCTCTTGTTGAGCTTGTAGACGAGCCTGCATTTGTTCCTGCTGAAGCTGCATATGCAGCTTCATCTCCTCCTGTTGGAGCCGCATCTGGTCGACCATGACTGATAGGACCTTCTCCAAGGAGTCGTGACCATGCCGTTCTTCACTGGCTTTCGGCATGGTGGACCTCTCTTCAACGACTTCTTCTGTAGAATCAACAATCTTCTTAGCAGAGCTTACTTGTTTGGCTGTCCTCGACCTGTGACAGCTTCCTCCCCGATCCGAGCTGCAGCAATTCTTCTCGTCCTTGATGGATAGAGGCTTCTGGCCCTTGGTCGGTGAAGCTTCTTCTTTTCCTTGGTCGGTGGAGGCTTCTTGTCCTTGATCGATGGAGGCTTCTGGTCCTTGGTCGGTGGAGGCTTCTTGTCCTTGATCCTGATCGCCAGTTGTAGTAGAACGCGTTGAGTCGTTGACAATTAATTAGAAAAACACAAGAGTTCCCCCTCTGCCTATCGGCGTACATGCCGAGGGTTCACTAGGAATAACTAGAGAACAACACACACAATTATGTCAAGGTGCGGCGGGTACGCCGCAATCACAGAGACCATATCGACCTAGCCTATAGTGAGTGAGCAAGTTTCAATATAAGGGACGGCTCTACAACAATTATGTTGTTGTTTAATCGGATTAGATCTTTTCATTACACAAGGTAGGGGCCTACAGTGTTTCTATTGTTATTATACAAAACTACTCATATTTTCTGGAAAAAAAAGACGCAAATAGCAGTAGACTCATGCGAGATCGCGCGAGTCGAGCTACGGTCGCGTAAGGCATGCGACGGTCGCGTAAATTATGTGACGGTTGCGGATCCAGATGCTGATTGAAATTATGGGGGATGTTCACCATGAAGGAAGGGCAAAAAGCGTCTTTTTGGCGCTGTTGGAGGAAGTTAAGCATAAGAGGTTTGAAAGCGTGATTGAAGCGTTAAAGGCAGCGTTCCACCAAACTGGGGATATCTGGCTCTGGTAGTAATGTAATGGTAGATTTCCTAACTAAGCGACGACAGAAGTTTGCAGCGCGAAAGGGAACCTACGAAGTCTACAAATGGCCTCCAAGTGGCCCGAATCTTAGGTAGGCTCGAGCGAATACGAGATGGATGCAAGGTAGAGATGCAGGGTCGTTGCGGAACCCTGCGCTCATGACTGTGTGCGCTATACGCACTCTCGCCTTGCAATCGATATTGCTGTGTGGGCGGCGTCCGAGCCTACCGTAAGACTCGGGCCACTTTCGCAGCGAATTCCAGGCTCAGTAGACCTCCTCTTTCGCTTCGAACTTCAGTCATTGCTTAGGTAGGGGGTCTACTTAACATCGCCACAAAACCCTAAATTCATCTTTTTGCCGGGACGCTGTCTTTAAGGGAACTATTGACTAATGACTCAACAGCAAAGAGACTAACGGCCCGAGCAGAGCTATGACGGTTAAAACGTAGAGACGGTCAAAATGTGGTGACGGAATATTGCGTTGTACTCGAGAGGCTGGACAGGCAAGCCAACTCCACCGCTACGGGAGGGATAGTTCGCTCGAGTATGCGCAAATCGCAAATCGATGAACAACTTTAGGGGATGGCCGTGACATACACAGGTTGTAGCACAACTTGTTACACTTTAAATTCTTACGGCGATAAGACGTATACTTCATGTTCTTAATAGGTAATCTGGATGCCATTCGACAGAGCAAAGCATGCTCTACAAGATAGTGTGAAAAATTTCGCGCCAGCTTCGACTCACCGTAAGTTTGCATTCAGAATCTGAGTAGTAGTGAAGTTCAAAGAATAGGGAAGGATTCGTACCTTCGTTCAAAAAATCCTACGGATCTCCATCTTGCTCATACAAATTGCACACTACATAAGACTCCCAAATGTGCCGTTACTGGTTTTTTTCCCATATGGAAACTGAGAAAACGAAAATTTTTATGCTCATACAAAAACGAAACTATGCTCTTTCCACCCCTGTAATTGTATTCTACACTAAAAAGTATGACCGTAATTTTTCAGCTTTCCACAGGCCTTGCAAGGGGGGAGGGTAGTACGGGAGAACAAGCTGTAGAAAATATCATGATCATGCCACATCCGCTCATCCAACTTTTGTAAATCATGCAATCATTGGTGGCATGTTCATGACAACAACCAGTGTTTGCAGCGGAGAAAAAAATGGCATCCGAACTAACAACCAGATTGATAACCGACTCAAATACTTTATAGGAATACCCATGGACAGGAAAACTTTGTGTATCTCTGTGCCTACCGTTCGTTTCGGAAAAGTGTTCAATGCACTTAGCAAAGCTTAGTGCAATCCAATTAGATAAAGATGTTACTCTGGTGAACGTTCCACAGCACAACATCAAGCGACAGTTCATTTATAGAGGGCTGAATGACAAACGGCGCTACACTATACTGCAAATGTGGAAAACGGTGTCTGCTTCAAGTGCGGGGTGGTCTCAATGGTAATCAAACGATTTCTACTGAATGTAAATAGTGTTTGCATAAAAAGGTGCAAGTGACTCGTTTTTACTTGGGAATAATTGAAGTAATTTCTAAAGATTTTTGAATATTCAAATTAACCTCGTAAGGTATTTGAAGGCGTAGCGATCGCCACGCTCCCTTTCTCTAAAATCTTTGGGCCACGAGGCTCTCAAAGAGTTTTTCCGTCTGACCGAAATCCTAGGATCGCCACTGCTCTGCTTGTGTCCTGAATTGAACAACAGTGTCGATAACGACTGATCTGACCCTGAATTTACCATTTTGAGCTAGAATTACGAAAGACATGTAGTTCCGAATACCTTGTCCGTCTATACTACTACCGATCTAGAGATAGACTGCAAGCTGGCTGCATGCTCTGTAACGCAACGCCCGGAAATTTTTTAGTGTTGCTGATTCTACTACATGTTAACACATAATTTTCTCTCTAGCGAGGCCTCATTTAAAATTATTCCAAGTGTAGGTAACGTTCATTTTATCAGTTCTTTTTCAAGAGGTTATTTTTTTATACCTTCAAGAACTTGAAAACTTGAGTGGTCAGATAAGCATGTTTGTAAATGTTTGTTTCCTAATACACTAGCTGTTAGAAATGTATTAAAAAATTTTTTGAAGCTGCAACTATTTCAAAAGGGTGCTGTATATTGAAAGTTTATACCGTAATAATATCCAAAAGGTGTTCGTTTTGCCGAGCCGTTGTTTAAAGTGGAAAATGATACAAACACTTGTGGTGCTAACTTAGTTAGAGCTTTCTGCGTGTAGTTGTTGTGACAAATTCTTCACGATACTATAAAAAAAACTAGAAAGAATGGCGACTAAACGTGTTTTGCAGCTCAGTGAAAAAAGGCAGTAAATGTACTTGGTGTAACTTTACAATTTTTTTAGAAATAGCAGCATATACTGGGTGTCCCAAAAAATGTATCCACTGTTTGATTGTTGATAACTCTCTTATTATGAGGTCTTTCGAGAAGCGGTAAGCGCCATTTTGTAGAGCTGGGTTCAACTTAGATTTACAGTTATAGTGCAAAACGTCCATCTTTCTCCGTTACTGTAGGATTACGGTAGAAACTTGGAACATATGGAGTCACTGTGGAAAAAGCTGCCGTTCCAAAATTTTCAAAAAGATGTGAAAACTTGTGCAATAGGGTTTTTAGGGACGCTGAGTTCAATACTCAACTATTCTCGAGTTGCGAAGCTTTCTAAACGGTGTAGCTGCACTTTTTAGGAACATTGAGAAAGTGGCCGCTACTGCTTACCTCGCATAACTCTTCAGTAAAACATGATAATAAGTTGGGTACTTTACAGTTAGAATCAGCAACTCTAATTGGCCCAGTGTAAAAGTTTTCAGGCTGTTTTAATTCCTTTTTGAAGCAAAATATGGCCTTTCATGGCTTAAAACCCTTTTTCAAGTTTCTACCGTAATCCTACAGTAACGGAAAAAGATGGACGATTCGCTCTATACTGTAAAGGGCAAACGGTGATTGGTTGGGCAAACACGATGGGCGGCGTTACTGGAGGGAACTAATGCTTTGGGATACTTGTGTCTTTTCGTTATCCCGGAGAGATTTTCTTGCGTCCGAAGCGAGATTTTGAGCCGCGACTTGAGCGTTGGCTTAATGGAAAGGCCTTACTATTGCATCGTATCAAAGGCAGACTCCTAATTCAGAATGCAGGGCCTTTAACTTATCATTAGTATCGCCATCCTTTACCGCGATGAAAGCATGCTCAGTTGCAGTGGCTTTTTCAGATGAAATCTGTGCGGTGTTGAAGAGCCTTAAATGCTAATTCCAAAGCTGTCTTTTCTGCTGTGCGCTTCAAACGCCGACTTATAAACATTTTTGTGTCGAAAAAATGAATGCGTAATTAGAGCAAATTTTTTTTAAAACCGCTCAAATGCGCCAGTGTTTGATATTAATGCGCTTCATGTAATGAGTACTTTTTAGAACGTTTGCAGTCGTTACTGCTTTATTTAAAACCTGGAGAGACCATAACGATTGATTTTATCCAGATTATGCGCTAATTTTCGATTCGGAAAACACTTATGCATAGCCTCCAGAGGCTGGTCACATCGACTTGGAATCAACGTCTAACTCTCTACAAAACGGTATAAATCGCGGCCAAAAAGGCCACTACGATTAAAAACGCATTCCTTTTCAGTGAAGAGTGGGATAGCATGGAAATTAAGGAACCCCCAAAGACGGAGCAAGTACTTATCGAAGCATCATAACAAGTTGCATTTTGTTATTGGAAGCACAGAAATTTGAAAGGTAAGATTTTATGAGAAATTCATCTAGTAATGAGCAACTTTCAAAAATGTTCAGCAAAGATTTTAAAAGCGCCTTATCTCACCTTACGTTTTTTTATTCCGAAGAACCTGAAATGGTTAAGGAAACCAGAATTGATTTAGACGCTCGCAACTTACTGTTTAGAAGAAACCTTTCAAAATTATGAACTTTGTTGTGAGCCACACAGGTTTGTTAATATATTTATCCGATCTCACGTTTCGGCAACAGTGCCTTCCTCAGAGTTCTGAGAGGAAGTCTCACACTAGTTTGTTGCCCTATATGATCAAATCTCTCCTCTTGACCAGCTTAGTTCGACCCCTTAGGAGCAAACAAGCAGAGACATTACACGACAAGTAGCATACCAAGATCTCCACCGACAGCGCAACGACCATTTCAAACTCCACTGGTGGTAAAAAATTATAGCTGACCGGTATGGACAGCTTAAGTAGTGGAGATGATATCTGTAAGTGACAGTATGACAGGAATGGCATCAAGTCACTAGTAATGAAAAGCTGTTCATTCTTCCCGTTCATGTTCGGTTCGCGCGAGAGAATGTATGCCGCTTCAAGCGCTTTGCGAGCAGCAATTCTTGACCCATAACCTAGATTGATGCACGTGATATCGAAGTCGTTGCCATGATGGTCTGCTTTTCCTGCGTTTCCCTAGCGAACTAACCATGCTTTTCCGCCTCTTACTCGCCAAGTGTTCGTTAACACGCATGCTGAGTTGCTGACCAGTTTCCCCTATGTAGGTAGCGTGGCATGCAGACATCCAATCTCGTACACAATATCAAACTTAGCACAGTCTCCCATTTTTCCGTTAGGGCAAATGACGCAATTCTTCGTAATACAAGCTGTGTCGCATAAATAATTACGCACTACAATACCGCTCATAATTCGTCAAAAAAGTCGCCGGAGTGCGTCGGAGTGTGGTGGAGTGCGGCGCAGTGCACCGGAGTGCGGCGGGGTGTGGTGGAGTGCGCCGCACTCCGCCACACTCCGCCGCACTCCGGCGACTTTTTTGACGAATTAGGATCGGTATTGTATATGGAGTGAGTGGAAGGAAATATACATATATTAGGTGTATAATAACATCAAAAAGTGGGCGGGGCTTACAGTTCACAGCTAAACAGCGATAAAAATCGATACTTTGAGGTTAGAGAACTATCAAAACCTCAAAAATCGATAAAATAGACATTCTGGAGGTTGCAAAATCCCGAAAATTGGCGAAAATCGATATTTTGGAGGTTGCAAAATTCCGAAAATTGTCAAAAATCGATAAAATCGACATTCTGGAGGTGGCGAAATCCCGAAAATTGACAAAAATCGAAATCCCAAAAATCGGCAAAATCGATAAAATTGATATTTTGGAGGTTGCAAAATCCCGAAAATTGTCAAAAATCGATAAAATCGACATTCTGGAGGTGGCGAAATTTCGGAAATCGGTAAAATTATTGAAAAACTAAGCGAAAAATTCGAAAAACTCCATAATAAGCTCATTTCCAGTGCTTTTATACAGCTGAAACTTTTCCAAGCAAGCTCCGCCCACTTTATACCCCACGTCACGATCGAAATTGAAGAAAATAAGAAAAATTAAGAAAAAATAAGCGAAAATCGCGTTTTTCTAGCCCGATTTACCCCCTTTTTAGCCGTTTACAGCCCCTAACCAGGTCCAGATGGCCGCGGGTAACTATCACACGCGCTGCAGAAATAAAGAGAAAGAAAAAAATGAGGGGGGGGGGGGAGAAAGAGGAGAAAGACCAACTAAAAAAAACGTCCGGGAAGGTTCATAGATGGGCTCCCACAAGCGGAGCCCCTGCATTTTCTCCGAATTATATGTGGTGTCACCCTCGAATTCAAACTGAAGAATGGCTATCCCAGCCTGTTATCCCTACTCTCCACGGAGATAAAATTCAAAATATGCATCATCGCCTTTATATAGCGCCTCCTACGGTGGAGCTACAGCCATGATCTACCCCCAGAAATATAGAGCTATCAAAAGTACATATCAATGACCGCATGACACTACCCCAACCCTACAACTTCCAGAAATATAAGAGCGCAAACTCGCCTTTATTGACAGATTTCTTAAGTTCAGCTGTCAATTAGGCACTTTTATTGAAAACTTGTTATTCTACGACTTTCTCTCTAAAAAAAAGCAGTGGTATCAACGCAGAGTACTATAAACTTCAGCCTCATATCTGTAATATTCGCAGAGTTATTAGCCCCCCAACATGCATGCTCAGGCCGTAAAATCGGCTCTCCCAAAGTTGCTCCGTAATTCCCCCAAAAATCATGTTAGACATCTCTCTTATACCTATACACACATATTTTTTCCAGCTTCTAAGAAGCAATACACATTGATATAGCGCGCTCTTGGCCTCTCGCTCCTCACTCTTGGCCTCGGCGTAAAGATTTGGTTAAAATATTGAGGTTCTCGGATTGACTGTAAACTTCACTCATAGTGGTTTTTGGTCCCGATCTTTACGAAAATCCTATTTATTTTGCACTAGAGAGTCTTACAGTAAAGCTAAAGTGAGATAAAAGTAGCTGAACCAGCCAAGATCGCAACTTCGCCTGCACTTTTCCCCTACTTGTTGCGGAAATTGTCTGCAAATTTTTGTGAGTTGAAAACTTTGTGAACACCTCTATCGGACCATGCTTAGCACAGATCTTTATTTGAATTGTTCGTCAGATTATGATGTTACAAAATCGCCTTCTCATGAATTGTCTTTCAAATTCGAAAGTCGCGTAATTTGGCAGATATTCTATCCTAAAATGTGCCACCAGCAGCAAAACAATGTAAGAAATGTTGTTAGCACGTCGAGTGCAATACCGCTTACAGAATGTGCAAAATTTCCCCGAATATCGCAAAATTCCGAAAATTCCGCGAAATTCCTGGAATTTCGCGAAACTTCGCGAACTTTCAGGAGTTTCGCGAAATTCCGGAAAGTTCGCGGAATTTTCGGAATTTTGCGATGTTCACGAAAATTTTGCACATTTTGTGAGCGGTATTGTAGAATGCAAGAAGATGCCCAGCGATTGTTACAAGAGCGCAACGATACCAGTGTGGAAGAACAAGGGGGATATAACAGACTGCTCAACATACAATACCGCTCATAATTCGTCAGAAAAGTCGCCGGACTGCGGCGGACAACGCTAGAGTGCGTCGGAGTGTGGCGGAGTGTGGCGGAATGCGCTAGAGTGCGTCGGAGTGTGGCGGAGTGTGGCGGAATGCGCTAGAGTGCGGCGGAGTGTGGCGGAGTGGGCCGCACTCCGGCGACTTTTTTGACGAATTATGATCGGTATTGTATATGGAGTGAGTGGAAGGAAATATACATATATTAGGTGTATAATAACATCAGAAGTGGGCGGGGCTTACAGTTCACAGCTCAACAGCGATAAAATCGATATTTTGAAGTTAGAGAACTATCAAAACCTCAAAAATCGTCAAAAATCGATAAAGTCGGTGTTCTGGAGGTTGCAAAATTCCCAAAAATTGTCAAAAATCGATAAAATCGATATTCTGGAGGTTGCAAAATTCCCAAAAATTATCAAAAATGGATAAATCCGATGTTTCTCAAATTCGAAAACCTCAAAAATCGTTAAAATCGATATTCTGAAGGTTGCGATTCCGAAAATCGATAAAATCGGAGATTTGGAGAATTTGGAGATTTCGCAACCTCAAAAACTTTGATTTTGCCAGTTTTGGAGATTTACACCTTCACCTTTAGACCCCAAGGCTCCATCCACTTCACAAGACTCCGCCCACTCAACCGCAAGACCCGCCCACTTCTCTTCAAACAGCCACGACTTCCCCATTGTGAGCACCACCAAATCCCCATCAACCACTGCAAAACTGTTAATCCACCGACCAAAGCCCCGCCCACTTCACCCAAACACCTTCAAATGAAGCTCTACCCCCTCTTCCTCCCAACTCTACAAAATTAGCGAAAAATTAAGCGAAAGATTTGAAAAAGCGAAAAATAACCTCACTTTCAGCGCTTTTACACAGCTAAAACTTTTTAAACAAGCTCCGCCCACTTTATACCCCTACATCACGATCGAAATTGAAGAAAATAAGAAAAATTGAGAAAAATGAGGGAAAATAAGGAAAAATAAGGAAAAATCGCGTTTTTCTAAGCTTATTTACCCCTTTCTAGCCGGTTTTAGCCCCCTAACCAGGTCCAGATGGCCGCGGGTAACTATCACACGCGCTGCACAAATAAAGAGAGGAAGAAAAATGAGGGGGGAGAAAAGTGAGAAATTGCGAGACCCTGAACTAAAAAAAACAAGTGGAAGGTTTATACAGGGTGCGCCAAAAATATTTGCGTCAACTTTGCATGAGTGCTGCAAAGAAACTACTCATAGTTTTGATTTCAAAATTTATGTGGTAGAATGCTGCAATCATCCTCTACAAAACAACGCTTCATGAGCCCAGGACGATTGACATACCTTTGTGCAAATAATGAAATTGTCGTACTTATACTTCTAGAAGGCGCAAAAACCTAATTTTGTGGTAGTCATAATTCATTCCGTAACTGGAGATTCTTGAGACATTTTCAAGGGATTTTATGTCCACAGTGTAGAGGAGGCTTTGCGCTATCGAATCGTGGTACTGGCGTTCACCAACAATTATTCTTCCAAAAATGGCAACAAAAAGTATGCAATGCCACCCGCGTGTCAGTGGCCGTTTTGTTTTCAAATCACATTTGTAAGCTACAGAAACGTGCCTGTCACCGGATTCAATGCTATAGTGCTTTCACAAAGCTTCTAGATAAATATTCATTTTTTTCCACTGATGAAATTGAACTCCAACCTCATTTGGAGTCAATTTCTGCTTTTTTTCCGCTCATTCGCACCCCTTAAATGTGCACTTTTTGAGCATGTAGCAAACACATGACTTTGTTTAAACGTCGATAATTTTCTTGTCAGACCATCCTAGATTTTGCGCTTATAGTATGTTGCAGCCGAAATCTTGCTCTTTCATGTGGTGTGTTCCTTGCACCACAGGAGCATTTTCCTATGAAGAAGCAGAAGATTCTCTGAAATTACCTGCGTGCTGCGCGCAACTCAATCAGTAAGATATTTTCTGATTTTTCTCAAGCCACACTTAGAAACTCCAACTCATGCTATAGCCTCTTAATGATAAAACTTTACTGAAACAAAATAGCTTCTTGCCTATCGCTGATCTCGTCTTGCACGAGTTTTGCGTTGCAGAATACACGCGCAAATAATTCTGGCGCACCCTGTAGATGAGCTCCCACAGGCGGAGCCCTGCATTTTCTCCGAATTATATGTGGTGTCCCCCTCGAATACAAATAGAAGAACGGCTATCCCAGCCCGTCATCCCCACTCTCCACGGAGATAAAATTCAAAATATGCGTCATCGCCTTTATATAGCGCCTCCTACGTTGAAGCTATGGGCATGAGCTACCCCTAGAAAAATGGAGCTACCAAAACTACACGTTAATAACCGTATGAGATTACCCCAGCCCTGCAACTCTTAGAAATATAAGCGCGTAAAATCGCCCTTATTGACAGATTTCCCAACTTCGACTGTCAATTAGGCACTTTTATTGAAAACTTGTTATTCTACGACTTTCTCTCTAAAAATCATTTTTTCAGAGACCTGTCCAACAAAACAAATACCAGCCCCATAGCTGTAATATTCGCAGAGTTATTAGCCCCCCAACATGCAAGCCCAGGCCGTAAAATTGGCTCCCCCAAAATTGCTCTGTAATCCCAAAAATCACGTTAGACACCTGTCTCATACTTATACATTACATATTTTTTCCAGCTTCTTAGAAGCAATACACATTGATATAGCGCGATCGCTCCTCACTCTTGGCCTCGGCGCAAAATTTGGTCAAAATATTGAGGTTTTCGGATTAACCGCAAACTTCACTCATAGTGGTTCTTGGTCCCGATCTTTACGATCTTATTTATTTTGCACTAGAGAGTCTTACAGTAAAGCTAAAGTGAGATAGAAGTAGCTGAATCAATCAAGATCGCAACTTCGCCTGCACTTTACCCCTACCTGTTGCGGAAATTGTCTGCAAATTTTTGTGAGTTGAAAACTTTGTGAACACCTCTATCGGACCATGCTTAGCACAGATCTTTATTTGAATTGTTCGTCAGATTATGATGTTACAAAATCGCCTTCTCATGAATTCTCTTTCAAATTCGAAAGTCGTGTAATTTGGCAGATATTCTATCCTACAATGTGTTACCAGCAGCAAAACAATGTAAGAAATGTTAGCACGTCGAGTACAATACCGCTCACAGAATGTGCAAAATATCCCTAAATATCGCAAAATTCCGAAAATTCCGCGAAATTCCTGAAATTTCGCGAAACTTCGCGAACTTTCAGGAGTTTCGCGAAATTCCGGAAAGTTCGCGGAATTTTGGGAATTTCGCATTCACATTCACGGAAATTTTGCAGGTTATGTGAGTGGTATTGTACATACCCTGTTTCAAATTACGAAATATTTTTACTAGTATGCATTGACATAGTCACCTAACGTACCATCACTATCGCGGAATAGAAACATTACCACTGTTGATTATCAAGACAGGACTAGGGTAATTCAATTCCGGGCATTTGCTTGCAAAATCCAAATTAAACTTGATTACTTTAATCTGAAGGACAGAGTAAAAAAATTGAATATCATCTTTAGAGGTACTAGCTCACAGGACGATGAATTTGTTAATCTCGAGTGTGCACTTGCACAGTTTGAGTTTAGAGAATGATAAAAAAAACTCACTTTGATTGCATTCCCTGTAGCCACTAGGAATGGTCGAAGAAGAAATATGGGAAGACTGAATAGGGGGGGGGAATATAAGGGTAGAAGAAAGAAAAGAGGGGTCAGGAAAGGAGGAAAAATTGATTCTTCTTCAAAGAATTAACATTTAACCTAAATTTAAGTAATCTCCACGGAACCTCCATGTCAGACCCAAGGGTTGATCGGACCTTTGCCTGAGGGTACGTAGCGGTATACTATTAAAACGTCTTATTAAATATTTATTATCCATAAAAACTTACATAAAAGGGGTATAGGAGCTGAATACGACCGGCTATGTCCATGATGGAGTTCGCTCTGCCGTGCTCATGATCCTCCTACTTATCCTCCAAAAGTGATCTCGCGTAAGCCATACTCGAGACAGGATGAGTGGTTGATGAAGAGAGACTCGACGCCTGATGCGAGCAGCTCCTCGAAATAGCGAGCCGAGAGCACTGGTTGCCGCACTGTCAGTCGCGCTAGTACTTTCGCGGCTGAAGCCATTCTGCTGGCGCGCTGCCAAGCAGAGGGCTGATATAGCCGCGCCAGAGCGGCTATATCTTCTTCTCCGTCCATTGTTTTCTTTTCGAGTCGCTTATTGATCGGTTTTCAATGTTCGGCGGCGTCTGGCAAGCTCCCATATGAATGTTCCGAGCAAGCGGTCGAGCAAGTAGTTGATTCAAAGAAGAGTACCTTTGTGGTTCGGGGATCCGAACAAGTACCATTCGCGGGAGTGAAGAGAAATGCACATTCCGTGCGGACCAGGTGTCGTGCGGCGGAAATAAGAAAAATCCTGAGTAGGTTTTTTGGAGAAAATGTTTTGGGCATAGTGGCGCGGGATATCGGGGCTCGTCTCGTGACGTAAAGGTTTAGTACTTTTAATGAGTTTCAGTATCACGTTTAGTGTAGTGGTTTTCTGTTTTATTTGAGATAAATTTATATGACTATTTGTGTAAGATCTCTGGCGTTCTAGTGGCGCTTTATCAAGTACGCATGTAGGGGTAGTCGCAACACGATCGCGCAGGCATGGGGTAGGGTCGTACGGCGAGAGGTGGAAAGTGCCGAGCCCCAAAGCCGCAACAATCTCAATTTTTGTAAGTTTATTTAACATGCAACTGCAGCAACATGAAAGCTTTGGAAGTTCCTGAGAGTTGAAGCATGATTGTTATTGAACATCATTTGTGCAAATCAATGACTGTTTTAGAGATTCAGCTCATGAAATTTTCAGTAATTCTACGTTTTGCCAATGCCCACAAAGTTGGTTCTCTTGAATAAATCACTATTATAGCCTTTGCAAGCTTGAGTTTACATAATCTGTAATGTGACCAAAGATTTTTCACACGATAGGCAAGGCCTTTTGAAAATGATAGGATGAAATTGTATGAAAATTAGAGAAATCGGCATCGCTGCGTCACTTTTGAACTGCTAAGCCCTGTCGGTAACATTGTTCATCATCAGCGTTCTATGAGTTTTGGACGAAAATCATCAAGACATAATCAGGCTATCAAAAAAACGAAAAAAAAACTTTCAGTGGCCTAACATAGATGTAGATATATTAAATTAATACGCTGCTAAAACAGCTCATTGTTGGTATAAAGAAGGTTTTTGAACCCTGTAACTCTAGAGCGTGCAGAAATAACTATTTTGACTTCCTGCTTTTATAACTCATACTACTTTCGCTTTTTAAACAAGTTGTGCGGTAACATTAGACAAAAAGCAAGCTTACAAAATAATTAAGTATTGCTTGAGGTCATTTCACATAAGCTCGAAGCCGAAATCTAAGAAGACGATTGTGTGAAAAGTCGAAGAAGCCATATTTCTGTATTTTGTGTTAAAAAGAAGGTTTCTGTAGAAACCTCAAAAAAATTTTTTCCCCAATACTCAAGATAATATCTTTCAAGAAAGGTTTTTCTAGCTTCGATTGAGCTTTAGAGATTCACGAGAGAGCTGTTAGAGGTGATAAAAACGAGTAACTGCTACCAGTTGCGCAAAGAGTTGAACACGAAAATACTGACTTATCTCGTCATGGAATGATTTTTGACGCTTGCCACGTTATCAGTGCCATTAGTTGTGTAATGATCATTAGAAAGGTAATAATGTTACAGGGTTTCGTTAAAACCCCGCGCAGTTCTACGACCAGAGCCAAATGATCCGCCGGCTCTGGTTTTTCTCCTCTGCTCGTCTGCGTCTCCGCGCGCTGCGCGCTACCTCGTTACCTCAAACGCGGGGCGCGGGGCATTTGGCTCTGGTGCCCTTTTCTTTGTTGTTTCCTTTTTGGCTTGAGCGAGAAACCCGCAAAAACCGTGTTTCGGAAATCTCTTGCTTTTTCTCCAGTTTGACTCTTTTCACGCGGTTTTGTCCGCATATAATAGATCTTGCTTGTGTTCATAATGTAGAGAACGTCGGAGGGCTAATTCCTTTGACTATGATGAGGGTCTGGCAAAAACCTGCAAAAAGTTCGTTTTTGTTTATAGGTCTATAATGGAGCTAGTAAGCAACAATTTATTACGCACTTGAGGACATCCCGCTCAGTATTGTAAGCAGAACAAATCTGACTCGCAGATAACAGGAACTAAACGAAGGGGTAAAAATTCAGACGACGCATCAAAAAATAGATTGGTCTTGACATGCATTTCGGCGCAATAAAAACAAAACTTTGCGTTTTTAAAACTAGCTCTCTACTTTTTTTATACCTTCTTCTTAGTAACCACTTTCCGAAACATGGCTGTGGCATCACGAAGAAGGAGTTAGCGCTTTTCTTTTCCTCCATGTTGTGGAGGAGAAACTGTTCCTGGAGGGGAACTTGCTACTTGTGAGGCCGTCAACTAAAAGGTTTCGAATTCATTCAGCGTTTTCATTCAATTTTCACAGGTTTTTTCTGCTTTCGCTAATTGTTTTACATCTTTTTCCTCTTCTCTGACTTTTCATAAACAAAATTCAACTTTTGAAAGGTAGATATACAAACAACCTTTACTTTTCAACCCTATCTCTAACCATCGAAGGTATGCTTGTACATTTCAAGCGATTGGGAAATCCGCAGGAATTTTTTGAAGAGAGGCACTCTTTTTAAACTTTTCCGAGTATTTGATTCTTTTGTAAATTCGGCTTCGAATTTTATGGAGAACAAATTTTGAGCAAATTTTTCGGTGTCTCTTGTAGAGCTTGCTTTGCTCTGTCTGGTACTGCAAAACTTACTTGAGAAACGAGGAATATGAGTTAGTTGTGAAGGAAGTAAAAACGGTACAAAGTTAAGCTATGTTGCGAACCTTGGTGGAACGAAACAAAGTATCTCTAGTATATTGGGAAAGAAAGAGGGCACCAAGCTAGCTTGGAATGTCTTTCGTTAATAAACTTCGTTTCTGAAAAATCTTACAAGATAAGCTCATACCAATGTGAGGAATTTAGATATGTTGCATTCGCCTTTATTCAAGAATGGAAGTAACGATATCTATCGTACTTCTTAGATTACAAAGATTTACGTAAACAAGTCGATTATAACGAACCTTGAAATTCCTTTGCACTCTTTAATTACGTCACATCAAAAAAAAGTCCGGTGGAATGAAAATCATTCAAACTTTTTCACTACTACTCTACACAGTCTGAGGTAATCCACATAGTAGACAATCTAGCCCTTAACAGCTTTTTCGATAGAAAGATATACGACAACATCCCAAAAGTGCTGTTTCAAAATATTAATCCTTATTTTCTTCGTGATCTTATCGCCATTCGCCGATACGATGGAGCACACAGCTAGGATGGTAACATTTGAAGGCAGGGGCTCGGCAGATTCTCGACTTGAAGTTTTTTTGCTTACCTGGGGGTAATTCGATTCGCTGATTCCGAAAATCCACATTGAAGAGCGCGAAAATAGCAAAAAACCACCATTTCCCGAGGCCTTCCGTTTTGAATTCGGACGAGTGGAGCACACCCCGCCTTGGTCAGAGGGGCAGAATCGTTGCGGGACCCACGCTGTTATAACGTTGTGGCATGCCTCCTCTGACGGGGCAGGGAGAATCGCAAGCTTGTCCGCGCGTATTAGAATGACTTGCGCGTAATGGTTTCAGGTGGTGGTTTTTGCCATTTTCGCGCTCTTCAATGTGGATTTTCGGAATTAGCACTCCGAATTACCCCAGGTAACCAAAAAAAACTGCAAGTCGAGAATCTGCCGAGCCGCTGCCTTTAATCTAGAATGACCTCCTTCATTTATAGGCTTCGAGTTAGCAAATTATAGAGCACTGGAATATACTCGCAGAGAATGCTCTCGTGCTCTACTATCGTGCTTGCTCTACTACAGAAAAAAAAGGAGAAATGTTAGCTTTTTTTCATACTTCTAATGTGGAGTTGGCTTAGTCAAGTTGAGCTGCTTGAATCGTGAGTTGCTGAGTCGTTTAAAATCTTGCCAAATGTTCTTCCCAAGAAGAAATTGATTCTGTTCAAAACACATAGTTTCAACGCTTATCCACACAGCTTCTCTTTCTCCATGTAGCTGCTGCGCTTTCAATTTTCGCTTGGTGGTAACTCAACTAATTGCAGAAATTTGAACCTATCGTTTTGCTATGTTCAAATTTTTTATTTTTTCTAATTCTAACCTTTGGAGAAATTGTGATAATAAACAGATAGACCAAACACTATGCAGAAGTCTTACCTCTCGCAGGGAAGTGATTTCGAAAGCTGCTAAAACATTTTAACAACAAGTTCTTTGTTGAGCTAAGCTGGGCCTTGTCTGCAGAACATCAATTTTCAAACTTCAATTATAAAGCAGTTTATTTTACGCTGAAGAGCTGTTTTGCTCCTTGACCCGTCAGAGCTTCAGGTGAAATTATCACCTAGTTCTACTTGTGGCGTAAAACAAGCATCAAAATTGAAATCCTAAGCGCACATTTACTTTGTGAAGTCAATGATCAATGAGAATTAAGTTCTAATTCTAGCTTGTAATGACTCTCGCATTCTTCACATATCTTACAGTCTCATAAAAGTGGACTTAAAATTTTTTATCTTTCTTGGAAAGGCAGACTGAAGAGAAATAAAAGCACTGGACTGCAATGTTTATAGCATTCAAATAGTTCAAACCGTTCGCGTAACATTATTCTATGCCTTCGTAGGTATGAAAGACACAAGTTTGGGGATGACCCTATAGGATGATATGTTATACCTATTGGCCTTATAATTCAAACGAAGTTGAGTCATCAATTTGAACGAGGAGTGCAGACCATGATAAGAATCTATCCATTGTTACAGTGGAAAGTCGTACGATAAATTTTTCTAGTTCCAACATCTTTTGCTATTCTTTCGTTTGTTATATTGAGTGAAATGAAAAACCATTACGTTTTAAAAGCCATCACATGTGGAATTAACACATTGACCACCGCTTGACACACATGGTGTGTCAAGCAATGACTACCGCGTGGGACCGCTTGACACACCATGTGTGTCAAGGCTTGAATTTTATTGAAACGGCTACTATCCTAATATAAAGTCACTCCATGAGCTTTCTTTGGCACTAAATCGTGGGATAAACTATACCTTTTTTGTCAGCCTTTCAGATTTGCTGTAGGTGTACTACAGATGGCAGAATGCGTAACTATAGTCGAAAAATGTGGGTTGGTCCGTAAAAGGCCTTGGTCCCAGAAGGCAGACAACTAAAAATCTGCATTGTCGTCAATGTGTTAATAACTAGTACTTAACCGGAGGATGCAACATTGCTTTTGCGTTTATCAACATGAACATGATCACACATAAGCTAATCTTTATTGAACTTTAACCAAAAATCAGAAAATGATGTAATTTGGACCATTTTTATAACTAAAACGTGCATTGTACTCCATGATATTTGATACATTTCTTGACCCTCTGTATGCGCGCAATTCGCTTCACAGAAAAGATGTGAGCACCTGAGATCAGCAAGCCTTATAGTCGGTGACTGCAAAAGTTTGCTGATGACCTACGAACTCATTGAAATTCAGAAAAGCTGCTTGGCTTATACTAGAGCAGCGGGCAAACAAAAAAAGTTTGGGACAAAAATGTTTGCTAGCAAGAGAAGGATACTTGATCGCAGTGACGATTGGGTAAGCGGTGCATACCGCGTCATGCCCAAACGTTGATCTCTAAACCGCATTTCATACCTGCTATGACGTCATTCTGGAGGAGTTATAAAGAATTTTGCTGCAGTGGATAGTGGCTTGGACTGCGGAGCTGGACGTCGTGGGTCGATTCTCCTGAGATGCCACCCGTTTTGCATTTTTGTAAATTTTAACAGGCAAGTTGCAAAACCTGTCGACATCAAAAAAAGGTGATTTTCAGAATATGAAGCAGTATATTTACATTAATTGGCACTGAACCGCCGTTTAACCTAAAAACACTCGTTTTTAGCCTTTTTCATTGAATACTTTACTCAATTTTTCATTGAAAGACCTTCATGAACACATATGATATGAAAGCACAAAATGTGCAGAACAAAAACCACGCTCAAAACGAGTGGCCTCCCAGAGGAATCGAACCCACGACGTCCAGCTCTGCAGTCCAAGCCACTATCCACTGCAGCAAAAATCCTTTATAACTCCTCCAGAATGACGTCATAGCAGATATGGAATGTGGTTTAGAGATCAACGTCTGAGGACAGCATACGCGGTATACACCGCTTACCCAATCGTCACTGCGATTAAGTATCCTTCTCTTGTAAGGAAGATTAATTGCTCTACAGTGAGCTACAAGCATTTTTGTAGCCATTTTTGAACGCATCACGACCCAGAAATAGCAGCAACCGACCACGGATGGTTAAATGTATTTTCCTTTTTCCCTTTTCAAAAACCAACTGAGGGAGAGGTTGAAGTTTTAATGTTTTTGAAGCGCTTCGTTTGAATGTCTGTTATTCTGCATTATTAAACAGTACAGCAGCGACTGTAATTTTCAAGTAACAAAAATTCACGTGGAAAAAATGGTTTAGAACCAACTGCTTAGAATGACATGCGTAGGCTTATGCGGTCTATATGAGATTGACGGTTTCTGGTAGAAGACAAATTCTAATCTTTATAATTTTGTGCTCTCCCTTCCCAACCTTGTTTCAAAGTAAGCATCAATGAGTAAGCTTTTGGCTATGGATGCAATACTGCGCAGATTTAAGACGTTGACGACAGCACGCATTTAAAGCTTTCTGCCTAGTGGGGCCTTCTGTGAATAAGTTGAAAATTTTAGCTAAAGTTACAGTTTGTCATATACTATACAGCTGCAGTACTTTTGAGAAGCAGCCGAAAAGCGAAAGTGTTTTTGGGGTCAGAGCAAAAGAAAAGTTCTGAAACGAACTTCAGAATAGTAGTAATCTTGACACAATTCAAGTCACATTGTCCCACGTGGCTGGCATTGCACGACCCACCATGTTGGTCACCTTGCTATCAATGTGTTAACTACATCGTCTTGAATCTGTCTTAATCTGTTTCCTAGATTGACTTTGTTATGATCCATGAGGTAACAATCAACAACCTCTCTCACATCCATGGCGCTGGATGTGAGAGAGGTCGTTGATCGGAAGAATGGCAGGTGTTTGTTCCTTGTTCGACAGTAACTCGCACGCTTTTTTGTACTCAAAGAGTAGAAAATACTTCGCTTGACATAGGGCAGACCACCTTACTCAGTCTCTAAAACTGAACCATATTCACAATCTATGCTTCTGGTAAAAGCAGTGCTGTTGCTTTTCTGATCTCATCTCATGAAAATCTCATCTCTACCCTCATTCCAACAACAACTCTGAAATTTAGCAGGTCACTTTGCGCTCGACCCTGAAAATCACAGCAGCAAACGGAAATGAAAAAACGACAACTGATCTATTTGTGCCAGATCGAATACACTGAGATTTGAATTTCATGCAGTAACGCTTTAGTCGGGGAGGATCAACAAGGGTTTATTGAAGAGCGACTTCAAAAACGAAATTCTCTTCACAGCTTTTTCTCTCCCAAGTTCTCATTTTTGTGCTTCCTCCAATTTCTGTGCCTGCCTTCTCTTTGTTAGAACGTCCTGCAGTTTCTCCAATGCTACTTCCAATTCATCTACTGTTATATTCATTGACCGCCCTAATAGTATCCCGAATTTTGGGTCGCTACATCGCTGCGAACATAAATCGCCACACTACAAAGTACAAACTCAACAGAGACATAAGAAGACTGGAGACACTAACACTTTTATGTCTTACCTGGTCTTCCGCATGGACCGCCAAAAGCGCAGTGAGAAAAAGTGCCAGAACGACTTTCATGCTGAAGAAAATTGATTTTAAAGTGTATTCTACGTCCAACAAACGAGAATTCACGGAATTTCAACGAAGTCAACTGAATTGTGCTTGTTATTAGGCTGGCCGAAAGTCTTGTCGTGCAATTGAAATTCCATAATTTTTTGACGTCTTACGTGCCCTACAATTATCTTAGACGAAGAAAGCCATGTTCTATCACGCTATCAAAGAGTATGTACTTATGGAAGAGATGAGAGCGGTAAGAAGATTATTCGAATTCACTTTTTGTTTTTTGGCAAAAAATTCATTTATAGTAGTGGACACCCAGTATTACAGGTTTTATCACCTACCCTTTTTGACTGAGATGTTCATGCTGTTTGGAAGTTATTTTTTTAGACACCAATATAAAACAACAAACTTGATTTCTTTTACTTTTCTTGAAAATATGAATTTTTTCTCAAATCGTCGGAACAGTCAACCTTCGACGTTCAAGAGACGCAGGGGTCAAAAGATCTATAAGTGATTCATTTTGGTCGTTTACAGTAAGGGGTACATGCTTTACAAGGAAAGGATACTTGGTGACCTTGACCATTTGAAATGAACGTATACCAAATGCATCTTGAAGCGCTAATTCCAAATCTGTCGCTATCTGCTGTGCGCTCCTCCGAAAGAAGTTATGAACATTCTTGCCAATAAAATTCGCGCTGTTTTGATGACAAGAACCGATATCGTTAAAAAGCCTACTTACGCACTACAAAAGAGCGTCCAAGTCAGAGTCTAGAAACCTGAAAAATGACGATTCCAACTGCCTAGATGAAATTAATATGGAAAAAAGTCCATAAGACTTCGTTTAGTGAGTTGCCAGTAGATATTGAACATAGATTTGGAATCAGGCTTTTAAGACGCATCTATAGTTCTACATCTCACCGTAAAGGACCACGGTCACCAAGTTCCCTTGTGAGTGCGGAGCAATCTGAACTAGCGTGACGAGTGTCTCTTGGCAGACAACGATACTGAACAAGATTTCAATACAAGCTTTGCTGAAATTGTCAAAGAAATGAAAGAGGATAAAGTTGCTTAGCATTCCCCCTTTTATACGCCTCGATCTACCGTTCAGAGTTTGATAAATCGTCAGAGTTCATCTGAAAGCGAAACCGTGGCCTTTCATTGAGTACAATACATGAGATCAAAATGAGACCAACAAGTTTGTTCTTAAAAGTTATCATGTGGGAATTCATTTTTAGATATTAAAAATTTTGACATTGTAAGTTTCGTACCATAACACAGGCATGGCTTTGCGATAAACTACTGTATAATACATACACTGCAGAAATTCAAAACAATGTCAATTTCCCATTCAGATTAGAAGTTTATCTTTATCTCCAAGATCTTTGGGAAGATCTTTCAAAAATCCGCACTAATGTCATGCTATTAGGAGTTGTGCTACGAAGGCGATGTTTGTCGTAGAAAAGGCAACAAATACTGACTGAAATTAGCCGATTTGAGTCAAGTCTACAGAAGCAAAAGGTCGGGTATACGTAGACTATATGGACACATTGCAATCCGCTGTCTTGTTACGCTTTCCAAAATCAAACTCCAATTTCCTGCAGTTGAGAAATCAGCAAGTTTACCTATAAATTGTCCTACACCTCTGTTTTAGGCATTTTCGAATCTGTTCCCATCAAATTCTTCGACACTACCACATATACCCAGATTAGAGTTTCGCACATAGACGAAAAAGCTTTATTTCTCTTACAAAGCAAGTCCGACAGTGACGGTATTGTTCATGGCTGTTCTCCTCTCTCTTTGGGGTCATGAACTAATTAAGATTAGAATCATCAGAAAGCACGTTCGAGGGAGGCGCAGATTGCGTTGCGAACGCGACCGCTCGCCTTTCAGCAGCCATTCTCGTTGAATCAAAGGGTACTCTCAGCTTCAGATATATCGGAGCCGCAAATCAAATGTGTATCAACCAAGTGCTAATTCTTTTGGATGCTGCCTGTCGATCAAATTGGAAACAAGCGAGTACATTAAGACGTCAGTTCAAAACATGTAACGTAAGAAAATGAAATGTTAAATGGAGGACAAGCATGCTGAGGCTGATAAACTTTTAAATGTCTAAGAATTCGGAAAACATTGAATTCACTCGTCGTGTTGTTGGAACGTAGGGTTATGCCTATGAATGAATGAAATGAAATGAAAAGTCACACAAACCAAGTATGTAATAGGTTTCGCATTTTTCGAACGCTGGTTAAATTCGAAACTTTAGGGGTTGGAAAACAAGAAATACGGCCGTTCTCAGTCTGAATCAAACACGTCAAGTCAAAATTCTACCCAGATTGTGGAGAGGATAATCTCTAATAATCTAAACAGTTTCGGCTTGATGCGCTTGCTTCACTGCAAACGCATCAAGCTGAAACTGTTATTGGTTTTCCGATCCTCGGAATTCTGAATTTGACCAGCTTTGGAAAAATGCGTAAATTTTCCCTACTTCGAAATCAAAAACCAAACTCTTTGGGCGCACTTGTAGCCTACTACTATTCTACATTATGCACAAAAATGAATGCGTCACAGTTAAAAAGAGAAAATAGCGAAGCTAGTTGCAAGACTTGTGTGCCAACCTAATATTCCTAATGTTTTATGACCACCACCGCGTACTGAGTGTTGCATACATCTTGCGTAAAAGCCTCTACAAGTTTATTTATATTATTCTGCCTATCTTTGTCAAGTCTGTCTACCTAATCTACAATCGGTTTTCAAGTGTGTCCTGCTTTTGAGACTGTAAGAACTATCTAGTCAAATTTCCACAGACTTTCCCTCACTAAACATTTTTTGAATTTGATTGATCCTGCTTCGTCAATTCAGAACCGTTGTGCCCTCTTCTGTCTGTTTGATCTGTATTTCAATATTTTTTTTTACTCTATCAAACTTTGTACTTGCACGTGAGCTGTTTTCAGTCCTGATGCTTTGAAACGAAAGCATAGCATTTGTTTTCAAAATTCCCTCTCGGCGTACTAAGTTGCTTATCGTAAATACGTATCATTCATTCTCTTACTAAAAAAAAGCGAGCACGTTTTGGGGTACATTTCACTAACCCACGACGATGTGGAACACGGTGGCCTTTTTGCCGCCAAGGAAGTCGTGGATTACCGGTGACTCGCACCTCTTGCAGTTATATTGTTTGTAGGTAGGTCTAGTTTTTTTCCTCGATATTTTTTTTATTTTTTTCACTCTTGGGACCTGTAGGCTCCGTCGTACAAGAAAATGTTATAATTGTTTACAAAGCAACCTTGCATTCCTTAACCACAAAACCTGCCCACGCCAAATTGTTGTGCAAAATCGCGTCGTCTTACAGCGCCGCTACACAAATTAGGCGTGTTTCGACTGATTTACTGTTAGAATTCATGGAAAAACAAGTTTGAGCTGTTAATCCACGCTGCCTTGAACACGTTCTTTCATGAATTTCTGATAATAATTAGCCAAAACGCGTGTTAGAACTCATTCATAAACTTGTTGATTAAAAGTAGCAAAGCGTGCTCGCGGCTCTCAATCAGAGAATGATTGATATTTCCCATAAAATCTTGTCATGTCCGCTGTAGTGTTCTCACTGTTTAGCGTGCCCATATAGTGCTTCCTGGTTTTGAATGATAAAGTCGTTGGTACCGCATTTCTTTTTCCGTATTGCATTCAACAGTGATTGGTACAACCTAGATGGTACAACGTATTAAGGCATAACCGATTTCTCCTTTTTGGAGGCCAAGAGCAGGAAACACCATGTGATCTTCTACGCTTATAATAAGTGAAAAAAATGGAGGATGCCTACCTATTTCGCCTCTAGAACGCAAAGTCCGGCATCCCCTGTGTAAGTGAAACGCGTCCTGAACCAGGGCTCTGCACAAAGGGGCGGAGCCCCGAAAAAAATTGATTATTGCTTGACCAAGCTTTAAGGGTAGGTTATCACACGATTAGCATGCTCCATCCTTTCTTGCGAAGCGCGCGCGATTTAAAAGCAACGCTAAATAAACAGACTTCTTATATAGAGGGCAGACGCAATCAGATACCAAAATGGGACTGTTTACACAGAAAGATATTTGGGTAGAGTTATGTAAAAAGTTCTGAAATATGTAAAAGTAATACTCTTTTCCAGAATCAGTCCGTTTCCAAACGGTCACCATATGTTCTGAGATCATATGGAGCAAAATTTCTGTTACTTCACGTAAGTCTCGGATTTTTTTCAGAACGGATGCCCCGATCAAGGATATATCCCTAAGCATAAGGGCACTTTCACAGAGCTGCCTTTTCAGTGCTTTCGCCTTAATTTCTTTACGCTTTGTTAGCTATCGCGCTTCAATGCCAAACTCATGTGCATCCGTAGTATTCAACTTCAATTTGTATTTTCACTCTAATTTCAGGTTTTTCCTCACAGACTGACTCTTTTCCATTTTCATCTTCCCTCAAATCGATAGGTTTCCTACAAGTGTCAAAGAGGACTTTGTAGATTTTTCCAAAGTCATGGGGGCTTCGTTTTCAAAAACTTCTGAAAACCACTCGTGCCGGGCCCTGGTCCTGACGTGGCAATCATATTGCTACGTGCGTACGGTGCATCCCTCAGAATTGTTCCTATATGAACCGCCAAGGTACTGCTGATCATCCTAGCATGTCAGCTGTCAGCGCCTTGAATTGCTGAAGTTAACGTGTTAAAAGATCGAAGGGCAGTCTCGTTGACATGGAAGCAATGGGTGATGCACGATATGTACGTGTTATTTGTGCACGCCAAGTTCAGTGCGTTAAGGGAAAATGCTGGCTCGCGGACAGAGTTTGGAGCACTGCTATCCTTCGATTTCAGTTATCCCTGAAATCAACCTTTCGCGGTGCACAGTTTGTATAGTGACCTGATGGGGACGTTTAGTATGCTGTCGACTCACAGTCTTTTAGATTAGCTTAGTCGATGAATTGAATGAGCACACACTTTAGACAATCGCTGGGGGCAGGCGGGCACCGGAAAAATAGATTGCTGATTTCTTGCACCCCCTCGCGGATTTTTTGGAAAGCAATCAGGACTTTTCGGATGACCGCTTGCTGAGTCAGCGGATTTTTGAGAGACCGCCTCTTGAATTTTTTTCGCTCTTGTCTTTTGCAGATATATTGCTGAATCTCTGAGGAATCGAGAACTCAGCAAGCGGTCTTCCGAAAAGTCCTTATTGCTTTCCAAAAAATCCGCGAGCGGGATGCGAGAGATCAGCAATCTATTTTTCCGGTGCCCGCCTGCCCCCGGCGATTGCCTGAGCACGTTGTTGTCCGAAGATCGGACGTATTTTGCCTCTCCCTTCGACATGTCGGGATGGAAGATGAGCTTTGGAGAGGTTGAAATATTGTGTCGTGAATCTTAAGAATATTTTGTGAGCAAGGATACCTTATCATTCAAAGTCTTTCTTGGCTGTTTTTCAAAGCTTTGGTTTTTTATTTCCAAAAATTTTTTTGCATCTTCTGTTTCCTTGCGCATTTAGGTGAGAAACATGGCAAGTTGGCGCAAATCACGGAGCCTTCACTTCGCATCATTGCTGACTTGAAGTGGTGGGTCAAAGTTCCAGGCCAAAGCGAATGGACAAATTTTTTAAGAGCCCTCATTAGAAAGCATTCAACTCCTACATATTTGTTCAGTCGCTTTATCTCAGTTAGGTATCGGACTACTGTACTACATTCATATGCCACAAAGCATCGAATAGGGCCTCAACTTGTGTTCAGTGCGGCATATGCGCGCACCTACAGTCGAGCAGATTTTTCGCTTGATATAGTGTGCTTGCACTGTGGGTGAAATGCGGTAAAATTTCGCGCGTAGAACTAGCTACGTCGGTGACGCCTTCCAATTGCGCGCAGAATACCGGCATTACTGGCGTCGCTAATTATTTACGCGCAAATATTACCGCATTTTACCTACAGTGCAAGCACACTATATAAACACGTTCACGACAACGCGAGTTTTTAGTTGTCTACCTTGTGGGACAATGCCTTCCACGAATAAGTCGAAAAATTTGAGCTAAAATTATGTAGATCATGATCTACAGCATACCTAGACAAATTCTTAAAAGCAGCCAAGAAACGTCAGGGTATCCTTTAAAGTCAGGGCGTAAAAGATTTTTTGAAACGATTGTACCCAATAATTGTAACCATTTTAACAAAATTTAAGCCATGACCCACCGTGTGGCTCACGTTGTCCCACGTGGCAGTCATTGCATAACCCACCATGTGGGTCACGTTGCGTCAATGTATTAAGCGAAAAATCTACCTGACTGTAACTGTGTGTGATCGCAATTTTAGACGAAAAAAAAAAACAGCGCCTTAGTGCGTGTGTAAGACGTTCAAAATATTAGGTTGCGGACGGCGCCGTACTAAATGATGCTTCGAGTTAAAGTTCGTTCTGTTAACAACAGCGTCAGCCTCATTGCTCCTAACCAGAGCATCACAGATTTTTCCATAACTAACAACCCTGGTCAAGTTCCTATTGTGAAACGCTCCCTAGCTCTTCCGCTCTTCAAAAGTGCTGCATGTCGCTGCTGTCAAATTCCATCTACAGCAGCGCAGTAAATTCAAGTCCACTCTGCTTGCCAGAAAAAACTGTTCAAGTCCTAACGTTTGAACTTTGTGCGGCATACAAAGTTTGTAATCAGCTTTATTCCGGCCTCACGTTTCAACAGGTTCGTCGCCCTCAGAGTTCCTCTCGCCACCGCTGTATGTGATGTCCGCCGGAAGTGACCAGCGAACATTGTCACGTAAGGGCGATTGAATAGAGTTGACACCATAACAAACCTTGTATGGCACAACAGAATTAAAAAGCTACAACAATGACAAGGTTCAAAGAACATGGACATGGAAATTACTCAAGTTTCATTTGTGGCACAAGAGAATTGTAAAGCTACAACAATGGCAGGGTTAAAGAACATGGGACATGGAATTATTCAAGTTCTATTTGTTAACTCTATAAATGCTGAGAGTGAGCTCACCCTTTACCGCAGTTCGCAATGTAAAGTCAGAAAGCTTACCTTCGTTGCATTTGGTGACTGGTGGTGGAGCATGAAACAACATTCAAGATCAAAGAGTGCTATTTGATCTTGAATGTTGTTTCATGCTCCACCAGAGGTAACCCTTCAACGCGAATCTCCTCAGAAGTGCTCCTCCGATCATATTGGCTGAGATATATAGCAATAGAATTTCAAACGCCATAACGTCATCATTCCATCTCCTTAGAGCAGTTCAGAACAACAAAGTAAACTATTAGGTTGTAACAGAATTAATCAGGCTTTCCAAATTTTGAGTTTGAATACTATAACTTTTTACAGAAATCGTCAATCCGTTTCCAATAAAGATTACTGCAATCAGCAAACCTTTGGCTATTTAACACGCATTACCACATCATTGTAGCTTCACTGAGAAAAACTTCATGGCCCGAAGGCGACTGCCAAAGTTTTTGAAAAACCTTCAGTTTGAGAGACCACAACTCACTATACAATGTAGTAAAATGGTATAAACTTCATTCACTGTGTAGACGTCGGTTGTGCAGCAGCGTTAAAGATGATCTTCACAGAAAAAATTTTCCTGGGAAATAGCAAAAAAATTGCAATCGCTCATTCTTCTCAAGTGCTCTAAAAAGGCGAAAAGGCGCTTTTTTTGCTGTTTTTTGAATCTTCTTGCGCTGAAGAGAATAACAGTCCCGTTTTTTTTTGCTATCAAGTGTGCTATGTCTATCCTTTGTGAACTGTGCAAAAGCTCGGCAATTGCTTCGCGAATGGAATTTCTATACGCCGCAGAATGATTGTAGCGGTTGTTTGGGTTTAAAATAAAGTTTCTCTGTCTGGAAACTTTTAAGAAATTTGCTTCAATGTGCATATTGTAGCAGATCACATACAAACACTGCGCCAATTTGCAAAAAATCCTGATTTTTGCTGACTTAGAGCAAAAAAGTGTTAAAAACATTTCAAGGTTTAGTCTCTTGATTTCAAACAAATTCGAGATGAACCCAGACCTTCTAAAACGCCTTAGAAACTAGTGAAAGAGTGCTTTCAGATGATATGCGTAGTTTTCTAAGAAAGTGGAATTTTGTTTTGAACCAACACTTCAAAATAGAGGTGCGAAAAACCTGCATTGATTCTGTTACAACCTAATATCACACTTCTCAATGCAATGATAACATTCAATCAGTTCACGAAAAACTAATTTTTTCGACTCTCGCGAATCATCTCATCATCTACACTGGTGCCCCAAAGAGAACACACAAAAAGCCGCGTTCGTGTTTTCGAAGGTATTTTTGCTTATGTACAATAGTCTCGAACAGAGCATCTTTTATTGCAGTGCATGCAAGGAATCCGATGTACCAGTATAAATTTCATTGATTAGGAACTCGCAAAAAATAAGAAACATCCCAAAAAATTTACGAAGTGAGTGGCTGATGCCACGCACCTTCGTTCATTCGTTTGCCCTCCAAACGGAAATCCTGAGATTGCCACTGCTATCCTTCAAGACTAATTGTGAAATATTTAGATATAGGCTATTTGACATTACAACACTTTCTTGTTTAGTAAGCATTTTGAAGAACATGACGGAGTATCAAGGGGAATCGCACATGTCAGTTAGCGGGTGTACGCCGGGCCACTGCCCTTACTCGTTCTTGCAGTTGATGCCTAACGGTATAATTATTCCTGGCTGTTAGAACTGCTCATCCGAGTTCGTTCAGCATGTAACTTAAAAATTCTCCAGATTCACAGCAGATGTGTTTTTCAGGACCTGCTGCACTCCCTATTGAATGGGCAGGAAGGGAGGCATCCTGGGGATGAAAGTCGTGAAAGGGGATCAAAAGATGTGAACTTAGTTAGCGAAAGGAAACTCAGTAGGATGCAACTATGCAAATTTTTCATTCGAATTACATACATGCATAAGAACTTCACTTCAAGTTCATCACAGCAAATTATTAAGAAAGACAAGAATGCAGCGCTTTATGTTTATTTCATAGCGGCACAACAAAGACTTCAAAAATGTATTACGATCTTATAAGGAAAGGATACTTAGTTGAAAGCACCAATCCAGATGAGACACAAATCATCTTAAAGCGCTTGAAACGCTGATTCCAAATCTCTAGTCTTTAGCAGCGGAGCGGTTTTCTAGAAGGAGTTATGAGGGGTGTTTTCCTTTGGGGTTGAGGCGTCCTCCACCAGGTCTCCCCTTATTCTACTGGTACCAACTAGTAGCAACTGGCTAGTAGTAATTTGAATGAAGATTACATTAAGGATTATAATACTCGTATTACTTTGATTTTTTAACACTTCCAATTTCAATTAGCATCAATATCATCCGGAATTTTAGGCTTTAGGGCTCCAGAGCCATTTAAAAGCTCAAGAATTGCGATAGAGTTGCATGCGAAGGGGATTAAAACCTTGACACTCTCTTTATCACCAAGGCACTTACCACTAGGTCACTTGCCACCAGTTGGTACTCCTCTACAGTGCTCATAGATAAGGGGAGACCTGCTGGAGGGCGCCTCAACCCCAAAGGGAAACACCCCTCATAACTCCTTCTAGAAAACCGCTCCGCTGCTAAGAACTACAGATTTGGGATCAGCGTTTCAAGCGCTTTAGGGTGATATGTGTCTCATCTGGATTGGTGCTTTTGACTAACAATAAGTATCCTCTCCTTGTTAGAAGCAAGCAAGCTTTAGAAAATACGTTAGAGCTTTTGCATCAAGTTTAACCGCGAAGTTGAAGCTAAAAATCGAAATCAAACAAACGAAAAGTTCAGAAAATCGGATCTTCGTACAAAAATTTTACGGGATTCTTGTCTTTCTTAATAAATTGCTGTGATGAACTTGAAGTGAAGTTCTTATGCATGTATGTAATTCGAATGAAAAATTTGCATGGTTGCATCCTACTGAGTTTCCTTTCGCTAACTAAATTCACATCTTTTGATCCTTTTTCACTTTTATCCCAGGGTGCCTCCCTTCCTGCCCATTCAATAGGGAGTGCAGCAGGTCCTGAAAAACACATCTGTTGTGAATCTGGAGAATTCATAAGTCACATGCCGAACGAACTCGGATGAGCAGTTCAGCAGCAGTTAGGAATAATTGTACCATTAGGCATCAACTGCAAGAACGAGTAAGGGCAGCCCGGCGTACACCCGCTAACTGACATGTGCAATCCTCCTTGATACTCCATCATGTTCTTCAAAATACTTACTTAACAGGAAAGTGTTGTAGTGTCAAATAGCCTATATCTAAGTATTTCACAGTTAGTCTTGAAGGATAGCAGTGGCGGTCTTAGGATTTCCGTTTGGAGGGCAAACGAATGAACGAAGGTGCGTGGCATCAGCCACTCACTCCGTAGATTTTTTGGGATGTTTCTTATTTTTTGCGAGTTCCTGATCAATGAAATTTATACTGGTACATCGGATTCCTTGCATGCACTGCAATAAAAGATGCTCTGTTCGAGACTATTGTACATAAGCAAAAATACCTCCGAAAACACGAACGCGGCTTTTTGTGTGTTCTCTTTGGGGCACCAGTGTAGAGGATGAGATGATTCGCGGGGTCGAAAAAATTAGTTTTTCGTGAACTGATTGAATGTTATCATTGCATTGAGAAGTGTGATATTAGGCTGTAACAGAATCAATGCAGGTTTTTCGCACCTCTATTTTGAAGTGTTGGTTCAAAACAAAATTCCACTTTCTTAGAAAACTACGCATATCATCTGAAAGCACTCTTCCACTAGTTTCTAAGGCGTTCTAGAAGGTCTGGGTTCATCTCGAATTTGTTTGAAATCAAGAGACTAAACCTTGAAATTTTTTTTACACTTTTTTGCTCTAAGTCAGCAAAAATCAGGATTTTTTGCAAATTGGCGCAGTGTTTGTATGTGATCTGCTACAATATGCACATCAAAGCAAATTTCTTAAAAGTTTCCAGACTGAGAAACTTTATTTTAAACCCAAACAACCGCTACAATCATTCTGCGGCGTATAGAAATTCCATTCGCGAAGCAATTGCCGAGCTTTCGCACAGCCCACAAAGGATAGACATGGCACACTTGATAGCAAAAAAAAACGGGACTGTTATTCTCTTCAGCGCAAGAAGATTCAAAAAACAGCAAAAAAAGCGCCTTTTCGCCTTTTTAGAGCACTTGAGAAGAATGAGCGATTGCAATTTTTTTGCTATTTCCCAGGAAAATTTTTTCTGTGAAGATCATCTTTAACGCTGCTGCACAACCGACGTCTACACAGTGAATGAAGTTTATACCATTTTACTACATTGTATAGTGAGTTGTGGTCTCTCAAACTGAAGGTTTTTCAAAAACTTTGGCAGTCGCCTTCGGGCCATGAAGTTTTTCTCAGTGAAGCTACAATGATGTGGTAATGCGTGTTAAATAGCCAAAGGTTTGCTGATTGCAGTAATCTTTATTGGAAACGGATTGACGATTTTTGTAAAAAGTTATAGTATTCAAACTCAAAATTTGGAAAGCCTGATTAATTCTGTTACAACCTAATAGTTTACTTTGTTGTTCTGAACTGCTCTAAGGAGATGGAATGATGACGTTATGGCGTTTGAAATTCTATTGCTATATATTTCCGCCAATTTGATCGGAGGAGCACTTCTGAGGAGATTCGCGTTGAAGGGTTACCTCTGGTGGAGCATATGCTTGCTAGCTTGCTATTTCTAAAAAAAAATAAAGCTACACCAAGTACACTTACGGCTTTTTTCATTAGGTTTCAAAATATTAGGTGGGTGCAAAAGTTTTGTCGGTTTTTTTAATCCATCGGCAGACACGATAGAATGAAGATAAACAAACATTTCAAAAAAAAGACGAAGATTTTGAAACACAGGTTGCGTCAGTGCGCACTCCTGAAATTGAGAAATACTGCAATTTTCCCCCACAAATTTCGCCTGTCTCGTCAAGAAAAGACAAGTGTTAGAGAGAGGAGAAAAAGCTGCATCGAATGGTGACTGAAGTGTTTGACATTTTATGTTCTACGTGGTTAAAGTAGGCTGAATGTAAAATTTGGTCACCTCAAAAAATGAATCGTAGAAATTCTGAAAGACAAGCCATAGGGCCATAAAAGATTGCATCGGTTGGCAAAAGGTTTGCCCTATCTGCTGCTTATTGAGGCTCCTCCGCAAGTCTCATACAAAAATTTTGAAAATTAGCGAAAGTTGGGCATGGTAAAAACGAGTGGTTGTAATTTTCAGTAGATATCTCATCACTCTCTCAACGACACACTATGGGAGTTAAGAAGCTGGAAAGAGGAAGAAATTCTGCATCGGATACTTTTCAAAATGTTCATTTATCTTCATTCTATCGTGTTTGGCGGTGGATTGAAAAAACTGACAAAACTTTTGCACCCACCTAATATGTTTAGTCGCCATTCTTTCTAGTTTTATTTACAGTATCGTAAGAAACTTGGCACAACATCTACACGCAGAAAGTCTAACAAAGTTAGCTCCATAAGATGTTTGTATCATTTCTCACTTCAAAGATAGAGGCTCGGCAAAACGGACACTTTGGGATCTTATTACGGTATAAACTTTCAACATACAGCACCCTTTTGAGGTGTTGCCGCTTTAAAAATTTTTTCTATATATTTCTAAGAACTGGTATATCAGGAAATCCAACAGGCTTATCTGACCACTCAACTTTTCAAGTTCCTGAAGCTATAGGATAATCACATCTTGAAAAGGCACTGATAAAATGAACGTTACGTACACTTAGAATGATTATAATTGAGGCATCGCTAGGGAGGAGATTATGTGTTAATATGTAGTAGAATCAGCAACACTAAAAAATTTTCGGGCGTTGCGTTACAGAGCATAGCAGTTGCTAGCTCGCAGTCTATATCTAGATCCGTAATAGTATAGATGGACAAGGTATTTGGAACTATATGGCCCGTAGTAAACTACCGTCAGGGCATCTCCCCTGAGGCGGACCGGAGTCGATATCTTGGCGCCTCAGTCCAGCATCCGGCGAGCTATTGATCTGGATGCAGATCGCTTCCTGGACATTATAATCAAGTGCGTTCTCGAAAAAACAGCTACTTGATTCGATTTAGTTAAATGGGTAAGCCATTGGAATTACACGCGCGCGGCCGTGGTTCGACTCCGCCTAGCGACACAACTTTTGCTGCATCGCCGGGCAATCTTTGATAGCGGCCACTATCCAATCGATGATGACCGCTATCAAGGATTTCGCCTAGCAAACGCAAAGATGAAAGAAAACATTTCGTTACGAAAATTTTGCGACAAAACAAAATGGTTGCAACGTGAATTCAATGGAATGAACAAATGAGTCCTCGTTTTGGACAGCTTCAAAAAAAAACCAGTAAAGTTTACAAAAAAGAGAAAAGTTTGTTTTTTTCTGTCTTCCTCGCCAAAATCAGCTGTTCATCGATCCTCTCCTTTTCGGGCGCGGTTGTGCAATTTTGCGCCGATTTTGTCCGCAGTGTTAGGCAAATTGCTATGTATCGTAAGTTACTCAGGAGCAACTTACAAAGATTTTCTCTGCGTTTCCTCTTTGGCACACTATTTCTGGACATCATCGCTCATATCATCTATCATGACCCGGCAGGGAGATCATCTCCCTGCCGAACTTCACCTGAGGCTCACCTCTCAGGTGACGTTGCATCCCTATAGCATGGGGAAATGGGCGGTCGTCATTTTACTGACAGAACCTCACATGAAGGTCTCAGGGGAGATCATCTCCCATGACCGAGCTTTACTACGGGCCTATGTCTTTTATAATTTTAGCTCAAATTGGTAAATACAGGGTCAGATCAGTCGTTATCGACAGCTGCTGTTCAATTCAGGATACAAGCAGAGCAGTGGCGATCCTAGGATTTGGTCAGACGAAAAAACTCTTTGAGATGCATCCCAAAACTCTTAGCCTCGTAACCCAAAGATTTCAGAGAAAGGGAGCGTGGCTGTCTCTACGCCTCCAAAAACCTTTACGAGGCTAATTTAAATATTCAAAAATCTTTAAAAATCATTTTAATTAATCCCAAGTGAAAACGAGTCGCTTGCACATTTTTATACAAGCACTTTTTACATTCAATAGAAATTGTTTTATTATCATTTTTACCTTCTATCTTATGTTTCCTTAATGAACTCACACGGCTCTGCTATCCTTTACTATTGAACGTTCATTAACACACGCTGAAACTGATCGAGATCTCATTCATGTAGAGGGCCTTATACGTTTTATGCTTCATTTAGCAGAAACCACCCCGCACTTGGAGCAGACACCGTTTTCCACATTTTGCAGTATGGTGTAGCGCCGTTTGTCATTCAGCCTTTTACGGATCAACTGTCGCTTGATGATGTTGTGCTGTGGACGTTCACCAGAATAACATCTTTATCTAATTGGAGTTGCACTTAGCATTGCTAAATGCATTGAACGCTCTTCTCGAAAGGAACGGTAGGCACAGAGTTACACAAAGTTTTCCTGTTCATGGGTATTCGTATGAAGTAGCATAGAGTCAGTAATCAAATCTAGTTGTTAGTTCGGATGCCATTTTTTTCTCCGCTGCAAACACTGGTTGTTGTCATGAACATGCCACCAATGATTGCATGATTTACAGAAGTTGGATAAGCGGACGTGGCATGTATCATGATATTTTCTGCAGCTTGTTTTCCAGTACCACCATGTCCTTCGCCGCTGGCCAACATCATCTGCGTATTGAGGCAAGGTCACCAGTAGCGTATACGTCACCGAATTTACTGGGTAAATCGTATTTACAAGCCCTCCGCTGGGTTCGCTAACTCATTACGTTAGCAAAGTGTCTCTGTGATCTCTTTCAGGCTCAGTACATTAGATATTAAGCTTTAACATAAGTCTTGTTACGCTTTGATTTTCTGGCAACAATAAGACGTCTATTTCATATTCTTAATAGGGGGATCCTGGGTACCATTCGATAAAGTAAAGCAAGCTCTACAAGTTGTTTCGCGAAAGTTCGTACCCGGCTCGACACACCGTAAATTTGCATCCACAATCTATGTCGTACTGAAGGCTCAAAAAATGGGGGGAAATATATAAATTCGTTCAATATAATTACAGGAATCTCCAACTCGCTTACACGAATTGCACATCACATCAGACACTCATATTTGCAGGATTACAGGATTTTTTCCTTGCCTAGAGACTGAGAGAATGAAAATTTCCACGCTTATACAAAAACAAAGCTTTGCTGCTACCCCTGTGATTGTGTAATATAATTCCTTAGAGGTATTGTCGAGTCATTCGTGACTCGACAATACCTTGCGACCGCCACGGGCTTACACATATAATCCTAGCTCTATATCAATCTTATACAGGGTGTCCCAATAGTACGTGTACACTATTTGATCGTTAATATCTCTTTAGAGAATAAGGCTTTTGTCTAGATCTAAGTGCCATTCTATAGAGTTGGCTTTGATTCAGATTTCTAGAATGGAGTAAACCACCGATCGCTCTTCATTACGGTAAGAACTCCAAGAAGGGTTTTGAGCCACTGAGGGCACTATTTCTCCTCGAAAAGCAAACCATACAACCTGATAGCCCTTACTCTAGCTAGCCGTTGCAGTTAAATGTAAACCTTGCACTTTACCGCAATGCCTCCTTTATAAGTTACGGCCAGGTAAACCGCAATAGCTGTTTTTTACAGTATTCCGTGAAATTGCAGTTACAACACTAGAAAAGCCTTACAAACTCGTAGAAAGTCAAGTAATGAAATCAGCGCGTGAAAACCCCAATGTGCGATTTTCCAGATTCATCTATAACTTTCGGATTTATCTATAATTCACAAAGACGCTGTAAGTTGAGAGTTCCTACCGATAGTAATGAAGAGAGATCAACGATTTATTTTATACTGTAAATCTAAATTGAAACCAGCTCTACAAAATGGCACGTGGAGTTAGGCAACAATTCTTTTGGAAAGAGAGAAATTAACAATCAAACTTGTCTACATACTTTTAAGAAATCCTGTATATGAAGCTGAATGTCTGTTTGTATGTCTGTCTGTCTGTCTGTATGTCTGTATGCACGTATGTTCCCAATAGAAATTTTCATTTCTGGACCGAATCGGACCAAACTTTGCACACATACACTACGGGGTGAGGCGGCTGTCATAGGCTACTCGGTCGATGTCGATTTTATCAACTTTTATCTATTTTTTGCAGAGTTCACCTACGGGGCTGGGAGTTGGCACAGGGGGTAATCGAGCATGGGGATTCCGAATTCAATATTAGTTTTAACGTTTTTTTGCAAGATTTGATTTACGGGGCTGGAAGTTGGCACAGGGGGTAATCGAGCATGCTGATTACAATACAATATTAATCGAAATTATCCGTTACTTCTGTCGATTTTATCGATTTTTTGCAAGGGATGGGACTTCTACCGTAGTGTTTCGACAGTTTCCGGACGGAGCCAGGTAAGCCAGCTAGTCATTTATACATACAAGTGCCGTATTTTTTCCTTGAAAAAAACTGAAAAGTTGGAAGGCTTTTTAAACTTTCCAATGCTGAGCCTGTTCTTGTATAAGCCATCTATACGTGGGTTTTTATGCATATGGATTTTAGCCTTCTGAGTTTTAGTTTTGAGTTTTTTCTAATTATTTTTAAGTATTGAACTTGGTCTTTCTCTTTTTCGATTACTATAGATTTCACAATTTTCAAAAATTAGTCCTCGCAGAGATTCACGGATGTTCACAAGGATTGTGGTATAGAATTTCCATGTGAGAGCAGCCCATCATTACTTTGAGAGGATCACGGAAAATTTATTTTCAGCTTTCCATTACGCAAGCGCAGACTGTATGTATGTGTGCTTGATGTGAGGAATGTGAACAAGTGTGAGGTCCATAGACTTTTTAGACAAAGACTCAATCGCTTAGGATTTTTTTTGTGCCGAAAGTCTAAGGTATTGACTTTGAACTACAATGTGATCGAAACGTGGCGCAAAACTGGAATGCCATTTCACAGAGTTTTTCTGTTCTCGGGGTTCACCTTGTTGCTGCGCCATATGAAAATGAAAGGCGATCCTTTTCTTTCTGACCCATTTTACATTTAGAGCACGTTGTTGTTGTTTAATCGGATTAGACCTTTTCATCACACGAGATAGGGGCCTACACTGTTTCTATTATACAAAGCTGCTCATATTTTCTGAAAGACGCAAATCGTAGTAGACTCATGCGAGGTCGCGCGAGTCGGTTACGGTCGCGTAAGGCATGCGACGGTCGCGTGAATTATGTGACGGTTGCGGATTCAGATGCTGATTGAAATCATAGGAGATGATTACCATGAACGAAGGGCAAAAAGCGTTTTTTTGGCGCTGTTGGAGGAAGTTAAAGGAGGTTTGAAAGCGTGACTGAAACGTTAAAATCAGCGTCCCACCAGACTGGGGATATTTGGCTCTGGTAGTAATGTAATGGTAGATTTCCTAACTGAGCGACGACAGAAGTTTGCAGCGCGAAAGGAACCTACGAAGTCTACAAATTGCCCCTCAAGTGGCTCGAATCTTACGGTAGGCTCGGGAGAGTACGAAATGGATGCAAGGTAGAGACGCAGAGTCGTTGCGGGACCCTGCGCTCATGACTGTGTGCAGTATACGCACTTTGGCCCTGTAAATTGATATTGAGCGGCGTCCGGGCCTACCGTAAGACTCGGGCCACTTTCGCAGCAAATTCCAGGCTCAGTAGACCCCTTATTTCGCTCCGTACTTCAGTCATCGCTTAAGTAGGGGTCTACTTTAATATCACCACAAAAACCCGGAACCCATCTTTTTGCCGGGACGCTGCCTCTAAAGGAACTACTAGCCAATTACTCAACAGCAGAGAGACTAACGGCACGCGCAGAGCTACGACGGTTGAAACGTAGAGAAGTCCAAAGTGTGGTGGCTGGGCAGGCAAGCTAATCTTACCGCTACGGGAGGGGATAGTTCCATCGAGTATGCGCAAATCATGATAAACAAGTTGAAGGAATGGCCGTAACATACACAGGTTGTAGCACAACTTGTTACACTTTGAATTCTTAGGCGATAACACGTATTCTTAATAGGTATCCTAGACGCCAGTCGATAGAGCAAAACAAGCTCTACAAGATAGTGTGCAAAATTTCGCGCCAGCTTCGACTCACCGTAAGTTTGCATTCAGAATCTGAGTAGTGCTGAAGTTCAAAAAATAGAAAAGGATTCATACCTTCGTTCAAAAAATCCTACGGATTTCCATCTTGCTCAAACAAATTGCACACTACCCAAGACTCCCATATGTACCGTTACTAGATTTTTTCCTCATATAGAAACTGAGAAAACAACAATTTTTATGCTCATACAAAAACGAAACTATGCTCTTTCCACCCTTGTAATTGTATTCTACACTAAAAAGTATACCCGTAATTTTTCAGCTTTCCACAGGCCTTAGCTTGAAAATTACCGAATTTAGCATTGAACACCTGCGTTAGAAAAGCTAAATTTGGTATTTTTCGAAAACTAGGGCTTGTGGAAAGCTGAAGATTTAAGATTATAATCTCGAGTCATTTATAACTTAATTTGTGAGAATGCACACTAAGCCCTATTAGCGACGGCACCATACTGGTAACTTTCCAGTGAAACATTTTCTAGCCTCACAAAGTGTGGAGATGTGTCCTATTGACTAACATATAATCAACAAAAACAAAAAAGGCGAGAAAACAAGGAAAAATTATTGGAAATGAGTAGATTCTAATTTTGCATTCGTCAGTTAGCGTGTATAGTGTGCACTGAGCATATTAAGTAAGAGAGGTATTGTCGAGTCATGACTCGACAACACCTCTAAGGAATTATATTATACAATCACAGGGGTAGCAGCAAAGCTTTGTTTTTGTATAAGCGTGGAAATTTTCATTCTCTCAGTCTCTAGGCAAGGAAAAAATCCTGTAATCCTGCAAATATGAGTGTCTGATGTGATGTGCAATTTGTGTAAGCGAGTTGGAGATTCCTGTAATTATATTGAACGAATTTATATATTTCCCCCCATTTTTTGAGCCTTCAGTACGACACAGATTGTGGATGCAAATTTACGGTGTGTCGAGCCGGGTACGAACTTTCGCGAAACAACTTGTAGAGCTTGCTTTACTTTATCGAATGGTACCCAGGATCCCCCTATTAAGAATATGAAATAGACGTCTTATTGTTGCCAGAAATTTAAAGCGTAACAAGACTTATGTTAAAGCTTAATATCTAATGTACTGAGCCTGAAAGAGATCACAGAGACACTTTGCTAACGTAATGAGTTAGCGAACCCAGCGGAGGGCTTGTAAATACGATTTACCCAGTAAATTCGGTGACGTATACGCTACTGGTGACCTTGCCTCAATACGCAGATGATGTTGGCCAGCGGCGAAGGACATGGTGGTACTGGAAAACAAGCTGCAGAAAATATCATGATACATGCCACGTCCGCTTATCCAACTTCTGTAAATCATGCAATCATTGGTGGCATGTTCATGACAACAACCAGTGTTTGCAGCGGAGAAAAAAATGGCATCCGAAGTAACAACTAGATTTCATTACTGACTCTATGCTACTTCATACGAATACCCATGAACAGGAAAACTTTGTGTATCTCTGTGCCTACCGTTCCTTTCGAGAAGAGCGTTCAATGCATTTAGCAATGCTTAGTGCAACTCCAATTAGATAAAGATGTTATTCTGGTGAACGTCCACAGCACAACATCAAGCGACAGTTGATCCGTAAAAGGCTAAATTATAAAAGACATATAGTTCCAAATATCTTGTCCATCTATACTATTACGGATCTAGGTATAGACTGCGAGCTAGCAACTGCTATGCTCTGTAACGCAACGCCCGGAAATTTTTTAGTGTTGCTGATTCTACTACATAGTAACACATAATCTCCTCTCTAGCGATGCCTCAATTATGATTATTCTAAGTGTACGTAACGTTCATTTTATCAGTGCCTTTTCAAGATGTGATTATCCTATAGCTTCAGGAACTTGAAAAGTTGAGTGGTCAGATAAGCCTGTTGGATTTCCTGATATACCAGTTCTTAGAAATATATAGAAAAAATTTTGAAGCGGCAACACCTCAAAAGGGTACCGTAATAAAATTCCAAAGGTGTACATTTTGCCGAGCCTCTATCTTTGAAGTGAGAAATGATACAAACATTTTCTATGGAGCTAACTTGGTTAGAGCTTTCTGCGTGTAGATGTTGTGCCAAGTTCTTTACGATACTGTAAACAAAACTGGAAAGAATGGCGACTAAACATATTTTGAAACCCAATGGAAAAAAGCCGTAAGTGTACTTGGTGTAGCTTTATTTTTTTTAGAAATAGCAAGCATATAGTATAACTTTCACTATGAAGTTTGAAGTATCCTCAAGGCAAATTGTAGACAGCTCATCTTCTGCGTCACGACACAATATCCACTAAATAAAATAACTTGATCATTCTTAAAAGCACCCGAACTCTCGACCTTCATGTTTTTGCCGTTTCTAGAACTTATCATGTCCTTGTTTCTGATTTTGAAGGCGAGAATACGCGACCCCCCCCCCCCCCTCACTCCACAATCGCCGTTTAGGAGAACCGCGAAGTTGGTGGCGTGAACGGTGATTGGTTGAGCAGGCACGATGGGCGAGCGTTACTGAAGGGAACTACATTTTATCAAAAGCAGACTCCTAATTCAGAATACACGGGCCTTTAACTTATCATTAGTATCGCCATCCTTCACCGCGATGAAAGCATGCTCAGTTGCGGTTGTCTTTTCAGATGAAATCTGTGTAGTGTTGAAGAGCCCTAAATGCTAATTCTAAAGCTGTCTTTCTTGCTGTGCGCTTTAAACGCCGACTTAAAAACATTTTTGTGTCGAGAAAATGAATGCGTAACTAGAGCAAATTTTTTTCAAAACCGCTCAAATGCGCCAGTGTTTGGTATCAATGCGCTTCATGTGATGAGTACTTTTTAGAACGCCCGCAGTCGTTACTGCTTTATTTAAAATCTGGAGAACATAACGATTAATTTTATCCAGATTATGCGTCAATTTTCGATCTTGAAAACACTTATGCATCGGCCTCCAGAGGCTGGTCTCAAGGACCGACTTCGAATCAACGTCTAACTCTCTACAAAGCGGTATAAATCGCGACCGAAAAGGCCACTACGATCAAAAACTCATTTTCTTGCCAGTGAAGAGTGGGATAGCATGGAAACAAAGGAAGGTAAGCTTTCATAAAAATTTCGTCTACTAGTTAGCAGCTTTCAAAGATGTTCAGCAAGAGATTTTGAAAGCGCCTTATCTCACCTTACGTTTTTTCATTCCGAAGAACCTGAGATGGTTAAGGAAACCAGAAATAATTTAGACGCTCGCAAATTACTGTTTAGAAAAAACATTTCAAAATTATGAACTTTGTTGTAAGCCACACTGTTAATATATTTATTCGGTCTCAAGTTTCGGCAACAATGCCTTCCTCAGAGCCTGAGAGGAAGTCTCACACTAGTTTGTTGCCCTATATGATCAAATCTCTCCTCTTGACCAGCTTAGTTCGACCCCTTAGGAGCAAACAAGCAAAGGCATTACACGACAAGTGGCATACCAAGATCTCTACCGACAGCGCAACTACCACTTTCAAATTCCACTGGTGGTAAAAAAATTATAGCTGACCGGTATAGACAGCTTAAGTAATGGAGATGATATCTATAAGTGACAGTATGACAGGAATGGCATCAAGTCACTAGTATAGAGAGCTGTTCATTCTTCCCGTTCATATTCGGTTCGCGCGAGAGAATGTATGCCGCTTCAAGCGCTTTGCGAGCAGCAATTCTTGATCCATAACCTAGGATGATGCACGTGATATCGAAGTCGTTGCCATGATGGTCTACTTTTCCTGTGTTTCCCTAGCGGACTAATCATGCTTTCCCGCCTCTTACTCGCTAAGTGTTCTTAACACGCACGCTGACTCGCTGACCAGTTTCCCCTATGTAGGTAGCGTGGCATGCCAGACATCCAATTTCGTAGACAATGTCAAACTTAGCACAGTCTCCCATTTTCCGTTAGGGCAAATGACGCAATTCTTCGTAATACAAACTGTGTCGTATTAGTAATTACGCACTAGTTGTCGCTCGATACTGCTTCGAGGATTACGAAAACAACATCTTGCTCCAACTGGGTTTGTACTACACGTGTTTGAAATTCGTGCTTCACCCTGTCGGAAATGGATGGTAGGCATCATGGAATCCTGGCACCAGTTCGGCTATCTTCCGCATTTGCTGTAAACTTTCTAGAATGTCTGGCTTTTGATGAGGAGTAACCATTTGAGGCTGCTTTCTCATCTGCCAGCTCGAGGGACTTGTCGTTCACTCTTCCCATTGCAGACTTCGATTGCCGTTTTATACGTGTTCCGCAATACTGCTCGCTTAGGCGACCGGATGGGCCGATTTTGCGTGCAAAATGATGTTCTTCGAGCTCTCTTTTCGATACCATTCCACTCGTATCGTATCGTTATTTAGCATTAGCTGGGTGTTCAGGTAAGGAAGCCAACCATTGCGGGTACTCCTCTGGTCTCTTATGTACTTTAATTGTTGATTTAGAATCTTGAAACGCTCGTCCATTTCGGACTTTGTTGATGTTATAATGCAACAATCGTAAATATATCGACAGTACATAAGTGGGCATCGTAATAGCACCGGTCTTTCTTTTCGGCTCATAAAACAGATGGCAAGCGTATGTGCTAATCTCTGACCCATTGCCAACCCTCAACTGTGAATAGTATGTGCTCGACCTTGCGAAGATAGTGCAGTTAAGACATTCCTTGTTCAGAGGTCATTATACGCGCTTTGCTGAGCCCATAAAACGAGATGGTGTTACCATAAGCACACGGCTCAGAAAGCGCTTGTAAAGCATCAACGTTGGAAATCTTCCTTTTCTCTTTTTCATGCATATCTCATCAACTGCGGGACCGTAGCGGCAGCGCTCTTCTTGTTCCATGAATCTGATTAAGTTATCATGTTGTAGGTGTAGTCTCTAAGCAGGAGTTGAAATTAATGAGTGATAGTACACAGACACATATACCAAATTTCCAGCACAACTTACACTATGAAAGATTGTTATTAGAACACTTTTCATAAACATTTTGATGCATACTGCATGTGAACACTTTTACATTTACAAATTTAGATCACCTTAGCACATACGTATACGACTTCCACTCTGTTTTTTTTGGCCAAAGTCGATTTCCGGCGTAAGGAGCCACCCCACCGAGACCTCTTGCAGATTTCTAGAAAACGTTCTACCATTCTTTTCAAGACCATTGTTGAACCCGTTTTGCTCTGATTTTACGCAGATAGAAGATACTCATGTTAGTGTCATGGTATCTTTCTTCTGCGAACTGGCAATATGCGACCAGAAGTTAGTCATCTGTATTCCGTGCGCCTACGCGCGATGTTTTGTCGAAGTACTTAAAAGTATGCAACAGTTTATTCGGTGGGATGAGAAAGATTCAGAAATGGAGATTAGTATTCTTTAAATTTTTTTTGCTTTGATCCTCCTGTGTCCTTTCTATTTTTGGTCTCCGCGCGAAATCGAACTGTCTGGAAGTTTTTCGCGCACCATGTTTTATAAGCTGAAAATAGAAATGCGACGAAATGATCCCTAAATACGATGACATTACTGAGTTTAGATCCTTTACTCTTTGTCTCTCGCTTAGTCGGAGGTTTTTATAACCTTCTACAAGGCAAAAGCACGATGAGAAAAAATTAAACGTAAGCATCACCCTGAAAACCAAATTATACAGTATGCGGTTTATTATCGATGCTCATAGGATCATGACAGACTCCAATAGTTTGCTCTAGCGAGTTGGGTTTGACTTTGTTACATATTTTTGAAAATATAGAAGTCCAACAAAGTTACACTTCTTCAGTACAATCAAAAAGAAATCATGCGCGTCATAAAAGCAGATGAGCGCTCTTTTTACCTTTTGTTGTAACATAGAAGATGGAAAGTGTAAAAGGAGGCATCATGCATTTCAACAATGCTCGAATGTTTCTTATGTATGTATTGCAGAAATATAAGCATTATAATTCTTTGGCTGAGAATTTTCTCACATTCGTCATTCCAAATTTGCAGTTAAAACAAAAAAAGTAGTTGATACAGTAGAAAATTCTTTGATTACAGTAATAAGATTCTTTTTTGGATGTTCTTACCTTTGTAATTCTGAATTTGCAGTGAATTTTGGAGCAGTGGCAGTAAACCTTCGAGCAGTATTATTAATACTACCTTTTTTCTATAATAATGGTGCAACTTCAAGACTGAACATTTTTGGTGTGACGATTGCTGAGGGCTAAAAAGCGTGGCATGTTATTTGGAATTCGGTACTTTATAGAAAATCTCAACCAAATAAACTTTGCTCAGACAGAAAAGGCAACTCAGAACCCGCTGATTCCAAATTCATTGCATGTACAGATTTCTGGCAACCGAAATAAAGGAACTTGAATTTCAGGAATGTTATTTGCATTTGTCTCTGCGATAAGCGCGTAAATGAGCTAATTCAACACTCTTTCAAGCGCAGATTGTCGCACAAAAATAATATATCGGATGTGTGCAAAGCTGTATAGGCAAAAGCATGAATTCATGAAAATAGTGCGTAAGCACTTTTAAGCAGCATACTAAGTGATGTTCACCATCCGGAGAAAAAAAGGCATAGAAATTCAACATAATCTCCTTTCAAGAGCAACTCGCTAATGTATAATGAAGCGAATTTTGTGACAGTTCAATTAATCTAATTGATGCTTGATGCGTGCTAGATGTTTATCAAAGACAAACGAGACTAAAAAAAATTTTTTTGCAATACCCTTGGACTACCTATTTTTGACGTTGTCAAATTTGGTATTTGCTTGAGCAAAAAAAAACAGAGCTGAGAGCAAACCGATCCTCATGCTTGGATTGCAGCTTTTTTTGTAAAATTGAGTAGTAGAGTTGGGTAATCTATGTATAGTACTGAGGCAATCTTGTGCGAATTACTCCTGGCCAACTTTGCTTCATTTCGCAAAGATTGTGTACATAATGCCAGAAATGTTTTTTACAAGCAAAGTGATTTCTTCATATTATGCTCAGTGGGAGTTAGACGGTAACTATAATAGAAGAAAAAGTGTCAAGTTATGCCAGTAATAAGTAGCATAGCGCAATGTCGGGCTTTGAGAACTATTATGTGGCTGAAACTCAGATTGACAATACTGCGTACCGATTTTATACACCTTTTATGAAGTTACAGCAGAAAAACTCTTTTTCGAAAGGTGCAATAAATTTTCTTACCGCCCTTTTTCTCGAAACTGATATAGGGTGAAAATGCAGTGATTTTCGTACAAAACAAAATCAAATATCAGGCAGCTTTGTTTTCCATTTTTCAAAATTTTTATTGGCTTTCTATCACCTTAGCGGAATTCGCTCATATAAAAGTTAACATGTGCACAGGGCTCTTGGTTGTAAAACAAGTCGAACACCAAAGAGCCTGCTAAATCGTTGAAAAAATGGCCTTCAACCGTGACCAAAAAACTCAATATCTCGATACGAGCTTTGCCGAAAACCATAAAGTGCAAAACCTTGTACATGCCCAAAAAGTTAAGGCTATTCAGATTTCCGCTTTCATACGTGATCTACTCGTCCACTTTGACACTGTCAAAGTTCACTCAAAAAGCTGTCGCCTTTCATTGAATAGATCAAAAAGTAGAATCAAATTGAACGCTGAACTTTGTGCACCAAAACTCTACAAAAGCTACCTTAATTTCACTAGTATAGGACGCGGGTTTTTTTTTCTAAAATCGAGTAGCACAAACACGTCGAAGGACTTCGCGACCAAAAGCTGTAAACAGTGCTGCATATTGCCTAAGAGTATCATACGGCATAGATCTCGTTTTACGAATTGAAGCGAGGCGCTTGAGCGGGTTCGCTTAAAAAATCGAAAAAGGCGCGTTCTATACTCGTAAAATCAGGTTAATACAGAATACGATAATTGACATGAGAAAAAATTTATACGACACTTGTGGCATTACATTGAATTTGCGGAAGTACTGTCACTGATACTGTTAGCTTTCGATGTGGCACACGATCACTAGGTACGACTACTTCCCCCCCCCCCACCTCTTAACACTGTTTCGATAAGCCTTGTGAATCAATGCATACCTAAGATAGGCATAACATAAAGGTCCTAAAGCATAATGAGTAGTGTATTCATAATTAGCATGCCAGACACTTCCGGTAGACCAAGTTCGAGCGAGTTTTGAAATTTTCAAATATTGGGCCACCTGAGTGAAATGGTCATTTTCGAAAATGAATTGACCATTTTATTCTGAAGGTAAATTAGCTACCTCTTTAAGCACTGAATATAAAAATCAATACAAATACTTCTTTGCCCACCATGGAAGTCCCGCTTCAAAAGACCTCCAAATTATAGAAATAGAAACAAGCCTTTCTCGCTTTTGATGGTTTAATTCGCTTTTGATGGTTTGATTCCCCAAACTGTTACTCAGCGCAAAGAAGGTGAATCAGGCGCAAACCACTCCCGTGAAAACTACGATTCATGAGTCATTTGAGTCAATAAAATATGTGTATTAGTTTCTAAAAATTCTTTTAGAGGTGAATTAATGGTGGTTGTGCCAAAACCCATTAACTTGTCACAGAAACACTTTTTTTGCGAACCTTATTCTACGAGAACAATAGCTTGAATCCCGTGGTTTTTGAAGGAATAATTTGAGCCTGATTCATCTTTTTTGCTCCAAATAACAGCTTGTAAAATCAAAGCCACTGAAAGCGAAAAAGAGACTAAATTTTGCTTGCTTTAGTTCCATACTTTGGAGGTCATTTAGAACGGGATCTCTGAGGTGGCCAATAGAGTAGCATTTTGTAGTAAGTAAAAATTGAGGTAATTCACTTTAGAAACAAAGTTAGTTATGCTTGCAAATGAGTATTTCACTCAGATGGTGCAGTATTTAAAAATGACTCCTTTTCCTTTTCTTGCTTGTCTTCTTTCATTCTTATTCTTGCCATGGCTTGGATTTCGAAGGTTTGTCAAACCTTTCGCAATGCAATTTTTTGCAGTTGATTTGGTAAGCAGCAAGTACTCCATGAGAAGTTGTAGGGTCTTTCTTGCAAAACCCGCACTTAACATTTAAGATTACTCAGAGGAACTAGTAAATACAGCTGCACAAACCAGCTTTCTTATCTCATCTAATGAAAGCGGGTAAGATGGCACATAGCCTCCTCCAAGACGTTCATCCTCCGCTGTCAATCCTTTATCTAGTATCGCATTCGCTACGACGAAGCTTGAAAAAAAAGCAATAAATTTTATGAGCATAGCTGCAATTCTGAGATTATGACGGTAAAGCTGCGAAGTTTAGGAAACTGCTAGGATAATTCTTTATGTCGAACTTTTGAAAAATGCATATGCCAAGCTTGTTTATACGAAGCTCATTTCAGTTCAATCTGACTTTTATCGATACTAAATCACAAATAGAGAATGTGTAACGAGCCGGTCGGGATCTGTAGGAAGCTGGAAACAAAGAACGGGAAGGAACGCACCAGCAAATAAAACTTCATATAAAGAAGTATTGAAAGACGATTCCAACTCTACCTGATGAACGCTATAAATTGATGACAAATTGAACTCAGCAAAATCTGATACAAAAGTAGGAAAGAGAATTTTGTAATATACAAAGGGACTTTACTCTCTGCGACTGCACACAAATTTCAAAGAGCATAACTTGATTTGAAAGAAACAAGCTTTACTATTAAAGAAAAGCTATCAATTTGGAGTTGTCACATTTGGTAGTCGAAATCATTACAATTTAGGTCAGAAACTGAAAAAAATTGGCCCTAAAAGCAAAAACGAACTTTGTCTTTGATATTTCCTAATTGAACTTTCACCCATTTTCGAAATAGCAGCAAATTGAAGTCTAATCGTAGAAAACTGATTGGGATTTCTTGAGCGAATGCGATCTTCGTGTTTTCAATATTCCAACAAATCTTAGACAGAAAACATCTCGGTGGCAATAGGTCTGGCATAGATGCACAGCTGGCATTTTGCGGATATTCGCTATGTGATTGGATGTTTTTGACGACATTGCCCTTCTGAAACCAGCCTGACAGTCAAGGCAGTGACTATCTTAAATCAAAGTGGAATATGATAGTTTTTGACCAATGGATAATTCTTGACTCAGCTCGTGAGCTTATATCTGATGCAAAGTGAAGAAATTCTGAGGTGGCGGTTCCGTTACATAAAAGGGTAAGAAAGATAAAAAGGCAGGAGCGATGACTTTTTTCAATGTCTCTGACCGGGTGAGTAGTATTAGCAAATATAGCATGATATCGGCAAAGTTTGTACAGACTCTCATACAGAACAATATTTCTGGATAGACAGCAATTATTTAATTCGGTGGTTAATTTGCTCAAATAGGCTGACTGGTGTAAGCGGTCTGTTGTACATTGCACTATATACATTGTAAGTTGGTTGCGGTCAATGCATACATCAAGAAACAGACTAGTTGTTAGCTTAGCTGTGTAACTCGGATTCTAAAAGACCTTGTTTTGACGAGCGCAGTTTCTGAGCTCCCATTTTTGTGACAAATATTACACAGCACGCCACAATTCAGCTCTAATCTTCATAAGGCATTCTGCATGTGGAGGAGAATGCACTAAGTTGCTTTTAATTTCACCAAATTAGCTGACAGCAAGAACATCACATAAACAATGAATTCTAAACCAGGAGAACACATAGAGCTGACCACAGTCTCCTGGAACAAACACACACTCACAAGGATACTTGGTGACCGTGGCTATTTGGAATGCGATGTAAACTTTAAGATGTACCTCGTAGCGCTGATTCCAAGTCTGTGCTTGATAATTGGGAAACGAACTTTTGAAGGAAGCTATGAGCTTTTTTTCGTAAAAAATTTGCATACTTTCGGGTCGTTAAAATCACCAAATTTGTTCTACATTGCCGTTTGAAGCTATCGAGGAGAATGCTAAATGGAGCACTGTTGTATTTATACTGTTTAAATCATATTCGCATTTGAAAAAGAAAGAAAAATTTTTGTTGATGATTTTGACCCTTCGCAGTAGCGCGGTTCATTCTTGAGAAAGTAATCATAACTCCATAAATGTTATCGTCCCGTGGATTCGAAAAACTGTATTCAAACCAGCATTAGAAGGCGCATTTTTTGATTTACAAATGATTATAATGGCACTGTTCCCAACACATCCTTCCCTTGTCAGATGATTATCAGCTTTTACTGCATAGTTAGATTGTAGAAGAGGGTGTAGTGCTGTGCCAATCAGCATGAAACCATGGTTTGCAAACGTTGTTTTGTTCCAAGATTTTTCCTGATGAAAGGACCCTTAAGCGGTGGAAAAGATCAGGAACTTCTAATTTTTTCAAAATCTTTCACGTTATTTTTCTTGTCATATAAGTAGCTTGAGCGGCTCACAGTTTTTGACAGCTCTCAATACAAGATTTAGTTGCAAGTTGTGGAAAAACAGTCTAGTCGATTCTCAGCTGCTTTTTACAGAAATATAAGAATATGTTATTGCTTATATTTTCGCTAACTCATCGAAAAAACTCTGGGATGAATCCCTCATGTAACGTGGACATACAACGAAGGATTCACTTGAGCTGGTTTGTAGTTTAATCTCGGTGTGGTGGGAACAAGTCGTCAGTCAGCGATGCGCTCAAGAACTATGAAAAAACCACATTTTTTCATTATGTATGAGCAATCTTGCATCTGAATGGTTTATTCCTGCACGTCTTACCTGACAAGGAATGTCTGAAGAGCTCTTTGTCAAAAAAAATATTCTTATGAGGCTCACTAATTCTTGGAGGACGGCCCTGTGGCCTTAGCGCATTGTGCGAAAAAGCTCAGGCACATAAGAAGACAGCTTTTTGAACGTGGATAATTTTTCCATTCCAAATAAGACGATGTCGATGTGTACGAAATCATTTGGTAAAAGAAAGCAATCTACTGCAATCTACTAGTTGACCACAAATCTTTGAGAGTTTTCGCTAGAAGAGTGATACGATATGGGATGTTAGTGTTAGAATGTATTATTTAGCTAATATAGGATAAGTATGCATCTACAAAGTACTTTTCATACCTAAATTTCACGGCACTGCAAGCACGTAATTGTCTCTAAAGTGGGAGAGGGCAAGACAACAAATGAAAGCTTTTAAAAGTTTGGATACAATCAGCCAGTGACTTCCGATTATTAGCGTAATTTCACCACCACACCTCAAGACGACGCATCTGTGTTTTTTCCAGATTCAACAAGCTGAATAGATCAAAAAATTTTGCGACCAACGGATTCCACCGTTCTGGTACTTGCCTAGAAGAATTGTATGGGAGAAGAACATTTATCGAGGCACAAGCACAATGGCGCAACCGAGCTGCATGTTTGAAAAAATGAAAAAGCTCCGTCTTGTGCGCCTTCTCGTAAATTTAGGGATAGATTTTGAAGATTCTTGTTGTGTTTAGCTGGACACCGGGATTGGTATATCCTTTATTCGACTAACGTTTCGGCGGTATCGCCTTCTTCAGACTCTGAAATTGTCGAATGCATAAGTGAACTATCAAGACCTTATAATAACGGGCTAAGGGTTGTTTACGTGTTTTTGTGTGTGTGTGTGTGTCCGTCTCTTACGAAATTCGTAGAGCGTGTTCCAGCCAGCGTTCTGAACCCAAATTTTGCATAGCGCATGATCCCTCCATGAAGGTCTAACACGCCAAAGCACGAGTAGATTCATTGAGTGGATCCCTCAGAAATTGCGCGCCAAACGGATCCACCTGGCTTCTGTCCCGCAAAATTGGGTCCGTATCACCACTTTTTGCAAAGTCGTGGGTTTGTTTGGTTAGCAAATGTGCAAACGATGGACTTTAGCCCAAAAAGTGGTCAAAAGTTTACTACATAACGAAAACGGCGCCAAAAAGAATTGGTTGCGTAAATGGTCAATTTGCCAAGGGACTAGCCAAGCATTTCAGAAGATTTTCGCACAGAGATGTAGCTCACGATTACTATTGCATTTATGGCGACTACCAAGCCATAGCAAATTCAAAAACCTATTCAAATTTGCGTTCGTCTTCCTGTGAAAAGTTTCAGCCACGCGGAATCACCGATCTCAAGTGAAAAAGCTTTTTAAATGAGTAGTTGTTTACATTTTATTCGTGGTAGTCGGCATAGCGCGGTGAGTTCCAGTGCCACAATTCCACGAGAATGAGTAAGGCACATAGATAGTAGGGCCAGTGCGAGCCTCTGCGAAGCAGAGGCGACGCACTGGTTTTATCAAAAACCGCCTCAAGACTTAGGAAGACGCCCAATACGGCAGTGAGCCAAGAACTCGAAAGTGAATGCAGGATTAAACTAATGCTAACCTAAACAGATGCCGACAAAGTGGTATTGCAGACCACTATACCAGTAACTGAGCTCATACTTTCACCCTTATACCTTATGCATTTCTTGGGTATTTTTAATCGATAACCAATCTCCTCGATACTGTAAGTCTATCGTATCCCCATAAAAATACTGTGACGATTACGGTGGAGTAGACTTTTCGCTTAGTATAGTGCGCTTGCACATTTTATAAAATGCGTTAAAATTTGCGCGTGAACAGGTAGCTGCGCCAGCACAGGCGGCATTTTGCGCGCGCAATTGGCCGGCGTCACAGCCAAAGCTATTTCCCCAAGCGCAAATTTTACAGCATTTCACCAACTGTGCAAACACACCATATTAAGCGGAAAATCTACTCGACTGTATGCTTACGGTATTCGTGACCAATGTCCCATATGACTGAAAAATCCAATCAGGCCGTCCCATAAGTTATGTCCATTTCCACTTTTCATCCGGAACTCTCATTCTTCCTGATTTCTAAGCTCTGGGCACCTTTCAATAGAGCAAAGCAAGCTCTGCAAAATATTGTTCAAAATCAAATCTAATAACGTTGAGAAGCCGGAAGTTGCAAAAAAAATGGAACTCTGCGTAAAAATATATCTGGGAAACTCTAACTCGCTTACGCATTTCATGCTCCATCAGCAGTCACCAAACGCAACGAAGGTAAGCATTCTGACTTTACACTGCGAACTGCGGTAAAGGTTGAGCTCACTCTCGGCATTTATAGAGTTAACAAATAGAACTTGAATAATTTCCATGTCCCATGTTCTTCAACCTTGCCATTGTTGTAGATTTTCAATTCTGTTGTGCCACAAATAAAACTTGAGCAATTTCCATGTCCCATATTCTTTGAACTTTGCCATTGTTGTAGCTTTTCAATTCTGTTGTGCCACAAATAAAACTTGAGTAATTTCCATGTCCATGTTTTTTGAACCTTGCCATTGTTGTAGCTTTTCAATTCTGTTGTGCCATACAAGGTTTGTTATGGTGTCAACTCTATTCAATCGCCCTTACGTGACAATGTTCGCTGGTCGCTTCCAGCGGTTACACATACAGCGGTGGTGAGAGGAACTCTGAGGACGACGAACCCGTTGAAACGTGAGGCCGGAATAAAGCTGATTACAAACTTTGTATGCCGCACAAAGTTCAAAAGTTAGAACTTAAACAGTTTTTTCTGGCAACCAGAGTGGACTTGAATTTACTGCGCTGCTGTAGATGGAATTTGACAGCAGCGACATGCAGCACTTTTGAAGAGCGGAAGAGCTAGGGAGCGTTTCACAATAGGAACTTGATCAGGGTTGTTAGTTATGGAAAAATCTGTGATGCTCTGATTAGGAGCAATGAGGGCTGACGCTGTTGTTAACAAAACGAACTTTAATTCGAAGCATCATTTAGCCGGCGCCGTCCGCAACCTAATATTTTGAACGTCTTACACATGCACTAAGGCGCTGTTTTTTTCCGAAGATTGCGATCACACACAGTTACAGTCAGATAGATTTTCCGCTTAACACATTGACGACAACGTGACCCACATGGTGGGTCATGCAATGACTGCCACGTGGGACAGTGTGAGCCACATGGTGGGTCACGGCTTAAATTTTGTTAAAATGGTTACAATTATTGAGTACATTCGTTTTAGGAGGACTTTTACGCTTTGACCTTAGAGGATAACCTGACGTTTCTTGGCTGTTTTTTAGAATTTGTATAGGTATGCTGTAGAGATCATGATTTGCATGATTTTAGCTCAAATTTTTCGACTTATTCGTGGAAGGCATTGTCCCACAAGGTAGACAACTAAAAATTCGCGTTGTCGTCAACGTGTTCGTATAGTGTGCTTGCACTGTAGGTAAAATGCGGTAATATTTGCGCGTAAATAATTAGCGACGCCAGTAATGCCGGTATTCTGCGCGCAAATGGAAGGCGTCACCGACGTAGTTAGTTCTACGCGCGAAATTTTACCGCATTTCACCCACAGTGCAAGCACACTATATTAAGCGAAAAATCTACTCGACTGTAGATGCCCGCATATGCCGCATTGAACACGAGTTGAGGCCCTATTCGATGCTTTGTGACATATGAAAGTATTACAGTAGTACCTAACTGGTATAAAGCGACTGAACAAATATGTAGGAGTTGAATGATTTCTAATGAGGGCTTTCAAAAAATTTGTCCATTCGCTTTGGCCTGGAACGTTGACCACTTCAAGTCAGCAATGATGCGAAATGAAGGCTCTGTGATTTCCGCCAACGCAAGGAAACCGAAGATGCAAACAATTTTTGAAAAAATCAAAATCAAAAATCAAAGCTTTTTTTTTAAACAGCCAAGAAAGATTTTAAATGATAAGGTATCCTTGCTCACAAAATATTCTAAGATTCACAGTTCATTATTTCAACCTCTCCAAAGCTCATCTTCCATTCCGACAAATCGAAGGAAGAGGCAAAATACGTCCGATCTTCGGACAACAACGTGCGTGCTCATTCAATTCATCGATCAGCCTAATCTGAAATCGACAGCATACTTAAACCTCCCCATCAAGTCACTATAAAAACTGTGCACCGCAAAAGGTTCATTTCAGGTATAACTGAAATTGAAGGATCGCAGTGCTCCAAACTCTGTCCGCGTACCCAGCTTTTTCCCTTAACGCACTCTTGGCATGCACAAATACGTTAACTCAGCAATTTAAGGCGCTGATAGCTGACATGCAAGAATGATCAGCAGCACTTTGAAGATTCATATAGGAACAATTCTGAGGGATGCACCGTACGCACGTAGCAATATGATTGCCACGTCAGGACCAGGGCCCAGCACGAGTCGGTTTTCAGAGGTTTTTGAAAACGAAGTTCCCTCTGACTTTGGAAAAATTTACAAAGCCCCCTTTGACACCTGTAGGAAACCTATCGATTTGAGGGAAGATGAAAATGGGAAAGAGTCAGTCTGTGAGGAAAAACCTAAAATTAGAGTGAAAATACAAATTGAAGTTGGATAATACGGATGCACATGAGTTTGGCATTGAAGCGCGATAACTAACAAAGCGTAAAGAAATTAAGGCGAAAGCACTGAAAAGGCAGCTCTGTGAAAGTGCCCTTATGCTTAGGGATATATCCTTGATCGGGGCATCCGTTCGTGATAAAAAAAAATCCGAAGCTTACGTGAAGTAACAGAAATTTTGCTCCATATGATATCAGAACATATGATAACCGTTTGGAAACGGACTGATTCTGGAAAAAGGTATTACTTTACATATTTCAAGACTTTTACATAACTCTACCGCAAATATTTTTCTATGTAAACAGTCCAATTTTGGTATTATCGCGAACGCTTCGCAAGAAACGATCGAGCATGCTAATTGTGTGATAACCTGCCCTCGAAGCTTGCTCAAGCAATAATCAATTTTTTCGGGGCTCCGCCGCTACGTGTGCCGGGCCCTGGTTCAGAACGTTTCACGTGCACAGAGGATGCACCGAGCTGGATAAAAATTTATTCTTGGATTCAAGTTTGCCCGCTTAGAACGGAGTTCATGGCGTTTGGAACGCAAAAGTCTGTAAAGGTGTTACGGACTTTGCGTTCTAGAGGTGAAATAGGCAGGCATCCTCCATCTATTTTCATTTATTATAGGCGTAGAAAATCCCATCGTTTCCCCTGCTCTTGGCCTCCAAAAAGGAGAACTTGATTATGCCTTAATACGTTACCATCTAGGTTGTACCAATCACTGTTGAATACAATACGGAAGAAGAAATGTAGTACCAACGACTATATCATTCAAAACCAGGAAGAATATGGGCAAATATGGGCACGCTAAACAGTGAGGACACTACAGCGGACATGACAGCGTCAGATGTCATGGGAGATATCATTCATTCTCTGACCGAGAGCCGCGAGCACGCTTTGCTACTTTTGACCAACAAGTTTATGAATGAGTTCTAACCAGGGCGGAGCATGGGGTCAGGCGCGCCCGACCTGAGGGGTCGTATCGGGATTAAGAGCAAGGGGAGATCGTAATCAAGGAGCGAATTTGCTCAATTGAGGAAATACTACGGTCGAGTAAGACGAGAAAGAAAAAAGCTCAAACGTGAATCTCAGAACTCCACCAGAGGAATGACTGTCGTGAACAGCTTGCTGATTTACTTGACTAACGAAGTCTCAGCCAAACTTCAATTCTTCTTCTTACCCTACACATACCGTAAGGTCACCAAAGAAGTCTTTCGTGTAAATTAGGTATGATTTCTGTAATCAACATGCCAATTACCTCAACGAGTTCGACTAACCATTACTTATTACATTTCCTAGTGTTTCTTGACGTCTAAAAAGCATAATTTTCAAACATGATTAACTTGGTCATTAAAGTAAAAAAAGTCAGCTTTTCTGTATTCATTAGAAGTAATTCTCTCCATTAGTTTATAGCAGAATCTGGACTTCATATTGTTTTCAAAGAGTGGATTAAGAAGTGCTGCGAAAATTTCAACCGGCGCGTTTTTCACCTTGAGTGCCTCAACTCCACCGATCACCACTAAGTCGAAACAGATTGAAGTAAGCTCAAACACCTGTTGTAGAAACTTCGAGGTTTATGCTAACGAATTATATAAAACAGGGGTGGATAAGCTCCTTCGGTGACAAAGGTTAATCGGGTCAGGCGCAACCCCTCAAAAGGTCAGGCCGCCTGAGCTATTGAGGGGTTGCGCCTGACCTGATTAACTTGCCTTCAAACTCCAGAAACCGCTCCATTCCTGGCACGAAAATTGGGCCCATAGCTTTTTCTTGCTACACGGGAAACTTGGATCCGAACGCCCCATCCCTAGAAAAATTATGGCCCTTCCAAGAGACCCGTCCAGATCAAAATCAGGCATCAAATTACGTGTGAAGGTAAAGTGCACAGAAAATCGGGAGTACAGTTGTTAAAAATCTAAAACCTCTAGGAAAGGATGACATCTTCCAGAATATCACATTCTGTGGTTCCGGAGGTCAAGAGGAGGAAAAAGGGGTCGTTTGTGGGCTTCCACGAGGGGGGTCGCTTTTGAAAGTCTTGTGCCGACCTCTTGCTCAACTCTGGTTCTAACAGGCGTTTTGGCTAATTATTATCAGAAATTCGTGAAAGAACGTGTTCAAGGCAGCGTGGATTAACAAGCTCAAACTTGTTCTTCCATGAATTCTAACAAATCAGTCGAAACGACGCCTAATTTGTGTGGCGGCGCTGTGAGACGACGCGATTTTGCACAACAGCTTCGGCGTGGGCAGGTTTGTGGTTAAGAAATGCAAGGTTGCTTTGTAAACAATTATAAATATTTTCTTGTACGACGGAGCCTACAGGTTCCAAGTGTGGAAAAAAAATTGGAAAAAATATCAATACGAGAAAAAAAACTAGACCTACCTACAAACAATATAACTGCAAGAGGTGAGAGCCACCGGTAATCCACGAATTCCTTGGCGGCAAAAAGGCCACTGTGTTTCACATTGTCGTGGGTTAGTGAAATACCCCAAAACGTGCTCGCTTTTCTTAGTAAGAGAATGAATGATACGTATTTAAGATAAGCAACTTAGTAAGCCGAGAGGGAATTTTGAAAACAAATGCTATGATTTCGCTTCAAAGCATCAGGACTGAAAACAGCTCACGTGCAAGTACAAAAGTTCGATAGAGTAAAAAATATTGAATTACAGGTCAAACAGACAAAAGAGGGCACAACGGTTCTGAATTGACGAAGCGGGATCAACCAAATTCAAAAAACGTTTAGTGAGGGAAAGTCTGTGGAGATTTGACTAGATAGTTCTTACAGTCTCAAAAGCAGGACACACTTGAAAACCGATTGTAGATTAGGTAGACAGACTTGACAAAGATAGGCAGAATAATATGGATAAACTTGTAGAGGCTTTTACGCAAGATGTATGCAACACTCAGTACGCGGTGGTGGTCATAAAACATTAGGAATATTAGGTTGGCATACAAGTCTTGCAACTAGCTTCGCTATTTTCTCTTCTTAACTGTGACGCATTCATTTTTGTGCATAATGTAGAATAGTAGTAGGCTACAAGTGCGCCCAAAGAGTTTGGTTTTTGATTTTGAAGTAGGGAAAATTTACGCATTTTTCCAAAGCTGGTCAAATTCGGAATTCCGAGGATCGGAAAACCAATAACAGTTTCGGCTTGATGCGTTTGCAGTGAAGCAAACGCATCAAGCCGAAACTGTTCAGATCATTAGAGATTATCCTCTCCACAGTCTGGGTAGAATTTTGACTTGACGTGTTTGATTCAGACTGAGAACGGCCGTATTTCTTGTTTTCCAACCCCTAAAGTTTCGAATTTAACCAGCGTTCGAAGAATGCGAAACCTATTACATACTTGGTTTGTGTGACTTTTCATTTCATTTCATTCATTCATAGGCATAACCCTACGTTCCAACAACACGACGAGTGAATTCAATGTTTTCCGAATTCTTAGACATTTAAAAGTTTATCAGCCTCAGCATGCTTGTCCTCCATTTAACATTTCATTTTCTTACGTTACATGTTTTGAACTGACGTCTTAATGTACTCGCTTGTTTCCAATTTGATCGACAGGCAGCATCCAAAAGAATTAGCACTTGGTTGATACACATTTGATTTGCGGCTCCGATATATCTGAAGCTGAGAGTACCCTTTGATTCAACGAGAATGGCTGCTGAAAGGCGAGCGGTCGCGTTCGCAACGCAATCTGCGCCTCCCTCGAACGTGCTTTCTGATGATTCTAATCTTAATTAGTTCATGACCCCAAAGAGAGAGGAGAACAGCCATGAACAATACCGTCACTGTCGGACTTGCTTTGTAAGAGAAATAAAGCTTTTTCGTCTATGTGCGAAACTCTAATCTGGGTATATGTGGTAGTGTCGAAGAATTTGATGGGAACAGATTCGAAAATGCCTAAAACAGAGGTGTAGGACAATTTATAGGTAAACTTGCTGATTTCTCAACTGCAGGAAATTGGAGTTTGATTTTGGAAAGCGTAACAAGACAGCGGATTGCAATGTGTCCATATAGTCTACGTATACCCGACCTTTTGCTTCTGTAGACTTGACTCAAATCGGCTAATTTCAGTCAGTATTTGTTGCCTTTTCTACGACAAACATCGCCTTCGTAGCACAACTCCTAATAGCATGACATTAGTGCGGATTTTTGAAAGATCTTCCCAAAGATCTTGGAGATAAAGATAAACTTCTAATCTGAATGGGAAATTGACATTGTTTTGAATTTCTGCAGTGTATGTATTATACAGTAGTTTATCGCAAAGCCATGCCTGTGTTATGGTACGAAACTTACAATGTCAAAATTTTTAATATCTAAAAATGAATTCCCACATGATAACTTTTAAGAACAAACTTGTTGGTCTCATTTTGATCTCATGTATTGTACTCAATGAAAGGCCACGGTTTCGCTTTCAGATGAACTCTGACGATTTATCAAACTCTGAACGGTAGATCGAGGCGTATAAAAGGGGGAATGCTAAGCAACTTTATCCTCTTTCATTTCTTTGACAATTTCAGCAAAGCTTGTATTGAAATCTTGTTCAGTATCGTTGTCTGCCAAGAGACACTCGTCACGCTAGTTCAGATTGCTCCGCACTCACAAGGGAACTTGGTGACCGTGGTCCTTTACGGTGAGATGTAGAACTATAGATGCGTCTTAAAAGCCTGATTCCAAATCTATGTTCAATATCTACTGGCAACTCACTAAACGAAGTCTTATGGACTTTTTTCCATATTAATTTCATCTAGGCAGTTGGAATCGTCATTTTTCAGGTTTCTAGACTCTGACTTGGACGCTCTTTTGTAGTGCGTAAGTAGGCTTTTTAACGATATCGGTTCTTGTCATCAAAACAGCGCGAATTTTATTGGCAAGAATGTTCATAACTTCTTTCGGAGGAGCGCACAGCAGATAGCGACAGATTTGGAATTAGCGCTTCAAGATGCATTTGGTATACGTTCATTTCAAATGGTCAAGGTCACCAAGTATCCTTTCCTTGTAAAGCATGTACCCCTTACTGTAAACGACCAAAATGAATCACTTATAGATCTTTTGACCCCTGCGTCTCTTAAACGTCGAAGGTTGACTGTTCCGACGATTTGAGAAAAAATTCATATTTTCAAGAAAAGTAAAAGAAATCAAGTTTGTTGTTTTATATTGGTGTCTAAAAAAATAACTTCCAAACAGCATGAACATCTCAGTCAAAAAGGGTAGGTAATAAAACCTGTAATACTGGGTGTCCACTACTATAAATGAATTTTTTGCCAAAAAACAAAAAGTGAATTCGAATAATCTTCTTACCGCTCTCATCTCTTCCATAAGTACATACTCTTTGATAGCGTGATAGAACATGGCTTTCTTCGTCTAAGATAATTGTAGGGCACGTAAGACGTCAAAAATTTATGGAATTTCAATTGCACGACAAGACTTTCGGCCAGCCTAATAACAAGCACAATTCAGTTGACTTCGTTGAAATTCCGCGAATTCTCGTTTGTTGGACGTAGAATACACTTTAAAATCAATTTTCTTCAGCATGAAAGTCGTTCTGGCACTTTTTCTCACTGCGCTTTTGGCGGTCCATGCGGAAGACCAGGTAAGACATAAAAGTGTTAGTGTTTACTGTGTTCTTATGTCTCTGTTGAGTTTGTACTTTGTAGTGTGGCGATTTATGTTCGCAGCGATGTAGCGACCCAAAATTCGGGATACTATTAGGGCGGTCAATGAATATAACAGTAGATGAATTGGAAGTAGCATTGGAGAAACTGCAGGACGTTCTAACAAAGAGAAGGCAGGCACAGAAATTGGAGGAAGCACAAAAATGAGAACTTGGGAGAGAAAAGGCTGTGAAGAGAATTTCGTTTTTGAAGTCGCTCTTCAATAAACTCTTGTTGATCCTCCCCGACTAAAGCGTTACTGCATGAAATTCAAATCTCAGTGTATTCGATCTGGCACAAATAGATCAGTTGTCGTTTTTTCATTTCCGTTTGCTGCTGTGATTTTCAGGGTCGAGCGCAAAGTGACCTGCTAAATTTCAGAGTTGTTGTTGGAATGAGGGTAGAGATGAGATTTTCATGAGATGAGATCAGAAAAGCAACAGCACTGCTTTTACCAGAAGCATAGATTGTGAATATGGTTCAGTTTTACAGACTGAGTAAGGTGGTCTGCCCTATGTCAAGCGAAGTATTTTCTACTCTTTGAGTACAAAAAAGCGTGCGAGTTACTGTCGAACAAGGAACAAACACCTGCCATTCTTCCGATCAACGACCTCTCTCACATCCAGCGCCATGGATGTGAGAGAGGTTGTTGATTGTTACCTCATGGATCATAACAAAGTCAATCTAGGAAACAGATTAAGACAGATTCAAGACGATGTAGTTAACACATTGATAGCAAGGTGACCAACATGGTGGGTCGTGCAATGCCAGCCACGTGGGACAATGTGACTTGAATTGTGTCAAGATTACTACTATTCTGAAGTTCGTTTCAGAACTTTTCTTTTGCTCTGACCCCAAAAACACTTTCGCTTTTCGGCTGCTTCTCAAAAGTACTGCAGCTGTATAGTATATGACAAACTGTAACTTTAGCTAAAATTTTCAACTTATTCACAGAAGGCCCCACTAGGCAGAAAGCTTTAAATGCGTGCTGTCGTCAACGTCTTAAATCTGCGCAGTATTGCATCCATAGCCAAAAGCTTACTCATTGATGCTTACTTTGAAACAAGGTTGGGAAGGGAGAGCACAAAATTATAAAGATTAGAATTTGTCTTCTACCAGAAACCGTCAATCTCATATAGACCGCATAAGCCTACGCATGTCATTCTAAGCAGTTGGTTCTAAACCATTTTTTCCACGTGAATTTTTGTTACTTGAAAATTACAGTCGCTGCTGTACTGTTTAATAATGCAGAATAACAGACATTCAAACGAAGCGCTTCAAAAACATTAAAACTTCAACCTCTCCCTCAGTTGGTTTTTGAAAAGGGAAAAAGGAAAATACATTTAACCATCCGTGGTCGGTTGCTGCTATTTCTGGGTCGTGATGCGTTCAAAAATGGCTACAAAAATGCTTGTAGCTCACTGTAGAGCAATTAATCTTCCTTACAAGAGAAGGATACTTAATCGCAGTGACGATTGGGTAAGCGGTGTATACCGCGTATGCTGTCCTCAGACGTTGATCTCTAAACCACATTCCATATCTGCTATGACGTCATTCTGGAGGAGTTATAAAGGATTTTTGCTGCAGTGGATAGTGGCTTGGACTGCAGAGCTGGACGTCGTGGGTTCGATTCCTCTGGGAGGCCACTCGTTTTGAGCGTGGTTTTTGTTCTGCACATTTTGTGCTTTCATATCATATGTGTTCATGAAGGTCTTTCAATGAAAAATTGAGTAAAGTATTCAATGAAAAAGGCTAAAAACGAGTGTTTTTAGGTTAAACGGCGGTTCAGTGCCAATTAATGTAAATATACTGCTTCATATTCTGAAAATCACCTTTTTTTGATGTCGACAGGTTTTGCAACTTGCCTGTTAAAATTTACAAAAATGCAAAACGGGTGGCATCTCAGGAGAATCGACCCACGACGTCCAGCTCCGCAGTCCAAGCCACTATCCACTGCAGCAAAATTCTTTATAACTCCTCCAGAATGACGTCATAGCAGGTATGAAATGCGGTTTAGAGATCAACGTTTGGGCATGACGCGGTATGCACCGCTTACCCAATCGTCACTGCGATCAAGTATCCTTCTCTTGCTAGCAAACATTTTTGTCCCAAACTTTTTTTGTTTGCCCGCTGCTCTAGTATAAGCCAAGCAGCTTTTCTGAATTTCAATGAGTTCGTAGGTCATCAGCAAACTTTTGCAGTCACCGACTATAAGGCTTGCTGATCTCAGGTGCTCACATCTTTTCTGTGAAGCGAATTGCGCGCATACAGAGGGTCAAGAAATGTATCAAATATCATGGAGTACAATGCACGTTTTAGTTATAAAAATGGTCCAAATTACATCATTTTCTGATTTTTGGTCGAAGTTCAATAAAGATTAGCTTATGTGTGATCATGTTCATGTTGATAAACGCAAAAGCAATGTTGCATCCTCCGGTTAAGTACTAGTTATTAACACATTGACGACAATGCAGATTTTTAGTTGTCTGCTTTCTGGGACCAAGGCCTTTTACGGACCAACCCACATTTTTCGACTATAGTTACGCATTCTGCCATCTGTAGTACACCTATAGCAAATCTGAAAGGCTGACAAAAAAGGTATAGTTCATCCCACGATTTAGTGCCAAAGAAAGCTCATGGAGTGACTTTATATTAGGATAGTAGCCGTTTCAATAAAATTCAAGCCTTGACACACATGGTGTGTCAAGCGGTCCCACGCGGTAGTCATTGCTTGACACACCATGTGTGTCAAGCGGTGGTCAATGTGTTAATTCCACATGTGATGGCTTTTAAAACGTAATGGTTTTTCATTTCACTCAATATAACAAACGAAAGAATAGCAAAAGATGTTGGAACTAGAAAAATTTATCGTACGACTTTCCACTGTAACAATGGATAGATTCTTATCATGGTCTGCACTCCTCGTTCAAATTGATGACTCAACTTCGTTTTAATTATAAGGCCAATAGGTATAACATATCATCCTATAGGGTCATCCCCAAACTTGTGTCTTTCATACCTACGAAGGCATAGAATAATGTTACGCGAACGGTTTGAACTATTTGAATGCTATAAACATTGCAGTCCAGTGCTTTTATTTCTCTTCAGTCTGCCTTTCCAAGAAAGATAAAAAATTTTAAGTCCACTTTTATGAGACTGTAAGATATGTGATGAATGCGAGAGTCATTACAAGCTAGAATTAGAACTTAATTCTCATTGATCATTGACTTCACAAAGTAAATGTGCGCTTAGGATTTCAATTTTGATGCTTGTTTTACGCCACAAGTAGAACTAGGTGATAATTTCACCTGAAGCTCTGACGGGTCAAGGAGCAAAACAGCTCTTCAGCGTAAAATAAACTGCTTTATAATTGAAGTTTGAAAATTGATGTTCTGCAGACAAGGCCCAGCTTAGCTCAACAAAGAACTTGTTGTTAAAATGTTTTAGCAGCTTTCGAAATCACTTCCCTGCGAGAGGTAAGACTTCTGCATAGTGTTTGGTCTATCTGTTTATTATCACAATTTCTCCAAAGGTTAGAATTAGAAAAAATAAAAATTTGAACATAGCAAAACGATAGGTTCAAATTTCTGCAATTAGTTGAGTTACCACCAAGCGAAAATTGGAAGCGCAGCAGCTACATGAAGAAAGAGAAGCTGTGTGGATAAGCGTTGAAACTATGTGTTTTGAACAGAATCAATTTCTTCTTGGGAAGAACATTTGGCAAGATTTTAAACGACTCAGCAACTCACGATTCAAGCAGCTCAACTTGACTAAGCCAACTCCACATTAGAAGTATGAAAAAAAGCTAACATTTCTCCTTTTTATTTTCTGTAGTAGAGCAAGCACGATAGTAGAGCACGAGAGCATTCTCTGCGAGTATATTGCAGTGCTCTATAATTTGCTAACTCGAAGCCTATAAATGAAGGAGGTCATTCTAGATTAAAGGCAGCGGCTCGGCAGATTCTCGACTTGCAGCTTTTTTTTGGTTACCTGGGGTAATTCGGAGTGCTGATTCCGAAAATCCACATTGAAGAGCGCGAAAATGGCAAAAACCACCACCTGAAACCATTACGCGCAAGTCATTCTAATACGCGCGGACGAGCTTGCGATTCTCCCTGCCCCGTCAGAGGAGGCATGCCACAACGTTATAACAGCGTGGGTCCCGCAACGATTCTGCCCCTCTGACCAAGGCGGGGTGTGCTCCACTCGTCCGAATTCAAAACGGAAGGCCTCGGGAAATGGTGGTTTTTTGCTATTTTCGCGCTCTTCAATGTGGATTTTCGGAATCAGCGAATCGAATTACCCCCAGGTAAGCAAAAAAACTTCAAGTCGAGAATCTGCCGAGCCCCTGCCTTCAAATGTTACCATCCTAGCTGTGTGCTCCATCGTATCGGCGAATGGCGATAAGATCACGAAGAAAATAAGGATTAATATTTTGAAACAGCACTTTTGGGATGTTGTCGTATATCTTTCTATCGAAAAAGCTGTTAAGGGCTAGATTGTCTACTATGTGGATTACCTCAGACTGTGTAGAGTAGTAGTGAAAAAGTTTGAATGATTTTCATTCCACCGGACTTTTTTTTGATGTGACGTAATTAAAGAGTGCAAAGGAATTTCAAGGTTCGTTATAATCGACTTGTTTACGTAAATCTTTGTAATCTAAGAAGTACGATAGATATCGTTACTTCCATTCTTGAATAAAGGCGAATGCAACATATCTAAATTCCTCACATTGGTATGAGCTTATCTTGTAAGATTTTTCAGAAACGAAGTTTATTAACGAAAGACATTCCAAGCTAGCTTGGTGCCCTCCTTCTTTCCCAATATACTAGAGATACTTTGTTTCGTTCCACCAAGGTTCGCAACATAGCTTAACTTTGTACCGTTTTTACTTCCTTCACAACTAACTCATATTCCTCGTTTCTCAAGTAAGTTTTGCAGTACCAGACAGAGCAAAGCAAGCTCTACAAGAGACACCGAAAAATTTGCTCAAAATTTGTTCTCCATAAAATTCGAAGCCGAATTTACAAAAGAATCAAATACTCGGAAAAGTTTAAAAAGAGTGCCTCTCTTCAAAAAATTCCTGCGGATTTCCCAATCGCTTAAAATGTACAAGCATACCTTCGATGGTTAGAGATAGGGTTAAAAAGTGAAGGTTGTTTGTATATCTACCTTTCAAAAGTTGAATGTTGTTTATGAAAAGTCAGAGAAGAGAAAAGATGCAAAACAATTAGCGAAAGCAGAAAAAACCTGTGAAAATTGAATGAAAACGCTGAATGAATTCGAAACCTTTTAGTTGACGGCCTCACAAGTAGCAAGTTCTCCTCCAGGAACAGTTTCTCCTCCACAACATGGAGGAAAACAAGGAAAAGCGCTAATTCCTTCTTCGTGATGCCACAGCCATGTTTCGGAAAGTGGTTACTAAGAAGAAGATATTAAAAAAGTAGAGAACTGGTTTTAAAAACGCAAAGTTTTGTTTTTATTGCACCGAAATGCATGTCAAGACCAATCTATTTTTTGATGCGTCGTCTGAATTTTTACCCCTTCGTTTAGTTTCTGTTATCTGCGAGTCAGATTTGTTCTGCTTACAATACTGAGCGGGATGTCCTCAAGTGCGTAATAAATTGTTGCTTACTAGCTCCATTATAGACCTATAAACAAAAACAAAATTTTTGCAGGTTTTTGCCAGACTTTCATCATAGTCAAAGGAGTTAGCCCCCGATGTTCTCTACATTATGAGCACAAGCAAGATCTATTATATGCGGACATAAGTGAAAAGAGTCAAACTGGAGAAAAAGCAAGAGATTTCCGAAACACGGTTTTTGCAGGTTTCTCGCTTAAGCCAAAAAGGGGTTTTTCGACTTGTCTGCGTGAAAGTAGAAATTAAAAGCTTTGATATGAGACGCAATTTTCCAGATTTGGTTATAGAACAACAACGAAAAGGGCACCAGAGCCAAATGCCCCGCGCCCCGCGTTTGGGGTAACGAGGTAGCGCGCAGCGCGCGGAGACGCAGACGAGCAGAGGAGAAAAACCAGAGCCGGCGGATCATTTGGCTCTGGTCGTAGAACTGCGCGGGGTCTTGACGAAACCCTGTAACATTAATACCTTTCTGATGATCATTACACAACTAATGGCACTGATAAGGTGGCAAGCGTCAAAAACCATTCCATGACGAGATAAGTCAGTATTTTCGTGTTCAACTCTTTGCGCAACTGGGAGCAGTCACTCGTTTTTATTACCTCTAACAGCTCTCTCGTGAATCTCTAAAGCTCAATCGAAGCTAGAAAAACCTTTCTTGAAAGATATTATCTTGAGTATTGGGGAAAAAATTTTTTTGAGGTTTCTACAGAAACCTTCTTTTTAACACAAAATACAGAAATATGGCTTCTTCGACTTTTCACACAATCGTCTTCTTAGATTTCGGCTTCGAGCTTATGTGAAATAACCTCAAGCAAATACTCAATTATTTTGTAAGCTTGCTTTTTGTCTAATGTTACCGCACAACTCGTTTAAGAAGCGAAAGTAGTATGAGCTATAAAAGCAGGAAGTCAAAATAGTTATTTCTGCACGCTGTAGAGTTACAGGGTTCAAAAACCTTCTTTATACCAACAATGAGCTGTTTTAGCAGCGTATTAATTTAGTATATCTACATCTATGTTAAGCCACTGGAAGTTTTTTTTTTCGTTTTTTTGATAGCCTGATTATGTCTTGATGATTTTCGTCCAAAACTCATAGAACGCTGATGATGAACAATGTTACCGACAGGGCTTAGCAGTTCAAAAGTGACGCAGCGATGCCGATTTCCCTAATTTTCATACAATTTCATCCTATCACTTTCAAAAGGCCTTGCCTATCGTGTGAAAAATCTTTGGTCACATTACAGATTACGTAAACTCAAGCTTGCAAAGGCTATAATAGTGGTTTATTCAAGAGAATCCAATTTTGTGGGCATTTGCAAAACGTAGAATTACTGAAAATTTCATAAGCTGAAACTTTAAAACAGTCATTAATTTGCACAAATGCCGCTCTGGCACGGCTATATCAGCCCTCTGCTTGGCAGCGCGCCAGCAGAATGGCTTCATCCGCGAAAGTACTAGCGCTGCAGCCAGTGCTCCCGGCTCGCTATTTCGAGGAGCTGCTCGTATCAAGCGTCGAGTCTCTCTTCATCAACCACTCATCCTGTCTCGAATATGGCTTACGTGAGATCACTTTCGGGGGACTATTGGAGGATACTCTAGTAGGAGGATCATGAGCACGGCAGAGCGAACTTCATAGAGATAGCCGGTCGTATTCAGCTCCTATACCCTTTTTATGCAAGTTCTTATGGATAATAAATATTTATCAAGACTTTTTTATAGTATACCGCTACGTATCCTCAGGCAAAGGTCCGATCAACCCTTGGGTCTGACATGGAGGTTCCGTGGAGATATACCTAAATTTAGGTTAAATTTTAATTCTTTGAAGAAGAATCATTTTTTCCTCCTTTCCTGACCCCTCTTTTCTTTCTTCTACCCTTATATTCCCCCCCCCCCCCCATTCAGTCTTCCCATATTTCTTGTTCGACCATTTCTAGTGGCTACAGGGAATGGAACCAAAGTAAGTTTTTTGTCATTCTCTGAACTCAAACTATGCAAGTGCACACTCGAGATTAACAAATTCATCAATTCGTCCTGTGAGCTAGTACCTCTAAAGATGATATTCAGTTTTTTACTCTGTCCTTCAGATTAAAGTAATTAAGTTTAATTTGGTTTTGCAAGCATATGCCCGGAATTGAATTACCCTAGTCCTGTGTTGATAATGAACATTGGTAATGTTTCTATTCCGCGATAGTGATGGTACACTAGGTGAATATGTCAATGCATACTAATAAAAATATTTCGTAATTTGAAACAGGGTACGTATTAGAAAATGCATCGTTTGCCTATTTGAAGTTTCAATTTTCATTCAAAGTTTTACAATGATAATTGTGAGTATTTTCACTAAACTTTTTAGGAAAATGATCACTAACTTTTTGTTAGGCGCTCGGACAATGATTTTGATAATGTGTAAGGACTCACTCGCTCGCCAGCGTATTCTTTTGGTACTACTAAACGAAAATGTAGCATACATTTGCGCGCTGAACTATCAATTAACAAAGGTTCGCCTATCGCTCTACACTAGTCTTTCTCTTCCGCTGGAGTGCCAAAGATACACCGTGAAACTTGTGACAATCAATCGCTCGAACGTTACGAAACCTCGCTCCCTCGGAATAGCAATATTTGCGCGATTGCAATAGCCTACATTAATCTCCGCATAACATTGGTCACGCTTTGAAAAAGGGATAGAATTCTCCTCATTTTTGAGTAGTGATAGTGGCTTTTATCACGTATTTCTCAGCTATTTCTAGCTGGAATGGACTTCTCCCAGCTTGTAAACAGTGATGAAAACTTTGAGCCACCTCTCAGACATTCTATAATATTTCTCCTGTACTTTGAGATACAGTACCTACCGCCAGAAAGAAACTAACAAACAAAAAGGTAGCTTAAGGCATTAAGTTTTCTAAGTAGTGATAGTGATTTGGCGTGATTGATAGAACGCGGTTGACACTGGAACAAAGAAAGTTTGTAGTGGAGACGCATGTGAAGACGAAACATCGGCGAAGGACAGAGAGATACCCGACGAAATATCAGGCTCTACAGCTAAGCGGATAAAAAATTTGAGACAGAACTCCACGCTGCAGAACTAAACATGATAGAACTAAACAGCGTTAGAGGTATTCGTCTTTTGGTGTTTTTACTACTGTTTGAGCAGAACTTATTTTTGTGCGACAGGAAAACCGAAGCAGGCTTATTTTCAAAGTTTAATGAGAAAGTAAGGATGTATGCTGCTATTCGTTTGATACACATACAATATATTGTCAATCTACCATGCTGAGTCTAGCTTCAAGCTTGATTGGACACAACACTGCGAAAGTCTCAGCATTACAAATTGTTCAAATGCCCAAAACAATATTGTAGGGCGTGCAAATGTAAGCATAAGACTGCTTAGAAAGAAGCATGCTATTTCTCTACTATCTTTTCTATTAGTTCTCAAAAGAGAAGAATTACATCAAGTACATATATGTCATGAGTATTTGTGTGTTCGCTATATAATAAGTACATAGTTACAATTGGCAAATAGCCCTATTATGGGAACAAAACCAGTGCAGATTCTCTAATATTTGTTTAGCTGTATGTGCGGCGAAAACAGTGCAGGGTTCCGCACAAATGGCTTGATAAGCAAGCTGGATATCGTTTTTACAAAAGCAAAGGGGGTTTCGTTTGTTTGGGCGGGACTCCGTAGAATTTTGTGAAAGTCAAGGGAGACTTTTTTTTGCGTTTTTCAAAAGCCATTTCGTACCAAGTTCTGAAAATGCTTAAACCTCTCTCGAGAAGAGAAATTTTTCACAGTATTGCCTAAAAGGGCTCCTTAAACAACAATTGGTGCAGGTGTTTCAGTTTGTTATTCTAAATAATATGCAAGTTACACGCCTTAGTCACTGAAGTACAGGGTGCGGCAAAAGTCTGGGAGCCTAGTACTTTTTCGTACAAAACGAGAAGGGAAGTACCTAGAAACGAAAAACTTGGCGCACACATAATTCGAACGATTGCAGATACAGCCCAGTTCTTGAATTGCAAAACTTCCTCTTTTGGCTTCCACGCAGCCCTAAAAAATCTTGGCAGATCCACCTGTCATGGCACGCAGGTAGTCGTAATGGAATTCGCCCCATGCCTTCAAAATAACTGCTTCTTTTACCTTGGCAAATGTGCAGCATGATAGAGCAAACTTTTGTCTACAACATACTTCCAAAAGAATTTTTTGCATTGCTTAGGAATAAAAATATTGGATTTTAAATTAGAAGCATGTGTACGTCGCATACCGGAATTTTGGCTACAATTGCGCGAATAAAAACTTAAAAATATCGTTTAAAAAGTATAAAAAGTGTTCCCATGGCCGAATTTCGATAGATTCTAATTTAGAGGACGTATGCAAAATATACAGCCTTGGTCTCAGTGCCTGTTGAGCATTCTATAGCTTTTAAATTTGTTTTGAAGACGGATTTCCACTGGCACGCAGGTAACATTCGCAAACTTTTATTTTCCGTTCATGCAAGAACAGCTCCTGGCAAAAGCAAAATTAGGATACAATAGCGCGAAGCCTCCTCTATGTTGTGTGCATCGAAGTTTTGTAAAATATTAACAGCATCTCTAGCTACAGCAAATACTGTAAGTACCGAAAATTCCGGTTTTTTCGCCTTGCAAAAGTTCTATTTTGGTAATTTCCATTCTTACAAAAACATATGGCAGCCATTTCCAGCCAAATAAGGTGTATTCTGTAGAGGATGGCCGCAGCATCATGTGGCATAAAATTGAAAACAAAACCGTCAGTATCTTTTTAATTGCAGTACTGCAAAGTTAGGCTCCCAGACTTTTGCCGCACCCTGTATTTGAGGTACAGCATGATAATGCTCGCGAATAAATTTTTGAGGTTGGCTGGATAATAAGTTTATGCAAGCTAGCATACCTTCGATAGTCTAGAGACAGGGCGTCAAAAGTGAAGGTTGTTTGAACATCTGACGTCATAAATAGTGAAGGTTGAGATCAGAGAGGAGAAAATGACGTAAAACAGATATAAAAAGCAAAAGAAGCTGCTGAAAACCGGATAAAAACGCTGCAGTGAGGCTTGAAATCTTTCATTTGGCGGCTTTTCAAAGTGCAAGTTTTCGCTTCAGGACCAGCAATTCGCAACACGGGGTTTTGATTTTTGATGCGTCCTTTGAATTTTTACCCCCGCATTGACGTTTTTGATTCCTGGGACGTTGTCTGGATTGTTGCACTTATTGTTCTAAGCAATAATAGCCCAAGCTGGAAAAAAATCGATGCGAAAGCACTGAAACTGAACAAGGTAAAGAAAAACGCACTTTTTACGATTTTTCGCAAAAAATTCCACCACAATCCAAGAGATAAGGGCTGGGTGGTTGTCTGCATTATGAACAGAAGCAAGATCTATAGAGTGCATGAAAAAACCGCATGAAAAGAGTTAAACTAGAAGAAAAACAAGAGATTTTCGAAAGCAAGGTTTTTGCCGGATTTCTCGATCAAATCAAAAAATGTGATTTTGGGACGTTCTCAGCGTGAAAATAGAGATCAAGAGCTTCAAAATGATATATAGCTTGCTAAAATTGGGTTTGAAACAGCGAAGAAAAGGGTACCAGAGCCAAATGCCCCGCGCCCCGCGTTTGGAGTAGCGAGGTAGCGCGCAGCGCGCGGAGACGCAGACGAGCAGCGGAGACAGACCAGTGCCGACGGGGCATTTGGCTTTGGTCGTAGATCTCCGCGGGGTCTCAACGAAACCCCGCGACATTATATATCATTCTGATCGCCATGACACGGCGAGGAGAACTGACAACGACCCAAGCTTTGAAAATCACTCATTAACGAGATAGACCAGAGTTTTCGTGCGCGACTCTCTGCGCAAGATTTAAGCAGTTTCTTGTTCTTATTTAACTCCAATAGCTTTCCTAAACTTCTGAAACTCGATTTTGTTCAAATGAGAGGTTAACTAAGAAATTTTGTTCCGAACTCTGGCGAGAATCCCACAGACACCTTTTTTTAAGGTAAAAAAAGCTATGAAAACTTAAATTCTCGGTTTCGCTGAGATAAGCTAAAGATTTTATTCCCTATATTTGCTTCATTAACATTCGTTCCGATATAATCAGGATAATAACATCCGGTGCGAAGCCCCGCATGACTTCTGTTTTTTTCCAGGTGAAAGTTGTGTCCCCTCATAGCCCTCAAAGTGAAGGTTACCAGAGTATGTGGCTCTATGTATCGAGGGTATGCAAGCTAGTATAGCTTGGCAACCCGCAACAGCTAAAACTACAAACTTCCTCCAGTAAAAACAAGTGTATTTTGGCCAGCCTTTAAACCGCTTTCAAAGCTTACTAGTTCTAAACAAATAAATAATAATAAACTAGTCCCCATTGACATAATCTGAAAAAAACAAACAGATGCGATGACGCCTCCGGTCACTGAAAATAGGCTGATGTGCATATCCTCGAGTCGTTTGTAACGTAGTATGCGGATAGCACACCACGCGCAATATTCAACTAACTTTTGAAATTAGCACTTGCTCATTTTTGGTGATTTCTTCTTGGTTTTTTAAATCTTTTGGTCATTGATTATGTAATAATCGATATACAGGGTGTCCCAAAAGTAAGTACACACTTTTCAATCGTCAATATCTCTCTTCCCAATAGGTCTTTTTTCGCCATTTAAGCACCATTCTGTAGAGGAGGCTTCAACTTAGATTCACGGTGTAGAGCGAATCACCGACCGATTTTCATTACTGTAGGATTCCGTAGAAACTTCGACAAGGATTTCAGGCCATTGGAAGCCATACTCTGCCTCGGAACAAAACCAAACAAGCTAAAAACTCTTATACTAAAGTAATGAAAGTTGCTGATTTCAAATATAAAATTTCCACTTTACTGTGATGCTTCTTTCCAAAGTTATCCTACGTGAACCGTAAGAGCCAAATTTCCAGTACTTGTCAGAAAGGTGATTACACCCTCAAAAAAGCGGAAAACACTCGTCAAAAGTTATGTAATAAAAGTAGCGTGCGCGAAAACCTTAGTACACAAATTTTCAGATTTTTAGAAAAAAGTTTTGCCAGTTGGCATATTTCACAATGGTTTCACATGCTGAAAGTTCTTACCGTAATCCTACAATAACGAAAAGCGATCGGTGATTCGATCAATACTTTAAATCTAAGTTGAAGCCTCCTCTACAGAATGGTACTTGAATGGCCAAAAAAGACCCATTGGGAAGAGAGATATTGACGATTGAAAGTGTGTACTTACTTTTGGGACACCCTGTATATAAGATCGGTCCGAAAGTACGTGCAATTTTTCAGACAATGTTCGAACCACTTAGAATAAAGATTGAAAAGAGCTGTAAACCTATCCAATGCAAAATTTCTTCCTCTTTCTAATGGTTATGATTTTGCTCAAATTCCCTTGATGACCGCTGAACAATTGGCAGGGATCAGCCCATAATTTTCACCCACCTTCAGTTTGGCTATTTTTTGAAATTTTCAATCTTATCTTTTGGACTAACTTTGATAATAGTTGGAAACAATAAAATGCAATACAATGAACTATTCTGGCTTCATCATCTAACTTTTCGATATTTCTTAGGGTAATTTTTCCAAAAGCCTTACCTGTTCGAAATTGTGAAAAACACAATCGCTTCGAACACTGACAAATACTAGGAATTTGAGGCTTTTTGAAACAGCCTATTACTTAGCGCTGATTTTAGTAAGCACTGAGCGTTTAACGGTTCAAAACAATGAATGTAAGCACTGAGCGTTTAACGGTTCAAAACAATGAATTTTGAATTTCCTGGGTACAGCCTGGGATGGGTCTGAAAATAAGAATTACAACGATTTTAAGCTCATATTTCGTATAAAACAGGAAGAAAAGGAGTTTATCAGGAAGAGGAGGAAAAGCTGCACCCAGTGATACCCTGATTGCTCATCGTTCATTGTTCTGTGAGGATTGGAATGCCCAAATATGGAATTTGATAGCATCAGAAATTTTTTTTCAATAAAATTTTTGAGAAGCCGGCTAAAGATGCCAAAAAACTGTATTGTATTGCATTTTGATTGTTCTACCCAATTCTTATCGAAGCTAGTCCAAGTTGAAAATGGAAGTTTTGAAAATAGCGAAAATCAACATGGGTGAAAATTATGGGTTGGAGATCCCTACCGATTACTGAGCAGACATCAAGGGAGTCTGAACGTGAACACTTTCGTTAGAAAAAGGAAGAAACTCTGCATCGGGTAGGGCCTACAGATTTCTTCAATCTTTATTCTATGTGGTTCGAGCATGCTAATAGTACACACTTTTGCTGTCTGTTAAGCCCCAAAGGTTTTACTGAGAAGTTACCGAAAACTGTGCCCTCGGTCACCGCGTGGTCTGTGCAGGCTCACATATTAAGTTACGAATGACTCGACGGTAGCTGTAACAAATGTTATAGCAACATGTTGCCGACCCAGTAAGTTGCGGTATTTTTCATGATGAACATATAGTTGTGGCCGATACCGTAACAGCAGATATGATACATCCATGCTAGGTACTGATCAACAAATCAACGGTGCTATTCTTGAATTTGGAAAACGCCGCAATAGCTCTTACTTATTTTTTGCCATGCTAGTCGGCGGGAATGAATAAAAGATCTGTGGAAGGATAAAAAGTTGAGAGTCTACATTATTGAATATTGCGAAAAATGTCCATATGCCATCAATGGTTGCGATCTTAAGGTCCTTTCTATCTTTCAACATATCTTCATTTGAATTGGCTTAGGTGCGTTCTTGTAAAGCTTGCAAGAATTCTGAACTTATAAGCGTTACCAGCAGCGAATACTCTAAGTGCGAAGGAACGAATTATAATTGTTGAGAAAAGATGGGACGACCCAAATTTTCTAACATATTGTAACTCTTTTTCTCAACTAAAATAGGCGGCAGCTCTAATGTTACTCATATAAGGGGCCTTCGCGTACTTGGCATCAAATTGTGCTCCTCCCCCTTCCTGGAGTGGCCCTACAACAAAATACCGAGAGAGCATTTGGCCATCTTTTTGAATACGCTACGAAACCGTGAAATAAATGAACAGGTGACAAACTCCCGCATTTGTCGAAGCTCCCAATGTGATTCATTAGAAATGCATTACTATTTGAGAAAAAAGTAACAAAAAACTAAAGGGTGCGATAAGGCAATAAGAATCTACATTTTCGATGTTAAAAGAAGTTGAGATAAATTACATTACAATGAAAAGCTCTGTCAAATAGTAAGCGATAAGTGTGGCGAAACGAACTGAGAAATCTCGTTCGGAGGGGGGGGGAGGGGAAAGAGGGGGTCAAAAAAAAAACGTCGAGCTATCCTCCCCAAAAAACATTTTACAGAAACAATTTGTACGTTTAAAGCTATAAAAAACTTTGACGATCTAAAAAGGAGACTGGACATTTTTTTCACGACAGATATAAGTAACTTTGGAAGTTGCATGTTATTCGGGTGGCGGCATAGGTCACTGGTGTGAGCCACATGCACAGCAAAAATTGACAGATATTCCCCCTCAAAACTACTCCTTACCATATCTCCTGTTATGATGGGCTATTGGAATACCATAGTTTGGTGAGTGACTCTTCATGCCATGTGTGATTTGAAGAGGCAAGTGCGAGCACCTGGAGGGAAGTATGGAGTTTCGCAGCTCATATCCCGATTACTGTAGGGACGGGGGGGGGGGGGGGAGGGAGGATTGACTTTGCAACGATTGCTTTCACGCCTTCTTGACTTTTTGGCAAAGACACAGCGGCCATTGCCACTGTCTTAGTTATGTGTTTACGGCTCCATTCTGACTTGATTATGTGTTTCTGGCTCCATTCCGGCTCCATCCTTCTCTCCATTCTTCATTCTTGGTAATTATCAAAAAAAAAACATACAAAATTGTGGTTTGAAAATGTATCCGTAAAAAAGGAGAAGTTGCATCGAATGCATGTTGAAACTCATTTAGGACTTTATTGTGCGTGGTTTTATAGCAGTTTGAAAAGACGGACAAAATTTTCGAAACCACCTAATATCAGAGTGCTAGGCAAGTTTACCAGAGTCGAATGAAATTATGTTTAGTCGTATTCGCGATTTCAATAAGATAAGCTGCTAAGCTGTTCAAGACGGCTCTGTATGCTTAAGCTAGAAACTTTAGAATGCCTCATAGAACGCTGTAAGCACAACACATAACTTGCAGTTCCAATTAATAAACCTAATACTGCATTCAAAGACACCACATTGATTTGTAGCTTCAAAGCATCAGTAATAAAATGTCAAGCAAAGAATCCTCTACGCATTCACCATATTTCCGTAACCTTGAATCGGTGTTTAGTCATATAGTCCGGGCGATCGCACCAACCCGTGCACTGCAAAATAATCATAATACTTCAAAAATAAATTCTCAACCAGTATAGATAAGCTTACATAGCCGACAAACTCTGACCCCTTCTTTTCCATGTTCTTTTCTCTCTCATCTTTTTTAGTTGTACCTTCAAACGATTGAAACGTCAAGCAGGCAGTCTTGGACGCATTCTCATGTAACCTTGTTTTTCCTCTGTCTTCGCTTATTACCTGTCTTTACCTTTGTTTCAACCAACGCGCTGCAAAATATCCAAAATGCTTCAAAAATAATTCCTGAACTAATGTAGATAATCTCACATATCCAACAAACTCATCGTCCATTCCATAAGTTTTGGTTTTTTGCTGGTGGTAAAAGCCTACCTTCCGTGGACTGATAGTGAGTTTCCGTTTCTTTGCTGGTAGTGCAAACTCATCGTCTTCCAAACTAAGTTTCAGTTTCTTTGCTGGTGGTTCATATTCAGTAGATTCAGCAGAATTAGCGAACGCAATTGCGACAACTCCAAGGAGCAGGTATAACAGGTATATCATCAACCGCATGTTCATTGTTACCTGATCTGAAGATCTTGTACGAAGTAACAATCAATTAACCATGAAATAGCCTTTTCTTGTGGTATGAGGATTGGTACAAGTTTTAGCTGCTATAACCACAGTCATGCTTCGACAGAGTTTAGATCTACGGCACACTAACAAGAAAAGAATTCTGGTGACCGATAAAAGATAGAGATAAAGATAAAATGAGATAAAATGTATACCAATAAACTTCTTTTTGAAGGGTTGATTCGCATCTGACTTTCTTTTTTTGCTAATCGTTTTACTGAAAGAAGTTGTGAGGGATTTTTGAGTTTGCCCAGGGGAAATACGACAGGGAGGGAAAAACGATGGAACGCAAACCCTTTTTCGTTTTCAGTTTTTTAATGCCTCCATTAAGCTTCTTCGTATAAGTCTGGCGCCCACGAGGTAAATGTATGCCCTTAACTTTCGAAAATATGGAAAATGGGCCTGTCTCCGCTAATTTCCATTAAGCATTAGAATAAATTTTACTTGAAAACAAACGACCCTAACAACTGAGTAATGTGTAAGGTGACGAATGACTTCCACTTTTTGACATACAAATCGATACTTCAACACAATATCACCTCCCCTGTAATCGCAAAATACAGGGTGTCCCAAAGTAAGTACACACTTTGTAATCGTTAATATTAGGTTGTTACATAAGTCTTGTTACACTTAGCTTCTAACGGCGATAAGTCATACACCTCATAGTCTTTGCAGGACTCCAAGGTACCATTCGATAGAGCAGAGCAAGCTTTACAAGACGGTCTGCAAAAGTTCGCACCAGCTCCGACCCACCGTAAGTTTGCACCCAAGATCTGAGTCGTACTGAAATTCAAAAAATCGCGAAAAATCTATATCTTTGTTCAAACAAATCCTACGGATCTCCAACTCGCTCACAAAAATTGCCCACTATATCAAACACTCATATGTACCGTTGCTGTATTTTTTCCTTATCTAGAAATCGAGAAAAAGAATTTTTTTTAGTTTTTACAAAAATGAAGCTATGCTGTTTCTATTCACGTAGCTGTATACTACAAGCTCTTAGAAGTATAACCGTAAAATTTTCAGCTTTTCAGAAGCTCTGGTTTTTGAAAAATACCAAATTTAGCTTTTATCACTCGGGTGTTCAATGCTAAATTAGGTAATTTTCGAAAACTAGGGCTTCTGGAAAGCTGAAAATTTACGGCCATACTTCTAAGAGCTTGTGGTATACAGCTACGTGAATAGAAACAGCATAGCTTCATTTTTGTAAAAACTAAAAAAAATTCTTTTTCTCGATTTCTAGATAAGGAAAAAATACAGCAACGGTACTTATGAGTGTTTGATATAGTGGGCAATTTTTGTGAGCGAGTTGGAGATCCGTAGGATTTGTTTGAACAAAGATATAGATTTTTCGCGATTTTTTGAATTTCAGTACGACTCAGATTTTGGGTGCAAACTTACGGTGGGTCGGAGCTGGTGCGAACTTTTGCAGACCGTCTTGTAAAGCTTGCTCTGTTCTATCGAATGGTACCTTGGAGTCCTGCAAAGACTATGAGGTGTATGACTTATCGCCGTTAGAAGTTAAGTGTAACAAGACATATGTAACAACCTAATATATCTCTTCTCATTGTATCTTTTTTCCGCCATTCAAGTACTATTCTGTAGAGGAGGCTTCAGCTTTGATATACAGTATCGAGCCAATGACCGATCGCTCTTCACTACTGTAGGATTACTGTAGGTACTTCGACAAGGATTTTAGGTTATTAGAAGCTATATCTTGCCCCGGAACAAAACCAAACGAGCCAAGAACACATATACTGCGGTAATGGAAGCCGTTGATTTTGAATATGAAATCTCCACTTTACTGTGATGTTTCTTTCCATAGTTATTCCGGTTAAACCGTAATAAACGAATTCCCAGTACTTGTCAAAAATGCGATTATACCATCGAAAAAGCTGAAAACACTCTTAAAAATTTGTGTAGTGGAGTGTAGTGGAATCAGTGTGGCGAAAACCCTAGTACACGAATTTTCAGATTTTTTGAAAAAAATTTTTTCGGATGTAGTATTTCACAAAGGTTCGATATGCTGGAGGTTCTTACCTAGTCCTACAGTAATGAAGAGCGATCATTGATTCGGTCGATACTGTGCATCTAAGCTGAAGCTTCTCCTACACGATGGTAATTAAATGGCGGAAAAAACGCAACTGGAAGAAAGATATTAACGATTGGAAAGTGTGTGCTTACTTTTGGGACACGCTGTATTTTGTCTAAAAGCGGTCTTGACGTGCACTTCCAGCAGGAAGAAGCAAAAGATCATTAATCATTTTGACTCTATTCTACTTAGTGCAGCTCATGGCAACATCGAAAAACCTTTTTGGTTGATTTTTTCAATATGTAAGGGAGTGTATTGATTTTAAGGATGCCAAAATTATGGAAAGAATTATTGACACAATGCAAAACCGGAAAACGCAGTTGGATTTCTACCTAAACTTGTACCATCTTGTAACGCTACCATGTTACCACTGCACCATATGGCAGCGAGAGTGTTGGCGTTTCGATCGCATTTCTTTGTAAGGCCAAACTCGAAATGAAATCGTCATAATTCCTTTTCAGGAAACGATTATCAGAAACGTCAAATTTGGAGTGAGCGTTACAAGGCAAGTGTAATGGCATACATTTTATTTCAAAAAGTCACGGTCATTGAGTAATCTTCCTTGTAGGTTAATATAGGCGAATCAATCAAAATTAAAGGCTGTATACAGCGGTAAATCTCACTGTCATAACTAATAGCTTCTCACTTGCTACGCATCGCAAGAGATTAGTTCTGCCTTCTAGGGCCAAGGCTTTGCACGGATTTGTCAACATTTTTCTTATAAAATTGTGCGTACTCCCATCTGCATTATACCTACAGTAGCTCCGAGAGGCTGACAAAAAGATGGAGCTTATAACCAGATTCAGCGCAAAGGAAAACCCCTGGAGTGAGTTTGTCCCGAGGTAGTCGTCATTTCAATGAAATTCAAGCTATGACACATGGGTGTCAAGCGGTCATCAATGTGTAAATAACAGGGCTTGGCACAGGTGGCTTTTAGGCAAGCTGAATATCGTTTTTGGAATAAAAAGCAAAGTGGGTATCTTTTTCAAGGCCGAAAAAACACAAAATTTGTGATGTTTTTTTTCTAGACGTCTCGTTTCTTGAGGGGTTTTTTAGGCCTAGGGTCAAAGGGAACTTCGTAAAATCGCGAAAGTCCGGGGGATTTCGTTTTTTTGTATTTTCCAAGAGCCACCTCGTGCTGAGCCCTGGTAAATAAGTACAGCAATAGGTTTTAGAGGACTGAATGTTGGACCAGATAATTAACTCAAGTATAAAGCCTAACTATTTTAAAAGAAAATTTTAGAAAGTACCTATGGTAGTGAATCTTGTTCAAAAGCTGCGGATTACAAAATGATCCAATAATTCAAATTTTTATAGCGTACTAGTTGACTTACCCGGCTCCGCCCGGCCCTGTCATTATTATATTCGTAATCAGCATGCTCGATTACCCCCCCCCCCGCCGTGCCAACTCCCAGCCTCGTAGCTCAAATTTTGCAAAAAATCGATAAAATCGATATCGATCGATGACGAAAAGTGGCCTATGACACCCGCCGGGGCCCGATGTGTATGTGTGCCAAGTTTGGTCCGGATCGGTTCAGAAATGGAATTTTCTATTCGGAATATACGTACAGACATACAGACAGACAGACAGACAAACAGACATTCAGCTTTATATGTGAGATGTTCAAAGGTGTTACCAAAAAAATACCATTCAAACATCCTAACATGGGCATGCATAGTCGCGTATGTCTATGTATATTGTAGTTCACGAAATTTCACTCCTTTTCTGCAAACGTTAAGTAAGACCGCAGTTTGGAGTGTAGGAATTTATGGGATTTTCAAACAAATAGTATTGAATTTGTCGATGTGGGAAAGCCTCGAAAATTCGAGGTTAACTCTTTCAAATAAATCACAGAATGCAACGGTAATACCTAAGTTATATGTACTAGGGTGTTCCATAATTATTTACTGTTTTTACCCTAAACATTTGCATTTCTCATGAATTGGGGTACTTACAGCGGTACAAATGTATGATCATAAATTCGTATGTTTGAGCTATATAATCGCGTGCGTTGGAGGAGCTTAGGACGTCTAGCGACGGAATTTGACATTGTACTCAATTCATTTTTTTCTTTTTAGCCATGGAAAAAATACGGAAAGTGTACAGTTGAATGTCCGATGTGTTAAGCATATGCTAGGATATACTGGGAAATTCTAAGATTTTTGGGGCGGAGATACGATGTTTCACAGTAAAGTTCGTTTTTGACTGCTATCAGATATCAGTCCAAAATTTCATGTGAAATACGATTCGAGCAATCTGTTGATAGCCGTGTTGTAGAGTTTGCTTTACGCCGTCGAATGATTTCTTAAGCCACAAGTACCAAAAGACGACGGCTATTACAAAAGCGGTAAAAAATTATGGGACAACCTGATAATCAACACATTGACGACTATGCAAATTTTGAGCTGTCTACCTTTTGGGACCAAGGCCTTAACAAATCAGCCAACATTTTTCAAGTGAAATCATGTTTAATGTGATCTGCAGTACACCTACACTAACTCTGCGAAGCTGACAGATTAGATGGAGGTTATTTCTAGGTCCAGCACAAAAGAAAACTCTTGAAGTGAGTTTGCCCCAGAATAACCGCCATTTTACTAATTTCATACCTTGACACACCGTGTGTGTCAAGCGGTCCCACGTGCTAGTCCATGCTTGACACATCATGTGTGTCAAACGGTCGTCAATGTGTTAAAATATTTCTGCGAATTTTTCTAACGGTATAAGCGTAGTATTTCTCGTATGAACCAAATCGGTTTCAAATTCACTAAGTTGCTAATGTCCTTGAAGGCAGCGTCTAAGTAAAATTTCGCCTTTCACGGGACCTTTTCAAAGCCCTATTACAGTCATAAAGTTTAAATTGTATAAAACCCTCAACAAAGCTAACTCCTGGGGACCCCGTTTAAGGGCGCGGACGATTTTCGGACTGTTCGTTTCCCTTGGCTTGTCGGCAAAGAGGAGCTGCAACTGTATGGATGCAAACTGCAGCCTTGCGTGAGCAGGCGTCTTAATGAAAAGGTCTGTGATACCAGAGATAGTTTGTGATACGTCACAGGCCCGCATCTACTTTTAGAGGCCATATCAAAGGATCGAACCAATGCAGATCGAATACTCCTGGGGCTTGCTCGATAATTATATGCTAATCTAGTTGGGGGGGGGGGGGATTTTGTGGACGCTGCTCACAAGAGATTTACCAGCGAGAAATATAGCCGAATAATCAATATCTATCGGATTTTGATCCCAATCGTATATTTAGCGGTTTCCCAAATAAAAATTTTTTGTTTATGATATAAAGTAAGGAGGAACAGCAAATATGAACTTATATATGGTAACCGTACATCGACGCAACGAAATGTTTTAAATAAGGACAATAGAAGCTAAGCTGTTGGAAACCAAGCAAGTGATTGCTTTGAGTACTCCTCACTGTATCATTGCTTTAGGTACTCCTCACTGTATCATTTCGATATAATCAAAAGACAAGTGACAGTTGCGTAATTTGTACTTTTGGTCACCTCAGAAAAATTCAGTGCTGCTCAAAATATTTGTTCTGCATGCATAATATGGACAATATCCGCGTGTGGCACTCACTTGATGCACGAATCATGACAAGATTGTAAGTTTCCCTTAAAATGTAATCTGACTGCAGCACAACTTTAAAAAATTTAACTCATATATGTATTCTTCTCTCATTTGATGCAGTTCATAAAAGCTGTGGATCCGTAGCAAAAGTAGGCTTGGAAGAAAGCCACAAAAGGAGAACAGAAATGTAGAAATATTTAAACAAACAAGGTAGAAGCAAATCTCTTTTCGCACTTCATCATTGATGAGTTACGAATCCGCGACATGGTAGAACTAACAAAAACTAGCTAATCCGAAGCATGTTTCGTTTTCATCTCCTCCCAAGGCTTTTGAGGTTGTCGTGCAGCTCAAGCTAGAATTTCGCAGACAGCAGCCTTTCAATTTGCTTACATGTATGTGCTTGATTTGCTATGGAGTTTGGTCGTTCTCGCTTATCATGGTCTGATCGTATTTCCTCGCGCACAATTCTCATTACACTCATTAGTTAGAAAAGAGGTCCTATTTTTTTATCCTTGCATGTTCCCTCACACGGGTTCTGCTGCTTCAGTCTTCTCCGCACTTCGCGATTTTTGTCCGATGATAGTCTATTTCAAGTTCTCTATAGTCTGCTTTGATTTTGTCTATCCAAAGTTACCTCGGTTTTCCTCTTCCCAAAAACTTCTACAAAACTTGCTACTCTAATGGCAATCTCCTTTTCTTACGTGACCCTATCATCAAAATCCTCATCTTGTAACTTCTTGACGATCGGATCGATAGTATCGCTGGTGTCGTGGTGTCATGGCAACATCCTGCCGTCTATCTTAGCATACGCGGCTCCATCACGCTAAGCCTCCTTCCTTCATTTCTCGTACACGGCCGACATTCACTGTATAGGGCGGTTGGGCGACTACACTTTGATATAGCTGCGACATCAGCTCGAGCGGCAATCGTTTATTGCACAGCATTCTTGTGAAGTTGTGAGCAGAACTGGGCGAGAGCGACCGAGAGATTAGTGCTCTTGCCTCTGACGGAAAAGGAAGATCAAGGGCTCGACTCCGCGCGCTAGCTTCGCAGAGCTCTTGCCTGCGAATCCAGCGTAAGGCTGCTCACTCAACGAACGCAGGAGACAAGTCGGCTGAAAAGTTGCGGATAAAAGGAGGACCAACTTCGGCTACCTCGCGCTTTTCTGCAGCCTTTGATGCTTAAGAATGCACCGACAATTGCACGGAGGTGCATAACAAGGCTAGCTGCTCAAGCTCTTTTAGAAAAAAAAACGGGTGGAAGCGCCTACACACATAGAAGTTAAATTTAATGGCGAGCCATAACCACATCCCCTCCCCGTTATATCGTAACACAATTTTTTCAAAAACCAGTAAAATCCATAATTAAAATTATATCATTAGCCTGCATGAGGATTTGGAAACCAAGCTCGTCAGCGATTAGCAGATGATCATCGCCTTACGGAATGTCAATCAAGCCGTTCTGGCTAGCAAGACTGACGTTTGCTAGAAAACGGGTCGAACGCCGTGTAGGACGTGTTGAAGGCGCTAAAGTACTTTGCAGTAGTGCGGAAGTTTCTTCCGTGCTATCCCAACGACGCGCGCCTCTGCCAGAGGAAGGCCGATGGCTTTGCACGAAGCGAAACCTGTCAAACATTGTTATTTGGATTTCCGGTAAAATTTGTTTTAGAAAATCAGCGAGACTGGATCATGGCGAAACCATAGGTTCACAGTCATTTTTTGAGAGCTCGCTGGTTGAGCTGGAATGAAGAGGCCATTATTCGAAAGAGATAAGCTGTATTAAAGCATCTGAAAGCTTTTGACGGTCTTTGCTCTGCGGTATGTTGACTTGAGAAAACGGAAACTCATTTTCGTAACGACGTAATATTATTATCAGAGGTGTACTCTGGTCTGTTCAGACTTCCTTTGTTACGGGATGTTATGGGTTGCACTAGCTAGTCAGGCTAGTCAACCTCAAAATATATTCAAGAGCATTATGGCGCTGTATCTCAAACGATTTTGGTCATTAGTTTAGGCTATTTGATATATTTCAGGATAACAGATTGAGGACATCTGCACTATACTTGGGTCCGAATCGAATAGAAATTCGATCATTCGAACAAAACATTCGAATATATTCGTATTCGAAATTCGATATTCGGAGTTTTTCCATTTTCGAATGATATTCGAAACTCGAATAATTGAGAAAACGGGGTTTCGAATAAAATTCGAAGCTCGAATAATCAAAAAACAGGGTTTCGAATAAAATCAAAAAACGAGGTTTCGAATATTATTCGAAAGCTCGAATAATCAAAAAACGGGGTTTCGAATAGATTTTATTAGAATGTTTTATTCGAATGTTTATTCGAATTCGTGTTCGAATGTACTCCGTTTTCAGATTATTCGACTTTGTTGCAGAGCCAATTGCTGAGTATCAAGCCCACTTCGTCCGCGTTTTTTTCCGCAAAACTCGGTAATGCATCTTTTGCAAACGGTATATTTTTGAACTATATGGAGAATCGCATTCTTCTGACTGCTTGCGACCGTAAAAAATCATCAATAAAAATCATGTGGATTTTAAATGATGTTTTTTTCGATTAATGAGATTGTTCGCACTGCTATTGGCACCAAATCAGCAAAGAAGATATCAAATCCAAGCTCATGTTCTGAGTTCATACTAAATTGAAATGGCTGTTCTTCTTTCTTTGCATTGCTCATGCTTGCGGTACGCAAAGCCCACAATAGTGAGCACTCTTGCTCGCATAAATTATTGCAAAACTGCCTATTCATACCTTTGAGTTTTTTGCGAATTGGTGTATATTGAGTAAAGGACATCGCAGTTGTAGTGCAGGATTAGACGGTTTAGATCGCCGTACGCGGTTTACCAATTACGAGATGTCTTCAGATGTAATGGCAGCTTACCACAAATGTTTAGCGCGTACAACATACTAATAAAATGAATGCCCTGCATTCTGTTTCAGAATAGGTTTTGGACAATTTGAGTATTGCCATACCACGTCGCCACTGAAATGCCTGCAGTATGCCCGGGGTTATAGGGGCATTCGTGCTCGCTTCGCGGAGGAAACCACATGCCTTCGTCCACGACTAGCTTATAACACACAAGACGAAAGTCCCCGATGAACAGGCAATGTATCATAGCATTTGTGGCATTTGAGTGGCACATATGGGCCACCGTTGTTGTGGGGCTGGGAGTTGGTACAAGGGGGTAAGTGAGGGTGCTGATATGGATAAAAATTTACTTTATCGATTTTGCCGATTTTTGGAAAATCTGAGTCACGAGGTTGGGAGTTGATACAGGGAGTAAATGAGGATGCTGATTGGAACCGAAATCTATTTTATTGATTTCAGCAATTTTTGGAAAATTTTGAGCTAGGAATTGGTATAGGGGATACTAGGGGGCTGATTATGATTGGATCGGCTTTAGCCAAATATGTCGGCAAGTTTGAGATGTGATTGCTTTAGTTATTCGATAAATCATTCAAATATTTATTCGAAATTCGACTTCCAATGTTCGAATATATTCGATGTTCATTCATTCGATATTTTTGATTTTCCGAATTTATTCGAAATTCATTCATTCGATATTTTTGATTTTCCGAATTTATTCGATATTCGTTTATTCGAGATTTTTTATTTTCGAATTTATTCGATATTCATTCATTCGATGAAAAATTATCGAATTACCCAAGTGTAATCGGCACCAACTGTACATATACAACTAACCAAATAGTAGAGAGGGTTTATCATCGTGTGCTTTCAAACGACTGACTTGCCTATATACTTGGTCATTACATAGCGAACACATGCACAAACGTTCACGAATGACATCCATATATGTACTTAACAAGAATGTCTTTATATATAAAGCAGAAAATCTCTATCCCTGTGCATTCCCTTACTTATGAAGGATGAGCGTGGAAGCGCATTTTGTTTTGCTGGTTATTCAAGACATGGTAAGGAAGGTAGGAAGCGAACCCGAGACGAGTCTGTATTGAAAGAAGATCAAGTTCCGCTGAGAGGTCAAGCACGATGACCTTGCTCCAAACCGGGGTGGAACCCGGAATGCAGCTCGTGCACTTATATATATTATGTACTTAACAGTGGCGGTCGCAGACATGTTTGGGCAGTGCCATACTATATCCTCAGTTCGACCTTTTTGTTGAGTTTGTGGTAACATTAATGACTCACTCTGAAAAAGAGAGGTGACCAACTGTCAATGAAACCCCTCGACATTATATTAGGTTGATTCATAATTTATGCACGTTTTGTCGCCTCTTTTTTCAAGCGTTGGTTTTTCTAAGAAACTGATTTTTTTCCAAAAACTTTGATGCTATGAAGGGCGTTTCTTCTAGTTTCTTGCTTATGCCTTCCTTTTCGTAGCGCTCTGTATGATGCCAAGTTGGACGCTTTCAAATATAAGAGACTAAAACTTAAATTTTTTTCTTTTTATTCTTGCTCTAATTCCATGAGAATAAATCATACTGGTTTCGAAAAAAAACCTGAACAATTGGAAAGCATTTTGCTATAAAATTCTCACTGGAATAAGAATTTACAAAAGTGAAACGAGTGGTTTAACAACAAAATTAACCAATCATTGTGACTCTTCAATGTCGTATAAAATTCTGAAGCAAGAATCGATTGCTGCGGTTTTGTTTTGTTCATAAAGAGTAGACATAGCACATTGAGTGGTAGGAAAACGGTGAGATTTTTCAGCTTTCCGGCAGCGAAAAATTTGAAAACTTTCAAAAAAGACGATTTTTCGCTATTCAGGAAAAGCCACAAAAAGTAATCACTTCATTTTTTTATCTCCTCGTAAGAAATTCCCGTGATATCAAGGGCGCTATGTATCAATCGCGGATCGTGAGATCGTGTGCTCGCTAACGTTGCAAACATGCCCATGATCAGGTGCGAGCACACGATCTCGCGATGTATCAAGCACACGATCTTGCCATAAGATCGTGTAGCAGCGCACGATCTGTCGAGATCGTGCGCAGCCGCGCGACAGTTTGTGTGCTCCCCATGCGACGTGTAAAAGTCCATGATGTCGCCACGTCCAATGTTTTCCGCACGCCCAATTATGCAGGTGCGCCTGGCGTCTCTTGTTCCATTTGCAGCGGGCGTATGATTTTTGTGATTATTCTTTTTTTGCTTACTCGTTCTTTTTAGTTAGCAACCGATTAGGACGTGTTAGGTTTTAACCAGTTTTCAACAAAAAACGAGCCAGAAACTGTGGCAGCTCAGACACTTTTTCCGACGGCCCGCGCGCTTTCACGAGCCTACCGTGCGAGCGGCGCGCCTAAATTTGTGGACGTGGCAGCGTTTCCGACGGGCGGCGCGCTATCGAAACCTGCCGTGCGAGCGGCGTACCTTGCTTTCGGCGAGCGGCGCGCCATCTGAGTGACCGTGCGAGCGGCGCCCCAATGAACGTGTCAGGACCCGTTCATCATGAAACGAAGCTTTTCCGCGCGTAGTACATCATTTTGAAATCTTCGTCTTTCGTGGAAGGCTGATCACCTCATCCCGTCGTCGCTCTTTCCAGTCCGTGAGTTCTTTTTGTTTTCTTCTCCATTGCATCAATCTGCCTTAGGAATAGATGGCGCCCAAATCTGCCTGAACGCCGGAACTGCCAAAGCGCAGCAGATTACGCGCAAATTGGCATATCGGAACATGCGTAATACTGCGAGCGTGGTGCAGTATACCTTAGTCAAACGTAACTCGACGCATATCTTCTGCGCTTTGGCACCCTTTGTGAGTGACTAAAACAGGATTCGCAAAAGCCAAAAGATTTGCGTTTCAGATTTTACAGAAACCTTGGAAATACCGAAAATGAAAGAATGGAAGCGCTGGCTGAGCTCAGAAAACAGCGCCAAGATTGGCGACCTCAACTATTCAAATCTCTCCAAATGGCTCTGTAAGTCCAAAGATCCTTTACAAATTTCACAGTGATTAAGAATTTGATTTCAGACGAGATATAAGGTCCTACAATTACGAGTCAGGAAAATGGATAGCCAATAAGGTGAGAGTTTGTGCATACTTAAATAATGATTTGACACTTCTTTCAGCGCCAGAAACGTGCCGCACCAGCCGAAGAGAAGGAAGTTACTGACCGAAAAAGGATTACGTAGCAGCAACTCAATCATCAGCTAACGCCTGTCAACATCTGCGTAATTTCCTTTCCAGCGTCTCCTCCAGAAAAAAATGGATTTGTCTAGGTTTTTCTTTTTGTGTTTTCTCTTTAAGTATTGTTCAGTGTCTTATCTTTAGTGTTTCATCTTTCGTAATATAATGGTGCCTTGCTTCAAGCTTTCATCAAGATCTCCGTCTTCACTGCCTCAGTGTCATGATTCTGACAGGATTCCGGTTTTTTTTTGCTCAATCAGGTCACTCTTACCGGTATCTAACAGTGCTTTCTCAGTATCAGCATGGCTGCTGTGCTTTACGTGTTTTCAAGAGAGTGCTTAGCTTAAAAGGTGTTGATGATATTATAGTTGTTGCTTGTTGTGTTCTGCTTTTGATTCTGTATTATGTTTCTGTAAGTCTTTGGATAATAAATCTGCATCATCATACCTGTTTGGCAATAAATCTGACGCTATGAGGTCGTATTCGATGACAAAATATGAATTTTATCAAAGGATTGCTATCTGTATCACAATAGGGTCCCATAACGCTTTCGAAGGAGAGGGCGAGCGGCGCGCCTTCAGCGAGCGAGCCGCGTACCTTCATTCCACGGGCGGCGGGAGGCATGAGCGCTGGCACGCTCAAGGCGCGCGGGCCGTCGGAAAAAGTGTCTGAGAGTGGATTTCGCAGTCTCACTACCACTCATTTGTAATTCTCTCTTCACGAACCGCTCGTCTCCATTATCTCGTCTCCCGGCATGATTATTTCGTATTATTTCGTTTGTCTCCATCAAGCTTTTTGTGAGCTATTCGTCGGATCTGCGCCCTTTTTTATAGGCGATTCATTTCACGCAAAGACAAGGATCCGCTCTCGGCGTGTCAGTGAGGACATTCTCCATTCCTCTTATTGTCCATTGTCTCCGCCATGTACAACTATTTCACTGGACGATGACTAGGTATTGGTTTACTATAGGCTTAGTTACTCAGGCTTTTGATCTGTTTTTACCTTATCCAAATTCTTACGCATCTCTTCGTTTGAACATTCAGATTCATTCCATATTCAGTAATGATAAAAATTTGTCATTGAAGCACGTGATCGTGGCAGGCCATCTGCACAATGGGATTTTCATCCATTCTCTGCAGTTAATTTTTTTTCGTCCTTACGCTGACATATTGCAGGTTTTTTGATAGAAAACCCATAATACTGAGAGAAATCTCAGCTGAACAAAATCCTGCGTGGCAGAACGGGGTGCGGGAAGTTTCTCACCCGAGCCATATTCTCGCACCTAAGTGATGTGCCTGCCAGGCACATCCGAGCTCGCTACAGTTACGAGCTCCTCAGGAGACCAAGACATCGCAAGCCCCGCCCCCTCATTTAGTGTTCGGTCCAGATGATGAAACCGGGATTTCGAAGAAACTTTCAAAATCGAAGTTCAGAAGTGAATTTGCTCCAATCAAGACCAAATTTCGGATTTAGGGGTTTTCGAGGTTGCTCTTTTCAGTAGTATGTTTTGCTCGTTGCAAAGTCGACGTTCAGCGCCGATGATGCTTGACTAAGATTAAAATTCGGATCTGGAGGTTTTCAATTTTCTATTTCAATACAAGACCAAAACTCAGGTTTGAGGGTTTTCGAAAATTTATGAATGGACAATTGAAAGAACATCGTGATATGGATTTATATAAAATTTAGACCCAATTTAGTAATTCTGCGTTGGAAGGTTGTTGTAGAAGCAGTAATTTTTTCAAAAAATTTTAATTCTAATTTTTGAAGATAAATAAATAACCAACAAAATACTAAATTTTTGCAATAGACCATTTTTCGGTGATGTTTTCTTCTTCCAGTCGCTTGTGAGCGTTACATTTTTCGTGCTTTTCCATGTAATTTACTGGGTTTTAAAATACTGAAAATATCCTAAAAACCGGGACAAATTTGAATTTGAATGTTTCCAAAATAATAAAGATGTTTTTCTCTATTGTTTGACACTAATCCGACCTTTCCACGTCTACTATGGAGCTTTCTGGCATTAAGCCAGCCTCGATGACCTCACTGACCTGTGCTAAGTCAGGTTATAAGATACTTGGTTGGGTTATTATAAGCGCTGTACCTTAATATATTTTTAATGAAGTCAGGAAAATAAAACATTACGGAATTACATACGTGTTCCTGCATCTGGCACGATTCTATGAAAGTAATCCGGTTTTTGTGGAAAAACATTTTTTCTCCAAAAAATTGTCCAAAAAACAAATCCTATTGATATTGCACAAAATATATACGATTATCGATTTCGAGCCTTAAACCTGAGTTTTGGTCTTGTATTGAAATAGAAATTTGAAAACCTCCAAATGCGAATTTTAATCTTGGTTAAGCATCGTCGGTGCTGAACGTCGACTTTGCAACAAACATATCAGACCACTGAAAAGAGCAACCTCGAAAACCCCTAGATTCGAAATTTGGTCGTGATTGGAGCAAATTCACTTCTGAACTTCGATTTTGAAAGTTTCTTTGAAATTCCGGTTTCATCATCTGGAGCGAAAACTAAATGAGTGGGCGGAGCTTGCGATGTCTTGGTCTTCTGAGGAGCTCGTAAGTGTAGCGAGTTCGGATGTGCCTGGCAGGCACATCACTTAGGTGCGAGAATATGGTTCGGGTGAGAAACTTCCGCCCCCCGGCAAAACGGTGTTTGTTCACCCGAAACACATCTCAAATCATGCTTTTTAATGATTTTTATGTGATGTCATAGCAAAAGAAAAACCCTAGGGATCCTACGTATCAAGTATAAATAATAGGATGATCCATTAGCGTCTAATATTATATTCCGAACATTAGAGCCACCTCATTTGATCTTTGTCTTTGCTTGAATGTCATTTGAATCATAATGCAGTGCATTTACTAGGAATCGCTTCTCCTCAAGCAAAAATCAAATGCTGATATTGTCTGCAACGAAATGTCAAAGTCTAAGCCCGCTCGAATTGTATCCTAGTTGCATAGTCTAGTTTTTCTTTATTGAGAGAAAGAATCACAACAAAAAAGTGGCGAGAGTGTTGGCCATAGAACAGAGTTAGTGAGTAATAGTTATATCATGGAAGGTTTGAAGTTGAAGTACGATTTCAGTTTAGAAGAGATAACCTAGCATAGTAGCGCAATAAAAAAATAAAGGTTTTCAAATTTTGTTTTGCTTGTCGTTGTAGGTTTCAAAAATGGTAGGGATTACCAAACAGACCAACATTTCAAAAAAGAAAGCGATGTTTTTCTGACCTATTTGTTATCAGCTAGTTTTCCATACATAAATGGTTGAATTTCAGGGCGATGAGTGCATCACCAAATTTAAAATGCGGTTTATGCCACGATTTCTTGGTGAACGCCGTCACTGTGGCTGGATGTATGCGTAGTTGTAAGTTATTTTCCTTGAGTTTGGCATAAATGAAATTTTATAATAATCTATGTTATTAGCCAATCCTATGCAACTAAGGGTTGCAAAAAGAACGTCGATAACGTGAGCATCTTGGTTTATTTTTATTCCTCCTTTTTCTTAGGGAACGGTCATAGGTTGTCGGTGTTGTCGGGGTTGCCGAGGTTGCCAGTCGTTGGAGGATCTCATGATAGCCTCCATGTTTCGCGCGCTCTCTAAACTGTCTTTGACCCCGACAACCCCGACAACACGACAACATCGACAACATCGACAACGCCGACAACATCGACAACACCAACAACCTATGGCCGTTCCCTTAGGTTATGAAATTCTCAAGTAACTTTATCTCTTTAGAATGGATATCGACGAGATTCTACCTTGTAAATGCTTGTGTACAAGTTCATGCCACGGATTTTCTTCGAAAATGCTGATAAGGATAAGGATGCCAACGCAGGAAACAAAAAGGCTCAAGGTAATTATCATGATTATCTTCAGGGTTCTCTCTTTTTTCCTCGCCTTTCATTTTAGCTTTATTTTGCTTTTCGGATATTTTTATCATTTGGATATGTAAGGTTAGAACTGTACGATACAGAATGTGTACAGAATATCTAGAATATCTGCTTAATTCATGCTCGCCTACGCTGAGCCTGTCCTAATACGATAAAAACTCAAGCCAGCTTGAAAGCTGCTTTTGATAGAGATAAGGCTTCGCTCATTTGCTGAAGTGTTTCCAAGACTTCAAGCTGCTTTCACCGAGTATCATCGGCTCCCAGATTCGTGTGGAGGTGGAGTCTTGCCAACTCACCGCGTGACGGTTTTTGCTAGCGAGAGATTACGAAAAGCAATGCTATGACGTGGAGGTTTAGCAAGTTACAATATTACTTCTTCAGCCATCGTTCGGCTGTCTTACAGTATTTTTGGCGTGAAATATATTGTATTTGGTGTAAGTGCAGAATGAATGTTACTTATTTCACGCCTATTTTCCAATTAGCGCATCATGTCGAACGATGGCTGAAGGAGTGTTTTCCATCCTAATTTTCTCTTGCGCATCTACTCCAACAAACAGTTCGATAAAAATCCGATTGTGGTATAGCTATTCTTATTTCCAGTTGCTGTCTCGCCTGCTTGGTCGCACGAATGAAGCTGACACTGACCGAAAATGGTAAGCTTGTAAAGGACAAATGATGTGAATTTGCCTGTTTTTAGTGTTTCAATCGTTTTTTCTTCGCTTTTGAATGCTTTGCACCTTTAGGATCACTTAGTTTGCTTTCTCGCCGGAACACTTGCACTAGCTACAGTTCATGGATTACCGAAAGAGCATCTGCAATTGGCAGAGGTATGCTTTCGATTTTCGTTGCCGCTAATATGAGCATTATCGACTTCAAATATTGGTTTCTATTGCAGAGTCTTGGGAGAAGTTGTCAGGCGATGTACGCAAATCCTGCGGGTTTGGGACTTGAGATAGCGTACTTCAACATGTTACCTGGTCAAAACGAAGATCTCTCTATCAAAGTTGTTGTTTTGCTATTTTTCAAGCACATACGCTTTTCAACATCGTCCTTTAGCCTCTGGATGCACATTCACTTTCGGCACCAGAAGCGATTAAATCCTGGTACCTCTACAGAATGACTGGTGAGTTATACACCAATGACTTTTATGCATAATTTATCAATACTACCAAATTTAGGTGACAAAACTTACCAAGAATGGGGTTGGAATGCCTTTGAAGCGATTGAGAAATATGCGCGGGTGCGAAATGGTTATTCGCCAGTGAAGAGTGTAAGAAATCCCTGTTACATACAGGTCTGTTAACCACACGATAATGTTGTTTTTGTTGTGATCATCCTGCATTCAGAGATCTGATGAAATTGTTTTAGTTGCTGAGGTTTCAACTATCTCTATCTTCTATTTGCTGATACTCAAAAGGATTTCCATTGGACAAATGGGTATTCAACACGGAAGCCTCCTCTACCAATTTATGATCATTAGCATATGCCCCTGACTATAGAGATGAGTACGGAAGTAGCTCTGTCCCTGCTAATCAGATCTTGAGAGCTGCCAGCAGCGTTTATAATATGTCAGATTTTCGCCGCCGGATGCCGTCTCAATTTAGTTGAGCCAGTTTAGAGCTCAATCGATTGACCTCATTGTAAGAGAGGTCATGCTCAAGAGACTCATTGTTCATCAATCAATAGGAAATCACTGACATTAGCTCTAGTTACCCTTAGACCGCGGACAGAGTTCACGCGATTTGATCGCAGCGATTCAGTCGCGACAAGACAACTGATACTAGTTCATTGCATGCCAACCAGCTTGCATTTCGGTTGTGATACTTTTCCAGCCCGAAATTTTTGAATGTAAAATGAAAATGAATGGAAAACAGCGACTGAATCGCGGCGATGAAATTGCGTGAACTCTGTTCGAAGTCTTAGGCCCGTATGCACGTACATCGCCGCGGGGAGGGGAGGAGATCTGAGAGGGGAAGGTCATATTTCGCTTCTCTGTATATCTTTCGTCTTCCTTCTTTATCTGTGATATGAAGGTTCTCATACCCCAATACCTGCGCATAATGTATGCCAGGTTATTGCCGTACAAGATCAGATTTTCACAAATTTGTGTGATCCCCTGGGGATCCCCAGGGGATCACCTCTCATTTTCAAAGTCAATTATCTTCCCACAAATTCATTGAAAATGTTCTAAATTTCTGCTGAGGTATAATATGGTACTGCTAAACATGTTTATAGTAGAAATAAGGGAAATCTCAGGATATCGAAATTTTCGACGAACCGCTGCTCGCGAGCCAGGGATTATAGAAAAATTAATAATCTTCAAATTCCATTTCTTCTGTCAAAAACATGCTTAGGAGTGCCGTAGTATATCCTCAGTACAACTTTACGGCATTTTCATGGAGTTTTCAGCAAGAAAAATGACTTCGAAGATGAGAGGTGATCTCCTGGGGATCCCCAGGGGATTACACAAACTGGTGAAAATCTAATCAAATATGCCAGCAACCTGGCATCCATTATGCGTAGGTATCAGGGTATGAGAACCTTCATATCATAGAAAAAGAAGGAAGAAGAAAGGTATACAGAGTAACAAAATATGACGCTTCCCCTCTCAGATCCCCTCCCCTCCCCAAGGGGATGTACGTGCATACGGGCCTTAGAGTTATTTGCAAACACATTCATTTTCAGCTGCTCTTGCCTATTCGCCTTACAATATCTGAACGTATTTAAATGAAACTATGAGTTGTTTTGTTGTTATCTTTATCTACTACTTTTTTGACTTCTAGTCATTAAGTTGATGACTTTGATGGATTTCTCGTACTGTGATTCAATGTCCTCTTTTTATAGGAGAACTGTGGTGCTTTTACTGCAGATATACATCATCTATGTCAATTCGAAATGAAATGCGCATGTCTTCCAGCTACCTTATCTTTGCTTTACTTACCACAGACTTTTCACTTCCTGCCATGCCGTGTTAAACAAAGATCGACGCTTCTTGTCATGATAGCTTATAGGCAGTTAACATTTTCCTAGACGGTGAAATGGGTGCGTTCTGTATGATATATGCTTTGAACAACAAAGCAAGTCCTATAGCAGGACTGATGTCTTATTTGAAATGACCCTGATTTTCCTCTAAGAGCCATAGGTTGCCGGCAACGGTTGTCGAAGTTGCCAAGGTTGTCAGATTTCAGAACACAGGGAGGGTACTATGGGTCCTATAAGGACCGGCAACCGTTGTCGACAACCTATGACGTTTTCCAATGGCAAAGGCAATGTGAGTCACGCAAGCATAAATAGTGATGACGACTACGGCCTCACGACGTAGCCCTTACTGGGCAGGGCTTCAAGTTGCTCGCGTTTTGGGAAATACAGCGTCTTCGCATGCTCTATCACTATTTCATTTGATCTCTGACTGGAAAGATTGGAAAGCTGATACAAAAGCTGATACACAAATAAATAGTCGAACCCGAAATGCTTAGTACATGGAGCTACAATGTACAGTAGTAGCAATCGTACAAGTAACCAGTGAGTATGTGACCTAGCTGTGGACTTTTGGTAGTGATTCTCTGCACGTCGTGGTCATGGGAACCTAACGTGAAGCCGTTTTGTTTGGCCTGATAAGATAAGCAAAAATTGAGAGAATATTTGCATAGTATTTTTGGAAATAAGCAAAAAAAAGAAACTAAGCATATTCTACAAGAGTACAAGCAAATTGATAACTCTAAGAAAAAATGCAATATTGCGAAAACCTAACAAAACAAAACCAAAACACAAAACACAACTGTTATTTTTGTGGGTCTCTTGATGGTATTTCTTGAGAGAGCCGTTCCATCAATAGCCAGCAGCATGACCACTTCAAAAATAAGTTAACCTCTAATTACGAAGACTGACAAGTTCCTGACCTAGTTAAAGTGGTCTTCAGCTTTGACAGCTTGTTCAACGGTTGTTCTCCATTCCATGGCACGTCTTCATCTTTAGTTTCTTCTTCAGAGGAAGGATAACGAGAAAGGAGTTAGATATCTAAATATTCATAGTGTGAACAATCTACTGCTAACAATACAGCAAAAATCTTAAACGATTAAAAACCTTGCGAGTGTAAGGTAATAATGCCAGCAAAACCAAATGAGAATTCTCAAAATGTAAACTCCAAACATTCTTGCGCAAAACGTTCTTATTTGAGAATGGAGTATGAGACAGACTGAGCACCAAGCACATCTTCTAAGTGGACTTATGGATATTTTTACTCCCAAATCGTGCAGTAAATTGAACAAAAAATAGCCCTCGTACAAAAATCCATTAATCTTTAGGGCTGTCACAGAACTCATTCGTCCTCTTCTACAAATGCAAAAGAGGCGTAAGATGCAAATGGGAGGACAATTACTCTAGAAAATTCTCAAAGGAATCAAGTATGCTGAAACATACCGATATCGCCTAGTTTTGCAAGATGCGAATACTTTGATGCGAACGCGTCAATCTGTAACATCCTATGCATCCTATGATCCTGTGATTCTGTAAGATGTGGTGCTCTGGCGATCGCATCATATTCGGCTGGGACGTGTCATCCCGCATTATGGTTGCAGCTGGCTCGGGAGAAAAACTGCGCTCGTCCACAAAACTTGGGCCTAGAATAGACAGAGGTCAATGATGTGACAACCGGATAGCAGTCTAGCTTCCCAGAACACCACTCCTATGTACCCATACAGGGCCGACCTTGTCAGAATTGATGAGGAATCTCCAGTTATGAGAGGTACATCATAGCAAATCAAAGAACTTCAGTAAGTAGCACCAAGTTCAATACATTCATTGCAACACATTGGGAGCACACCACAAACAGTAAAAAATGGTTTGAATCTTGCGGAAAAAAAAAGAGATTCATATTCAGACCACTCAGGAAGTACTCTTTTCTTGTTGAGAAGACGCCTTGCGCTCCTTTATTTAAGCAAGTAGTCGAGTAAACAATTATGAAAAAGTAAAAACACAGATAACATAGCTACCTTGACCACCCCCAGAAGCGACTGAATCCTCCTCTCGCTTTCGTCCAGAACGAGACCCGGTCTACGAAATATTACTGAAACGTTTTTATTTGAAGAAGAATAAAAGCAGCCAGCACAGTTCACAGTCACATGAGATCAGTGGTTTACTGATACGCCTAAGTACAGACATCGATTTATGGATTTGTTCGAGTAAACGCGAACACAAAAGAAAAATAGGATGGAAAACACTCCTTCAGCCATCGTTCGGCATGATGCGCTAATTGGAAAAATAGGCGTGAAATAAGTAATATTCATTCTGCACTTACACCAAATACAATATGTTTTACGCCAAAAATACTGTCAGGCAGCCGAACGATGGCTGAAGAAGTAATATTGTCGTCCATGGCAGCATAGTTTCGCTGTGAACACTCGGAGAACACGAAGAGTAGCAGATATGGAAATACATTGATAGACAGCTTGTACTGCCATGAGCGTATTCTCGCTGCGAGTAGTGTACGCTGCGTGCTGCGGCGCACGCGGCGCATGCGGCGTAGTATGAAGGAACCTTAGACAAGTCTTTATTTGTTGAATCAATTTTGATCTGATTGTAACTGTTTAGATCAGAGAAATAGAGGGACCGGCCATTGGTGACACGCTTGAAACCATGTTTTCTCCCAGCTCAATGAGTGTTCAGCAGGTAACCGTTGTTTGTTAAAAAATTTACTTTGTGAGTAAAGGCTACTGCATGACGAAGGCGCAGTAGCAAAATTAGTTAAGCGGGCGCGAACTCGGCGCGCGCGTATCTTCACCGTTGCAAATCTTGCGCCTTATGCGCTCTGCGGTTAATAGAGCCGCGTGCGCGCTCAAAGGTATTGCGCCTTCGTCATGCAGCAGCCTTTATGAGATTCTATCGTTTGAAATAATACTTTAGCTTGTTGGAGTAGCAGAAGCAGTTTTTCACTTCCTTCCTATATTACGTTCTTTTTTCAGTTTTCATTTTGAGATACTAAACCGATCGGACTATAAGAGTGAATTTTTGTTCTTTCTGTTGCTTCTAATTTTCATTTCACCAGGAGCATGATTTTGCGTTAGAGTAAGCGTCTGGTAACAGCGATTACTGGTCACTCATCTTTGACTTCAAATCTATCATTTTTTTCTGTATCACATGGGACTGAACCAGTTGCCTTCTGTGCTTTTTTCTAAACAGTGTTTCTAGTAAACTACCTAAGTGCGACTGCTGAAAATGGTCGTTGCACTGAAGCGATGGAGAAAGATTGCCTTTGGAAGGACACGAGTGTTCATACATTGACGAACTCTCGATGATGTTCGTGAGAGGAGAAGATATCTCAGTCCGACCACCATCACCTTTGAAAGTCGCCACATTCGCGACTGCCGTGATCGAAATTGTTCGGAAGAAACGAAGATACCTTATAAAATCGATTTCATGATTGCTGCGATTTAGTATAACGAATATCGGTTATTATGTGATTTTGCGGTAACTAGGAGTCTCCCCCAGTATCATTTACTACTACGCTCATATGTAGGACAAAAAAAGGCGCTTTTTAATGCTTTCTTCAACAATGTAAGGAAAGATGAACACGATGATGATTAGTTCTAACCCGCTACAAATCAACCAGTCGATTGTCCGCTTTTCTACTTAGCGTATTGAACTTTTAGCTACATAGGAAGACATATCGTCCTTTGCGATTCTTGCTTTAGAGCATTTGAGAAATCGTGACGATGGACCGACCGCACGCGACACGCACGCATTTTCAGCAACCTCATTTTCTTGGTTTCTATCTCTAATCGAATGGTTATATATGACAGTAGTCAAACACCAGAAGTGACCGAGCTAAAAGTTGCAGAAATGCCTAACTGAATAGGTGCTTAAGGCTCCTGTGTGCGCGAAGACCGCAGTCAAACTCGTCGTCACGATTTTAAGAATGGACGATAACCCCTTACCTAGCTTACGTTGCGTCCTTATTCAACAAAAGCAACAATGTGTTGACTAGAACTTTGGCGTTGTAACACGTACCCTCGATATTAACCCATATGTCCCTCAACATGACGTGGATTACGTGGATTGGTGAGGCGCCCTTCGTTTCGTGCTTGCGCCACGTTTGCATCGTTTGGCGTGATGTGGCACTCAAAACAGCGTGTTGCAGGCTTTTCCACGTTGTTTTTGTTATCATATCACGCCAAAGATGTACCCTCGATATCATCCCATATGTCTTCCCTCAACATGACGTGGATTACGTGGCTTGATGAGGCGCCGCCTCGCCTCGGGTTCGCGCCACGTTGCGAGCGCATCATTTGGCGCGACGTGGCGCTCAACACAACGTGGCGCAGGCTTTTCCACGTTCTTGTTGCCACATCACGCCGAAAATGCGCACGCAACGTGGCGCAAGCCCGACGCGAGGCGGTGCCTCATCAAGCCACGTAATCCACGTCATGCTGAGGGAAGACATATGGGATGATATCGAGGGTACATGCAGCGTACAGTCTGCCCCAATCCTAACCAGGCCAAAATCGGCATGGCGGGAGTCCGCGCCGCGAGGGTTTCGCGCCACATCTGCGGCTAGCTAGTCTGCTCTCTCCTCGATCTGTTTACTCTTTGCGACAACGCGCATATGCAGCGCAATCCCCTAGCGCTGCGAGCGCGCAAATTCAGCCGACGGTTCGGCCTGATCCCGATTGGGGCAGACTGTAGCGCAATTCAAAAGCGAGGTGGGCCTCTCCAATCCACGTAGTCTACGTTATGCTGAAGTAAGACATATGGGTTGATATCGAGGGTTCATAAAACCACACATGGCTGCGCAAAGCCCCCCACCCCCTCCCCCATACCCCAGTGCGAATTTCGCCAACGCGCAGGATTGGCATTGTGGACTTGGTTTCAACGCTTTAGCTATCGTTGATTCGTTGACCACACGGACGGCTCAAACGCTCCGGATCACGCGCGGCCCGGCTAAAATGTTGCGAAAGCACGATTTGTACAATGGGAATTTGTACTGGAGCCGTTCTACCTCGCGGCGCGTGCTCCGTAGTGATGTCCAGTCCGTGCGGTCAATGAATGTGCTGTACGTGTTTGCGTTGAATGTACATGTTAAAGGCAGCGTACACCCAAAATTTCACCTTCGATGTTTTTGTCATTCTGGGGCCTTTCCGTGCCGCTGATTACAGTTATGTCATTGAAATCCTCCAAAAGTCCCAAAAAACCCCGATTTCTGGGGACCTTTTCTTCAGGGACGGACGAGTTTCGAACTGCTCGTCCTTGTCGGCATGCCAGCAGCTGCAACAGCATGACAGCCTGCAGTTGCAACTGCAACTGCTGCATATGCTGTCGTGGTTCGTCGCCCGAAGGAGGCGCACCGCAAAAAGCAACTGCACTGTTGCACTGCAGTTGCAGATGCAACAGCATTGCAACAGCAACTGCAACGGCAACTGAAGCTTACGCTGTCGTGGATTCGTCCGGAGGAGGCGGAGCGAAAGAAAAGGGGCGTAGTGAAAGAAAATTGAGGGGGTTTTTCTCCGCTCAGAAGCAACATTGGAAGACCGGACCAACGCAGTTGGTCTTCTTCTGGGCCCAGTATATACATGGTATAGAAAGATCTAGGAAATTCGGTAACTTAGATTTTGGGTGTACGCTGCCTTTAAAGACATACTTTCCCAGTGATTCTTGAAATTTTTGCGATTCCTGGACTTCTCATGCCCCACAATAGCGCTGCATTTTGTCGTTTGATGCTTCGTAGATCGAAAGAATGCATGGGTTTCATTATACGGTGTTTGTTAGGTTACCATGTGGCCTCGGCAGAGTACACGCGATTTCATCGCCGCGATTCTTCCAACAAAACAAACAGTTACGAGTTTATTACATGCGGATCATCTTGCATTTCGGTTGTGATAGTTCTCCAACACGACCAATCGTCACTAAGTATCACAACCAAAATGCGAGATGATCGAAATGCAATGGACTCGAGATGATCGACTACAATGGAGTGTTTGCCTTGTTGGAAGAATCGCGGCGACGAAATTGCGTGAACTCTGCCCGAGGCCTTTATCCTCCCCACCCTGTTTGTATGTCAACGAACATTTCAACGTAAAAGAACGGTCGTGCATCGTCAGTACACACGTTTATATATTACCACCCGTTTGTTCCTATGCAGCTTGCTGAGTATCGGATTGTTTATGTATACTACACACATTATGTTCTTGTTCTCTATCAACCAAATCAACTGAGGTTACAAGTCTTTCTGTGCAAAAAATGATACAGCGGATGATGACGTTGACATGTGACACATATTGAAGGATGAAAACAAAATAACATTATATACTGTGAATTTCGCGATCCTTTGATATCGCTTGGTAAGGCCTCAGGCACAGTTCACGCGATTTCATTGCCGCGATTCTTCCAACAAAACAAAGTTACGAGCCTATTGCGTGCCATTATCTTGCATTTTGGCTGTGATAGTCCTCCAACACGACCAATTGTGACTAACTATCACACCCGACTTGCAAGATGATCGGAATGCAATGGACGCGTAACTGTTTGTCTTGTTGGAAGAACTGCGGCGATAAAATTGCGTGAACTGTGCCGAGGCTTTACGCAACACCAAACTACAAAGCGCAGCATTATTCTGGCGCATAGGAAGTCTAGGGATCACAGGAATAGCAGACAGAGACCGCTTCTTTCGAATTCTGCAGCAAATCCACAACTCGGTTTGCTTGTGTTTGTTTACTCGTGCTTTTATTATCCCATTTGAGTTCAGCCGTCACTTTGCTTTTGAAAAATTACATTCAGGCGTTGATTTCCAAGATGTAAATCCGTCGTTTCGTGACGTTGATATCGTCCTCAGCTGGGTTGGAAGAATATTTTCCGATTATCTACACTCTAAATTTCAACTAAGTTTGGCAAAGTTTTGATTGGTGGATGCCCTCACCACGTGTCGCTTCAGCAAATTGTATCGTATGAGCTCATGTCTGTATACCTTTGTTCCTCTTACAAGGGAAGTTCACTTCGAAGTGGCGATTTGGAAGGAGACCTATACCGGTGGATAAAGCTCAAAACGCTGATCTCAGATATACCTTCTATATCTGCGATGCGTTGTTCCGAAAAAAGTTATGAGCTCTTCCAAAGCCAATTTTTCGTGCATTTTGAGTCGCAAAATCATGATAATCGCTACACAAAAGTGTGCAAGCTCAAGCAAACCGCTTAGTAAGCATTGTAGGTCTAATTCGAGTTTTTCCGAACGTTTTCGAGTGTTTTCGTTGTTTATCCACAGGTCGCCATATCATTCTAGATCACACTTCCATTATATATATAAAAAAGCCCATAACCTCCATCTAGAAGAACGCGTCGCAGATATTGACGATATATTTGAGAAAATTTTACCTCTATCCATTGATAATTTCAAAAAGTACGCGACGCGTTTTTCTAGATGGAGGTTATGGGGCTATTTTGTACACATAATGGAGATGTGATCCAGGAATGAAATGACGAACCTGTGGATGAACAACATGGTCAAAAAACACTCGAAAAAGCGTTCGGATGAACTTGACTTAGACCTACAATGCTTACTAGGTGGTTTGCTTGAGCTTGCACACTTTTGTGTAGAGATTATCTTGATTTTTCGACTTAAAATGCACTAAAATTTGGGTTTAGAAAAGCTCGTAACTTTTTTTTTGGAATAATGCATCGCAGATATAGAAGGTATATCTGAGATCAGCGTTTTAAGGTCTATCCATTGGTATAGGTCTCCTTCCGGATTGCCACTTTGACTAAGTGAACTTCCCTTGTTAGGCACGCGCCATACTTTTTCACTCGATCTGCTTGATTATTTGATCCACTTTGCTATGGGTCAAAATGGTCAACTTGCTAACAGCGATGTCCACTTAATCTACTTGATCCACTTCATAATTCGTTATTGGTTAGTTCACTGATTTGACCATTTAAGTGGATGTAGTGGATCCAGCCGATAAACGGAATTTATAGCGGGCGCCATAGACGCGCGACATACTTAATCTGCTCAATCCACTTGAAGGCAGCGGCTCGGCAGAATGACATTTTGGGATATTTATCGTCCTCAATTGTCTTGGATGAGCTACCATTTGATTCAACTGGCTTGGCATCGGCAAAGGCGGGGCTTCGTGACCCAATTAAGGCTAGGTAATGATCAGAGAGCACTCGCGCGAGAGAGACGCAGGTGCGTCGCGGGCGCGAGCGGCCTCAGTTAGATCACAAAACCCCGCCCTAATCGTGCCAAGCCAGTTGAATCAAAGGTTAAGTCCAAGATTACGCTTTGCAGCTTCAAAAGACATCAATGACCCGCTTTTCCAGGCGTGAAAAGCGCTATTTGAGGGCGGACCGCGTATCCGCCTTCTAGAGCGCGATTGGCTCGTGGGTACGGTGGGTACAGTATCTCCACTCACGATCCAATCGCGCTCTAGAGGGCAGATACGCGGTCCACTTTCAAATAGCGCTTTGCACGCCTGGAAAACGGGTCATTGATGTCTTTTAAAGCTGCAAAGCACAGTCTTGGACTTAGCTCATCCAGGAGAACTGAGAATGATGAATATTCTAAAGTTGTCATTCTATCAAGCCGCTGCCTTTAAAGGCAATAGTTCAATGTAGACCCCTGTCAGATTTGGTAGTTTCAGGTAGGTAGACTCCCCCCCTACCCCGCAATTCATGCGCTAAGTCCTGAAAATGCGCTTCAAAACCCCACCAATGACGCCCACTCTATGAAAGTGGGCAGAGCTGGTGGAGTTTGAAGCTGTTTTACGGGACGCGCATGAATTGAAGGGTTGGGGCTAGGATGGTCTTGGGGGTCTACTATCTAACACTACCAAAATTTAACAGAAACCCATTATGCCGTTTCTTTAAAAAAACAAGTGGATTACGTGACATCACTGATTTGACCATTTGCGAATTTGATAAAGTGGATCAAGCGGATCGAGTATGGCGGGTGCCTTGGCCTTTGCTTACAAGGGAGTGGTCAATTCGAAGTGGCCAATTCAAATAAGCTGCATCATATCGAACGCAGCATGAAGCATGACCTAACTGTATTCCATATCTGCTTAGCGCTTTTATGGACGGACTTGTGAACCGTCAAAGGTTCTTCTTCTGCTAATGAATCACGCGTGCATTATGCAAATCTGCCAAACCATGTTGGCCTAATGCTGAGCCAAAATATGCAGCTCGGTTACTGTATATTTTTAGAGCCTAAGCACGAGTTGAAAACGCAGTAATGTGCTCAATTTCGCAATTTTTATGCATGATTTTTTCGCAGTAAAACAGCTCCTATCGTTGTCCACAAATGAGCTAAGCAGATATAGATTGGGAACTTCGACTTCTGACCAGTCTCTTGTTAGCAAAGCGCCAGCGTTGTGCCCTTGCAAAGCTTTCAGCGATGTGGAAGCTTTCGCGAGCAGCTGCTGCTGTAGATAAAATCTCTTGCCTACTCTAGGTTGAAAGAGACTGTACTTTTCAATTCTTACACCCTGTGTTCACTTATAGCCACATGACCATGAACTAATCTTCTTCGTTACAACTTGTTGAAGCTTTGCTAGGGTCAAGACGGCATGATTTTGAAATCGTCAGCGAAGATCGCTTTCATGTCGTATTGAACACGTGCTCCAAAAATGAAAGAAGCCTTTCACGATGGTCTTTAAATGAAGTACATCGGCAGAATGAAACCCGTGACAAAACGAGGTCGCAGGGTAGGAGCCCCCATATGGAACCTATCGGCCAAAGTCCGATCTTTCTCTGCCACTTCTAACCCCCCAAAATTTCAAAGCTAAAGCTGCGCTCATCTCCTGTCCTCTCCGAACCCGCCCACCCCATGGACGAGTGACTTCCGCGGTCAGAGCGCCAGCCGCAATGCTATAAGCATGAGGTCCGCAACAACTCTGCGTCTTCGCCATGGCGGGCTTCGCGTTCACTCGTCCATGGGGTGGGCGGGTTCGGAGAGGACGGGGGATGAGCGCTGCTTTCGCTTTGAAATTTCGGGGGTTAGAAGTGGCAGAGAAAGATCGGACTTTGGCCGATAGTTCCATTTGGGGGCTCCTATCCTGTGACCTTGTTTTGTCACGGGTCTCAGTCTGCCGATGTACTGCCCTTGACTCAAAGTTCCTATGCTCTCGATTTTTGGATTGAAGGAAGTGATAACAAAGCATGCGAGCTGAGTTATGTAGGAATATCTCATAAGTTTGGTTAAAGTTGACCCTAGGTATCGTAGCATTATCACTTGTGCTTCTAATTGACCTCCATACATCTTCAATTGAGCCCGCTTCAGTTGTGATACAGCACAGCACAAGGCACTACGTCCCAAATATTGTTTACTTGTCTGCTTCTGTTCGTGTTCTTGTTTTCATTCTTCAAACTTGCTCTGAGCTCTTTTCTATTGTTGAGTTTACACATGATTTTGGTAACAAAAGTGATCACTACATCTAACAAGGAAGAGCTAAGTCAGCTCGGCCAAACCGGATGAGTCATACATCACCGTAACGGACACTCTATGAAAGAAGTTATGAGGTTCGAATGTTTGAATTTGTCATGTTTGAAGTGGCTTATAGAATTAGCGAAAAGCTCTAAAACAACACCCAGCAAACTTCCACTGGCTGTTTTTCGTCCTTTTTGTCAGTATACTTGATATAAAACTGAAAACCTTTCTTTACGTATATTGTACAGCTTTCCCACTTTTACACCATTTTAGACTTGACAAATTTGGACTTTCAAACGATGATAACTTCTACTGTAGAGTTGTTCCGCAAAAACCAAAAGCAGATTTAGAATACGCGTTTCAAGCCCGTTAAAGTGTATATGACTCATCCTGGTTGGCCAAGCTGACTTGGGAACTCTCCCTTGTAAGTGTTCGTTGAGATCCTTTCGTTGAGAGCCGCCATGTATGTAGCTTTTTCTTTGCATTTCTAAATCTTGTCGTGTTAGCTGAGACGAAAGCGCTCGTTTGGCTGCACGTCAGAAGGTAGCCGCGCGCGGCGGCCGCTTGCCGCGCACGCCGCATCCAAGTCTTGGGACCCATGAAAGACACCACTATCAAAGATTTCCGGCTGCAAAAACACGGGGGTGGGAGTGGAAGCAGATACATGACTCGATGCCATAAGTAACGTTACACTAGAATGCTGCTATTGTACTGGTTGAAATGCGTTGCGGCGTCGCTTCGCGAAAAAATCGCGCCGACCGTACCTCCTAACCGTCCCCCCCCCGCTCGTTTCCAGTAGTTCAGTTCTCGATTAGCGTATAAGGGCTTCTAATGTGTGGGGACGGTGTGCACCACATGTCCTTTGTCTGTCGAGCGTCTGCCAAATATTTAATCTCACTGTAACATGTTTTACATTTCCACAAATCGAATTCACAGCAGTGGTCTGTTGTAAGCAGTTTTTTGCTCGACAAAACCGCTGAAAGAATCGTTTGTGCATGCACCCTATGCTGGAGTAGTCCTAGAGCTCACAATCTGTCATTGCTTTTATGCGATGCTACGCTAAGTGAAGACCCTGTACTTGACAAAATTAGGCTGCACGTCAGGAGGTACGCCGGGCGCGGCGTCCGCTTTGCCGCGCACACCGCGTCCAGGTTTTGGGACCTATAGAACTTTCCAATATCAGAGATCCCAGCGGCAAAAACACGGGGGTGGGGGTGGAGGCAGATACATGACTCGATGCCATAAATAACGTTACACCTGGAATGCTGCTATGGTACTGGTTGAAGTGCTTTGCGGGGCGTTGCTTCGCGAAAAAATCGCGCCGATCGTACCTCCTGACCGTCCCCCACAAATTATTGCTTCATATGTCTACATGATTCATTACACCGTCAGTGTGTTGATTTCAACTTTTGCCAAACAGTTATTCAGGAAAATGTGTTAGAACAATAAAGATTTAATTCGACATGATTTTCATTGCGCACAAAAAATATGTGTCGTTGATCCGTTGGCTGACGGATTAAACATGACTGCGGAGCACGCGTCGCGGGGTATAGCTTTTGCCCAGATCATATTCGCCATCGTAGAGTGCCTTCTTACTACGCCGCAGCACGCCGCAGCACGCCGCGTACGCCGCCGCACGCAGCGTACGCTGCTCGCAGTGAAAGTACGCCCATGGCGGCACAGTCTCGCTGTGTACACTTTGTAAACACAGGGAGGAGCGGATATAGAAATACAGTGATAGACAAAGTATGCTGCCATAGGCGTACTTTCGCCGCGACTGCAGCAGCGTACGCTGCGTGCTGCGGCGTACGCGGCTCACGCGGCAGGCTGCCGCGTCCTGCGGCGTAGTATAAAGGAACCCGTACATATCGTGCTCTCGCAGCATTTCAGCCGAGCTGCGAGTGGTCCGCAGCGTTTCAGTAGTCCATGCGGTCAGCGAATCGACGATAACTTTGGTTTGCTGTAGAGCTTCCATCGACTCAAAATCCCAAAATTCGGTATCATTCATCAAACAATGTATCTCTGGGCGCGACTTCTACCAGGGTGTAACCGTGTTGTACATATTCCAAAGAAAAACATCGAAATCTCATTACTATTAATTTTCATACAGTAAGAGTTCCTTCGAACCAGTGACTCAACCAAGGAATAACAAAAGTTGGTGTCATTCACTATCTGACTAGCAGGTGCCAGCACGCCTTGCGTGTATTTCATTAACAAGTTCATGAATGAGTTCTAACGCGATTTGGTTGATTTACTATTAGAATTCTTGTAAGAACATGTTTGAACTAAACCACGCTGGTTTGTACATGTTCGTTTACGAATTCCTGATAGTAACATTTATGTGCAATTTCCCTATACATATGTAAACATTGGCTGAAAAATCTTTTGTCTTCTTTCCACGATTGCTTGTGTCAGTGATCGTCTGGGTAGCGCAGGTCACCTCCCTATCTCAACTTATTGTGACAAAGTCGATGCAATCTATACTGTCATTACTTTTTTGGCACTATTCCAGTACATGGTCCCCCCCTCCCTCTAAAATTCAAAGTCGTTGATTCCGCTAAACTCGGTCTGGAGGGACTATTTAACACGCTTCGGACCGGTGCTGCACATGGTGCAGCACCCTGATTTGGAGAATCTTTTTGATGTTTACAGGATGTTTTTTTTAGTCCAAGGTTATCAAGTCAAAGGCCTAAGCTTCTACTTTTCAAATGACTCTGTAGAGTTGTGCCGCCGATATTTGTTTAGGAGATATGAGCACAAATCCAACAGCAGTTGCAACGAAGTGCGGCGACGCGAAAGACGCGTGCGACGTCGCAACTTTCCTTTGCGTTGATATCAAGAGAAACCGTAGTTTCAATACTGATGTGTACCGTCTACAACATAGATACTTTTGGATACTATTAGAAACTGAGTTCTTGTTCCTATCTTCCAGGAACGCATAGAAGTCCTTCACAAACGACAAAATTTAATTACTTCGAATCCACTCAGAACTTTGGGTATGAAACTAATCCGACAAGCTGACTACAGATGCAACACAAAGTCTACGAAATAAGGTCACTTTGTTGGCTAATGGCTGAAAGTGCACTCTTTTTCGCCGCGCGCGATTTCGCGGTCCGAAACGTGTTAACACCGAATTTCATTTTGGTTTTGCGCGGTAGCGCGATTTTTTGATGGTACGGTGGATTTACGGAGGAAAGTCAAAATCACGGATTTTGCTGAAATTAGCCCTAGCTTTGTTATTTGACGTGCTGTTCACGAACGCCGTACTCTTTCTGCATTATGAAGCCGTTTCATAAAGTTTCGTTTGGGGTGAGGGGACAAAATCTTAAACTTGGATAGAATACGGTCTAGAGGATTATTTCACATGCTGATCATGGATGTCATACACTTTTTGTGATAGACCCCTTTGCGGAGTTAGCTGAATTTACAGTGGGGAGGGGGTAGGATTATATGCCCGAAAATTGGCGCGCAAGCGACCATTTAATTGCTCACCACGAATATCGTGCTCATTTCGCATGATGAAACCTTCAGGTGGAACGTTACCTAAATTGATCCGAGACGCGAACACAGCTATTCATACACTGCAAATCACCATAACTTCACCTAAGGATATGGCAGCGAGCAAGCATGATATCCTTAATCGGTTTGCTCGAAAACCCTTCTGAGAAAGGCGTCGAGCAAATCTGTAACTTTGACATCTACTTTTCAACCACCGTAATTTAAGAAGATGGTGTTGTTTTGAGAAATCAGCATGATCAGGGTGTTTGAAAAGTTCGTGTCCTTAAGCACTTCCACTGCGAACGCTAACTCGATTTTTGCTATATGTGTTCGCCAAATTTAGAAACCATTGAATCAACAAAGAAAAGTATTTTTTGCCTCAAGGTACCCTAAATAATTTGGAAGTAAACAATTTTTTCGGCTTCCTTGGAGAGGCGGAAGAGTGCGTTATCTAAATTGTTCTTTTTTTTTTCAACGCCGAAAAAGGGAAACAGCTTTTGGGTTTTTTCTTAACTACAAATAGTCCTAGAATTACATTTTCTTTATATAGCAAAAGTTCTTCAGTAGCTTGCTAACAAGAATTTTTTCATGTGCTGAATCACAACAGACCAGTTTGGGCACCAGTTTGCGTGAAAAATTTTTCGGTTTGAAAAATTTTGGAAGTCTTATTTCAACATGTATTTGTAGCACAACTCTCTGACCTTCATTGTATTTGTTTTCAAGTACATATTTTGCACTCTTGCAAAGGTATTGAAGGTAGAAAATAAAAATTTTGGTGCTGGACTTTTTGACGAAAAAATCCTGTAAGTGGATCTCTTATCTTACAAGGCACGATATTCCAGAACGAACCTACTTTTACGCAGGTAAAAACATATTTAAAAAGGGGCTTGATACACCTTCTAAAAGCCTTAAAGAAAGGGCTTTTAGAAGGTATAGTTTTCTGTGAATTATGTTTCCTTTTTTGTAACAAGCGTTCTAAGGAAAGAGATTTGGAAAGCTATACTGATGTGTTTCAATCTTATAAAAAAATCCAAGAAACAGCCAAGAAACTTGATTTTACCAAAATAATGGCATTTGTGTCTGATGAGCACAATAAAACAAAAAGCGCGTCAAAATTTGAAATGGAAGTACTTCAGGCCACGTTTTTTTTCAAACACCCTGGATATTCATGTTCAGCGGGCTAAGTAATCCCTCTAGACAAAATTTCACCGAAATCTCAGATTTTTTTTCCACCCTCTACCGTAAATCTACCGTAACTTTATGAAAAGGCTCCATTGTGCAGAAAAAGTATGATATCCGTGATCAGCGTGTCAATTAACACCCCTCCCCTAAGTCAAGTTTCACCGAAATTTGTGCTTTTAACTCCCTACTGTAACACCACTGTAACTCCAAAACATAACGCTATCGTACCAAACAAACACATTCGGCATCGGTGGACCGATTAATTTTCTGGGCCAAGTTAGCGAAATTCAGAACATGAAAATTTTGGAATTCGGATACTGGAATAGCGCCTTTTATTTGTAACCAGCTGCCTTACCCGGTTCCACCCGGCCCTTTCAAATTACTAGGATAAAGATCACCATCCTTATTAATGTCCTACCTTTCCCGTGACCACTTTGCATGCCAGTTTCCTATTCCCCCTTCTGTTTTCGTTATCAGCATGCCCACTTCCCTCCCCTTTAAACACGTATTGTGTTTGTCAGAATTATTAAATTCGAAATTTCTTACGTCTGTGCGATTGCCCGATACAAACATACTATTGTTCTGCATTTGGATGTGGCTGAATGATTGAGAAGAGATTCTGACTTCGCGGAGGGTATTAGCTGGTGAAGTTGATTGGTAAAAGTTGAGATAGCTGCGATGTTGGTTTATCGTTAAGAGCCAACCGTCCCTCAACGAAGCAATACTTCGATTTTCGCTCCATCAGCATTTCCATGCTAACGAATTTGGATTTGATTAGATTTTGGGCTGTATGGCAACCCAAGAGTTAAGAGAGGTTGAAGGTTTTGACTTTCCGACTGAAATCATTCGTAAGGTATGTAAACAATTTGTTCGAGTGCAAAGCGAAGTTTGTTTAATTAGATGGTGCCCTTTACTTTGAAGTTAGGTATTGCAGAGGGAAAATTATAGCTGAAAGAAACTGTGTTTCGATATGCGTTTCTGGTAATTTCTGTTGCTTTTCTTTAGCTTATAGCGTTTTCCTACTCATTGTTGCTATAAAATATTTCAGCCTTTTTTCCAATCATGTGCAATCTCTGTGCTTTATATTAGGTTGGTGCAAAAATAATGGCCGTTTTGCGAATTCTCACTTTGTCGTGCTACAACTTTTTGAAAGATCCACATTTCCGAATGCTGTAACCATCATCAGAAGCAGCAACCTTCTGCAATACAGCGCACATTTACTTATACTAACATCGCGAACGGGAATAAAAACACATGAACTGAAAAACAAAAAAGGTTCTTCTGCTAGAACTTTGTTTTTGACAATTCATAACTTCCTTCAAAGTTTGTAGTGTGAATGATAAGTTGCCTGTTTTGTAGCCTCAAGCCAGTAGTACAAAAGACAATGAAAAGAATTCGGACAGAAAAGTTCGCGATAAAGAAAATGTTTAAATGCAAAATTTCTTAGTTTTTTGGACATTTTTTCAGGTGTCTCAAGGTCCTGAATGTATACCCTAATTTCCGGAGTATAAGGCTCACGTATGTATAAGGCGCACCTGCCGCGCGAACGTTAATGCGAAAGTTGCGCCCTAAGTTTGGCTTAGATTAAGCTATACTTCAACGGTCTACTTATCTATACTTTACCTGAAGTTTGCTAAATGGGCACTTCATAGTCAGGATGTCAGTGCTTTCAAGTTTCGGAAAATTTCAGCGACATTTTAACTATGCAGACGTAAACGAACTTACAAGGGAAGGATACCCGGTCGAAGTGGCCATCTGGAATGAGCTGTATATTAGGAAACCGTCCTCCGCAAGGCAAACTCAAAACTACTTTCGCTAGGTGCCGAGCGGTTTTGTGGGGGGAGTTACAAGGCCATTTTCCTCCGGCGCAGCCAGCGCTCCCAGTGATGGGCGAGGCGCTAGAATAACGCAGCAGTGTGGCAGTGGCGCAGTGGCAACGCAATGGACTACGAAGCAGATGGTCGAGGGATCGAGTCCTGTTTCTGCTATTTTCTTTTGCAGTTCTGTAAAAAGTCTATTGGATGACAGCAAACGAGAAATACTATTTCTAGGCAGTCGAAACAAGCTATTTACTGCAAAAAAGTCCTATTTCTACAATAAGCTATTATCTTCTACAATATGTCAATCGTGGAGGTCAAGATGTCACAACAATGGATTCAAATGATATACTAACATGTATGGAATACAACCACAAAATGCTCAAAGCAGAAGAGCTTCTCGCAGCGCGCGCACTTGCAAAATTGCAATCGATTCACATCCCATATATTGGCTCTCGATCTGAACTTTACTTTGCATCATAGGGATTCCATTCTTAAGATTCTATCGCTCATTTACACACAGTTTTACTCGCCGCGATTCAAAAATTTCCTTTCATACCCATGGCATGCAGCCGGATACATTGATAACCACCTCGGCGAATTCGAGTCTCCTGTTCAGTACTGTTTTTCACCGACTTTGATAGGCAATTGTGAAGCTGCTGATTGTCATCTTATATATAAAGCTGTATGTCTGTCTGTACGTATGTGCGGGACTTATTTGCAGTAAATAGCTTGTTTCGACTGCCTAGAAATAGTATTTCTCGTTTGCTGTCATCCAATAGACTTTTTACAGAACTGCAAAAGAAAATAGCAGCAACAGGACTCGAACCCTCGACCATCTGCTTCGTAGTCCATTGCGTTGCCACTGCGTCACTGCTGCGTTATTCTAGCGCCTCGCTCATCACTGGGTGCGCTGGCTGCGCCGGAGAAAAATGGCCTTGTAACTCCCCCCACAAAACCGCTCGGCACCTAGCGAAAGTAATTTTGAGTTTGCCTTACGGAGGACGGTTTCCTAATATACAGCTCATTCCAAATGGCCACTTCGACCGGGTATCCTTCCCTTGTCAGTGACAGATATTGGGTAAGCTTCAAATGGTAACAGTACGGGTGTTCTAGAGTAAAAATTTTGTTTAACCGAATATGATGAATTAATGATAGAGCAGACTGATTTTTCTGAAAACTCATGTTCACAGAAGTAAACAGAGGACGAATGCACAAAAAGTTACGAACAGTTGGTGCCGCTACTTTTGCGGCATGCACATCGCCCGCGTCGTCGCAAAACTGCTCGCGCGCGGTGCACAAAAATCGCCTTATACTCTGGAAAATAGGTAATTTTCTGATTTTCTACGTACCGAACAGCTGGATGTTTTCGGAAAAACTGCTAATAGGATGCCCTAGCCCTACGCTTACAAAATTGAGCAAAGCTTCGGCGATTGACTTCTTCGGAAGAAAATTATCTTATATATAAAGCTGAATGTCTGTTTGTCTGTCTGTATGTATGTGTGTACGTATGTTCCGAATAGAAAATTCCATTTCTGAACCGATCGGGACCAAACTTGGCACACATACACTTCGGGCCCCGGCGGGTGTCATAGGCTACTTTTCGTATCGATCGATATCGATTTTATCGATTTTTTGCAAAATTTGAGCTACGGGGCTGGGAGTTGGCACAGGGGGGTAAGTGAGCATGGGGATTCCGAATACAATATTAGTTTTTAAAATCGTGCATTACTTTTATCGATTTTATCGATTTTTTTTGCAAAGTTTAAGCTACGGGGCTGGGATTTGGCACAGGGGGTAATCGAGCATGCTGATCACTCCCGTGGGGTAAGGGTATGTGTGCCAAGTTTGGTCCGGATCGGTTGAGAAATGGAATTTTCTATTCGGAACATACGGCGGAGCCGGGTAAGCCAGCTAGTGGGTCATAAAATGACCGCAACAGCTACCTATGTTTAGACGCCGGTGTCTCTGTGTGGATAGCTTCAAGAATACAGTTAAGTATGCATAATGTAGGCAGTTTCTATTACATGCAATAGCTAAATTCTTAAAGAAATGCCATTTTTACGCGCTTGAAATCCGGGAAAATTGAATGCAATGAAATCCTGAAATTGGATGCGGTTATTTGAAGCTCAGTAACTTTATAAAGATGAGGGTGAAAGACCCTTTCAAACACCATTAGATAGAGAAAACAGCTTTTTGATGGTTCACGACATCTATTGTAAAGAAGAAGATTAATGGAAAAAAGTTGCCCTGAAAGGCTTGGGAATTTGACCATTATTTTTGCACCCACCTTATGATATCCTTTCGTTATGTACGTTCTGTGCTTTTTAATATCCTTTCGTTTCAAAGTTGAAGCAGTTGTGAATAATTCGCTTTTGATGAAGAAAATTTATGTAAAGACTTTCTTGGATTAAATTAGCATTCCTCTATTGCTTTGCCCCAACCCGCTTGCTAGCGACCCGTAGGGTCGCTAGTAAATATACTATATATTAGGTCGTCCCGAAAGTATTTTCGCTTTTTTAAAACGGTTGCCACATTCGATGGAACAAACCTTTCTAAGAGATGTTGGTAGTATTCGATGCAGAATTTCATTCTCTTTCTAATATTTATAAAACTGTTGCAAAACAGTCAATGAGCTTCCAGAAAATAACCAAAATCTGCGACCCATGCTTTTTGAGATGGTCAAGTTTCACGATTTTCTAAAATTTTCATATCAATCCTCAGGAGAAGTTCAAGTGACGATTCGATAGAGTAAACCCCATAGAATACATTACTTCTTTTTTCTCTTTCTCGTAGCTCGCCGTAATTTCTTAAAAGATTTTTAACAAAGCCATCCGATTTTGGCAGTCCCACCTCAGCCACAATCGCATCAAACATCAGTAATTACTCGGATTTTCAAGCTTTCAAAATGATATATTACTTAATATTGAATTTATAAAGCAAATGAGAGTTTACGGATTCGAAATATCAAATTTCGAATTTTCCGGGTGCAGCCTGGGGCTCCTTAAAAAAATGAATTATGATGATTTTATCCCCGAAAACTCAACGAATCGGAAGCAAAAATACCCATTAGAAAGAGGAGAAAATGCTGCATCAAACAGCACCCGAGCTGCTCTTCCTTTGATGTTCTACAAGGATTTAGCTGTCCAAGTATGGAAATCGGTAGCATCAGTTAAAATTCTATTAAAAATGTAGGACAAGCTATGGAAAAGAGGAAAAAGTTGCACTGTATTCTGTAAGGTTAACTCTATCGAATCGTTACTTGAACTCCTCCTGAGGATTGACATGAAAGTTTTGAAAAATCGTGAAACTTGACCATCTCAAAAAGCATAGGTCGCAGATTTTGGTTATTTTCTGAAAGCTCATTGACTGTTTTGCAACAGTTTTACAGCCTTTAGAAAGAGAATGAAATTCTGCATCGAACGCTACCAAGACCTTTTAGAAAGGTTTGTTTCATCGAATGTGGCAACCGTTTAAAAAAAGCGAAATTACTTTTGGGACGACCTAATATATATAGAAAGTATACGTTGTGAAGTCAAAGATTTGCTCTTTTGCAGCAGTAATTATGCTCCTGAAAAGGCAATTCAGGAAAAGAACTACGGCGCTTTGAAGCTGAATTTCAAAAAAAAGTCCATCAATTATGAATCAATCTAATATATCAATCGTTTATCATGGCACGACTAAGAGGGCTGACAACGTTCCAGGTTGAAAACGACTCTACCATCTTATAAAAGCGCATTTTCATTTGCAACGCCTTGTGCAAGATTCAAACGCAGATTTTCATTTATATTAAACTCCATCAGCTTTTATGAACTTTTGAAAGTCATTTGTAACAGTTAAACAACAGTTGAAAATCCAACAACGCTGTTTTTATTTCTACGGAAATTACAAAAATTTTAGCGCGAAAACGCTATAAAAACGTATTTTTTCGATTTTGCTGAGATAATTCTAAAATATTACTCACTAAACTCGATTCAAAATTATTCCACGGATGACCGGGTTTTTTTTAGGTGAAGGTTGTTTCTCTTGCGTTTTTAAGAAGGTCATTACAATACATGGGTTTGTGTATCGAGGTAGCCAGTCACCTAAAGATCTGTTGTGCTACCTTCGTGTCCTTTTATCAATGCAACAAGGTTGTGTTTCTAAATATTTATAATATTTATGTTGTTCCTATCAATTTCCCAATATCGTTTCTGTCGATTCGTTATTGATTTTATCAAGGAGACAGAACGTTCATAAATCGATAACCCAGTTTTGTCAAAAAATTTTAAAGCAAAACATGAATTTTGGCTGCCGAAATTCCAAATCTAAGTTCATTACATATCATAATGAACCGTATGCCCGCTTGGTTCTGGATATCCAACAATTACAAGTGTGATAAATTGATTCTTGTCGCTTTTAAACGTTACATTCACTCTAGTATATTCGTTTTTATTGAAGTTCAAATCTTTTCCACATCTAAGTTGGAAAGCCCCGATTTTGAAAACCGTCGCACTGTTCAAACGCGAACACTCTTCAGTCAGAGAAGCTTGCAAGTTCCACTGTGTACTACGTACAGTTGCGGAATTGCGAATTTGTCTAAAATTGCGGGATTGTCGGGATTCGCGGGATCCGCAGGATTCGCGACTTCACGGGATCTTCACTTTAGAAAACGCTGTGCAAGTTTTTATCTCTCTATCGCTTATAGTATGTGATCTACAAGCTTTTTTAGTTCAATTGCGCATTCGGTGCAGTAGAGAGATCCCTCACTGTAGCAATCGATTGAGTGCTATGCGCATGACACCGTCTCTTTGGAGACGTTGCTCTTTCTTCAGAAAATTTCACCGCTCTATAAATTGCGAATGAACTGAGTCGCCTGTCAACAAGAGTTTCAACGATGAGCTGAACACTTCTGTTTTTTGCGTATGGACATACAGATCCAGATTCCGAAGGCGATCGGTCCAAGGTGCGAAACGGCACAAACGGCGTGCTCGAGCATCTTTTCACCAGAGTCCACACCCCCGCGAACGATGCGCGTACATGGGCGGTTGCCTCCGTACCAAAGTTTTTAGGAATTCTTCTATGTTTTACTCTATTTCTTGCTATCTACAATAGCTCACAAAATGTGCAGATTTTCTTTGTTGTCGTGATTCCGGAGGTTTTGCGAAAGTCGCAACGTTCCGGGATTTCCGCGGAATCACGCGAATTTCGCAGATTACAGTACTCACACTAATTAAAAAAAACGACAAAAAACGTAAAAACTGACGATCCGCGTTTTTTTCGATTTTTGTTCATAACTTTTGAAGTGGTGGTTCAGTGTGCCGATTGTCCTGTTTCAGCCGTCCAAACTGTCGTGTCCAAACACCAGCGTCGAATAACTGCTTCATCGGGGTGGAAGTCAGAATAAGAATGATCATTACCCAAAAAGGGCATTGGATAAAGCATACGTAAACAAACATTGAAACTACATAAACACATTTCTACACTACAGCACCGTCTGCTGGTTCCTATTGATCGCAATCCGCGATAACTTTCTTTAGATTGCATAAAATAGAAATCCGACGAAAGCATGATGTTCAGCTCGTCAAAATGAACCTTCTGATACACTACACTCCCTTACTATTCCGTTTTCAATTTGCTCGATTTTTGTGTGAGGACGGGTTTTCGTAGTGGTGTAACTCAGCGAAAAAACATACAAAGAAGATTCTAGTAAACATGGTCCGGTAGAGGTGTTTCCGTAGACTATTACGCGCTAGCGATTAGCGCAGGATCCCCTTTCCACAGAGAAAGATAGGTCGATGAATTTTGAAAAAATCTATGTCTTTCAAATTTTAGCTACCGTAACCATACACTACTACGCTAATTTGCAAAGCAGGTGTGTTTTCCGTGATCAGCAGACCAAATAACCTCTATGCGCAAGTTTTTCGACGAATTCGGGTCCTTTGATTTTTCTCGCTTTAGGCTCTGAAGTTCGCCGACGGGTTTTGGCCAAAATATTGATGATCATGGATTGGCCAGAAACATCGCCCACATGGGTTTTCGAACTTGCTGTTTACGAAAACAGTGCTCTTTGTGCAGCAAGTTTTTTTTAGCAGAGTTATACCGAGTGAGCTGTCTCGAAACCAGGCAAGACCTTCTTTTGCCTGCTCTTTTCGCGTATTTGTTGACAAATCACCCAGTTGTTTTTATAGCTAAACATTAACAGAAGCCGTGCTGTTGACCCATGCCTATTGTAGGCCTCCATCTGTAAGAACTGCCCAGTTACCAGCTCACGAAATCACGTTCTCATGAATTATGCACAAAATTTGAAGATCGCCCACTTTGTCCAAATACAGTCCTGGTTGGATGGATAACACGCTGCTGATCATTCTAGCATGTCAGCTATCAGCGCCTTAAATTGCTGAAGTTAACGTATTTGTGCACGCCAAGAGTGCGTTAAGGGAAAAAGCTGGGTACGCGGACAGAGTTTGGAGCACTGCTATCCTTCGATTTCAGTTATCCCTGAAATGAACCTTTCGCGGTGCACAGTTTTTATAGTGACTTGATAGGGAGGTTTAAGTATGCTGTCGATTTCAGATTAGGCTGATCGATGAATTGAATGAGCACACACGTTGTTGTCCGAAGATCGGGCGTATTTTGCCTCTCCCTTCGACCTGTCGGAATGGAAGATGAGCTTTGGAGAGGTTGAATTAATGAACTGTGAATCTTAGAACATTTTGTGAGCAAGGATACCTTATCATTCAAAATCTTTCTTGGCTGTTTTTAAAAAAAAGCTTTGATTTTTGATTTTCAAAAATTGTTTGCATCTTCGGTTTTCTTGCGCACCTAGGCTGGGAAACATGGCAAGTTGGCGGAAATCACGGAGCCTTCATTTCGCATCATTGCTGACTTGAAGTGGTCAAAATTCCAGGCCAAAGCGACTGGACAAATTTTTGAAAGCCCTCATTAGAAATCATTCAACTCCTACATATTTGTTCAGTCGCTTTTTCCCAGTTAGGTATTACAGTACTACTTTCATATGTCACAAAGCATCGAATAGGACCTCAACTCGTGTTCAATGCGGCATATGCGCGCATCTACAGTCGAGTAGATTTTTCGCTTAATATAGTGTGCTTGCACTGTGGGTGAAACGCGGTAAAATTTGCGCGCCTAGAACTAGCTACGTCGGTGACGCCTTCCAATCGCGCGCAGAATACCGGCATTACTGGCGTCGCTAATTATTTACGCGCAAGTATTACCGCATTTTACCTACAGTGCAAGCACACTATATGAACAGTTGACGACAACGCGAATTTTTAGTTGTCTACCTTGTGGGACAATGCCTTCCACGAATAAGTCGAAAAATTTGAGCTAAAATTATGTAGATCATGATCTACAGCATACCTAGGCAAATTCTTAAAAGCAGCCAAGAAACGTCAGGGTATCCTTTAAAGTCAGGGCGTAAAAGATTTTTTGAAACGATTGTACCCAATAATTGTAACCATTTTAACAAAATTTAAGCCATGACCCACCGTGTGGCTCACGTTGTCCCACGTAGCAGTCATTGCATGACCCACAATGTGGGTCACGTTGCGTCAATGTATTAAGCGGAAAATCTACCTGACTGTAATGTAACTGTGTGTGATCGCAATTTTAGACGAAAAAAACAGCGCCTTAGTGCGTATGTAAGACGTTCAAAATATTAGGTTGCGGACGGCGCCGTGCTAAATGATGCTTCGAATTAAAGTTCGTTTTGTTAACAACAGCGTCCGCCCTCACTGCTCCTAATCATAGCATCACAGATTTTTCCATAACTAACAACCCTGATCAAATTCCTATTGTGAAACGCTCCTTAGCTCTTCCGCTCTTCAAAAGTGCTGCATGTCGCTGCTGTCAAATTCCATCTACAGCAGCGCAGTAAATTCAAGTCCACTCTGGTTGCCAGAAAAAACTGTTTAAGTTCTAACTTTTGAACTTTGTGCGGCATACAAAGTTTGTAATCAGCTTTATTCCGGCCTCACGTTTCAACGGGTTCGTCGTCCTCAGAGTTCCTCTCACCACCGCTGTATGTGATGTCCGCTGGAAGTGACCAGCGAACATTGTCACGTAAGGGCGATTGAATAGAGCTGACACCATAACAAACCTTGTATGGCACAATAGAATTGAAAAGCTACAACAATGGCAAGGTTCAAAGACATGGACATGGAAATTACTCAAGTTTTATTTGTGGCACAACAGAATTGAAAAGCTACAACAATGGCAAGGTTCAAAGAACATGGACATGGAAATTACTCAAGTTTTATTTGTGGCACAACAGAATTGAAAAGCTACAACAATGGCAAAGTTCAAAGAATATGGGACATGGAAATTGCTCAAGTTTTATTTGTGGCACAACAGAATTGAAAATCTACAACAATGGCAAGGTTGAAGAACATGTGACATGGAAATTATTCAAGTTCTATTTGTTAACTCTATAAATGCCGAGAGTGAGCTCAACCTTTACCGCAGTTCGCAGTGTAAAGTCAGAAAGCTTACCTTCGTTGCGTTTGGTGACTGCTGATGGAGCATGAAATGCGTAAGCGAGTTAGAGGTTCCCAGATATATTTTTACGCAGAGTTCCATTTTTTTGCAACTTCCGGCTTCTCAACGTCATTAGATTTGATTTTGAACAATATTTTGCAGAGCTTGCTTTGCTCTATTGAAAGGTGCCCAGAGCTTAGAAATCAGGAAGAATGAGAGTTCCGAATGAAAAGTGGAAATGGACATAACTTATGGGACGGCCTGATTGGATTTTTCAGTCATATGGGATATTGGTCACGAATATCGTAAGCATACAGTCGAGTAGATTTTCCGCTTAATATGGTGTGTTTGCACAGTTGGTGAAATGCTGTAAAATTTGCGCTTGGGGAAATAGCTTTGGCTGTGACGCCGGCCAATTGCGCGCGCAAAATGCCGCCTGTGCTAGCGCAGCTACCTGTTCACGCGCAAATTTTAACGCATTTTATAAACTGTGCAAGCGCACTATACTAAGCGAAAAGTCTACTCCACCGTAATCGTCACAGTATTTTTATGGGGATACGATAGACTTACAGTATCGAGGAGATTGGCTATCGATTAAAAATACCCAAGAAATGCATAAGGTATAAGGGTGAAAGTATGAGATTAGTTACTGGTATAGTGGTCTGCAATACCACTTTGTCGGCATCTGTTTAGGTTAGCATTAGTTTAATCCTGCATTCACTTTCGAGTTCTTGGCTCACTGACGTATTGAGCGTCTTCCTAAGTCTTGAGGCGGTTTTTGATAGGATAGTTCAATTATGCATTCGACAGTTTCAGACTCTGAAGAAGGCGATACCGCCGAAACGTTAGTCAAATAAAGGATATGCCAATCCCGGTGTCCAGCTAAACAGGCCACAACAAGAATCTTTAAAATCTATCCCTAATTTTACGACTGCAAGGCGCACAAGACGGAGCTTTTCCATTTTTCAAACATGCAGCTCGGTTGCGCCATTGTGCCTCGATAAACGTTCTTCTCCCATACAATTCTTCTAGGCAAGTACCAGAACGGTGGAATCCGTTGGTCGCAAAATTTTTTGATCTATTCAGGCTTGTCGAATCTGGAAAAAACACAGATGCGTCGTCTTGAGGTGTGGTGGTGAAATTACGCTAATAATCGGAAGTCACTGGCTGATTGTATCCAAACTTTTAAAAGCTTTTATTTGTTGTTTTGCCCTCTCCCACTTTAGAGACAATTACGTGCATGCAGTGCCGTGAAATCTAGGTATGAAAAGTAGTTTGTAGATGCATACTTATTCTATACTAGCTGGCTTACCCGGCTCCGCCGTATGTTTCAAAAGAAAATTCCATTTCTTAAGCGATCCGGACCAAACTTGACACACACATACACTTCGGGCCCCGGCGGGTGTCACAGTCCACTTTCCGCTATCGATCGACGTCGATTTTATCGATCGGAATCCCCATGCTCACTTACCCCCCTGTGCCAACTCCCAGCCCCGTAGCTCAAATTTTGCAAAAAAATCGATAAAATCGATATCGATCAATTCGAAAAGTAGCCTATGACACCCACCGGGGCCCGAAGTGTATGTGTGCCAAGTTTGGTCCGGATCGGTTCAGAAATGGAATTTTCTATTCGGATACGTACAGACAAACAGAAATACAGACATACAGACATACAAACAGACATTCAGCTTTATATATAAGATTAGCTAATTATAATACATTCTAACACTAACATCCCATATCGTATCACTCTTCTAGCGAAAACTCTCAAAGATTTGTGGTCAACTAGTAGATTGCAGTAGATTGCTTTCTTTTACCAAATGATTTCGTACACATCGACATCGTCTTATTTGAAATGGAAAAATTATCCACGTTCAAAAAGCTGTCTTCTTATGTGCCTGAGCTTTTTCGCACAATGCGCTAAGGCCACAGGGCCGTCCTCCAAGAATTAGTGAGCCTCATAAGAATATTTTTTTTGACAAAGAGCTCTTCAGACATTCCTTGTCAGGTAAGACGTGCAGGAATAAACCATTCAGATGCAAGATTGCTCATACATAATGAAAAAATGTGGTTTTTTCATAGTTCTTGAGCGCATCGCTGACTGACGACTTGTTCCCACCACACCGAGATTAAACTACAAACCAGCTCAAGTGAATCCTTCGTTGTATGTCCACGTTACATGAGGGATTCATCCCAGAGTTTTTTCGATGAGTTAGCGAAAATATAAGCAATAACATATTCTTATATTTCTGTAAAAAGCAGCTGAGAATCGACTAGACTGTTTTTCCACAACTTGCAACTAAATCTTGTATTGAGAGCTGTCAAAAACTGTGAGCCGCTCAAGCTACTTATATGACAAGAAAAATAACGTGAAAGATTTTGAAAAAATTAGAAGTTCCTGATCTTTTCCACCGCTTAAGGGTCCTTTCATCAGGAAAAATCTTGGAACAAAACAACGTTTGCAAACCATGGTTTCATGCTGATTGGCACAGCACTACACCCTCTTCTACAATCTAACTATGCAGTAAAAGCTGATAATCATCTGACAAGGGAAGGATGTGTTGGGAACAGTGCCATTATAATCATTTGTAAATCAAAAAATGCGCCTTCTAATGCTGGTTTGAATACAGTTTTTCGAATCCACGGGACGATAACATTTATGGAGTTATGATTACTTTCTCAAGAATGAACCGCGCTACTGCGAAGGGTCAAAATCATCAACAAAAATTTTTCTTTCTTTTTCAAATGCGAATATGATTTAAACAGTAATACAACAGTGCTCCATTTAACATTCTTCTCGATAGCTTCAAACGGCAATGTAGAACAAATTTGGTGATTTTAACGACCCAAAAGTATGCAAATTTTTTACGAAAAAAAAGCTCATAGCTTCCTTCAAAAATTCGTTTCCCAATTATCAAGCACAGACTTGGAATCAGCGTTACGAGGTACATCTTAAAGTTTACATCGCATTCCAAATAGCCACGGTCACCAAGTATCCTTGTGAGTGTGTGTTTGTTCCAGGAGACTGTGGTCAGCTCTATGTGTTCTCCTGGTTTAGAATTCATTGTTTATGTGATGTTCTTGCTGTCAGCTAATTTGGTGAAATTAAAAGCAACTTAGTGCATTCTCCTCCACATGCAGAATGCCTTATGAAGATTAGAGCTGAATTGTGGCGTGCTGTGTAATATTTGTCACAAAAATGGGAGCTCAGAAACTGCGCTCGTCAAAACAAGGTCTTTTAGAATCCGAGTTACACAGCTAAGCTCACAACTAGTCTGTTTCTTGATGTATGCATTGACCGCAACCAACTTACAATGTATATAGTGCAATGTACAACAGACCGCTTACACCAGTCAGCTTTGAGCAAATTCACCACCGAATTGAATAATTGCTGTCTATCCAGAAATATTGTTCTGTATGAGAGTCTGTACAAACTTTGCCGATATCATGCTATATTTGCTAATACTACTCACCCCAGAGTCATTAAAAAAAGTCATCGCTCCTGCCTTTTTATCTTTCTTACCCTCTTATATAACGGAACCGCCACCTCAGAATTTCTCTACTTTGCATCAGATATAAGCTCACGAGCTGAGTCAAGAATTATCCATTGGTCAAAAACTATCATATTCCACTTTGATTTAAGATAGTCACTGTCTTGACTGTCAGGCTGGTTTCAGAAGGGCAATGTCATCAAAAACATCCAATCACATAGCGAATATCCGCAAAATGCCAGCTGTGCATCCATGCCAGACCTACTGCCACCGAGATGTTTTCTGTCTAAGATTTGTTGGAATATTGAAAACACGAAGATCGCATTCGCTCAAGAAATCCCACTCAGTTTTCTACGATTAGACTTCAATTTGCTGCTATTTCGAAAATGGGTGGAAGTTCAATTAGGAAATATCAAAGACAAAGTTCGTTTTTGCTTTTAGGGCCAATTTTTTTTCAGTTTCTGACATAAATTGTAATGATTTCGACTACCAAATGTGACAACTCCAAATTGATAGCTTTTCTTTAATAGTAAAGCTTGTTTCTTTCAAATCAAGTTATGCTCTTTGAAATTTGTGTGCAGTCACAGAGAGTAAAGTCCCTTTGTATATTACAAAATTCTCTTTCCTCCTTTTGTATCAGATTTTGCTGAGTTCAATTTGTCATCAATTTACAGCGTTCATCAGGTAGAGTTGGAATCGTCTTTCAATACTTCTTTATATGAAGTTTTATTTGCTGGTGCGTTCCTTCCCGTTCTTTGTTTCCAGCTTCCTACAGATCCCGACCGGCTCGTTACACATTCTCTATTTGTGATTTAGTATCGATAAAGATATGGTTGTTGGGGAGGGAAGGGCTTCAAAATATACTCTTCTTTCATGAACATAGTGAAAACGCTATAAAAATGTAGTAAAAACCTATTATGACATTGGGATGTTTACTAGGACAAATGGGATGTGAAGGTTGTGAGCTTTTTGATGCACTACAATTTGCAAACAATGGCCCATCAAAAATTTTAGTAATTTAAGATTTAATTATGTCTAACATGCTTATCAGTCGTAGTAAATAGAATTTTGGTGAAAGCTCACAAAATTTCTATTGAGATCGTGAAATGAATTTATTTCATGATTTTATCATAACGATCAAAAATAATAAGTCTATGAACATTTTTTTTAGCGTACGTGCTCTGATCAACTACTATTCCATTTACTTCCAACTATTCTGCACATAAGGTTTTCAGAGATGGCTTCAATCTTAGATGTTAGTGCTCGTTGTTCATCATAAAAAATAAGAGACTTCCTGAACGATTATTTGCAGCATAGATTTGTTTATTTACAAATACCTCTTTTTGAATTACGAGACGCGGGTGGAGCTGATATCTGTGTACCAGTTATGAAAAATGAAGATGCTGATCTCAAGCTGCATTTTAACATTAAAAATCATTCATGAAATTTCCTTTTGAAGAATGACAAGAGTTCGAAATGTAGGTATTATGGAAAACACGCGATTGAGTTTTTCTTGAGTATGATTCAGATTGAACTGAAATGAGCTTCGTATAAACAAGTTTGGCATATGCATTTTTCAAAAGTTCGACATAAAGAATTATCCTGGCAGTTTCCTAACCTTCGCAGCTTTACCGTCATAATCTCAGAATTGCAGCTATGCTCATGAAATTTATTGTTTTTTTTTCAACCTTCGTCGTAGCGAATGCGATAGTAGATAAAGGATTGAAGCGGAGGATGAACGTCTTGGAGGAGGCTATGTGCCATCTTACCCGCTTTATTAGATGAGATAAGAAAGCTGGTTTGTGCAGCTGTATTTACTAGTTCCTCTGAGTAATCTTAATTGCTAAATGCGGTTTTTGCAAGAAAGACCCTACATCTTCTCATGGAGTACTTGCTGCTTACCAAATCAACTGCAAAAAATTGCATTGCGAGAGGTTTGACAAGCCTTCGAAGTCCAAGCGCCATGGAAAGAATAAGAAAAGAAAGAAGACAAGCAAGCAAGATAAAGGGAGTCATTTTCAATACTGCACCATCTGAGTGAAATACTCATTTCCAAACATGACTAACTTTGTTTCTAAGGTGAATGAGCTACCTCAATTTTTACTTGATACAGAATGCTACTCTATTGCCCACCTCATAGATCCCGTTTTAAATGACCTCCAAACTACGGAATTGAAGCAAGCAAAATCTCATTAGTCTCTTTTTCACTTTCAGTGGCTTTGATTTCACAAGCTATTATTTAGAGCAAAGAAGATGAATCATTCCCGGTGAACCAAGTTCGAGCGAGTTTTGAAATTTTCAAATGTTGGGCCACCTGAGTGAGATGGTCATTTTCGAACACGAATTGACTATTTTATTCTAAAGGTATATTAGCTACCTCTTCTAGCACTTAATTTAAAGATCAATACAAATACAACTCCTTTCTTTCCCACCATAGAAGTCCCGCTTCAAAAGACCTCCAAACTATGGAAACATAATAGAAACAAGCCATTCTCGCTTTTAATGGCTTAATTCCCCAAACTTTTACTCAGCGCGAAGAAGGTAAATCAGGCTTAAACCACTTCTGTGAGAACTACGGTATTCAGTTATTGAAATGCGTATATTAGTTTTTAAAAATTCTTTCAGAGGTGAATTAATGGTGGTTATGCCAAACCCCATTAACTTGTCCCAGAAACACTTTTTTGCAAACCTTAGTCCCAGGAACACTTTTTTGCGAACCTTATTCTACGAGAACAATAGCTTGAATCCCGTGGTTTTTGAAGGAATGATTTAAGCCTGATTCGTCTTCTTTGCTCCAAATAACAGCTTGTGAAATCAAAGCCACCGAAGGCGAAAAAGAGACTAATGAGATTTTGCTTGCTTCAGTTCCATAGTTTGGAGGTCATTTAAAACGGTATCTCTGAAGTGGGCAATAGAGTAGCATTCTGTAATTAGTAAAAATTGAGGTAGCTTATCCACCTTAGAAACAAAGTTAGTCATGTTCGGAAATGAGTATTTCACTCAGACTAGTGAACCAGCAATCTGAAGGTGCTATTGGCAAGGCGTTCGCTTCGAGACCGCGCCGCAGTTTCTCGCTATGTGCACATTTTTGAATTGCGCTTACGATTCTTCATATTTCACTCAGATGGTGCAGTATTGAAAATGACTCCCTTTATCTTGCTTGCTTGTCTTCTTTCTTTTCTTATTCTTGCCATGGCGCTTGGACTTCGAAGGTTTGTCAAACCTTTCGCAATGCAATTTTTTGCAGTTGATTTGGTAAGCAGCAAGTACTCCATGAAAAGATGTAGGGTCTTTCTTGCAAAAACCGCACTTAACAATTAAGATTACTCAGAGGAACTAGTAAAAACAGCTGCACAAACCAGCTTCCTTATCTCATCTAATGAAAGCGGGTAAGATGGCACATAGCGTCCTCCAAGACGTTCATCCTCCGCTGTCAATCCTTTATCTACTATCGCATTCGCTACGACGAAGGTTGAAAAAAAAAACAATAAATTTCATGACCATAGCTGCAATTCCGAGATTATGACGGTAAAGCTGCGAAGTTTAGGAAACTGCCAGGATAATTCTTTATGTCGAACTTTTGAAAAAATGCATATGCGAAGCTTGTTTATACGAAGCTCATTTCAGTTCAATCTGAATCATACTCAAGAAAAACTCAATCGCGTGTTTTCCATAATACCTACATTTCGAACTCTTGTCATTCTTCAGAAGGAAATTTCATGGATGATGTTTAATGTTAAAATGCAGCTTGAGATCAGCATCTTCATTTTTCATAACTGGTACACAGATACCAGCTCCACCCGCGTCTCGTAATTCAAAAAGAGGTATTTGTAAATAAACAAATCTATGCTGCAAATAATCGTTCAGGAAGTCTCTCATTCTTTATGATGAACAACGAGCACTAACATCTAAGATTGAAGCCATCTCTGAAAACATTATGTGCAGAATAGTTGGAAGTAAATGGAATAGTAGTTGATCAGAGCACGTACGCTAAAAAATGTTCATAGTATTAATTTTAATCGAAATTATGAGATAAAATCATGAAATGAACTCATTTCACGATCTCAATAGAAATTTTGTTACCAAAATTAATTTATTTCGATCAACAGTAATAGTTCCATGAACATTTTTTGATCGAAATAAAATTCTGAATTGTATTATACTTCTCTCACATTCTCAGTAAAAATTTTGTTTCCAGAATTTTATTTCGATCAAAAAATAGTAGTTCCATGAACATTTTTGATCGAAATAAAATTCTGAAATGTACTCCTCTCACAATCTCAATAGAAATTTTAGTAAGGTTTCACCGAGATTCTTTTTTCAATGGCTGATAAACATGTTAGACATAATTGAATTTCAAGATATCAAAATGTTTTATGGAACGTTGTTTGCAAGCTGGGGTTTATCAAAAAGCTCACAATTTTTCATACTCCATTTGCCCTAACGAAAACAAGCTTTGCAATGCAAAACGGGATGCTCACCACAGTTTTATAGCGTCCTTACTAGGTTCTGAAGAGATGAGTATTTTTTGAAACCCTTCCTTCCCTAACAACCATATCTTTATCTATACTGACTCACAAATACAAAATGTCAATGAGCCGGTCGGAATCTGCAGGGGGTTGGGAACAAAGAGGGGGGAAGTACGCGCCAGCAAAAAAACTTTTAGGTCAAGAAGTGTTGAAAAAACCACCCCACCCAAATCTACCTAATGAATGTTGTGAAGAAGTGACAAAATGAGCTCAGCAAAACCTGAAACTGAGCTGAGCAAAGAAGATTTTGTAGTATACGTTTATTTGTATAGAGGATTTTTACTCTCTGTGATTGCACATAAATTTCAAAAGTAATTGCTTAAAGTGAGAGAAAGCTTTAAGTATCGAAGGAAATATCTAGTTGTAGTCGCTACGTATGGTAGTTAAAATGGTAGTTAAAATCATTACAATCAAATCAGAAACTGAAAGAAAATTTCTCTTGAAGCAAAAACGAACTTCGTCTTTATGGTTTCGTAAGGGAATTTCCACCCATTTTCGAGATAGCAGAAGTTGAAGTCTACTCATAGAAAACTGTGATTGATTGGGACTTAGTAAGGTAATGCGATCTTCGTTTCTTCATTATTCAAACAAATCTTAGCCAAAGAATCTTGGCGACACTAGGTTCGGCATGACTGCATAGCTGCTAATTTTGCAATTTGCCAAATTTTAATGTTGATGTTTTTGATGACATTGTCCTTTTGAAACCAGTCTGAATGACAAGGCATTTGACTACCTTGAATCAAATCTGGAATGTGATAGTCAGGGTAAAGCGGGAGGTGCGGCACACGACCGTCGGGTACGACCCCCCCTTGGGGCCGGACCCCGGCACGACCCCCCCCCCCCCATTCCCTTCCCCCCTTCTTGATATTTGGTCCAAGCCAATCGATTTTGACCTTAACGATTACACTACGAGTAGTACGGCGCTGTTACGGCGCTTCTCCAGCTAAAAATGCACATGCAAAAAGCAGATATAGTAATTAAGAGGTACCTTTTCAAGTTCTTCTGCCGATGGGACAGGTAACCAAGCGTTAATATCCAAAGCATAGTATTCTTCTCCGGGTATTGTCATAAGGAGCGCTCTAAAATCATTTACTCCATCAAACTCATTTTTTTGCGAATGTAAATAAGAACAATACAGTAAGACATAGCGGAATGGGAATTCAACGCTTGAATGAAAGCAAAACAAGAAAAGAGACTTGAAGAACTGCCTTCCAGGGTCTTATAGTTAGAACACGGTATGTATAGTTCATTTATAAAATCGTGACGATGGATTTTGCTGCGGACTTTGCGCCCACAGGAGCGCAAAACGCTCATACAAGAAGGCATCCCCTCACAGTTCAGCTCAACATTCAACTAGAGATGAAAACTAAGAAAATACGTTTTTCGGAAGTGGCGGGCGTGTCGCGCGCGGTCGCGCCATCCTCATGATTTTTTAAATGCCCTATACTATATTGCGAATAAGACTACCAATCAAGCGGATACGACACAGTAGATTTTATCACTCTTCCAGAGAGCACTGGCGAAAACTTCGAGACTAACCTATTCATGAAAGGTCCTGGAGCGGGATTCCTATGTGCACATGCAGCCTTTATGACAGCTGCAATATTGGCTTCCACCTCGCTTTTTGCCATATCGAGCTGAAATTTCAAGCACTGACCTGGTGTATTACTCAAAAAATCCATTGCAAACCAAGCTAATCAATTTATTAGATTTTTCCCAAAAAGACTTGAATCAAAGGAAAAGCCTGCCTCACTTCCACTTGTCTAAGCAGTGCACATTAGTGAACTCAGAAAAACGTAACTATACGTACCCTGCCAACAACAGCGTCGCACAAACCCCGGATGGGATATACAGGATCGCCCTTGATAAGCTTGACACCACTCTTGAACTTATGCACAAGGTCAGGTAAATTTTCTCCAGGACTACCTGCAAAACTATTTCAGTCAATAAGGATGGAATGAAAACGCCAACTAGGCGAAGACGCTGACCATTAGATCTGGTAGGAAACTTGGTTCTCAGAATCCCCCTCAGAGGTAGAATGTAGGAAGCCATGTCGGTATGAGCAACGCAGAAATCATAATCATCAGTTCGGAATTGGCCTTTGATGATCTTAAACAAGATCATATAAACAATTATAAACAACAAGAAAATGACTACCTTTTTGACTACATCCTGATCAAAAGCTATTTTAGTCCAGACTCAACGGCGACTTCCTGAAGTTTTGGATCGTTTACAAAAGCCAATATAGTACGTTTTTCATTGTGTATGGAAGGAAAAGGCACTGGCACGATTTCGTCTGAGTTTTTCAGCATCTTGGTCTGAAGCAGAGCGAATGCTCAGAGCTAAGTTTCCAAAATGATAACAGTAAAGTGGTGAAATGGGAGGGATAGAAGCGACTTTCTTGTCAGAGATCTACTAACCTGCCTTTCTGTCTGCATATTCAACTCCAATCGCAGTCTCAGTCGCGCAGGGATGTAGAATTTGTTGTCCCATTTCTCTAAAAGCTCTCGGTGTCTGAAAGAAAGGCCTCATATAACGAAACCGACGAAAAGAAGTACAAATTCAAAAACAGTGGAAGGCATTCAAATTAATCAGCTTGCCGCCTTTCTGCATCGTTTACGCATTAACGCAGAAAGGCGTCAAGATAAATTTGCGTGCTACCGTAATCCGATATCTTGGAAGCCGCACGATGGATGGTAGTTAATAGAAAAAGCGCTATATCTCATTCTGTGCGGGAAAGTTTTGGATGAAAATCGTACTATAGAGAGAAGAAGGTTGAGCGGTAGCAACGACATTAAAATCGTAGACATTCAACGGCTTTAAGGGTAAGTTAGTGGGGTGCGGTTCCTCCCCCCCCCCCCTTAAAAGCTGCGGCAGCCGCAGATTTTGGGGGGGCCGCACCCTATTAACTATATCAAAAAGACATTTTTATTAAACATTATTTCTATGAATCGATAGCCTAAACCTCGTAGATTCCATAGGCATGTTTTGAGCCTGATTTGTCTTCTTAGCTCTGAGTAATATTTGGTGAAAGCACAGCCATTGAAAGCGAAGAATGGGAAAAATGAGATTTTGGTTGGCTTTTGATTCCACACTTTGGAGGTCTTTTGAAGCGGGATTTCTGAGACGGACAAAGAAGGAGTAGTGCTTTGTCTTGAGCGCAAAAACGGATAGCTAATTCACTTAAGAAACAAAGTTGATTATGTTCGAAAATGACCATTTCACTTGGGTGACCAATACTTGCAAACCTAAGAATTCGCTGAAACTTGGCCGGTAGGGGTTATTTGACATGCTAAATACGAAAATGATGCTCTCATGCTTTTAGGGCTTTCTTATCATGCTGAATTTATGTATAATGGTAGTCTAAATCATCAGTGTGCTAGTGTTTGGCATAATGGGCCTATCTGACATTGTTTCGAATATTATGTTAATGCTTACTTAGTAAAGCCTCGATAATGACCCCCCAGGTGTGGCGTGCCGCACCCCCCGCATTACCCTGGTGATAGTTTTTGACTAGTGGATTCTTGACGCAGCTCATGAGCTTATACCTGATGCAAAAACACAGTAATTCGGAGGTGGCGGGTCCTGTTACATAAGATGGTAAGGGAGACAAACAGGCAAGAACGACGCTTCATTTAACTACTGCTGATTTGGGAGCACTTTTCTACCATGGATTTCTCAAACATTTGATATTGAGTGGTATTAGCAAATACAGTATGAATGGCCAGGTTTGTACAGTCTTTCGTATCTGCACACTAGTTCTAGACAAACAACAAGTAATGTCATTCGTTCGAGGATCATCTGCACAAATACACTGACTGTGTAAGCAGTCGCTTGTTTATTGCACTATATACATTGTACGTTGGTTGCGGTCAAAACATACGTAAAGAAACAGCCTAGTGTTAGCTTATTTGTGTAACTCGATTTTAGGAGAGCTTGTTTTCGCGAGCGCAGCTTTTCTGCTGGGCCACTTTTTGTGTCTAAAATCATACACGACACAATTCAGCTTTATTCTTCACTAGATGGCGTCCTGGTCCCGCCCGGGAATTGGGCTACTTGATCTCAAACGCGTCGAGACTTACCGCTCTTCTCCATATCCGCGACGAAACTGTGATATGTCTTCCTTGCTAACTTGAGACACCGGATCTTTTTTGCTGAGAAATGTAAAGGAACTTTACCGCTCGACTTACTGACTATGAGGAAATGATGCAACAATGGTTGGTGAACCCTCGATGTAAATAAACAAAACAATAAATCGATTGAAGGGCCCAACAAATCGAAAGGTTGCGGAAGGTAGCCTGTCTTCTGCGCTTGCCTTATTTACAAGGGGAACTTTAGCCTCATTGGTTCACACACAAAAAATCTTATAAGCCACATACTTACTAACGAACAAATTTACAGAGTTTCGGTTTTATTTTTATATATAAGTCATTAACAAAATAAAAAGAATGGATTAAAAGCTGATCACAGTATCTCCTAGAATGCACTCAGGCAATTGCCAGCTTTCACTGCATAATTAGACTGTAGAAGAGGATGTAATGCCGTGCTACTCATCATGAAACGGTGCTTTACAAGTTTTCTTGTTCCGAGACAAATTTTTCCTGATGAGAGGATTTTCAAAAGCGAAAAGGATTATAAACTTACAACTTGCAACTTCTTTCACACAAACCTCATCTTGTCATATATTATAAATAGCAGTTTGAGCGGCCCACGGTTTTTGATAGCTTTCAATGCAAGAAATGAATGGAAATTATGAAAAAATAGTCTAATCGTTCTCAGTTTTTTGCACAGAAACACGAGCACATTATACTATTCAAATTTTTCGTCAACTCATCGAAAACGCTTTAAAATGAATGTTTTATGGAACGCGGCCACACAACGATGGAATAATTTTGAGCTGGTCTGTGGTTCAATCTCGGTGTGGGAACAAGTCATCAATCATCGATGCGATCGAAAACTTCAATAAAAAAAGAAATAAACCATTTTTTTCTTCAATGTGCAACCATGATTCGAATGGTTTATCCCCGCACCTCTCACTTGACAAGGACCGTCTGGAGAGTTCTCAAAGGACGGCCCTGTGGCTTTAGCGCATTGTGCGAAAAACAGGCTCAGGTACACATAAAGCGACAAAGCTTTTTGAACGTGAATAATTTTTGATACCAAATAACACCATGTCGATGTATAACGAATCATGCTATAAATAAAGCAATTTATTGGTTGACCACAAATCTTTGAGACTTCTCGCTAAAAGGGTGTTACCATATGGGATCTTAGATTGTGTTGAAATAGCTAACATAAGATAAACATCTACAAATATTTATCATATTAATTTTACACGGCACCGCGAGCACCTCATTACCTCTAAAGTGGTATAGGGCGAAACAAATGTAAGTCTTCAAAGGTTTGGATACAGATCAGCCACCGACGCCCGATTCTTAGCATAATTTCATTAGTGCAAAACGCACTTGTTTTTTCCAAACTCAATCAGCCTGAACAGATCAAAAAAGCTACCAGCAGACCCTCTACCGTGCTGATACTTTCCTAAAAGAATTATATGGGAGAAAGACCATTTCGCGATTCACAATGGTTCGACCGTGCTGCATGTTTGAAGAAATGAAAAAGTGCGTCTTTTTAAAAGTAACTGAGCTAATAATTGATTAAGGCATTTACACTAGAAATGTTCATGGACCTGTTATCTACGTTAAGGCCAGTTAAGCGATAAAATTCTGAAATGTACTCCTCATCACAGGGCCCAGCAGGAGGGTGGCAAAGTACTCGTGGTAGGTAGAGCAATTCTGAGGTGCTGTAGCAGCTGTTTATGACACAGCAAGACCTTATGTATTTGGGTACTGGGTATCAATAATTAATCTCCTCGATACTGTATGTCTATAATATCCCGAAAAAAAAGGTACTGTGACGAATATGCCATTCGTGACCAACTTCCCAGATGACCAGAAAATCCAATTAGCAATTCGTCTATTAAGCTCTCCCATAAGTTCTATATACTTTCACTTTTCATCCCAAACTCTCATTCTTCCTGGTTTCTAAGATCTGAGCACTTTCGACTGAGCAAAGCAAGCTCTTCGGATATTGTGTAGACTTATGCACGAAATGCTTTTAGCAATGAGCTCAAAATCAAAATCTGATAACTTTCAGAACCGTGGAGCTGCAAACGTAACGGAACTCCACCTAACAAATTTTGGGAGCCTCTAACTCGTTCCCGCACATTTTATCCAAAGTTTAAAAGCACACTTGCTGCATTATTCTCCAAAGATAGAAAGTGAGAAAAAAAGATATAGGTCGAATGTAGGAAAATGTCATTTTTTAAGATTTTTAACGCTAAATCTGACATTTTTCAGTTCTGCAAACTGTAGAAGGCTAAACAAACATGGGTTCGTAGTTTGAAGCCTGCGAAATCATCTATGTGGGAGCATCCCAGCATTGCTTTGAAACATGCTTGCGTTGAAGGCCAAACTTCAATTTCTACCTTCGAAATGCAGCACCTACGTGTATGAATCTTATTGCTAGATGCCTCACATGTGCGAACACGTTATGGCTACCAAAACATTTTTGGAAAAATTAGCGCTTCTGCGAGTATTTGATTCTAAAGTTTCTGGACATTGATTCTGTCTTTAGAGTGGGACGAATTTATAAAGTTTTTACGCTAATACTTTTGAAAATTGCTCTGCTCCTTTGAAAGGTTTATTTGAGCTACAAAATGCGGTTTATTTGGGGGGGGGGGGAGGGAACGAAAACAGACAGAACCCATGGAGCAACTTAATGTAATGTCGCTTTTGTACAAGTATCATAACAATTCGCTTCAACCTCTTGCGATGCTTGAGCATCTCTTACAGATTTCCAGGCGCAGCAATGCTGAATCCTTACACGAGACAAGTCTGTGAATCTCAGGGATTTACACCGATGGCTATTTTGAGGTTTTTTTGCCAGGTGAACTTATGAAAAGGTTCTACAAACCATCGTTGTCTGTTCGCCACCCGCACAGTCAGCTATTTTTATTTCTGATGTACTGCATTTCCGAAAAATTTGCTACATCCATGTAATACATTTTACCGTATTAACAATATGTGCCGAAAAATTTGTTTATCTAGCAAGTACATTGAAGAAATAGAGCAGAACTTCAGTAAAGTAGCCACTTCATTGTCTGTGCTAAGATATTGTGAGTACCTCGTTCTTGTGCACTATGAAAAAATGCTCCTTGGGCAATTTTTTGTATGCATTCAGCTTCGGTAACATAAGAAACGAACACCATTTTGGCACCACACTAGTATACTACCACTCATTCAACTCAGTTCTACTGCTAATAAGATAAGCACTTTGAGAAGCCGCCGGAAACGTCAAAAGATTTGAAGTATTTCGAACATCAGCGTCAAAAGAATGTTGACTCGCCCCAGTGGACTTTACAGATGAAATGTATATGATACTAAGTGCATGAAACATTCGCCTATCTTGATTGAAAGAACTTTCGGAACGACCTGATGTAGTAAAAGTTAGCTCAGATTAGGTGCACATTATGAAGCGAACCATGGATGGCTCTTGCGACCAATAATTCGCTTTGCATTATGGTCAACGCTGCAAGGGTGTTTGGAGAATCGCAAATGTCTTCATACGGAAAATAGGGATGAAACGTTCGATAGATTATTCAGACATCCTGTACGTTTAGGTATAAATTCCATAACGACTGCGACTATTTCATTCTCTAACATAAAAGTTAAACATCATTCATCAGTAACAGCGCTGATCAACACAAAATCATTGTGCCGTGACATTGAAGATAGTCATCGAATAATTTTGCTCTAAATAACTTGGTTTTTGTTTAGATTCTTCGTTGCCGGTTTGTCTTATGGAAAGTCGAGATAGCATGAATAACTGAACCACCAGATAAGTATCCAAAAGTGTACAATTGGCAGTAAAGATTGACTCACTCATCCTGGGTGTTTATTTCAAACACAGAAAATTTTTGAGATTCATCCTGCAAGCATAACGATTGATTTCTCGAACTGCGAGCTCGAAAAATTCTTCAACTCAACCTACTCCAAGTAATGTTGAACAGATAAAAAGAGCGAAATCTTTGCCAAGCCTAGACAGGGCCAAAGTAGGGGTCAAGTTTTTCAACAACTATTGGACGTTCTTGATCTTGATCGAATGCCAGAAACAAAACGAAGCTGCATTTTGATCTTGTCTTGACCAAATCGGCTTTGCAGCTGTTTACTAGCGATTTTTTTTTTGTTAGGCTTTCTCTATATCTACTCAGGATGACAATCTCGCCATGATATAGAACTCCGCAGCATGTCACTTGAATTCTTTACCATTTCAGTAGCTACCATTATAGTGAGCAAACAATTACAGCCTTTTTGGTTTCAATACGAATTCAATGGCTTAAAGCTTAGAAACAAGCTGACATCAAAAAAACAAGTGCATCACTCACTTTAACCCAAAATCCAGTCTTGATGCTCTTTCGTTATAATTTACGTGTCTGCTGCTGGAAGATTGTAAAAAATAAAAACTACGGAGCCTATGTGAGATCGTTTCCACACATTGGTTTGGGATAGAGGGGCATGAGATAACTTTACAGTGCAAAGAACACAGCGAGGACGAGACACGTCACGAGTACGATAAGTCTCCGACAGCATTTGCTTGGAGAACTGCAAACCAATGGCAGGATTTTCAAACTTGAAAGCTACAAATAGATGTCGAATTGTTGACAAATTTTTACTGATTTTTATGAACTTCAATAATGCAAAATCTAAGCGTTTAAGTGATTGAAGAATTGAGCCTAGCGGCAGCAGAAGAATGTCTAACCTAAAATTCAGGGCACCATGCGAATTTTGGCACAGATTCTTCGCGTGGAAACCTGGAAGGGGGTGGATAAAGATATACCAAAGACTGCTCAAGCGGTTTCAGAAATTTGCCTCTGAACCCTTCAAACCCAGCCTCTATCTTATCTAGCGAACAGATTGCATTTTCGTAATTCTCGGAGCATGAGAGAAAGATTAGGGACATTAGCACTCATTCATTGTATTGCGTGATAAGTTCGTCCGCATTCTCGTGTCGGCTCTTTCTCAGTATCACAAAACCTAGCTAAATTGGACGATTCTTAACCCTTGGCCGCTCGTTTTCACTGTTAGGAGTGTCTTCAAAAAACCAGAATGCCGACGTCGAAGAAACCTCAAAAACAGGCTTATCTTCAAGGTCACAAGATAATTGCGAACGTCTAGCATCTCTTTTGTTAGAAGTCTATGATAGATGCTTCTTTCAATACAAGTCGCAATCTTTCAAGCTGTTTACTAAGCATTCCGGACCTGTTCGAAGGACGGCAAGACAGTTGCAATGATTTTAGTATACCATTCAAAACCTGGAAAGTCTCTCAATTGTCTATTTGGGAGGACAAGGCAAAAAAGCAATGAAACTAATTGAGAGCTTTCAGAAGAATATGTTCATCTTAGTGAAAGCTCAATATTGCAAATTTATCAAACAATCTCGGGCAAATATTTTTCTGACAAAAGTCATCAAAAGAGGGTCTGTAAAATCTACCTTGCCTTGCCATCAGCAAGATTGAAAAAGTTGAATTCGTAAAGGTCAAAACGTGGAATGACTGTTTTGATTATCATGCCAATGGTATGATCAGAAGCAGTTCCGGGAACTTGGTCAACTAATCATGCTTCAAAAACTCATCTTACCTACTTTCTATGCTCTGCATTCTTCGCGTAACATATTTTTGAGGGTAAATGTTTTCAAAAGGCCCAGCCGAATGAACCTTTTGAGAAGCAGTCTTCAAAAGGCTCATTGGGCTAAGCCTTTCAAAAAAGTGCAATGCCTGGGGCTATAATTGTCGTTGGTGGATGAGTCTTTCAAGCTTTATGCATTACGAATACGAATAAGAATTTCCTGATATTCTTGAAGTATGTCATTGTGGATTATTCATTTTCAAGTTCTGCTGTTGTTCCTGATTTTTTTTTGATGGAAAGTATTCATTTTCAAGTTGCGCTGTTGGTCCTGACTTTTTCGATGGAAAGGGAGAGCTTGATGTGGAGATCAAAAGTGTAATTAGCTTTACATAAGCTTAGACAGGATTCAAATTACAAGCTTGTGATGGATTGTGTGTTTCTTTCCCCTTGGTTTGCTTACAGTTTCAACAGCTGCATTTAAGATCCTTATTTGTGACCTAGGAGCGCTCTGCGTAGCCTTACCACCTCTATCAAAACTTATATCCTTGAGCTCCAATTAGCTCAAGACAATAGGGAACGACTGAGCAGTTGGAGTGCCAGTATGTTAGTTCGAAGCTCGAGGTCGGGTGGAAGCAAGCAAGAAAATTGTTCAAGGTGCACATAACTTGAAGCAAGTACAAGACAGGTACACGGAAACTTATCAAATGCTGACCTACATAGAAGTTTGAGGCCTACAAATACAGTAGTACCGACAAATAATTAAATACAAGGTGTCCTAAGACGTCTTCTCTTAGACTGTTAACACATTGACGACAACGTGACCCACATGGTGGGTCATGCAGTGACTGCCATGTGGGACAATGTGACCCACATTGTGAGTCACGGCATATTTTTTTGAAATAATAACAATTACTGGTTACATAGTTTCCTGAGGTCTTTTACGCTCTAACCCTAGAAAATACCTTGACGTTTCTTGACCACTTTCAAGAATTTGTGTAAGTATAGTTAAGATGGCGATCTGCTTGATTTTAGCTAGAAATTTTCGACTCGTTTGTGGAAGGCATTGTCCCACAAGGCAGACAACTAAAAATGCGCGTTGTCGTCAACGTGTTAATAACTCTCATGTCATGGTCTAGATACCAGTTTTCGGAGCCGGCTTTAACTTGAATTTGCAGTATAAAGCGAATCGACCATTGCTCTCTAGTACTCTAAAATTACGGTAGAGTTTTGAAGGTTTTGCGCCGTGGAGGGTCATATTTTGCCTCGGAAATGATACGAAGCGACCTGGAAACTCTACGACTAGGCTGAAGAGTGTTGGTTCTAAAAATGAATTTTACACCTTTTTATAATGCTTCCTTGAAATGTTACGCCCGGCAAGCAGTGACAGCCGTTATTTCGATTTTCCTAAAAAATTGGTTACACCGTTCAGAAAGCTTGACGATTTAGTACAAAGTCGACCATTTACTCAGCGTCCATGAAGATCCTATCACAGAATTATTCAGATTTTTTTGGAATGAACGGAACGGCATCTTTCGCAGTGACGTCATATGCCGGATGTTCCTACGGTAACCTACAAATGAAAAATGGTGATTAGCTCCATATTGCAAATCTAAGTTGAATCCAGCTCTACAAAATGGTACATGTTCCCGAAACACTTCGTGACATGCAATCAGATAAAAATTTTTCGTTCACAAATGTGATTTGAGGATCCAGACAAAGTATACTGTGAAGTCGAAGCCTAGACCTTTTTTAGATACATAACATACAGCTTAAAAAACTTTATGTCTCTATAAAGTTAGCGGAATTGACCCTTTAATCTAATTCGATTGGCAGCTGAAAGGCAGGGCTTCGTGACTTGAGTAAGGCTAGGTAGTAATCAGAGAGCAAGCGCGGGATACACGCAGATTGCGTCGAGCGGCCCTAATTGGGTCACAAAGCCCGCCTCCACCCGCCAAACTAGTTGAATTAAAGATTAGATATGTTCAGAAAATACCGCAGATCTTGATTCTTGTATATGTTAGAGCTGGATTTAATGGAGTTATAATCAATTTTACAGTCGCTAGCATATTTCTGACACAACGCTAGCACTCAAAAGCTTCATCTGGAACCTTTTTGTATTTAGCTCAGGTTAGGCGGTCCCCCCTCCCCCCCCCCCCCTTCCCACTTTCTCACTCATTTTACTGGCGACGCATGCGTAGGAAGGGCGGCGTGGCAGGAGTTTCCAAAGCCTTGCCGACTTTCCTTGCAGGAGTGATTAGCACCTTCAGCGAAACCTGGAAGGGACATCACACTTTCACAGGTCAAGGAACGGCTCCGCCTTTTTCTCCGCCTTCTAATTGCACTCATTCTAGATTGTGCAAGCGCAGTGGAATCTTTGTATTTATAAAAAGTGAGGAACAATTTAATCAAGCTGACTCGAGAAATTTCGTTAATTGAGTCATTAGAAACAGTGAATGATACTTACTTAGATGGCCCGTCCTCACGTGACGTGCGGGCCCCAGTACAGAAGTTGCCATTTTTCCCTGTCCCTCGCTTCAGACACCCGCAATCTTCTTGGCCGTCGTCGGTGGCTGCGTCCACGAGTTCCAGGGGCGAAAGTCGCATCCAGCTGATTTCTCAGCTGGTTCATCCGTTCCACGAACACGTCTGCCCATCTCGTTGGTGGTCTTCCTCGAGGACGTTTGGCTTCGCGAGGAATCCACTCAGATGTTCTTAGTGTCCATCTGTCGTCTATTCTTCTCATTATGTGACCGGCCCATTGGTGTTTGACTTTCGCAACTATTCCGCTGAGTCAGAAGACGGGACATTCTTCTCATATCCGTGCTGCGAAGTCCGACTAGATGTCGCTTGCGTCGAGTCATCTTCAGAAGACTGCGCTCGAGCGCTCTGTGGGTGGTCCGTAAAGCTTTCGACGTGGCTACAGTATCGGCCCAAGTCTCAGCTGCGTAACAGAGTGCCGAGAGAACGGTTGAGTCGAACAGGTGGGCACGAAGCTCCGGGCCCGTCGGTTGGTCGGTGGCTTCCTTCGAGGCCCGAAGGCGGCCCAGGCTGCTCTTCTTCTCCTGTTAAGTTCTTCCCTCAAGTCGTTCTCCATGTTCATCGAACGTCCCAGATACATAAGAAGACGTCTCCATAATAGGGGTGCCTTCCAATTCCATTTCTGCATCTTCGCAAAGGGCGTTCCTCATGAACTGAGTCTTTTCCCGATTTATTCGCAGTCCGATCTTCTTTCCTACTTGTTCAGTTCCTTCAGCGTCGTCTCTGCTTCGGTGATACTGCTCGAGAAAAGAACGATGTCGTCCGCAAAACGAAGGTTGGACAGGAATCTCACATCAACTCGCATGCCTCTCTCGTCCCGGTCCAGTGACTTCATCATTCACTGCAAGGCCGCGGTGAACAGCTTCGGCGAGATTGTGTCGCCTTGTCGGACCCCCTTCCCGACTGGTATGGTCAGGGGCGATGGAACAGCTGTATCGTTGTTGTACAGTCCTTGTAGCAGTTGGCTAGTGTCCTCACGTAGGCTGGGTCCACACCTTGATCGACTAGCGCTGACAGGATGGCGTTGGTTTCGACGCTGTCGAAGGCTTTCTCGTAATCGACGAAGGTTAGGACGAGAGGCAGTCGGTACTCCCGGCAGACTTCTATGACCTTCGAAACGGTCTGGATGTGGTCCATGCAGCTGAATCCTTTGCGAAATCCAGCTTGTTCTTGGGGTTGGGCTTCATCCAGTGTCCTTGATATGCGAGCGAGGATAATCTTCGTGAAAAGCTTGTACAGTACACTCAGCAGGCATATTGGACGATAGTTCCGAAGATCCTCCCGTTCACCCTTCTTGAAGAGAAGGACGGTTCTTGACGTTCTCCACTGGTCGGGAATCTTCTCCTTCTGAAGGTAAGATGTCAAATGCGACGCTAGAATCTCGTGTAGACCGTGTCCTTCGCTCGCAGAAGTTCGACGGAAAGTTGATCTGGTCCTGGAGCCGTGGACGTCTTCATGGTCTGTATCGCAATAGCACTTCAGCAGGTAGAATTCGTGGTGGTACTTCTCCAGTGGAAACAACGGGCATCTGCACGGGTGTTGATGAACGGAAGAGGTTGGTTGGTGTAAAAGTTCTTCGCGATAGATTCCATCTTGTATCGGGAAGAAGTCGTGGTCCCGTCTTCGTTCAGTAGTGCAGCCAGCGGTACGTGATATTCGCAGAGGTTCTTTTAGCACTTCTTAAGACTTCGTCTTCTTTCGGCTGCTTCCAGTATCTTGGCTTGCCTGTACTTCCTGAGATCCTCTTGCAGAGCTGTTCTGCAACTGGCGTTGGCTATCAGTCGCTCGAGATGGGTTGCATTCGGATCCTGCCTCAGAAGTCTTCATCTTTCGAGCATTTTCTTGGTGGTCTTCGAAATGCGTTCCAAGTTCTTCTCAGAATCACTGAGGCGCATTCTTCGCAGGCTCGCAATCCTTTCAGAAGCCGGTCGTAGTCGTACGTTGGGTCCTCCTCGATGGGCCAGTCACAACTTGATATGAGCTCTTCCAGCCTGTTACCGTCATAAACGACTTCCTTCCTTCTCGCGGCACTATGACAGACTTTCTTTTCCAGCCTTCGGCTGAGTCGTATCTTCGCTCGAAGAAGGCGGTGATCGGAGCCACTACAGAAGGATGAAACTACAGGGACATCGAGTAAGCTCCACCTTCGGTTGGTGAGAATGTGGTCGATCTCAGCATGAGTCGTTCCGTTGGGCGATTCCCAAGTCCACCGGCGATGTTCTTTCTTCATGAAGATGGAGTTTCCATGGAAGAGTCGTGCGGCGGAGAGAAGCCCAACGAGACGGTTGCCGTTTTCGTTTCGGAACCCATATCCAAACTTCCCGATCCTATATTCCTTTTCTAGTGGCATCCCGATTTTCGCATTGAAGTCGCCCACAACATATTTGTAGAAGGGCTTTTCGTTGCGGACGACCTCCTCCACGTCTTCGTAGAAAGCATCTAGTTCTGAGTCGTCAGCTGCTGATGTTGGCGAGTAGCAGTTGATGATGCTGATGGTCTTCTGACGTGGAGGGCGTAGTCGTAGGATGCCCAGTCGAGGCGATAGGATCTCATCCGAATCGACAAGATGGACGATAGATGGGTGGACGACAAAGCCGACGCCTCCCACGTTTCGTGATGGAACCTTTTCACCACGAATGATGAGGGTCCCATTACTCATCTGTCGCACGTCCTTCTTCCTGGACTTCGTTTCCTGCAGAGCGATGATGTGGTAGTTGATGTGCTCTGCAGCGTCGAGAAAAGCGTGGAGGTCGGCGTTTGTGGAAACTGTCCTGGCGTTCTAAATGCAGAGCATGAAGCAGTTTCCATGGCGTGTCTTCCGGGCAGACGTGTCGTTTTTGTGCAATCCGAAAGGCGCCCTGAGTACCCTGACATCGTTCTTGCTACCATCCGGCACCGTAGGCGGGATACGATGTGCAGGGTTTCTTTCTAATCTTCTAACTGGAGGAGTGATATGAATTTTCCCCTACAAGAGGTGGCTTACTAGACCTACTCTTGATTTCCACGGGGCGATCGCTGACCCCGAGCTTGGAGCGGGGAGAGACCGCCTAGCGACCAGAAGAAGCCAGACGGCGGGGGTAACGTGGCCGGTTCTTAGCTAGGCATCCGGCCGAAACCGGAAACGTCGAACTCCTTCACAGCTTGGGAGGCCCTACCAGAGTATACACTCGGCTGTGCATCGCAGTTCGACGCCCAGTGTCACCCCCCCTCCCCCGCCACGATGAGGCGACCGACCATTGTGGGGGATTTCCACTTTCACTTGCTATAATTTCCGCTTTAATCTCATAATTGCTGAAATTGCGGAAGTTTTGTGCATAAAGTCGCTAGCTTCACATTGCACAGTTTGCATAGCTGTGTCCAAAGTGCCAGCTTTGCAAAATCAAGGTATGACAATATTTGAGTTTTGAACCCATTTGATCTTGAAATTATTCTAAGGTGTGCTGAATTTTTTGTTTTTTTTTTCAAAATTTGCGAACATTCGTAGATAATATTTCAATACCTCGCGGCAAGCTAGTTGGGAGACTCAGAGGTAATTTTCATTATTGAAAACTTACTTTAATTCGCAAACGAATGTCTCGCAAAAGTTTAAAATAAAACCGTGGCGACCAGCTAATGTAAAAAGCGAAAACGATAATCTTTGAATTTTTTCGATTTTTACAAGTAATTTTGAAAATATCTGCTTGATATCATGCTTGTTCGAAAGAGGAAGAAAAGCTATCTAGATAGCTTTCAAGTTACTGTCTGTTATTGATGTAAGTAATTTGCCGGAAGATTGAAAATTCAAATGGAAAATTCTGTTATATTTATCACTTATGACTCATACAGTAATGGTTGTGGTGGTTGTACAGTAAATAGAATCCAGAAGATAAAAATATACATCCTATTTTTATTGTATTATCTTCCTTTACGGTGTCTGCATTAATAGTTGTGAAAGCGAATGTTGTGGTCAGCGACTTTTATGGAGTTTCGAGCTCCGACGTGGGCGACTGGGAAGGCTGTATGAACGTTATTTACAAAAATAAATGTTTATAAATGGTTGTAAAGTAACCACCAATTGCGAGATCTTTGAAATTTTGCGAGACATTCGTTTGCGAATTAGAGTAAGTTTTCAATAATGTAAATTACCTCTGAGTCTCCCAGCTAGCTTGCCGCGAGGTATTGAAATATTATCTACGAATGTTCGCAAATTTTGAAAAAAAAAAACAAAAAATTCAGCACATCTTAGAATAATCTCAAGATCAAATGGGTTCAAAACTCAAAGATTGTCATACCTTGATTTTGCAAAGCTGGCACTTTGGGCACAGCTATGCAAACTGTGCAATGTGAAGCTAGCGACTTTATGCACAAAACTTCCGCAATTTCAGCAATTATGAGATTAAAGCGGAAATTATAGCAAGTGAAAGTGGAAATCCCCCACAATGGTCGGTCGCCTCATCGTGGCGTGGGGGTGACACTGGGTGTCGAGGTAAAGGTTCGTAAAAAACGTTTTTCGTAAATACGTGGATAGTGTTTATTAAACCCACCCATCCTATCACTAGGGCTGAAAATCCAGTACTTACTTGCGGTGAGTTTGATTTCTTTACGAAAAAGACGAATCCTTCCAGATTCCAAGCTTTTCATTTGCCAATGACTTGAGGGGGTTTTCATAACTGGACATCTCATCAAAAGCTAATGCTCTGCGACACCTTAGAAATAGAATGCGAGTAAATGTTTTTTGGACTTTTTTTAGTGTTAGGATGTTTTTCTTTGCAAAAGGACTCCATATACCGAACAGTACTCGAGGTGCGGAAGTACGTACGCTTTATAGAGACGTTTCAGTAGTATGGGATTATTAGTATGAACAGATCGGAGAATTTCGAACAAAACTGAGTACGCACTGTTTACCACATTATCAATGTGATGCGAAAATTCCTGATTGATGCTAAATTTTCAAAGTTTTCCCGAAAATCTTGGAACGAGAGATATTATCCCAATCAAAGTTTGATAAATCGTCAAAGTTCATCTGAGAGCGAAATTGTCCCCTTTCACTGAGTACATCGTTAAATGAAAGACCAATAATTTTGTGTTTATCGAAAAAATCATGTAGGAATTCCTTTTTATTAGAAAAGATTGGAATGGGAAGATGACATTGTTTTAAATGCCTGCAGTGAATGTACTTTACACTAGCGAGTTCATCGCCAAGCCATTTCAGTAAAATGAATCCTTACATGATTTTTTCGAAAACACAAATCTATTGTCTCATCTTTTCATATCGACGTACTCAGTGAAAGGCGACAGTTTCGGTCTCAGATAAACTTTGATGATCTATCGAACATTCAACGGTAGTTCGAGGCGTATAAAAGCGGGAATGCTGAGCGACTTTATTCTCTTTCATTTCTTTGAATTTCAGCAAAGCTTGTACTGAAATTTTGTTCAGTATCCTTGTCTGCCAAGAGACACTCGTAATGCTAATTCAGATTGCTCCGCACTCACAAGGGAACTTGGTGACCGTGGCCCTTTACGGTGAGATGTAGAACTATAGATGCGTCTTAAGAGCCTGATTCCAAATCTATGTTCAATATCTACTGGCGACTCACTAAACGAAGTCTTAAGGACTTTTTTCCATAATAATTTCACGAAATCTAGGCATTTAGAATCGTCATTTTTGAGGCTTCTAGACTCTGGTTTGGACGCTCTTTTGTAGTGCGTAAATAGGCATTCTAACGATATGGTTCTTGTCACAAATCAGCGAATATTTTATTGGCAAGAATGTTCACAACTTCTTTCGGAGGAGCGCACAGCAGATAGCGACAGATTTGGAATTAGCGCTTCAAGATGCATTTGGTATACGTTCATTTCAAATGGTCAAGGTCACCAAGTATCCTTTCCTTGTAAAGCATGTACCCCTTACTGTAAACGACCAAAATGAATCACTTATAGATCTTTTGACCCCTGCGTCTCTTGAACGTCGAAGGTTGACTGTTCCGACGATTTGAGAAAAAATTCATATTTTCAAGAAAAGTAAAAGAAATCAAGTTTGTTGTTTTATATTGGTGTCTAAAAAAATAACTTCCAAACAGCATGAACATCTCAGTCAAAAAGGGTAGGTGATAAAACCTGTAATACTGGGTGTCCACTACTATAAATGAATTTTTTGCCAAAAAACAAAAAGTGAATTCGAATAATCTTCTTACCGCTCTCATCTCTTCCATAAGTACATACTCTTTGATAGCGTGATAGAACATGGCTTTCTTCGTCTAAGATAATTGTAGGGCACGTAAGACGTCAAAAAATTATGGAATTTCAATTGCACGACAAGACTTTCGGCCAGCCTAATAACAAGCACAATTCAGTTGACTTCGTTGAAATTCCGTGAATTCTCGTTTGTTGGACGTAGAATACACTTTAAAATCAATTTTCTTCAGCATGAAAGTCGTTCTGGCACTTTTTCTCACTGCGCTTTTGGCGGTCCATGCGGAAGACCAGGTAAGACATAAAAGTGTTAGTGTCTCCAGTCTTCTTATGTCTCTGTTGAGTTTGTACTTTGTAGTGTGGCGAATTATGTTCGGAGCGATGTAGAGACCCAAAATTCGGGACACTATTGGACCGGTCAATGAATATAACAGTAGGAGAACTGGAAGTAGCATTGCAGGAACTGCAGGATGTTCTAACAAAGAGAAAGCAGGAACAGAAAAAGGAGCAAGAAGAAAAATGAGAAATTGGGAGAGAAAAGGCTGATGAGGAGAATTTCGTTTATTGAAGTCCCTCTTCAATAAACTGTTGTTGATCCTCCCCGACTAAAGCGTTACTGCATGAAATTCAAATCTCAGCGTATTCGATCTGGCAAATAGATCAGTTGTCGTTTTTTCACTTCCGTTTGCTGCTGTGATTTTCAAAGTCAAGCGCAAAGTGACCTGCAAAATTTCAGAGTTGTTGTTGGAATGAGGGTAGAGATGAGATTTTCATGAGATGAGATCAGAAAAGCAACGGCACTGCTTTTACCAGGCGCATAGATTGTAAATATGGTTCAGTTTTAGAGACTGAGTAAGGTGGTCTTTCCCTATGTCAAGCGAAGTATTTTCTACTCTTTGAGTACAAAAAAGGATGCGAGTTACTGTCGAACAGGGAACAAACACTTGCCATTCTTCCGCTCAACAACCTCTCTTACATCCAGCGCCATGGATGTGAGAGAGGTTGTTGATTGCCACCTCATCGATTATAACAAAATCAATCTAGGGAACGATTAAGACAGATTCAAGACGATGTAGTCAACACATTGATAGCAAGGTGACCAAAATGGTGGGTCATGCAATGCCAGCCACGTGGGACAATGTGACTTGAATTGCGTCAAGATTACTACTATTCTGAAATAAGTTCGTTTCAGAACTTTTCTTTTGCTCTGACCCTAAAAACACTTTCGCTTTTCGGCTGCTTCTCAAAAGTACTGCAGCTGTATAGTATATGACGAACTGTAACTTTAGCTGAAATTTTCAACTTATTCACAGAAGGCATTGTCCCACTAGGCAGAAAGCTTAAAATGCGTGCTGTCGTCAACGTCTTAAATCTGCGCAGTATTGCATCCATAGCCAAAAGCTTACTCATTGATGCTTACTTCGAAACAAGGTTGGGAAGGGAGAGCACAAAATTATAAAGATTAGAATTTGTCTTCTACCAGAAACCGTCAATCTCATATAGACCGCATAAACCTACGCATGTCATTCTAAGCAGTTGGTTCTAAACAATTTTTTTCCACGTGAATTTGTTACTTAAAAATTACAGTCGCTGCTGTACTGTTTAATAATGCAGAATAACAGACATTCAAGCGAAGCGCTCAGTTGATTTTTGAAAAGGGGAACAGGAAAATACATGTAACCACGTGGTCGGTTGCTGCTATTTACTGGGTCGTGATGCGTTCAAAAATGGCTACAAAAAGCTTGTAGCTCAGTGTAGAGTAATTAATCTTCCTTACAAGGGAAGGATACTTAATGCAGTGACGATTGGGTAAGCGGTGTATACCGCGTATGCCGTCCCCGGACGTTGATCTCTAAACCGCATCCCATACTGCATATATGACGACATTCTGGAGGAGTTATGAAGGATTTTTGCTGCAGTGGATAGTGGCTTGGACTGCAGAGCTGGACGTCGTGGGTTCGACTCCTCTGGGAGGCCACTCGTTTTTGCGCGTGTTTTTTGTTCTGCACATTTTGTGCTTTCATGGTGTTCATGAAGGTCTTCCAATGAAAAATTGAGTAAAGTATTTAATGAAAAAGGCTAAAAACAATTGTTTTTAGGTTAGACGGCGGTTCAGTGCCAATAAATGTAAATATACTGCTTCATATTCTGAAAATCAACTTTTTTTGATGTCGACAGGTTTTGCAACTTGCCTGCTAAAATTTACACAAATGCAAAACGGGTGGCATCTCAGGAGAATCGACCTACGACGTCCAGCTCCGCAGTCCAAGCCACTATCCACTGCAGCAAAATTCTTTATAACTCCTCCAGAATGACGTCATAGCAGGTATGAAATGCGGTTTAGAGATCAACGTTTGGGCATGGTATACGCGGTATGCACCGCTTACCCAATCGTCACTGCGATCAAGTACCCTTCTCTTGTTAGCAAACATTTTTGTCCCAGACTTTTTTGTTTGCCCGCTGCTCTATTATAAGTCAAGCAGCTTTTCTGAATTTCAATGAGTTCGTAGGTCATCAGCAAACTTTTGCAGTCACCGACTATAAGGATTGCTGATCTCAGATGCTCACATCTTTTCTTTGAAGAGCGCATACAGAGGGACAAGAAATGTATCAAATATCATGGAGTACGGTGCACGTTTTAGTAAAAAAAATGGTCCAAATTACATCATTCTCTGATTTTTGGTCGAAGTTCAATAAAGGTTAACTTATGTGTGATCATGTTCATGTTGATAAACGCAAAAGCAATGTTGCATCCTCCGGTTAAGTACTAGTTATTAATTCCACATTTGATGGCTTTTAAAACGTAATGGTTTTTCATTTCACTCAATACAACAAGCGAAAGAATAGCAAAAAATGGAATTAGAAAAATTTAGTACGACTTTCCACTGTAACAATGGATAGATTCCTATCATGGTCTGCACTCCTCGTTCAAGTTGATGACTCAACTTCGTTTGAATTATAAGGCCAATATATATAGCATATCATCCTATAGGGTCATCCCCAAACTTGTGTCCTTCATACCTACGATGGCAGAGAATAATGTTACGCGAACGGTTTGAACTATTTGAACGCTATAAACATTGCAGTCCAATGCTTATTTCTCTTCAGTCTGCCTTTCCAAGAAAGATAAAAAAAAATTTTTTTAGTCCACTTTTATGAGACTGTAAGATATGTGAAGAATGCGAGAGTCATTACAAGCTAGAATTAGAACTTTGTTCTCATTGATCATTGACTTCACAAAGTAAATGTGCGCTTAGGATTTCAGATTTTGAAGCTTGTTTTACGCCACAAGTAGAACTAGGTGATAATTTCACCTGAAGCTCTGACGGGTCAAAGAGCAAAACAGCTCTTCAGCGTAAAAACTGCTTTATAATTGAAGTTAATTGATGTTCTGCAGACAAGGCCCAGCTTAGCTCAGCAAAGAACTTGTTGTTAAAAATGTTTTGGCAGCTTTCGAAATCACTTCCCTGCGAGGGATAAGACTTCTGCATAGTGTTTGGTCTATCTGTTTATTATCACAATTTCTCCAAAGGTTAGAATTAGAAAAAATAAAAAATTTGAACATGGCAAAACGATAGGTTCAAATTTCTGCAATTAGTTGAGTTACCACCAAGCGAAAATTGGAAGCGCAGCAGCTACATGGAGAAAGAGAAGCTGTGTGGATAAGCGGCAAAACTATGTGTTTTGAACAAAATCAATTTCTTCCTGGGGAGAACATTTGGCAAGATTTTGAGCGACTCAGCAACTCACGATTCAAGCAGCTCAACTTGGTTAAGCATAAACTCCACATTTGAAGTATGAGAAAAAGCTAACATTTTTCCTTTTTATTTTCTGTAGTAGAGCAAGCACGATAGTAGAGCACGAGAGCTTTCTCTGCGAGAATATTCCAGTGCTCTATAATTTGCTAACTCAAAGCTCATAGAGGTCATTCTAGATTAAAGGCAGCGGCTCGGCAGATTCTCGACTTGCAGTTTTTTTCTTGGTTACCTGGGGTAATTCGGGGTGCTGATTCCGAAAATCTACATTGAAGAGCGCGAAAATGACAAAAACCGCCACCTAAAACCGTTACGCGCAAGTCATTCTAATACGCGCGGACGAGCTTGCGATTCTCCCTGCCCCGTCAGAGGAGGCATGCCACAACGTTATAACAGCGTGAGTCCCGCAACGATTCTGCCCCTCTAACCATGGCGGGGCGTGCTCCACTCGACCAGACTCGCTGAGATTTTGCAAAATTTTTCTGAAATATGATGGCAAGGTGGCAGAAGGTTGTGGGCAACCGAAAGATATATTCTTGACTGAGTTTTTATCAGTTTGTGTTATTCCACTAGTTTACGAAATTCTCACGAACTCTCGAAACGACCTAATATAACAAAGAAAAGTGAGAAAAAGAAAATGAACCTTGATTTTTTTCTATGACACCCGCCCCGCCCCGAAGTGTATGTGTGCCAAGTTTGGTCCAAATCGGTTCAGAAATGGAATTTTCTATTCGGAACATACGTACAAACACAGACAGACATACAGACAGACAGACATACAAACAGACATTCTTCTTTGTGCCGTGCCAGTGAGCGGCTGCCTTTTTGCCCGCTCTGACTGTTTTTATTTTACAACCTTTTTTCTCTCCATTCTTGCATTTTGACGCTGTCTACTTTTGATTCTGTTGTTAGCAACTCTCTCAGCTGCTTATTTTCGGTTCGGTTTTGTTTTTTTCTCATCCGGTTACCTTCTACTGGGTAGGAATCGCTATCGCTTGCGCCTTTTTGTATTGATTAACTTGGCCTTTGACTATATTGGGTTCCTTGATCGTGATCATGCCTCCGAAAGCCTCTCGTTCATCTCGTAGGGGTGTTTCTAACTCTGTATCGACTCCTGCTCCTATTGTTGGCATGCATAATGAGGTCAACAGTGCTGACTATTCTAATATGTCGGCCTCAGACCTTTTGCTGCATATCAAGGATAGGAACAAGCATCCAGTCATCGATCAACTGCTAGACATCCTATCGCAGAAACTCCAGAATGCGGTCTCTGGTGAACTTGATGCTGAGAAACGATCACGTACAATTGTCATAAGTGGGATACGGGAGCCGTCGAATGATCTCCGCGCTTCGGAGCGGGCTAGGGACCTTAGGAATAGGGTGGACGATATCATGGACGTTCTTGATATTGACTGCTGCCCAAATGAAATCCTTCGCATTGGGAAGGCAACACCCAATCGTCCTCGGCTAGTTGAGGTAATTTTTCCGTCAACTTACTATTGGCAAAAAGCTCTAGCAAATTCGTATCGTCTTCGTAACTCGCCCTTCTCAAATATATTCATTCGTAAAAGCATGACTACCGAGGAAAGGAGGGTCGAATATGAACTTAGGCAGCAGGCCAAGGAACTCAACGCTGGGAGACCCGAGAAGGAGTGGGTCGTTTATCGCGGCCAACTGAAGCGTGTCTCGGAGCTTCCTGGTAGGAGTCCGGTAAACTAATGACTACGCATGGAAATCCTGGGATACTGAAATGTGTTTTACTGAACGCACGTAGTATTGTAAATAAATTGCATCACTTGCATTCGCTTTTGATTTATACTGAACCTGATCTCGTGTTTCTGACTAAAACCTGGCTTAAGCCAAAGGTACACGATTCTGAGCTGATCGGTGATCTGCCATATTCTATATTTCGCACTGACAGACCGAAGCGAAAAGGTGGTGGTGTATGCTGCTTTGTTAAAGGCTGCTTCTACATCAAACAAGTGACAAGATTTGTTGCTTCGCGTTCTGATTTATTGACTGTGGAACTTTTCTGTTTGTCGAGTCTGAAAACTGTCAAGTTCGTAATCGTGTATCGTCCACCTAACTCCACGCAGGGTGATGATAAACAGCTGATTGAGCTTCTCACCAATCTAACTTCCGCTGGAAATACTACACTTATTGTGGGCGATTAATCTACATATTGATTGGTTCAATATGAAGCACAATAGCTATGAATCTAAACCGTTTCTTGATTTCTTCATCAATGCTGAATTGAAACAGCATGTTTTATATCCTACCCACGCAATAATATTCTGGACATCATATTGTCTACAACGAGAAACGTTCACAATGTCAGACTCTATCTACCTTTGGCTTCTGCCGATCATAGCATCATTACATTTGAGTATAAAGATAACTTTCAGCTTGTCTCATCTTATCCTACACCCGATTTTGTGCACTTTGATTGCGTTTCCCTAAACAAGTATTTATCTGAAGTTGATTGGACTGCACTGTTTGACAATTATCGCAATGCTGATGACTTGTATCTCAGATTCTGCCAAGTCATATATACTGGGATGGCATTGTTTGGTACTATGAGAATCAATTGCAACTTTGAATTGATTTATCCTGCTCACATTCGTTCACTTATTGAACAGAAGTGTCGCTTATTTTGTGTTTTAGATTCTCCTCTAACTAGCCCCCTGTACAAGAAAGTCTGTGCTGATATTGATCCGCACCTCAGAAAGTTTCTAGCCAATCATGAGCGACGCTTATCAAAGAAATCTTCTATGAGAAATTTATTTAGGTACATTCACCACAAGTTACAAAGTAAGGTTAGCCTCCCGGTGTTAAAAGACTGTTTGGGTTATACTTGCTGTAATGATTTCAATAAAGCAGAGGCCCTGGGTGAATACTTTGCCACTGTGTTCGCGAATCCTTTGAACATCACCCCCTCTTCCTCCCACCCTCCTTCTCAAAACAAATTGAACTCTGTTTATTTTCACCTTGCGGAAGTTAGAAGAGCTTGAGGCCCCTAAAACTTTCGTGTATGGAGCCGTACGATGGCATCCCTCAGATACTCTATAAAATGTGTGCAGATACTCTTGCCAAACCGCTTGCTGATATATTCAATCTTTCCCTATATTTCGGTGAGATTCCCTCCCTTTGGAAGGAAGCCCTGCAGCTGAAAGTGTTGCCGATTTTCGCCCCATTAGCCATAATTCTGTGTCCATCAAGATTATGGAAAGAATTATTAGAAGTAAATTACTACTTTGGTTAGAGAGGTTCCGTCTTGTTTCGCCCGAGCACCATGGCTTTGTGCCAGGCAAGTCAACTGCAACTAATCTTACTGAGGCCGTTTTTGATTGGAAGTTAGCCTTGAGCTTGAGAAAATCTGTGGATATTATATACTTCGACCTCTCCAAGGCTTTTGATAGAATACCTCACCGTCTGCTTCTCTGTAAACTAGAGAATATCGGAATTTCGGGAAACCTACTAACCTGGTTTGAGTCTTACTTGAGCAATAGATGCATGACGGTAAAGATTGGTCATGAATATTCCAGAAAATTTCCCTGTCCTAGTGGAGTTCCTCAGGGACCTGTCCTATCTCTCTTGTTATTTTTGGTATACACTTTGGACCTACCTGATACTTTAAAAACATTGAATGTACATGTTCAAATCTATGCGGACGATACAAAGATATATGCATCTTATAATGAAGACAATCTTGACACAGTTCATGATGCTTTGCAGTCATCGATTTATAAAATGTGTGCTTGGGCGTCTCAGAATGGACTCTCTCTCAACCCAAGACAATGTTCCTTCCTCCATCTTGGCAAGCATTCCTCAACTTCGTATAAAATTGATGGAGTTGAGATGACTGCTTGTCAAGATGTGAAAGATCTGGGAGTTATTATCGATTGTGATTTGAAATTCTTTAAGCATATTGATTCAATTGTCAACAGGGCATATGCCACTTTATTTACAATCTTTCGTAATATACAAACTCGTAATCCTATAATACTGTCCCGGTTATACAAAGCTTATGTTATTCCACATCTTGAATATTGCTCGCAAGTTTAGACTCCTTCCCGAAAAAAAGATATAATGAAGATTGAAAGAGTTCAGCACACTTTTACCCGCCTGGTCATTCGTCGTGTGAGTGGTGGAACACTAGTTGATATTCCAGACTGTCACCTACGCTCTAATAAATTGGGATTGACTCCTCTCAGAATTGGACGCATGATATCCGACCTGGTCTTTTGTTTTCGTATTCTTCGCATGGAAATAAAATTGAAAGCAAGCAAATTTTGGATCTTTAAACCTGCTAGTACGAGGCTAGGTTCAGATTCTTTTAGGGTTTAGGTCTTTAGGGCTTATGGTTGTGATGGTTTTCCTACGGTTTGGTTCTGAGGCTTGATCTTCTTTACACTTCTTTTTTTTCCTTCTTTTTCTTCTATTTTATTTTTTCATCTCTCAATAGTCTTCTTTCTAGATTCTTGCTCTTGTCCATGCGGTCCACTATCTTTATCGTATGACGGTTCTATGGCACACGACTCTACCTGTCTCATGTTGGTCCTTACTCTGGGCTGATGGTGGTCGAGGGAATGCGAAGAACGAATGCTTTGTTGGACTGTAGTTTATGTTAGATCAGACTCCACCATTTCATTGGACCTTGGTTCATCACTGTCGTTCTTTGTTTGGTTTTCTTCTAATACTTTCATGCCTCACGCGTTAGTTTGGGTCTGGTTCCATCTTGTCACTTCCGTTATGCTTGGGATAGCTTGTTTGGGCTTGACACACTTGCATTGTGCAATCTCTTCCATCGGAGTTCTGTTCTCTCCCCAGAGTTCTGGTTGGGCGGGTTTTATCAATATTACTACTTACTACCAATTCACCTGCTTCCAACATATACAATTGCTTATGTTGAATAAGAGCATTTTTTGCTAAAACAGGGGGCATGAGACAGACTCCATTGAACCTCTATACCTGTGATTATATGTCTAAACAAGCTCACTCCCTTTCCATTCCCAGGAAGATTTTGCGGACTGGACTTGAGCTGATTCAGTGGGGAGTTTGCCTTTTTGTTTTGCTTTTTGTTGTTGGTTGTTTGGTGTGATGCTTCGTTTTTCTGTTGTATGGGCGCGCCTTGTGCGTGTTAAATAAATAAATAAATAAAATTATATATAAGATTCGTTCATTCGAGATTTTTTATTTCCGAATTTATTCGATATTCATTCATTTGATGAAAAGTTTCGAATTCACCTAAGCATAGTGACGGCCCTTCAAACGACCAAATCTGTGCAAAATGGTTTCTTTTCAGCTGTGGTCAAGAAAAACGACAAAACAATAAAGGTCCTAATTTTTCATTGCAATTTGACCAGAAATTGTTGCAACGCTTCCTTTTTGCGAAAATTAAGACGAAAAAAATCAAGGTTCATTTTCTTTTTCTCACTTTTCTTTGTTATATTAGGTCGTTTCGAGAGTTCGTGAGAATTTCGTAAACTAGTGGAATAACACAAACTGATAAAAACTCAGTCAAGAATATATCTTTCGGTTGCCCACAACCTTCTGCCACCTTGCCATCATATTTCAGAAAAATTTTGCAAAATCTCAGCGAGTCTGGTCGAGTGGAGCACGCCCCGCCATGGTTAGAGGGGCAGAATCGTTGCGGGACTCACGCTGTTATAACGTTGTGGCATGCCTCCTCTGACGGGGCAGGGAGAATCGCAAGCTCGTCCGCGCGTATTAGAATGACTTGCGCGTAACGGTTTTAGGTGGCGGTTTTTGCCATTTTCGCGCTCTTCAATGTGGATTTTCGGTATTTGCACCCCCGAATTAATACCCCAGGTAACCAAAAAAACTGCAAGTCGAGAATCTGCCGAGCCGCTGCCTCTAATCTAGAATGACCTCTATGGGCTTTGAGTTAGCAAATTATAGAGCACTGGAATATACTCGCAGAGAAAGCTCTCGTGCTCTACTATCGTGCTTGCTCTACTACAGAAAATAAAAAGGAAAAATGTTAGCTTTTTCTCATACTTCAAATGTGGAGTTTATGCTTAGCCAAGTTGAGCTGCTTGAATCGTGAGTTGCTGAGTCGTTCAAAATCTTGCCAAATGTTTTTCCCAGGAAGAAATTGATTCTGTTCAAAACACATAGTTTTGCCGCTTATCCACACAGCTTCTCTTTCTCCATGTAGCTGCTGCGCTTTCAATTTTCGCTTGGTGGTAACTCAACTAATTGCAGAAATTTGAACACATCGTTTTGCCATGTTCAAATTTTTTATTTTTTCTAATTCCAACCTTTGGAGAAATTGTGATAATAAACAGATAGACCAAACACTATGCAAAAGTCTTATTCCTCGCAGGGAAGTGATTTCGAAAGCTGCTAAAACATTTTTAACAACAAGTTCTTTGTTGAGCTAAGCTGGGCCTTGTCTGCAGAACATCAATTTTCGTACTTCAATTATAAAGCAGTTTTTACGCTGAAGAGCTGTTTTGCTCTTTGACCCGTCAGAGCTTCAGGTGAAATTATCACCTAGTTCTACTTGTGGCGTAAAACAAGCTTCAAAATCTGAAATCCTAAGCGCACATTTACTTTGTGAAGTCAATGATCAATGAGAACAAAGTTCTAATTCTAGCTTGTAATGACTCTCGCATTCTTCACATATCTTACAGTCTCATAAAAGTGGACTAAAAAAATTTTTTTTTATCTTTCTTGGAAAGGCAGACTGAAGAGAAATAAGCATTGGACTGCAATGTTTATAGCGTTCAAATAGTTCAAACCGTTCGCGTAACATTATTCTCTGCCATCGTAGGTATGAAGGACACAAGTTTGGGGATGACCCTATAGGATGATATGCTATATATATTGGCCTTATAATTCAAACGAAGTTGAGTCATCAACTTGAACGAGGAGTGCAGACCATGATAGGAATCTATCCATTGTTACAGTGGAAAGTCGTACGATAAATTTTTCTAATTCCATTTTTTGCGCAACATTGCTTTTGCGTTTATCAACATGAACATGATCACACATAAGTTAACCTTTATTGAACTTCGACCAAAAATCAGAGAATGATGTAATTTGGACCATTTTTTTTACTAAAACGTGCACCGTACTCCATGATATTTGATACATTTCTTGTCCCTCTGTATGCGCGCTTCAAAGAAAAGATGTGAGCACCTGAGATCAGCCATCCTTATAGTCGGTGACTGCAAAAGTTTGCTGATGACCTACGAACTCATTGAAATTCAGAAAAGCTGCTTGACTTATAATAGAGCAGCGGGCAAACAAAAAAGTCTGGGACAAAAATGTTCGCTAACAAGAGAAGGGTACTTGATCGCAGTGACAATTGGGTAAGCGGTGCATACCGCGTATACCGTGCCCAAACGGTGATCTCTAAACCGCATTCCATACCTGCAATGACGTCATTCTGGAGGAGTTATAAAGAATTTTGCTGCAGTGGATAGTGGCTTGGACTGCGGAGCTGGACGTCGTGGGTCGATTCTCCTGAGATGCCACCCGTTTTGCATTTTTGTAATTTCTAGCAGGCAAGTTGCAAAACCTGTCGACATCAAAAAAAGTTGATTTTCAGAATATGAAGCAGCATATTTACATTTATTGGCACTGAACCGCCGTCTAACCTAAAAACAATTGTTTTTTAGCCTTTTTCATTGAATACTTTACTCAATTTTTCATTGGAAGACCTTCATGAACACCATGAAAGCACAAAATGTGCAGAACAAAAAACACGCGCAAAAACGAGTGGCCTCCCAGAGGAGTTGAACCCACGACGTCCAGCTCTGCAGTCCAAGCCACTATCCACTGCAGCAAAAATCCTTCATAACTCCTCCAGAATGTCGTCATATATGCAGTATGGGATGCGGTTTAGAGATCAACGTCCGGGGACGGCATACGCGGTATACACCGCTTACCCAATCGTCACTGCATTAAGTATCCTTCCCTTGTAAAGAAGATTAGTTACTCTACACTGAGCTACAAGCTTTTTGTAGCCATTTTTGAACGCATCACGACCCAATAAATAGCAGCAACCGACCACGTATGGTTACATGTATTTTCCTGTTCCCCTTTTCAAAAATCAACTGACGGAGAGGGTTGATTTAATGTTTTTGAAGCGCTTCGCTTGAATGTCTGTTATTCTGCATTATCAAACAGTACAGCAGCGACTGTAATTTTCAAGTAACAAATTCACGTGGAAAAAATTGTTTAGAACCAACTGCTTAGAATGACATGCGTAGGTTTATGCGGTCTATATGAGATTGACGGTTTCTGGTAGAAGACAAATTCTAATCTTTGTAATTTTGTGCTCTCCCTTCCCAACCTTGTTTCGAAGTAAGCATCAATGAGTAAGCTTTTGGCTATGGATGCAATACTGCGCAGATTTAAGACGTTGACGACAGCACGCATTTTAAGCTTTCTGCCTAGTGGGACAATGCCTTCTGTGAATAAGTTGAAAATTTCAGCTAAAGTTACAGTTCGTCATATACTATACAGCTGCAGTACTTTTGAGAAGCAGCCGAAAAGCGAAAGTGTTTTTAGGGTCAGAGCAAAAGAATAGTTCTGAAACGAACTTATTTCAGAATAGTAGTAATCTTGACGCAATTCAAGTCACATTGTCCCACGTGGCTGGCATTGCATGACCCACCATTTTGGTCACCTTGCTATCAATGTGTTGACTACATCGTCTTGAATCTGTCTTAATCGTTCCCTAGATTGATTTTGTTATGATCCATGAGGTGGCAATCAACAACCTCTCTCACATCCATGGCGCTGGATGTAAGAGAGGTTGTTGATCGGAAGAATGGCAAGTGTTTGTTCCTTGTTCGACAGTAACTCGCATCCTTTTTTGTACTCAAAGAGTAGAAAATACTTCGCTTGACATAGGGAAAGACCACCTTACTCAGTCTCTAAAACTGAACCATATTTACAATCTATGCGCCTGGTAAAAGCAGTGCCGTTGCTTTTCTGATCTCATCTCATGAAAATCTCATCTCTACCCTCATTCCAACAACAACTCTGAAATTTTGCAGGTCACTTTGCGCTTGACTTTGAAAATCACAGCAGCAAACGGAAGTGAAAAAACGACAACTGATCTATTTGCCAGATCGAATACGCTGAGATTTGAATTTCATGCAGTAACGCTTTAGTCGGGGAGGATCAACAACAGTTTATTGAAGAGGTACTTCAATAAACGAAATTCTCCTCATCAGCCTTTTCTCTCCCAATTTCTCATTTTTCTTCTTGCTCCTTTTTCTGTTCCTGCTTTCTCTTTGTTAGAACATCCTGCAGTTCCTGCAATGCTACTTCCAGTTCTCCTACTGTTATATTCATTGACCGGTCCAATAGTGTCCCGAATTTTGGGTCTCTACATCGCTCCGAACATAATTCGCCACACTACAAAGTACAAACTCAACAGAGACATTTAAGAAGACTAGAGACACTCACATTAGGTTCTTCCCGTTCTTCCGCATGGATACACGCCAAAAGTGCGATGAGAAAGGGTGCCGAAATGAGTTTCATGCTGAAGAAAATTGATTTTAAAGTGTATTCTTTGTCCAACAAACGAGAGTTCACGGAATTTCAACGAAGTCAACTGAATTGTGCTTGATATTAGGCTGGCCAAAAGTCTTGTCGCGCAATTGAAATTCTATAGTTTTTTGACGTATTATGTGCCCTACTAATTATCTCAGACGAAGAAATCCATCTTCTATCATTCTATCAAGGGGTATGTACTTATGGAAAAGATGGGAGCGGTAAGAAGATTATTCGAACTCAACGTTATTTTGTTTTTTGGCAAAAAATTCATAGTATGAGGACACCCAGTAGTAAAGGGTTTATTATTTACCCTTTTGACTCAGTTGTACACGCTGTTTGGAAGTTATTTTTTAGGCAACCAATATAAAATAGCGAATTTGATTTCATTTACTTTTTTTAAAAAATATGACTTTTTTCAAATCGTCGGAACAGTTAACCCTCGACGTTCAAAAGACGCAGGAGTCAAAAGATCTATATTAGCCGTGTTGAATTTACGCCAGCTTCATATGTTTGTTGAGTACCAGTAATGGGTTGCTAAGTGGCAAAGAGAAAAAATGCTTATATAAAAATTATCACCGTCTCTAACCGCTATCTGGCGTTAGTGACGCATTTTTTATAGCTCTTTGGCCAACGCAGTCAATCTTTGCTAGAAGTTAAACAAGGGCTGAGCGAGCGGAAAAGTTTGTGTGACTTTTTTGCTTTTTTTCGCCTCTAGTGATTCATTTTGGTCGTTTACAGTAAGAGGTACATTACAAGGAAAGGATACTTGGTGACCTTGACCATTTGAAATGAACGTATACTAAATGCATCTTGAAGCGCTGATTCCAAATCTGTCGCTATCTGCTGTGCGCTCCTCCGAAAGAAGTTATCAACATTCTTGCCAATAAAATATTCGCTGATTTGTGACAAGAACCATATCGTTAGAATGCCTATTTACGCACTACAAAAGAGCGTCCAAACCAGAGTCTAGAAGCCTCAAAAATGACGATTCTAAATGCCCAGATTTCGTGAAATTATTATGGAAAAAAGTCCTTAAGACTTCGTTTAGTGAGTCGCCAGTAGATATTGAACATAGATTTGGAATCAGGCTCTTAAGACGCATCTATAGTTCTACATCTCACCGTAAAGGGCCACGGTCACCAAGTTCCCTTGTGAGTGCGGAGCAATCTGAATTAGCATTACGAGTGTCTCTTGGCAGACAAGGATACTGAACAAAATTTCAGTACAAGCTTTGCTGAAATTCAAAGAAATGAAAGAGAATAAAGTCGCTCAGCATTCCCGCTTTTATACGCCTCGAACTACCGTTGAATGTTCGATAGATCATCAAAGTTTATCTGAGACCGAAACTGTCGCCTTTCACTGAGTACGTCGATATGAAAAGATGAGACAATAGATTTGTGTTTTCGAAAAAATCATGTAAGGATTCATTTTACTGAAATGGCTTGGCGATGAACTCGCTAGTGTAAAGTACATTCACTGCAGGCATTTAAAACAATGTCATCTTCCCATTCCAATCTTTTCTAATAAAAAGGAATTCCTACATGATTTTTTCGATAAACACAAAATTATTGGTCTTTCATTTAACGATGTACTCAGTGAAAGGGGACAATTTCGCTCTCAGATGAACTTTGACGATTTATCAAACTTTGATTGGGATAATATCTCTCGTTCCAAGATTTTCGGGAAAACTTTGAAAATTTAGCATCAATCAGGAATTTTCGCATCACATTGATAATGTGGTAAACAGTGCGTACTCAGTTTTGTTCGAAATTCTCCGATCTGTTCATACTAATAATCCCATACTACTGAAACGTCTCTATAAAGCGTACGTACTTCCGCACCTCGAATACTGTTCGGTATATGGAGTCCTTTTGCAAAGAAAAACATCCTAACACTAAAAAAAAGTCCAAAAAACATTTACTCGCATTCTATTTCTAAGGTGTCGCAGAGCATTAGCTTTTGATGAGATGTCCAGTTATGAAAACCCCCTCAAGTCATTGGCAAATGAAAAGCTTGGAATCTGGAAGGATTCGTCTTTTTCGTAAAGAAATCAAACTCACCGCAAGTAAGTACTGGATTTTCAGCCCTAGTGATAGGATGGGTGGGTTTAATAAACACTATCCACGTATTTACGAAAAACGTTTTTTACGAACCTTTACCTCGACACCCAGTGTCACCCCCACGCCACGATGAGGCGACCGACCATTGTGGGGGATTTCCACTTTCACTTGCTATAATTTCCGCTTTAATCTCATAATTGCTGAAATTGCGGAAGTTTTGTGCATAAAGTCGCTAGCTTCACATTGCACAGTTTGCATAGCTGTGCCCAAAGTGCCAGCTTTGCAAAATCAAGGTATGACAATCTTTGAGTTTTGAACCCATTTGATCTTGGGATTATTCTAAGATGTGCTGAATTTTTTGTTTTTTTTTTCAAAATTTGCGAACATTCGTAGATAATATTTCAATACCTCGCGGCAAGCTAGCTGGGAGACTCAGAGGTAATTTACATTATTGAAAACTTACTCTAATTCGCAAACGAATGTCTCGCAAAAGTTCAAAGATCTCGCAATTGGTGGTTACTTTACAACCATTTATAAACATTTATTTTTGTAAATAACGTTCATACAGCCTTCCCAGTCGCCCACGTCGGAGCTCGAAACTCCATAAAAGTCGCTGACCACAACATTCGCTTTCACAACTATTAATGCAGACACCGTAAAGGAAGATAATACAATAAAAATAGGATGTATATTTTTATCTTCTGGATTCTATTTACTGTACAACCACCACAACCATTACTGTATGAGTCATAAGTGATAAATATAACAGAATTTTCCATTTGAATTTTCAATCTTCCGGCAAATTACTTACATCAATAACAGACAGTAACTTGAAAGCTATCTAGATAGCTTTTCTTCCTCTTTCGAACAAGCATGATATCAAGCAGATATTTTCAAAATTACTTGTAAAAATCGAAAAAATTCAAAGATTATCGTTTTCGCTTTTTACATTAGCTGGTCGCCACGGTTTTATTTTAAACTTTTGCGAGACATTCGTTTGCGAATTAAAGTAAGTTTTCAATAATGAAAATTACCTCTGAGTCTCCCAACTAGCTTGCCGCGAGGTATTAAAATATTATCTACGAATGTTCGCAAATTTTGAAAAAAAAAAACAAAAAATTCAGCACACCTTAGAATAATTTCAAGATCAAATGGGTTCAAAACTCAAATATTGTCATACCTTGATTTTGCAAAGCTGGCACTTTGGACACAGCTATGCAAACTGTGCAATGTGAAGCTAGCGACTTTATGCACAAAACTTCCGCAATTTCAGCAATTATGAGATTAAAGCGGAAATTATAGCAAGTGAAAGTGGAAATCCCCCACAATGGTCGGTCGCCTCATCGTGGCGGGGGAGGGGGGGGTGACACTGGGCGTCGAACTGCGATGCACAGCCGAGTGTATACTCTGGTAGGGCCTCCCAAGCTGTGAAGGAGTTCGACGTTTCCGGTTTCGGCCGGATGCCTAGCTAAGAACCGGCCACGTTACCCCCGCCGTCTGGCTTCTTCTGGTCGCTAGGCGGTCTCTCCCCGCTCCAAGCTCGGGGTCAGCGATCGCCCCGTGGAAATCAAGAGTAGGTCTAGTAAGCCACCTCTTGTAGGGGAAAATTCATATCACTCCTCCAGTTAGAAGATTAGAAAGAAACCCTGCACATCGTATCCCGCCTACGGTGCCGGATGGTAGCAAAAACGATGTCAGGGTACTCAGGGCGCCTTTCGGATTGCACAAAAACGACACGTCTGCCCGGAAGACACGCCATGGAAACTGCTTCATGCTCTGCATTTAGAACGCCAGGACAGTTTCCACAAACGCCGACCTCCACGCTTTTCTCGACGCTGCAGAGCACATCAACTACCACATCATCGCTCTGCAGGAAACGAAGTCCAGGAAGAAGGACGTGCGACAGATGAGTAATGGGACCCTCATCATTCGTGGTGAAAAGGTTCCATCACGAAACGTGGGAGGCGTCGGCTTTGTCGTCCACCCATCTATCGTCCATCTTGTCGATTCGGATGAGATCCTATCGCCTCGACTGGGCATCCTACGACTACGCCCTCCACGTCAGAAGACCATCAGCATCATCAACTGCTACTCGCCAACATCAGCAGCTGACGACTCAGAACTAGATGCTTTCTACGAAGACGTGGAGGAGGTCGTCCGCAACGAAAAGCCCTTCTACAAATATGTTGTGGGCGACTTCAATGCGAAAATCGGGATGCCACTAGAAAAGGAATATAGGATCGGGAAGTTTGGATATGGGCTCCGAAACGAAAACGGCAACCGTCTCGTTGGGCTTCTCTCCGCCGCACGACTCTTCCATGGAAACTCCATCTTCATGAAGAAAGAACATCGCCGGTGGACTTGGGAATCGCCCAACGGAACGACTCATGCTGAGATCGACCACATTCTCACCAACCGAAGGTGGAGCTTACTCGATGTCCCTGTAGTTTCATCCTTCTGTAGTGGCTCCGATCACCGCCTTCTTCGAGCGAAGATACGACTCAGCCGAAGGCTGGAAAAGAAAGTCTGTCATAGTGCCGCGAGAAGGAAGGAAGTCGTTTATGACGGTAACAGGCTGGAAGAGCTCATATCAAGTTGTGACTGGCCCATCGAGGAGGACCCAACGTACGACTACGACCGGCTTTTGAAAGGATTGCGAGCCTGCGAAGAATGCGCCTCAGTGATTCTGAGAAGAACTTGGAACGCATTTCGAAGACCACCAAGAAAATGCTCGAAAGATGAAGACTTCTGAGGCAGGATCCGAATGCAACCCATCTCGAGCGACTGATAGCCAACGCCAGTTGCAGAACAGCTCTGCAAGAGGATCTCAGGAAGTACAGGCAAGCCAAGATACTGGAAGCAGCCGAAAGAAGACGAAATCTTAAGAAGTGCCGAAAGAACCTCTGCGAATATCACGTACCGCTGGCTGCACTACTGAACGAAGACGGGACCCCGACTTCTTCCCGATACAAGATGGAATCTATCGCGAAGAACTTTTACACCAACCAACCTCTTCCGTTCATCAACACCCGTGCAGATGCCCGTTGTTTCCACTGGAGAAGTACCACCACGAATTCTACCTGCTGAAGTGCTATTGCGATACAGACCATGAAGACGTCCACGGCTCCAGGACCAGATCAACTTTCCGTCGAACTTCTGCGAGCGAAGGACACGGTCTACACGAGATTCTAGCGTCGCATTTGACATCTTACCTTCAGAAGGAGAAGATTCCCGACCAGTGGAGAACGTCAAGAACCGTCCTTCTCTTCAAGAAGGGTGAACGGGAGGATCTTCGGAACTATCGTCCAATATGCCTGCTGAGTGTACTGTACAAGCTTTTCACGAAGATTATCCTCGCTCGCATATCAAGGACACTGGATGAAGCCCAACCCCAAGAACAAGCTGGATTTCGCAAAGGATTCAGCTGCATGGACCACATCCAGACCGTTTCGAAGGTCATAGAAGTCTGCCGGGAGTACCGACTGCCTCTCGTCCTAACCTTCGTCGATTACGAGAAAGCCTTCGACAGCGTCGAAACCAACGCCATCCTGTCAGCGCTAGTCGATCAAGGTGTGGACCCAGCCTACGTGAGGACACTAGCCAACTGCTACAAGGACTGTACAACAACGATACAGCTGTTCCATCGCCCCTGACCATACCAGTCGGGAAGGGGGTCCGACAAGGCGACACAATCTCGCCGAAGCTGTTCACCGCGGCCTTGCAGTGAATGATGAAGTCACTGGACCGGGACGAGAGAGGCATGCGAGTTGATGGGAGATTCCTGTCCAACCTTCGTTTTGCGGACGACATCGTTCTTTTCTCGAGCAGTATCACCGAAGCAGAGACGACGCTGAAGGAACTGAACAAGTAGGAAAGAAGATCGGACTGCGAATAAATCGGGAAAAGACTCAGTTCATGAGGAACGCCCTTTGCGAAGATGCAGAAATGGAATTGGAAGGCACCCCTATTATGGAGACGTCTTCTTATGTATCTGGGACGTTCGATGAACATGGAGAACGACTTGAGGGAAGAACTTAACAGGAGAAGAAGAGCAGCCTGGGCCGCCTTCGGGCCTCGAAGGAAGCCACCGACCAACCGACGGGCCCGGAGCTTCGTGCCCACCTGTTCGACTCAACCGTTCTCTCGGCACTCTGTTACGCAGCTGAGACTTGGGCCGATACTGTAGCCACGTCGAAAGCTTTACGGACCACCCACAGAACGCTCGAGCGCAGTCTTCTGAAGATGACTCGACGCAAGCGACATCTAGTCGGACTTCGCAGCACGGATATGAGAAGAATGTCCCGTCTTCTGACTCAGCGGAATAGTTGCGAAAGTCAAACACCAATGGGCCGGTCACATAATGAGAAGAATAGACGACAGATGGACACTAAGAACATCTGAGTGGATTCCTCGCGAAGCCAAACGTCCTCGAGGAAGACCACCAACGAGATGGGCAGACGTGTTCGTGGAACGGATGAACCAGCTGAGAAATCAGCTGGATGCGACTTTCGCCCCTGGAACTCGTGGACGCAGCCACCGACGACGGCCAAGAAGATTGCGGGTGTCTGAAGCGAGGGACAGGGAAAAATGGCAACTTCTGTACTGGGGCCCGCACGTCACGTGAGGACGGGCCATCTAAGTAAGTATCATTCACTGTTTCTAATGACTCAATTAACGAAATTTCTCGAGTCAGCTTGATTAAATTGTTCCTCACTTTTTATAAATACAAAGATTCCACTGCGCTTGCACAATCTAGAATGAGTGCAATTAGAAGGCGGAGAAAAAGGCGGAGCCGTTCCTTGACCTGTGAAAGTGTGATGTCCCTTCCAGGTTTCGCTGAAGGTGCTAATCACTCCTGCAAGGAAAGTCGGCAAGGCTTTGGAAACTCCTGCCACGCCGCCCTTCCTACGCATGCGTCGCCAGTAAAATGAGTGAGAAAGTGGGAAGGGGGGGGGGGAGGGGGGACCGCCTAACCTGAGCTAAATACAAAAAGGTTCCAGATGAAGCTTTTGAGTGCTAGCGTTGTGTCAGAAATATGCTAGCGACTGTAAAATTGATTATAACTCCATTAAATCCAGCTCTAACATATACAAGAATCAAGATCTGCGGTATTTTCTGAACATATCTAATCTTTAATTCAACTAGTTTGGCGGGTGGAGGCGGGCTTTGTGACCCAATTAGGGCCGCTCGACGCAATCTGCGTGTATCCCGCGCTTGCTCTCTGATTACATTTCTCTGACCCACATTGACTCACAATGTGGGTCACATTGTCCCACATGGCAGTCACTGCATGACCCACCATGTGGGTCACGTTGTCGTCAATGTGCTAACAGTCTAAGAGAAGACATCTTAGGACACCTTGTATTTAATTATTTGTCGGTACTACTGTATTTGTAGGCCTCAAACTTCTATGTAGGTCAGCATTTGATAAGTTTCCGTGTACCTGTCTTGTACTTGCTTCAAGTTATGTGCACCTTGAACAATTTTCTTGCTTGCTTCCACCCGACCTCGAGCTTCGAACTAACATACTGGCACTCCAACTGCTCAGTCGTTCCCTATTGTCTTGAGCTAATTGGAGCTCAAGGATATAAGTTTTGATAGAGGTGGTAAGGCTACGCAGAGCGCTCCTAGGTCACAAATAAGGATCTTAAATGCAGCTGTTGAAACTGTAAGCAAACCAAGGGGAAAGAAACACACAATCCATCACAAGCTTGTAATTTGAATCCTGTCTAAGCTTATGTAAAGCTAATTACACTTTTGACCTCCACATCAAGCTCTCCCTTTCCATCGAAAAAGTCAGGACCAACAGCGCAACTTGAAAATGAATACTTTCCATCAAAAAAAAAATCAGGAACAACAGCAGAACTTGAAAATGAATAATCCACAATGACATACTTCAAGAATATCAGGAAATTCTTATTCGTATTCGTAATGCATAAAGCTTGAAAGACTCATCCACCAACGACAATTATAGCCCCAGGCATTGGACTTTTTTGAAAGGCTTAGCCCAATGAGCCTTTTGAAGACTGCTTCTCAAAAGGTTCATTCGGCTGGGCCTTTTGAAAACATTTACCCTCAAAAATATGTTACGCGAAGAATGCAGAGCATAGAAAGTAGGTAAGATGAGTTTTTGAAGCATGATTAGTTGACCAAGTTCCCGGAACTGCTTCTGATCATACCATTGGCATGATAATCAAAACAGTCATTCCACGTTTTGACCTTTACGAATTCAACTTTTTCAATCTTGCTGATGGCAAGGCAAGGTAGATTTTACAGACCCTCTTTTGATGACTTTTGTCAGAAAAATATTTGCCCGAGATTGTTTGATAAATTTGCAATATTGAGCTTTCACTAAGATGAACATATTCTTCTGAAAGCTCTCAATTAGTTTCATTGCTTTTTTGCCTTGTCCTCCCAAATAGACAATTGAGAGACTTTCCAGGTTTTGAATGGTATACTAAAATCATTGCAACTGTCTTGCCGTCCTTCGAACAGGTCCGGAATGCTTAGTAAACAGCTTGAAAGATTGCGACTTGTATTGAAAGAAGCATCTATCATAGACTTCTAACAAAAGAGATGCTAGACGTTCGCAATTATCTTGTGACCTTGAAGATAAGCCTGTTTTTGAGGTTTCTTCGACGTCGGCATTCTGGTTTTTTGAAGACACTCCTAACAGTGAAAACGAGCGGCCAAGGGTTAAGAATCGTCCAATTTAGCTAGGTTTTGTGATACTGAGAAAGAGCCGACACGAGAATGCGGACGAACTTATCACGCAATACAATGAATGAGTGCTAATGTCCCTAATCTTTCTCTCATGCTCCGAGAATTACGAAAATGCAATCTGTTCGCTAGATAAGATAGAGGCTGGGTTTGAAGGGTTCAGAGGCAAATTTCTGAAACCGCTTGAGCAGTCTTTGGTATATCTTTATCCACCCCCTTCCAGGTTTCCACGCGAAGAATCTGTGCCAAAATTCGCATGGTGCCCTGAATTTTAGGTTAGACATTCTTCTGCTGCCGCTAGGCTCAATTCTTCAATCACTTAAACGCTTAGATTTTGCATTATTGAAGTTCATAAAAATCAGTAAAAATTTGTCAACAATTCGACATCTATTTGTAGCTTTCAAGTTTGAAAATCCTGCCATTGGTTTGCAGTTCTCCAAGCAAATGCTGTCGGAGACTTATCGTACTCGTGACGTGTCTCGTCCTCGCTGTGTTCTTTGCACTGTAAAGTTATCTCATGCCCCTCTATCCCAAACCAATGTGTGGAAACGATCTCACACAGGCTCCGTAGTTTTTATTTTTTACAATCTTCCAGCAGCAGACACGTAAATTATAACGAAAGAGCATCAAGACTGGATTTTGGGTTAAAGTGAGTGATGCACTTGTTTTTTTGATGTCAGCTTGTTTCTAAGCTTTAAGCCATTGAATTCGTATTGAAACCAAAAAGGCTGTAATTGTTTGCTCACTATAATGGTAGCTACTGAAATGGTAAAGAATTCAAGTGACATGCTGCGGAGTTCTATATCATGGCGAGATTGTCATCCTGAGTAGATATAGAGAAAGCCTAACTAGAAAAAAATCGCTAGTAAACAGCTGCAAAGCCGATTTGGTCAAGACAAGATCAAAATGCAGCTTCGTTTTGTTTCTGGCATTCGATCAAGATCAAGAACGTCCAATAGTTGTTGAAAAACTTGACCCCTACTTTGGCCCTGTCTAGGCTTGACAAAGATTTCGCTCTTTTTATCTGTTCAACATTATTTGGAGTAGGTTGAGTTGAAGAATTTTTCGAGCTCGCAGTTCGAGAAATTAATCGTTATGCTTGCAGGATGAATCTCAAAAATTTTCTGTGTTTGAAATAAACACCCAGGATGAGTGAGTCAATCTTTACTGCCAATTGTACACTTTTGGATACTTATCTGGTGGTTCAGTTATTCATGCTATCTCGACTTTCCATAAGACAAACCGGCAACGAAGAATCTAAAAAAATACCAAGTTATTTAGAGCAAAATTATTCGATGACTATCTTCAATGTCACGGCCCAATGATTTTGTGTTGATCAGCGCTGTTACTGATGAATGGTGTTTAACTTTTATGTTAGAGAATGAAATAGTCGCAGTCGTTATGGAATTTATACCTAAACGTACAGGATGTCTGAATAATCTATCGAACGTTTCATCCCTATTTTCCGTATGAAGACATTTGCGATTCTCCAAACACCCTTGCAGCGTTGACCATAATGCAAAGCGAATTATTGGTCGCAAGAGCCATCCATGGTTCGCTTCATAATGTGCACCTAATCTGAGCTAACTTTTACTACATCAGGTCGTTCCGAAAGTTCTTTCAATCAAGATAGGCGAATGTTTCATGCACTTAGTATCATATACATTTCATCTGTAAAGTCCACTGGGGCGAGTCAACATTCTTTTGACGCTGATGTTCGAAATACTTCAAATCTTTTGACGTTTCCGGCGGCTTCTCAAAGTGCTTATCTGATTAGCGGTAGAACTGAGTTAAATGAGTGGTAGTATACTAGTGTGGTGCCAAAATGGTGTTCGTTTCTTATGTTACCGAAGCTGAATGTATACAAAAAATTGCCCAAGGAGCATTTTTTCATAGTGCACAAGAACGAGGTACTCAAACTCACAATATCTTAGCACAGACAATGAAGTGGCTACTTTACTGAAGTTCTGCTCTATTTCTTCAATGTACTTGCTAGATAAACAAATTTTTCGGCACATATTGTTAATACGGTAAAATGTATTACATGGATGTAGCAAATTTTTCGGAAATGCAGTACATCAGAAATAAAAATAGCTGACTGTGCGGGTGGCGAACAGACAACGATGGTTTGTAGAACCTTTTCATAAGTTCACCTGGCAAAAAAACCTCAAAATAGCCATCGGTGTAAATCCCTGAGATTCACAGACTTGTCTCGTGTAAGGATTCAGCATTGCTGCGCCTGGAAATCTGTAAGAGATGCTCAAGCATCGCAAGAGGTTGAAGCGAATTGTTATGATACTTGTACAAAAGCGACATTACATTAAGTTGCTCCATGGGTTCTGTCCGTCTTCGTCCCCCCCCCCCTCCCCCCCCCCCCCCAAATAAACCGCATTTTGTAGCTCAAATAAACCTTTCAAATGAGCAGAGCAATTTTCAAAAGTATTAGCGTAAAAACTTTATGAATTCGTCCCACTCTAAAGACAGAATCAATGTCCAGAAACTTTAGAATCAAAAACTCGCAGAAGCGCTAATTTTTCCAAAAAGGTTTTGGTAGACATAACGTGTTCACACATGTGAGGCATCCAGCAATAAGATTCATACACGTATGTGCTGCATGCCCAAACGTGCCCAAACGGTGATCTCTAAACCGCATTCCATACCTGCTATGACGTCATTCTGGAGGAGTTATAAAGAATTTTGCTGCAGTGGATAGTGGCTTGGACTGCGGAGCTGGACGTCGTGGGTCGATTCTCCTGAGATGCCACCCGTTTTGCATTTTTGTAAATTTTAGCAGGCAAGTTGCAAAACCTGTCAACTTCAAAAAAGTTGATTTTCAGAATATGAAGCAGTATATTTACATTTATTGGCACTGAACCGCCGTCTAACCTAAAAACAATTGTTTTTAGCCTTTTTCATTGAATACTTTACTCAATTTTTCATTGGAAGACCTTCATGAACACCATGAAAGCACAAAATGTGCAGAACAAAAAACACGCGCAAAAACGAGTGGCCTCCCAGAGGAGTCGAACCCACGACGTCCAGCTCTGCAGTCCAAGCCACTATCCACTGCAGCAAAAATCCTTCATAACTCCTCCAGAATGTCGTCTACATGCAGTATGGAATGCGGTTTAGAGATTAACGTCCGGGGACGGCATACGCGGTATACACCGCTTACCCAATCGTCACTGCATTAAGTATCCTTCCCTTGTAAAGAAGATTAATTACTCTACACTGAGCTACAAGCTTTTTGTAGCCATTTTTGAACGCATCACGACCCAGTAAATAGCAGCAACCGACCACGTATGGTTACATGTATTTTCCTGTTCCCCTTTTCAAAAATCAACTGACGGAGAGGGTTGATTTAATGTGTTTGAAGCGCTTCGCTTGAATGTCTGTTATTCTGCATTGATAAACAGTACAGCAGCGACTGTAATTTTCAAGTAACAAATTCACGTGGAAAAAATTGTTTAGAACCAACTGCTTAGAATGACATGCGTAGGTTTATGCGGTCTATATGAGATTGACGGTTTCTGGTAGAAGACAAATTCTAATCTTTGTAATTTTGTGCTCTCCCTTCCCAACCTTGTTTCGAAGTAAGCATCAATGAGTAAGCTTTTGGCTATGGATGCAATACTGCGCAGATTTAAGACGTTGACGACAGCACGCATTTTAAGCTTTCTGCCTAGTGGGACAATGCCTTCTGTGAATAAGTTGAAAATTTCAGCTAAAGTTACAGTTCGTCATATACTATACAGCTGCAGTACTTTTGAGAAGCAGCCGAAAAGCGAAAGTGTTTTTAGGGTCAGAGCAAAAGAAAAGTTCTGAAACGAACTTATTTCAGAATAGTAGTAATCTTGACGCAATTCAAGTCACATTGTCCCACGTGGCTGGCATTGCATGACCCACCATTTTGGTCACCTTGCTATCAATGTGTTGACTACATCGTCTTGAATCTGTCTTAATCGTTCCCTAGATTGATTTTGTTATGATCCATGAGGTGGCAATCAACAACCTCTCTCACATCCATGGCGCTGGATGTAAGAGAGGTTGTTGATCGGAAGAATGGCAAGTGTTTGTTCCTTGTTCGACAGTAACTCGCATCCTTTTTTGTACTCAAAGAGTAGAAAATACTTCGCTTGACATAGGGAAAGACCACCTTACTCAGTCTCTAAAACTGAACCATATTTACAATCTATGCGCCTGGTAAAAGCAGTGCCGTTGCTTTTCTGATCTCATCTCATGAAAATCTCATCTCTACCCTCATTCCAACAACAACTCTGAAATTTTGCAGGTCACTTTGCGCTTGACTTTGAAAATCACAGCAGCAAACGGAAGTGAAAAAACGACAACTGATCTATTTGCCAGATCGAATACGCTGAGATTTGAATTTCATGCAGTAACGCTTTAGTCGGGGAGGATCAACAACAGTTTATTGAAGAGGTACTTCAATAAACGAAATTCTCCTCATCAGCCTTTTCTCTCCCAATTTCTCATTTTTCTTCTTGCTCCTTTTTCTGTTCCTGCTTTCTCTTTGTTAGAACATCCTGCAGTTCCTGCAATGCTACTTCCAGTTCTCCTACTGTTATATTCATTGACCGGTCCAATAGTGTCCCGAATTTTGGGTCTCTACATCGCTCCGAACATAATTCGCCACACTACAAAGTACAAACTCAACAGAGACATTTAAGAAGACTAGAGACACTCACATTAGGTTCTTCCCGTTCTTCCGCATGGATACACGCCAAAAGTGCGATGAGAAAGGGTGCCGAAATGAGTTTCATGCTGAAGAAAATTGATTTTAAAGTGTATTCTTTGTCCAACAAACGAGAGTTCACGGAATTTCAACGAAGTCAACTGAATTGTGCTTGATATTAGGCTGGCCAAAAGTCTTGTCGCGCAATTGAAATTCTATAGTTTTTTGACGTATTATGTGCCCTACTAATTATCTCAGACGAAGAAATCCATCTTCTATCATTCTATCAAGGGGTATGTACTTATGGAAAAGATGGGAGCGGTAAGAAGATTATTCGAACTCAACGTTATTTTGTTTTTTGGCAAAAAATTCATAGTATGAGGACACCCAGTAGTAAAGGGTTTATTATTTACCCTTTTGACTCAGTTGTACACGCTGTTTGGAAGTTATTTTTTAGGCAACCAATATAAAATAGCGAATTTGATTTCATTTACTTTTTTTAAAAAATATGACTTTTTTCAAATCGTCGGAACAGTTAACCCTCGACGTTCAAAAGACGCAGGAGTCAAAAGATCTATATTAGCCGTGTTGAATTTACGCCAGCTTCATATGTTTGTTGAGTACCAGTAATGGGTTGCTAAGTGGCAAAGAGAAAAAATGCTTATATAAAAATTATCACCGTCTCTAACCGCTATCTGGCGTTAGTGACGCATTTTTTATAGCTCTTTGGCCAACGCAGTCAATCTTTGCTAGAAGTTAAACAAGGGCTGAGCGAGCGGAAAAGTTTGTGTGACTTTTTTGCTTTTTTTCGCCTCTAGTGATTCATTTTGGTCGTTTACAGTAAGAGGTACATTACAAGGAAAGGATACTTGGTGACCTTGACCATTTGAAATGAACGTATACTAAATGCATCTTGAAGCGCTGATTCCAAATCTGTCGCTATCTGCTGTGCGCTCCTCCGAAAGAAGTTATCAACATTCTTGCCAATAAAATATTCGCTGATTTGTGACAAGAACCATATCGTTAGAATGCCTATTTACGCACTACAAAAGAGCGTCCAAACCAGAGTCTAGAAGCCTCAAAAATGACGATTCTAAATGCCTAGATTTCGTGAAATTATTATGGAAAAAAGTCCTTAAGACTTCGTTTAGTGAGTCGCCAGTAGATATTGAACATAGATTTGGAATCAGGCTCTTAAGACGCATCTATAGTTCTACATCTCACCGTAAAGGGCCACGGTCACCAAGTTCCCTTGTGAGTGCGGAGCAATCTGAATTAGCATTACGAGTGTCTCTTGGCAGACAAGGATACTGAACAAAATTTCAGTACAAGCTTTGCTGAAATTCAAAGAAATGAAAGAGAATAAAGTCGCTCAGCATTCCCGCTTTTATACGCCTCGAACTACCGTTGAATGTTCGATAGATCATCAAAGTTTATCTGAGACCGAAACTGTCGCCTTTCACTGAGTACGTCGATATGAAAAGATGAGACAATAGATTTGTGTTTTCGAAAAAATCATGTAAGGATTCATTTTACTGAAATGGCTTGGCGATGAACTCGCTAGTGTAAAGTACATTCACTGCAGGCATTTAAAACAATGTCATCTTCCCATTCCAATCTTTTCTAATAAAAAGGAATTCCTACATGATTTTTTCGATAAACACAAAATTATTGGTCTTTCATTTAACGATGTACTCAGTGAAAGGGGACAATTTCGCTCTCAGATGAACTTTGACGATTTATCAAACTTTGATTGGGATAATATCTCTCGTTCCAAGATTTTCGGGAAAACTTTGAAAATTTAGCATCAATCAGGAATTTTCGCATCACATTGATAATGTGGTAAACAGTGCGTACTCAGTTTTGTTCGAAATTCTCCGATCTGTTCATACTAATAATCCCATACTACTGAAACGTCTCTATAAAGCGTACGTACTTCCGCACCTCGAATACTGTTCGGTATATGGAGTCCTTTTGCAAAGAAAAACATCCTAACACTAAAAAAAAGTCCAAAAAACATTTACTCGCATTCTATTTCTAAGGTGTCGCAGAGCATTAGCTTTTGATGAGATGTCCAGTTATGAAAACCCCCTCAAGTCATTGGCAAATGAAAAGCTTGGAATCTGGAAGGATTCGTCTTTTTCGTAAAGAAATCAAACTCACCGCAAGTAAGTACTGGATTTTCAGCCCTAGTGATAGGATGGGTGGGTTTAATAAACACTATCCACGTATTTACGAAAAACGTTTTTTACGAACCTTTACCTCGACACCCAGTGTCACCCCCACGCCACGATGAGGCGACCGACCATTGTGGGGGATTTCCACTTTCACTTGCTATAATTTCCGCTTTAATCTCATAATTGCTGAAATTGCGGAAGTTTTGTGCATAAAGTCGCTAGCTTCACATTGCACAGTTTGCATAGCTGTGCCCAAAGTGCCAGCTTTGCAAAATCAAGGTATGACAATCTTTGAGTTTTGAACCCATTTGATCTTGGGATTATTCTAAGATGTGCTGAATTTTTTGTTTTTTTTTTCAAAATTTGCGAACATTCGTAGATAATATTTCAATACCTCGCGGCAAGCTAGCTGGGAGACTCAGAGGTAATTTACATTATTGAAAACTTACTCTAATTCGCAAACGAATGTCTCGCAAAAGTTCAAAGATCTCGCAATTGGTGGTTACTTTACAACCATTTATAAACATTTATTTTTGTAAATAACGTTCATACAGCCTTCCCAGTCGCCCACGTCGGAGCTCGAAACTCCATAAAAGTCGCTGACCACAACATTCGCTTTCACAACTATTAATGCAGACACCGTAAAGGAAGATAATACAATAAAAATAGGATGTATATTTTTATCTTCTGGATTCTATTTACTGTACAACCACCACAACCATTACTGTATGAGTCATAAGTGATAAATATAACAGAATTTTCCATTTGAATTTTCAATCTTCCGGCAAATTACTTACATCAATAACAGACAGTAACTTGAAAGCTATCTAGATAGCTTTTCTTCCTCTTTCGAACAAGCATGATATCAAGCAGATATTTTCAAAATTACTTGTAAAAATCGAAAAAATTCAAAGATTATCGTTTTCGCTTTTTACATTAGCTGGTCGCCACGGTTTTATTTTAAACTTTTGCGAGACATTCGTTTGCGAATTAAAGTAAGTTTTCAATAATGAAAATTACCTCTGAGTCTCCCAACTAGCTTGCCGCGAGGTATTAAAATATTATCTACGAATGTTCGCAAATTTTGAAAAAAAAAACAAAAAATTCAGCACACCTTAGAATAATTTCAAGATCAAATGGGTTCAAAACTCAAATATTGTCATACCTTGATTTTGCAAAGCTGGCACTTTGGACACAGCTATGCAAACTGTGCAATGTGAAGCTAGCGACTTTATGCACAAAACTTCCGCAATTTCAGCAATTATGAGATTAAAGCGGAAATTATAGCAAGTGAAAGTGGAAATCCCCCACAATGGTCGGTCGCCTCATCGTGGCGGGGGAGGGGGGGTGACACTGGGCGTCGAACTGCGATGCACAGCCGAGTGTATACTCTGGTAGGGCCTCCCAAGCTGTGAAGGAGTTCGACGTTTCCGGTTTCGGCCGGATGCCTAGCTAAGAACCGGCCACGTTACCCCCGCCGTCTGGCTTCTTCTGGTCGCTAGGCGGTCTCTCCCCGCTCCAAGCTCGGGGTCAGCGATCGCCCCGTGGAAATCAAGAGTAGGTCTAGTAAGCCACCTCTTGTAGGGGAAAATTCATATCACTCCTCCAGTTAGAAGATTAGAAAGAAACCCTGCACATCGTATCCCGCCTACGGTGCCGGATGGTAGCAAAAACGATGTCAGGGTACTCAGGGCGCCTTTCGGATTGCACAAAAACGACACGTCTGCCCGGAAGACACGCCATGGAAACTGCTTCATGCTCTGCATTTAGAACGCCAGGACAGTTTCCACAAACGCCGACCTCCACGCTTTTCTCGACGCTGCAGAGCACATCAACTACCACATCATCGCTCTGCAGGAAACGAAGTCCAGGAAGAAGGACGTGCGACAGATGAGTAATGGGACCCTCATCATTCGTGGTGAAAAGGTTCCATCACGAAACGTGGGAGGCGTCGGCTTTGTCGTCCACCCATCTATCGTCCATCTTGTCGATTCGGATGAGATCCTATCGCCTCGACTGGGCATCCTACGACTACGCCCTCCACGTCAGAAGACCATCAGCATCATCAACTGCTACTCGCCAACATCAGCAGCTGACGACTCAGAACTAGATGCTTTCTACGAAGACGTGGAGGAGGTCGTCCGCAACGAAAAGCCCTTCTACAAATATGTTGTGGGCGACTTCAATGCGAAAATCGGGATGCCACTAGAAAAGGAATATAGGATCGGGAAGTTTGGATATGGGCTCCGAAACGAAAACGGCAACCGTCTCGTTGGGCTTCTCTCCGCCGCACGACTCTTCCATGGAAACTCCATCTTCATGAAGAAAGAACATCGCCGGTGGACTTGGGAATCGCCCAACGGAACGACTCATGCTGAGATCGACCACATTCTCACCAACCGAAGGTGGAGCTTACTCGATGTCCCTGTAGTTTCATCCTTCTGTAGTGGCTCCGATCACCGCCTTCTTCGAGCGAAGATACGACTCAGCCGAAGGCTGGAAAAGAAAGTCTGTCATAGTGCCGCGAGAAGGAAGGAAGTCGTTTATGACGGTAACAGGCTGGAAGAGCTCATATCAAGTTGTGACTGGCCCATCGAGGAGGACCCAACGTACGACTACGACCGGCTTTTGAAAGGATTGCGAGCCTGCGAAGAATGCGCCTCAGTGATTCTGAGAAGAACTTGGAACGCATTTCGAAGACCACCAAGAAAATGCTCGAAAGATGAAGACTTCTGAGGCAGGATCCGAATGCAACCCATCTCGAGCGACTGATAGCCAACGCCAGTTGCAGAACAGCTCTGCAAGAGGATCTCAGGAAGTACAGGCAAGCCAAGATACTGGAAGCAGCCGAAAGAAGACGAAGTCTTAAGAAGTGCTAAAAGAACCTCTGCGAATATCACGTACCGCTGGCTGCACTACTGAACGAAGACGGGACCACGACTTCTTCCCGATACAAGATGGAATCTATCGCGAAGAACTTTTACACCAACCAACCTCTTCCGTTCATCAACACCCGTGCAGATGCCCGTTGTTTCCACTGGAGAAGTACCACCACGAATTCTACCTGCTGAAGTGCTATTGCGATACAGACCATGAAGACGTCCACGGCTCCAGGACCAGATCAACTTTCCGTCGAACTTCTGCGAGCGAAGGACACGGTCTACACGAGATTCTAGCGTCGCATTTGACATCTGACCTTCAGAAGGAGAAGATTCCCGACCAGTGGAGAACGTCAAGAACCGTCCTTCTCTTCAAGAAGGGTGAACGGGAGGATCTTCGGAACTATCGTCCAATATGCCTGCTGAGTGTACTGTACAAGCTTTTCACGAAGATTATCCTCGCTCGCATATCAAGGACACTGGATGAAGCCCAACCCCAAGAACAAGCTGGATTTCGCAAAGGATTTAGCTGCATGGACCACATCCAGACCGTTTCGAAGGTCATAGAAGTCTGCCGGGAGTACCGACTGCCTCTCGTCCTAACCTTCGTCGATTACGAGAAAGCCTTCGACAGCGTCGAAACCAACGCCATCCTGTCAGCGCTAGTCGATCAAGGTGTGGACCCAGCCTACGTGAGGACACTAGCCAACTGCTACAAGGACTGTACAACAACGATACAGCTGTTCCATCGCCCCTGACCATACCAGTCGGGAAGGGGGTCCGACAAGGCGACACAATCTCGCCGAAGCTGTTCACCGCGGCCTTGCAGTGAATGATGAAGTCACTGGACCGGGACGAGAGAGGCATGCGAGTTGATGGGAGATTCCTGTCCAACCTTCGTTTTGCGGACGACATCGTTCTTTTCTCGAGCAGTATCACCGAAGCAGAGACGACGCTGAAGGAACTGAACAAGTAGGAAAGAAGATCGGACTGCGAATAAATCGGGAAAAGACTCAGTTCATGAGGAACGCCCTTTGCGAAGATGCAGAAATGGAATTGGAAGGCACCCCTATTATGGAGACGTCTTCTTATGTATCTGGGACGTTCGATGAACATGGAGAACGACTTGAGGGAAGAACTTAACAGGAGAAGAAGAGCAGCCTGGGCCGCCTTCGGGCCTCGAAGGAAGCCACCGACCAACCGACGGGCCCGGAGCTTCGTGCCCACCTGTTCGACTCAACCGTTCTCTCGGCACTCTGTTACGCAGCTGAGACTTGGGCCGATACTGTAGCCACGTCGAAAGCTTTACGGACCACCCACAGAGCGCTCGAGCGCAGTCTTCTGAAGATGACCCGACGCAAGCGACATCTAGTCGGACTTCGCAGCACGGATATGAGAAGAATGTCCCGTCTTCTGACTCAGCGGAATAGTTGCGAAAGTCAAACACCAATGGGCCGGTCACATAATGAGAAGAATAGACGACAGATGGACACTAAGAACATCTGAGTGGATTCCTCGCGAAGCCAAACGTCCTCGAGGAAGACCACCAACGAGATGGGCAGACGTGTTCGTGGAACGGATGAACCAGCTGAGAAATCAGCTGGATGCGACTTTCGCCCCTGGAACTCGTGGACGCAGCCACCGACGACGGCCAAGAAGATTGCGGGTGTCTGAAGCGAGGGACAGGGAAAAATGGCAACTTCTGTACTGGGGCCCGCACGTCACGTGAGGACGGGCCATCTAAGTAAGTATCATTCACTGTTTCTAATGACTCAATTAACGAAATTTCTCGAGTCAGCTTGATTAAATTGTTCCTCACTTTTTATAAATACAAAGATTCCACTGCGCTTGCACAATCTAGAATGAGTGCAATTAGAAGGCGGAGAAAAAGGCGGAGCCGTTCCTTGACCTGTGAAAGTGTGATGTCCCTTCCAGGTTTCGCTGAAGGTGCTAATCACTCCTGCAAGGAAAGTCGGCAAGGCTTTGGGAACTCCTGCCACGCCGCCCTTCCTACGCTTGCGTCGCCAGTAAAATGAGTGAGAAAGTGGGAAGGGGGGGGGGGGAGGGGGGACCGCTTAACCTGAGCTAAATACAAAAAGGTTCCAGATGAAGCTTTTGAGTGCTAGCGTTGTGTCAGAAATATGCTAGCGACTGTAAAATTGATTACAACTCCATTAAATCCAGCTCTAACATATACAAGAATCAAGATCTGCGGTATTTTCTGAACATATCTAATCTTTAATTCAACTAGTTTGGCGGGTGGAGGCGGGCTTTGTGACCCAATTAGGGCCGCTCGACGCAATCTGCGTGTATCCCGCGCTTGCTCTCTGATTACTACCTAGCCTTACTCAAGTCACGAAGCCCTGCCTTTCAGCTGCCAATCGAATTAGATTAAAGGGTCAATTCCGCTAACTTTATAGAGACATAAAGTTTTTTAAGCTGTATGTTATGTATCTAAAAAAGGTCTAGGCTTCGACTTCACAGTATACTTTGTCTGGATCCTCAAATCACATTTGTGAACGAAAAATTTTTATCTGATTGCATGTCACGAAGTGTTTCGGGAACATGTACCATTTTGTAGAGCTGGATTCAACTTAGATTTGCAATATGGAGCTAATCACCATTTTTCATTTGTAGGTTACCGTAGGAACATCCGGCATATGACGTCACTGCGAAAGATGCCGTTCCGTTCATTCCAAAAAAATCTGAATAATTCTGTGATAGGATCTTCATGGACGCTGAGTAAATGGTCGACTTTGTACTAAATCGTCAAGCTTTCTGAACGGTGTAACCAATTTTTTAGGAAAATCGAAATAACGGCTGTCACTGCTTGCCGGGCGTAACATTTCAAGGAAGCATTATAAAAAGGTGTAAAATTCATTTTTAGAACCAACACTCTTCAGCCTAGTCGGAGAGTTTCCAGGTCGCTTCGTATCATTTCCGAGGCAAAATATGACCCTCCACGGCGCAAAACCTTCAAAACTCTTCCATAATTTTAGAGTACTAGAGAGCAATGGTCGATTCGCTTTATACTGCAAATTCAAGTTAAAGCCGGCTCCGAAAACTGGTATCTAGACCATGACATGAGAGTTATTAACACGTTGACGACAACGCGCATTTTTAGTTGTCTGCCTTGTGGGACAATGCCTTCCACAAACGAGTCGAAAATTTCTAGCTAAAATCAAGCAGATCGCCATCTTAACTATACTTACACAAATTCTTGAAAGTGGTCAAGAAACGTCAAGGTATTTTCTAGGGTTAGAGCGTAAAAGACCTCAGGAAACTATGTAACCAGTAATTGTTATTATTTCAAAAAAATATGCCGTGACCCACAATGTGGGTCACATTGTCCCACATGGCAGTCACTGCATGACCCACCATGTGGGTCACGTTGTCGTCAATGTGTTAACAGTCTAAGAGAAGACATCTTAGGACACCTTGTATTTAATTATTTGTCGGTACTACTGTATTTGTAGGCCTCAAACTTCTATGTAGGTCAGCATTTGATAAGTTTCCGTGTACCTGTCTTGTACTTGCTTCAAGTTATGTGCACCTTGAACAATTTTCTTGCTTGCTTCCACCCGACCTCGAGCTTCGAACTAACATACTGGCACTCCAACTGCTCAGTCGTTCCCTATTGTCTTGAGCTAATTGGAGCTCAAGGATATAAGTTTTGATAGAGGTGGTAAGGCTACGCAGAGCGCTCCTAGGTCACAAATAAGGATCTTAAATGCAGCTGTTGAAACTGTAAGCAAACCAAGGGGAAAGAAACACACAATCCATCACAAGCTTGTAATTTGAATCCTGTCTAAGCTTATGTAAAGCTAATTACACTTTTGACCTCCACATCAAGCTCTCCCTTTCCATCGAAAAAGTCAGGACCAACAGCGCAACTTGAAAATGAATACTTTCCATCAAAAAAAAAATCAGGAACAACAGCAGAACTTGAAAATGAATAATCCACAATGACATACTTCAAGAATATCAGGAAATTCTTATTCGTATTCGTAATGCATAAAGCTTGAAAGACTCATCCACCAACGACAATTATAGCCCCAGGCATTGGACTTTTTTGAAAGGCTTAGCCCAATGAGCCTTTTGAAGACTGCTTCTCAAAAGGTTCATTCGGCTGGGCCTTTTGAAAACATTTACCCTCAAAAATATGTTACGCGAAGAATGCAGAGCATAGAAAGTAGGTAAGATGAGTTTTTGAAGCATGATTAGTTGACCAAGTTCCCGGAACTGCTTCTGATCATACCATTGGCATGATAATCAAAACAGTCATTCCACGTTTTGACCTTTACGAATTCAACTTTTTCAATCTTGCTGATGGCAAGGCAAGGTAGATTTTACAGACCCTCTTTTGATGACTTTTGTCAGAAAAATATTTGCCCGAGATTGTTTGATAAATTTGCAATATTGAGCTTTCACTAAGATGAACATATTCTTCTGAAAGCTCTCAATTAGTTTCATTGCTTTTTTGCCTTGTCCTCCCAAATAGACAATTGAGAGACTTTCCAGGTTTTGAATGGTATACTAAAATCATTGCAACTGTCTTGCCGTCCTTCGAACAGGTCCGGAATGCTTAGTAAACAGCTTGAAAGATTGCGACTTGTATTGAGAGAAGCATCTATCATAGACTTCTAACAAAAGAGATGCTAGACGTTCGCAATTATCTTGTGACCTTGAAGATAAGCCTGTTTTTGAGGTTTCTTCGACGTCGGCATTCTGGTTTTTTGAAGACACTCCTAACAGTGAAAACGAGCGGCCAAGGGTTAAGAATCGTCCAATTTAGCTAGGTTTTGTGATACTGAGAAAGAGCCGACACGAGAATGCGGACGAACTTATCACGCAATACAATGAATGAGTGCTAATGTCCCTAATCTTTCTCTCATGCTCCGAGAATTACGAAAATGCAATCTGTTCGCTAGATAAGATAGAGGCTGGGTTTGAAGGGTTCAGAGGCAAATTTCTGAAACCGCTTGAGCAGTCTTTGGTATATCTTTATCCACCCCCTTCCAGGTTTCCACGCGAAGAATCTGTGCCAAAATTCGCATGGTGCCCTGAATTTTAGGTTAGACATTCTTCTGCTGCCGCTAGGCTCAATTCTTCAATCACTTAAACGCTTAGATTTTGCATTATTGAAGTTCATAAAAATCAGTAAAAATTTGTCAACAATTCGACATCTATTTGTAGCTTTCAAGTTTGAAAATCCTGCCATTGGTTTGCAGTTCTCCAAGCAAATGCTGTCGGAGACTTATCGTACTCGTGACGTGTCTCGTCCTCGCTGTGTTCTTTGCACTGTAAAGTTATCTCATGCCCCTCTATCCCAAACCAATGTGTGGAAACGATCTCACATAGGCTCCGTAGTTTTTATTTTTTACAATCTTCCAGCAGCAGACACGTAAATTATAACGAAAGAGCATCAAGACTGGATTTTGGGTTAAAGTGAGTGATGCACTTGTTTTTTTGATGTCAGCTTGTTTCTAAGCTTTAAGCCATTGAATTCGTATTGAAACCAAAAAGGCTGTAATTGTTTGCTCACTATAATGGTAGCTACTGAAATGGTAAAGAATTCAAGTGACATGCTGCGGAGTTCTATATCATGGCGAGATTGTCATCCTGAGTAGATATAGAGAAAGCCTAACTAGAAAAAAATCGCTAGTAAACAGCTGCAAAGCCGATTTGGTCAAGACAAGATCAAAATGCAGCTTCGTTTTGTTTCTGGCATTCGATCAAGATCAAGAACGTCCAATAGTTGTTGAAAAACTTGACCCCTACTTTGGCCCTGTCTAGGCTTGACAAAGATTTCGCTCTTTTTATCTGTTCAACATTATTTGGAGTAGGTTGAGTTGAAGAATTTTTCGAGCTCGCAGTTCGAGAAATTAATCGTTATGCTTGCAGGATGAATCTCAAAAATTTTCTGTGTTTGAAATAAACACCCAGGATGAGTGAGTCAATCTTTACTGCCAATTGTACACTTTTGGATACTTATCTGGTGGTTCAGTTATTCATGCTATCTCGACTTTCCATAAGACAAACCGGCAACGAAGAATCTAAAAAAATACCAAGTTATTTAGAGCAAAATTATTCGATGACTATCTTCAATGTCACGGCCCAATGATTTTGTGTTGATCAGCGCTGTTACTGATGAATGGTGTTTAACTTTTATGTTAGAGAATGAAATAGTCGCAGTCGTTATGGAATTTATACCTAAACGTACAGGATGTCTGAATAATCTATCGAACGTTTCATCCCTATTTTCCGTATGAAGACATTTGCGATTCTCCAAACACCCTTGCAGCGTTGACCATAATGCAAAGCGAATTATTGGTCGCAAGAGCCATCCATGGTTCGCTTCATAATGTGCACCTAATCTGAGCTAACTTTTACTACATCAGGTCGTTCCGAAAGTTCTTTCAATCAAGATAGGCGAATGTTTCATGCACTTAGTATCATATACATTTCATCTGTAAAGTCCACTGGGGCGAGTCAACATTCTTTTGACGCTGATGTTCGAAATACTTCAAATCTTTTGACGTTTCCGGCGGCTTCTCAAAGTGCTTATCTGATTAGCGGTAGAACTGAGTTAAATGAGTGGTAGTATACTAGTGTGGTGCCAAAATGGTGTTCGTTTCTTATGTTACCGAAGCTGAATGTATACAAAAAATTGCCCAAGGAGCATTTTTTCATAGTGCACAAGAACGAGGTACTCAAACTCACAATATCTTAGCACAGACAATGAAGTGGCTACTTTACTGAAGTTCTGCTCTATTTCTTCAATGTACTTGCTAGATAAACAAATTTTTCGGCACATATTGTTAATACGGTAAAATGTATTACATGGATGTAGCAAATTTTTCGGAAATGCAGTACATCAGAAATAAAAATAGCTGACTGTGCGGGTGGCGAACAGACAACGATGGTTTGTAGAACCTTTTCATAAGTTCACCTGGCAAAAAAACCTCAAAATAGCCATCGGTGTAAATCCCTGAGATTCACAGACTTGTCTCGTGTAAGGATTCAGCATTGCTGCGCCTGGAAATCTGTAAGAGATGCTCAAGCATCGCAAGAGGTTGAAGCGAATTGTTATGATACTTGTACAAAAGCGACATTACATTAAGTTGCTCCATGGGTTCTGTCCGTCTTCGTCCCCCCCCCCCTCCCCCCCCCCCCCCCAAATAAACCGCATTTTGTAGCTCAAATAAACCTTTCAAATGAGCAGAGCAATTTTCAAAAGTATTAGCGTAAAAACTTTATGAATTCGTCCCACTCTAAAGACAGAATCAATGTCCAGAAACTTTAGAATCAAAAACTCGCAGAAGCGCTAATTTTTCCAAAAAGGTTTTGGTAGACATAACGTGTTCACACATGTGAGGCATCCAGCAATAAGATTCATACACGTATGTGCTGCATGCCCAAACGTGCCCAAACGGTGATCTCTAAACCGCATTCCATACCTGCTATGACGTCATTCTGGAGGAGTTATAAAGAATTTTGCTGCAGTGGATAGTGGCTTGGACTGCGGAGCTGGACGTCGTGGGTCGATTCTCCTGAGATGCCACCCGTTTTGCATTTTTGTAAATTTTAGCAGGCAAGTTGCAAAACCTGTCAACTTCAAAAAAGTTGATTTTCAGAATATGAAGCAGTATATTTACATTTATTGGCACTGAACCGCCGTCTAACCTAAAAACAATTGTTTTTAGCCTTTTTCATTGAATACTTTACTCAATTTTTCATTGGAAGACCTTCATGAACACCATGAAAGCACAAAATGTGCAGAACAAAAAACACGCGCAAAAACGAGTGGCCTCCCAGAGGAGTCGAACCCACGACGTCCAGCTCTGCCGTCCAAGCCACTATCCACTGCAGCAAAAATCCTTCATAACTCCTCCAGAATGTCGTCTATATGCAGTATGGAATGCGGTTTAGAGATCAACGTCCGGGGACGGCATACGCGGTATACACCGCTTACCCAATCGTCACTGCATTAAGTATCCTTCCCTTGTAAAGAAGATTAATTACTCTACACTGAGCTACAAGCTTTTTGTAGCCATTTTTGAACGCATCACGACCCAGTAAATAGCAGCAACCGACCACGTATGGTTACATGTATTTTCCTGTTCCCCTTTTCAAAAATCAACTGACGGAGAGGGTTGATTTAATGTGTTTGAAGCGCTTCGCTTGAATGTCTGTTATTCTGCATTGATAAACAGTACAGCAGCGACTGTAATTTTCAAGTAACAAATTCACGTGGAAAAAATTGTTTAGAACCAACTGCTTAGAATGACATGCGTAGGTTTATGCGGTCTATATGAGATTGACGGTTTCTGGTAGAAGACAAATTCTAATCTTTGTAATTTTGTGCTCTCCCTTCCCAACCTTGTTTCGAAGTAAGCATCAATGAGTGAGCTTTTGGCTATGGATGCAATACTGCGCAGATTTAAGACGTTGACGACAGCACGCATTTTAAGCTTTCTGCTTAGTGGGACAATGCCTTCTGTGAATAAGTTGAAAATTTCAGCTAAAGTTACAGTTCGTCATATACTATACAGCTGCAGTACTTTTGAGAAGCAGCCGAAAAGCGAAAGTGTTTTTAGGGTCAGAGCAAAAGAAAGGTTCTGAAACGAACTTATTTCAGAATAGTAGTAATCTTGACACAATTCAAGTCACATTGTCCCACGTGGCTGGCATTGCATGACCCACCATTTTGGTCACCTTGCTATCAATGTGTTAACTACATTCTTGAATCTGTCTTAATCGTTCCCTAGATTGATTTTGTTATGATCCATGAGGTGGCAATCAACAACCTCTCTCACATCCATGGCGCTGGATGTAAGAGAGGTTGTTGATTGGAAGAATGGCAGGTGTTTGTTCCTTGTTCGACAGTAACTCGCATCCTTTTTTGTACTCAAAGAGTAGAAAATACTTCGCTTGACATAGGGAAAGACCACCTTACTCAGTTTCTAAAACTGAACCCTATTTACAATCTATGCGCCTAATAAAAGCAGTGCCGTTGCTTTTCTGATCTCATCTCATGAAAATCTCATCTCTACCCTCATTCCAACAACAACTCTGAAATTTTGCAGGTCACTTTGCGCTTGACTTTGAAAATCACAGCAGCAAACGGAAGTGAAAAAACGACAACTGATCCATTTGCCAGATCGAATACGCTGAGATTTGAATTTCATGCAGTAACGCTTTAGTCGGGGAGGATCAACAACAGTTTATTGAAGAGCGACTTCAATAAACGAAATTCTCCTCATCAGCCTTTTCTCTCCCAATTTCTCATTTTTCTTCTTGCTCCTTTTTCTGTTCCTGCTTTCTCTTTGTTAGAACATCCTGCAGTTCCTGCAATGCTACTTCCAGTTCTCCTACTGTTATATTCATTGACCGGTCCAATAGTGTCCCGAATTTTGGGTCTCTACATCGCTCCGAACATAATTCGCCACACTACAAAGTACAAACTCAACAGAGACATTTAAGAAAACTAGAGACACTCACATTAGGTTCTTCCCGTTCTTCCGCATGGATACACGCCAAAAGTGCGATGAGAAAGAGTGCCGAAATGAGTTTCATGCTGAAGAAAATTGATTTTAAAGTGTATTCTTTGTCCAACAAACGAGAGTTCACGGAATTTCAACGAAGTCAACTGAATTGTGCTTGTTATTAGGCTGGCCGAAAGTCTTGTCGTGCAATTGAAATTCCATAATTTTTTGACGTCTTACGTGCCCTACAATTATCTTAGACGAAGAAAGCCATGTTCTATCACGCTATCAAAGAGTATGTACTTATGGAAGAGATGAGAGCGGTAAGAAGATTATTCGAATTCACTTTTTGTTTTTTGGCAAAAAATTCATTTATAGTAGTGGACACCCAGTATTACAGGTTTTATCACCTACCCTTTTTGACTGAGATGTTCATGCTGTTTGGAAGTTATTTTTTTAGACACCAATATAAAACAACAAACTTGATTTCTTTTACTTTTCTTGAAAATATGAATTTTTTCTCAAATCGTCGGAACAGTCAACCTTCGACGTTCAAGAGACGCAGGGGTCAAAAGATCTATAAGTGATTCATTTTGGTCGTTTACAGTAAGGGGTACATGCTTTACAAGGAAAGGATACTTGGTGACCTTGACCATTTGAAATGAACGTATACCAAATGCATCTTGAAGCGCTAATTCCAAATCTGTCGCTATCTGCTGTGCGCTCCTCCGAAAGAAGTTGTGAACATTCTTGCCAATAAAATATTCGCTGATTTGTGACAAGAACCATATCGTTAGAATGCCTATTTACGCACTACAAAAGAGCGTCCAAACCAGAGTCTAGAAGCCTCAAAAATGACGATTCTAAATGCCTAGATTTCGTGAAATTATTATGGAAAAAAGTCCTTAAGACTTCGTTTAGTGAGTCGCCAGTAGATATTGAACATAGATTTGGAATCAGGCTCTTAAGACGCATCTATAGTTCTACATCTCACCGTAAAGGGCCACGGTCACCAAGTTCCCTTGTGAGTGCGGAGCAATCTGAATTAGCATTACGAGTGTCTCTTGGCAGACAAGGATACTGAACAAAATTTCAGTACAAGCTTTGCTGAAATTCAAAGAAGTGAAAGAGAATAAAGTCGCTCAGCATTCCCGCTTTTATACGCCTCGAACTACCGTTGAATGTTCGATAGATCATCAAAGTTTATCTGAGACCGAAACTGTCGCCTTTCACTGAGTACGTCGATATGAAAAGATGAGACAATAGATTTGTGTTTTCGAAAAAATCATGTAAGGATTCATTTTACTGAAATGGCTTGGCGATGAACTCGCTAGTGCAAAGTACATTCACTGCAGGCATTTAAAACAATGTCATCTTCCCATTCCAATCTTTTCTAATAAAAAGGAATTCCTACATGATTTTTTCGATAAACACAAAATTATTGGTCTTTCATTTAACGATGTACTCAGTGAAAGGGGACAATTTCGCTCTCAGATAAACTTTGACGATTTATCAAACTTTGATTGGGATAATATCTCTCGTTCCAAGATTTTCGGGAAAACTTTGAAAATTTAGCATCAATCAGGAATTTTCGCATCACATTGATAATGTGGTAAACAGTGCGTACTCAGTTTTGTTCGCAATTCTCCGATCTGTTCATACTAATAATCCCATACTACTGAAATGTCTCTATAAAGCGTACGTACTTCCGCACCTCGAATACTGTTCGGTATATGGAGTCCTTTTGCAAAGAAAAACATCCTAACACTGAAAAAAGTCCAAAAAACATTTACACGCATTCTATTTCTAAGGTGTCGCAGAGCATTAGCTTTTGATGAGATGTCCAGTTATGAAAACCCCCTCAAGTCATTGGCAAATGAAAAGCTTGGAATCTGGAAGGACAAATCTAAACCTCATTTTTGCTTTTCGTCTTTTTCGTAAAGAAATCAAACTCACCGCGAGTAAGTACTGGATTTTCAGACCTAGTGATAGGATGGGTGGGTTTAATAAACATTATCCACGTATTTACAGGAAACGTTTTTTGCGAACCTTTAATACTCTATTTCACAGAACATTGGGTGGCTTGGCAGATTGTCGCATACTGCACTGTTATCTGGAAATTCAGCTTCCTTCATACGTAGAATAGCGTAAGTCGATCTGTTGCAAGTTAAGAATTTTCATAACTACTGAAAATGTTTTTTGTTCATTTCTTTTCTAGGAATCATCGTGTTTTGCTCGTCTGTCCCTTCAAACATGACATTTATGACGGAGCGTTATTTTTGATGATGGCAGTACTAACATTGGATTAGTCTACGAGTTTTTTTCTTTGGTTTTCTGTTACTAACCATTGGACTACTGGCCGACCATACACCATTTTATTTCTGCTTATCTGTGAGCAACATTATGTTAAGAATTCTCATTTCGGAAGGCATTTTCTTGTACAGTATAATTCAGGCGCTTTTTCGCATTCTAGTGGTTGGATATTAAACTACTGTACCACCGTCTCTCACAAACCTTCAAACAGGCTCAAACTCTGCTATCAATGCTAAGCGCATCCAGCTAGATGATCACCGATAAGACGGAGGGAAAAGCGTCATGATGAGTAATTAGAACGCTTTGAAATAGAGTTCGACTTGGTAGCAACAGCGTCCGCCCGAACTAACAGCCTTGACAAAGTTTCTGTAGTGAAACATTGCTCCTTAGCTCTTGAGCCGTCCAAAAGTGCTGCATGCCGCTGCTGCCATTTTCCCACCTACAACACCGCTCGAATTTTTGAAAAACGGAGACGCAAATCGTGTGATTCTTCGATTTGCTTCTTTTTTTCAGAAAATACGAGCGATGTTTTAGATTTCTATCGCGAGGTCGCATGAGTCGGACGACGGCCGCGTGAGATATGGACGCTTGCCTGATTTATGTGGCATCACCGTTGCGTGGCCATATCTTACTTTAGAGTGGACAAATTCTGAATTCAAAGACGCCATCTGAGTCAGCTCGGCGCGGAGTCTTCTGATATATTGGGAAAAGTGAATTTACGCGGGTACGGTGCCGCATTAATAGCAGAGTTTACGCCTGATTGAAGATTTGTGAGAGATGGTGGTACAGTAGTCTAATACCCAACTACTACAGTGAGAAAAAGCGCTTGAATTATATAGTACAAGGAATTGAATGCTTTCTGAAATGAGAGTTCGGAAAATAATGTTGTTCGTTGACCACATTTTTGGCCTGGATTTTCAACCACTTCAACTTAGCAATGATGAGTGATGAAGGCTACTGTGACTTGCGCTTACTTGCCGTTATTCCCAACTCATGCGCAATGACATCGAAGACGCAAACACCTTTCGAAGCGACTAAAAAATCTAAGTTTACTTCGAAAAGAGCCAAAAAAGTTTTTGAGTGATAGGGTACTACCTTGTTCACAAAAGAGATTCAAAGTTCAATATTTCAACCTCTCCGAAGCCGAAAGAAGAGGCAAAAGTTCAATCTTCGGGCAACAATGCTCATTCAATCCATCGTCTAACCTAATCTAAAAAAGTGAGAGAGCATACTACAGAGTAGGCCTCCCCATCAAGTCCCTGTCCGAACTGTGAGCCGCGAAAGGTTGCTTGCAGGTGTAATAAAAGCAGAAGGATAGCAGTGCCCCAAACTACATCCCCAACATTGTTCCCATATGAGCCATCAACGTGGCTGCCTTCCTATCGTTTTAACAAGTTCAGCAAATTTAAGGTTATCAGAAGTTGAAATGTTAAAATGATCGAAAGACACACGTTGGTTCATATGGGAAACGATTCTGAGGAATGCACCGTACACTGTGTAGCGAATATGCTTGCCACGTCAGGACACGCTTCACTTGCATAAAGGATGCACCGAGCTGGGTATTTATTTTCGGATTCATGTTTGCCCGCTTAAAACGGAGTCCATGGCGTCTGGAGCGAAAAAATCGGTAAAAGAATGCAAGGTGCAACAAAATTTGCGTTCTAGCGGCGAAATGTAGTTGCGTTACGATGAGTTGTTCTTCCATATCTAGAAGGAATAAACTATTTTATTTCTTACCTATCTCAAATCCTCTGCATTCTGCAGCGTCAAAAGGGAGATCGAAGTGGTTAACTTTTGAGACATCATATTTATGATTCGCATGATGGAATCAGACTAAATAATGACTTCATATTAATGCAAAATATTTTCTTTGAAAAGTTTTTTTTTCGCATAAACTCGTGAGAATCTGTGTGCTTGCAAATGCTACTGAGTTTTCTTTTGCTGACTAAGCTCAAATCTTTTGATCCCATGCGCTTTTACAACCCCCTCTCAGGACGCCTCCTTTATGGTTCACTTGAACGGGTGTGCAGCAGGTCTCAAATGACACACCTGCGGATTTTCAGCATTTATTTCAAAGAATTTGCAGATCACAGAGTCACGGAACGAGCTAGTAAGAGTTGCTAAAACAGCTAGAAAAAAGTATTGTTATCCAACCACTGCTAAATATAGTAAAGGACGTGGCTTGGCGTACGCTAAGTCACGTCCCTATTGCATAGCTAACATCATAGATGCGAGATGGAGAAATTTGGCCTCCTTCATTTTGAGGCCGGCAACTGACCCTTTCACCTGAGGTTGAGACTAAAATTAAGGCATACAGACTAAGACAGCTATAACAATGGTACCATCTGTTTGGAAGGAAACGCCAGCTGCTCTTTTCCTCAGGCATCAGGACTGCAAGAAAGCATTGAAGCAACAGCATTTTTGTTGAACATGCTTGAGAATTTTCGCGCGCTCAAAGTGGCGTTGTTAACGAAACATCAAAATTTGAAAGGAAGTCTGATTTGTTGGATGATTAACACTGTATCAACGAAGACACACTGTGCAAGAAATAGTTGAGCAAGAGTAGGAAATCTGGACTGGCTAGTGATGGATGCATGTTTACTGACAAAAATCGTACCTACTCCTTCCACTTCTTCCACTAAAGAGAATAATAGCTGAACGAGCAATCAGATTATTCGTTCCTCAAGCTTTCGAATCATATCTGAAGCTGCGAAAAGACCTTCTTGGTTCCAAGAATGAAGATTGCATAATTACCCATGATTGGCTAATATTTAGCTACGTAGAACTGCTCATATCTACTTTTACAGAAAATTTAGAAAAAAAAGTCGGTTTACTTCGCCTTCCCGTTCTTAGCTATCGTATAATACACAAAGTGTTGGTGCAAAGCTTTCCCAGACTTTCCCAGACCAAAAAATGTCCTGCTCCGGTGAAAAGCCAAGCCATTGAGGGTGCGGGGGCAAGCTAGTATCCCCACCTCATTTTTGAAAAGGCACGGTTTTTTCACTGGACAAAACTACAAGCCTACCTCTAGAAAGCTCACGAAACGGAGATACGGCGTAGACCTTTTTTTTCTAGCTCCCCTCTACTCAGAAATACATGACATTTTAGTTAAAAACATGCGTGTTTTTGTCAAGCACATAAGAACAGCTGGTGCTGCAGCAGATAAAAAATTTTATATGTGAATGCACAAGAGAGCGAAAGAGGCGGTCTGCGTTTACTCTACATGTCCCACCTTTCGAATAGTCTCTCGATTGATGGGACATAAAGCTATCCTGATCCAAAAAAGCCTTTGTGACCATTCAAATCAAAAAATTGAGAAATTCGTCATATAACCTCTGTATCAGTTATTTTCTCTCTTTGCACATCCCAGTCCAAAGGCAGATGAACTTACGTCAGCACCCACCTCAAGGCTCAGTTACCCCTTCACTTTTCTAGGTAGGAAATAGCCGAAACCCCCTGTACCTGGAGGGGACCCCGCTCCCCTATCGCACCTATGCCTAATATCACCCAAAAATATGCTCCTTGTGTTGAGCCTATGTTTAATGCCACAAACTTGAAAAATTATCCGATAAATAACATCAATCGTAAATTCTTTGTAGAATCTACAGAAAGAAAAGACCATGAAAGGGTGAAAGTGGTGTCCTTCTTAAGAAAGCTTCTCCTAGCTTATGAGATGATTTTGAAGTGAGTAACCACGTACTTTGACCACTCTGAGCAATTTTTCAAACTTAACTCCCGCTTTCTGATTTCGCAGATGGTGTTTGCAAGCTCTCTTGCGAAAAGAAACCTGCACGTCGACACGTTGAAAGAATTATACAGTTTCATGCTTTGAGGCACTCCAAAAACCAAAATACTTCCTTCACGATTATGTGTTCAAATCATTGGGGTCTTGTAACATGATAAGCTCTTGGTATTCATCAGAATATGTATGCTTACAACAGATGGCATAGACATTTGCCATTAGATGGGAAGTACGAAGCTTCCCCCCCCCTGTGCCAACTCCTAGCCCTGTAGGCGAACTCTGCAAAAAAATCGATAAAAATCGGTAAAATCGACATCGATCGATAACGAAAAGTGGACTTTGACACCCGCCGGGGCCCCAAATGTATGTGTGCCAAGTTTGGTCCGGATACGGCGGAGCCGGGTAAGCCAGCTAGTAACTAATAAGCATGTGTTGTGGACATCTCACTATTACGCTATCATACAAGTTTTTTCAGTTTTTAATGGAATAAGTCATACATTCTTGATTTTAATTGAAACGGTAACTTTCGATACAGCAAAACAAGCTCTACAAGGCGGCATGAAAATATTCTCAATAGCTTCACTTATCTCGACTTATAAGCCGAAATCTGAATATTTCAGGATGACCAAAAACTTGAAAAAAATTCATATCTTTGTCTAAGGAAGATTAAGAACACCCACGCGCTCACGATACACTACACATAAGACATTTATATGCCGTCGGTGTATTTGTACTAGGCTAAAAACCGAAACCAGAATATACGAGCTCTTAAAAAATGATGTTGTGCTGTTCTGGCACAAGTAAATGTATGCTTCTTAGAAGCTCTACTTTTCGAAACGTCGATTTCAACATAGAAGACCACGGTAAGAAAGTGGTGTTCAATGTTTCTCAAGAACTGGTGCTTCTAAGAAGCTGAAAATTCAAGCTTTTATTTTTACAGACCTAGTATACATTTACTTATGTTGGAAAAATGGCGCCTTTTTTTGAAAAAAAATTTTTTTTGGAGATTTAATTTTATTTTTGGTTTTTAGCCCAGAAGGAGATACGGCAACAACAGCGACAGATTCTGATGTCTCTTGTGAAATGCACGTGGTGAGCCAATAAAGTATCCGGTAAGTCTTTTTCAGACGCGTATGCACGTACATCCCCGCTGAAGAGGGGAGGGGATCTGACAAGGGAATGGTCAGAAGTCGAAGTGGCCAATGCAAACAAGCTGCATACCATTCGATGCAGCATAGAATGCTGACTTTGAATCTATCTTTCTTATCTGCAGAGCGCCTTTGTAGGCGAAGTTATGAGCAGCTTTACTGCGAAAAAACCGTATACAAAAATTGCGAGACAAGACACACTGTTGCCGTTTTAGCTCAACTTTGAGTATGAGCCATATGAAGAGACCTAGTTGCATGTTCTGGTCCAACATTGAGCCGAGAGTGGCTATGTACGGCCAAGTTTGACCTTTACACGCACGATTTCCTAGCAAAATTATGGCCTTTAACGGCTTATAATTTCATCCACAAAAGCGCTCTGCAGATAAGGAAAGCAGATTTAAAGTCAGCGTTTTATGCTGCATCTAATGGTATGCAGCTTGTATGGATTGGCCACTTCGACTTCTGACCATTCCCTTGTGAGAGGGGATGCGCTATATCTCGCTACTCTAGTTGTCTTTCTTCTTCCTTCTCTATCTTGTTTATGAAAGTTCTCATACCCTTATAACTGCGCATAATGAATGCCAGGTTACTGCGATACAAGTTTGATTTTTTGCCATATCGTGTAATCCCCTGGTTATTTTCGGAAAATCACCTCTCATTTTCACAGTCATTTATCCTGAGAAGTTATGAAATAGCTACAAAATTGTGCTGAGGATTTACTACGGCACTACTAAGCATGTTTTCGAGAAGAAATGAAATTTGAAGTCTGTGAATTTCTTCGATAATCTCTATTTCGCGAGCAGTGGTTCATCGAAGTTTTCAATATCCTATTTCACTTATTTCTATTATAAACATGTTTAGCAGTGCCGTAGTATATCCTCAATACAATTTTGCAGCATTTTCACTGACTTCTCAGAAAATAAATGACTTTGAAAAAGAGAAGTAGACCCCAGGGGATCCCCAAAAGATCACACAAAATGGCAAAAAACCAATCTTGTAGAAGTAACCTAACACCTGCATTATGCGCAGGTACAAGAATATGAGAACCTTCATAAGCAAGATAGAGGAGAACGGAGAAAGATATCTAGAGTAGCGAGATATGACGCATCTCTTCCGAGATCTCCTTCCCTCCTCAGCGAGGATGTACGTGCATACGGGCCTTAGATGAGACTCTTTTTGATTTTGAGCATCCGAAACTTCTTAGATTCACAACTTCTATTTTTAGGTGTACTAAAAATGGTGCGAGCACTCGAAGCCATTTGAAGGGCATACATCACGCGATTTCATCGCTTCGCGATTCTCCCGGCAAAACAACTGTTAGAGTCCATTGCATGCTGATTATTTTGCCATTCGGTTGTGATAGTTAGTCGGCGCGACTAGTCGCTGACCTTTTTTTTCCCCCGGGCATACTTCCTTCACTGAGATCGTTGCGATTTGTCCGATCAGCGATATCGCGTCGCTGACTTCAAACCCGCGAAACGATCTAATCGCTGAGGTCTCATTTTTTGGAAGCTTTTATGCGTTTCTTAGCTTTTGAGCTGTTTTCTTATTTACCTTTTCAAGAAATAGTTCTATTTTGCCAGAGTGCGTTGCTTCTCCGTAAATCGATCCTCTTGTATCCAATTTTGGCTTTCCGTGACTCAAAACTGCACAGTCTTAAAAGGGTTATTCGACCCACTGGTGCCGACAATCATGGGTTTCTGTGTGGTAGCGCCATTTTTTGGGGCTACCGTGGGGATACGATAGCGGATCAAAATGGACGCTCTAAATTTGTTGTAAAGGAGGGAGTACCTTGGAGCGCTGAACATGATAATCATGATGATAATTTAGGAAAGCGCCATCTTTTTTTGCAACCTGTGTCAACCACAACAAAAATTAACATTTTTTCTTGAGTTAATTTGGATACAAAAAAGTCTAGTGAAGGCTTTATCAAAATTAAAAAGGCATCAAAGGCGAAATAATTACAACATTCGTGATCATAACATCATACTTCACCGCGCCAAGAGTCAAGCAAGTCTATGCTTTCTCAACTATCATATACTCACCGCAACTCTGCATGTATGTCCCAAAACGCGATGAGAATATAATTTTTGTGATCAGCATGTTGAATAACTTCTCTAGACGGAATTCCAGCCAAATGTATAACCTTTTCAAATTACTCTAGACCGGGCAAAAATCTAATTGACAACGTTTAATCGTTCGAGAGCAAAGTAAGAAATAAATCAACTCATCAAGATATGAGTAATAATCTAATTTTTCATCTTTTGAAGCAGATCAGCAAGTCAACTGAGTTCTCGGCGCTAACTGAAGCATTTGTGTTACAGCACGTTCCTTACCCAACCGTTTTAGTGCTTCAGCCCAAAAAAGTAATTTGTAATCGAACAAACAGGGAGATTGTATATTACGTCAACAACGAAAAGAAGATCAAAAAAGTAGAAAATACGCGAAATGCTAAAATTCTGTGTGCGGCGCACATTTATGCGAATGGAGCGCCCTTGTCATTTATTCACACTAAATTACAGAAGGTGTCCAAGGGCTTAGCAGGAAAATGAGACAACGCCTCGCAACTGCATTTATACCGGTAATACTACCGTCGACGCAGAGTATATTTATGTGAAGAAATTTGAAAAATTATGTGACGGTAAGCAGGGAGCAACCCCAGGTTGCTCCCAGGTTCGCGGGAGCAACCTAAATTCGAAAAACTCTTACCGTTCCTTAAATTCACATAAATTTTTCATAATTTTTCATACTTTTCTTCTATTCCCTGCTACCTAATTATAGACCAAATTTGGTGTCATATCGCTCCCCGTCGTTGCAAACAAGCACGCAAAAATTCCTTTTTGAACTCCCGCGCGCCAGAAGAGTGACCTTTAGAGCACAATTATTGCTGGCGCTAATGTGCATGAGCACACCAACAGCTAGGGAAAGCTAGAGACGCGGGATACGCTTCCAGTCAGATTGTTTGCTATTGTAATGATAAACATTTTTATATGCTTAATCAGCAGAGGTGACGGGGGAGGGAAAGGGGATAACCACTTTTTGTTTTGAAAGGCTTTAGTTTTTTTTTTGGGTTTTCCAAAAAGAATAAGCTTGTAAAGACCTAAGAAGTGGAAAAAAACATGAGCAAGATCTAATCGGCGTGGCAGACGGAAGGACCGTCCTCCTAAAACATTGTTGCTCTTTTACGGGTAGAAAATCTTCCACCGCCACTCGTGCACATACATGTGTTTAGGTCACTCCAAAGTCTATCAAGTGTCTTTGCTATTTTGCGAGGACAAGGAGTTGCGCGAACTACGAGAAACTGAGAAATGGTCGAGTTTACAATATTGCTTCCTCAATTTGATAGCTGAGTCACTAGCGCTCAAACATCTGCAGAAGTTGGGCAGTGTGTTATCCGCCCGTTGAAGTTCAGTTTTCTCCATGTTTCTAACTTTGTAAAACCAAATCTATGTAAAGCTGTAATGCTCAGTGAGTAAAATTATATTATTCTCAATTTTTCCGGTAGAGTCAGAATTTTATTAATGACTTTTGAGATGGTCTCAATTTTTGATGTTTCGGGTGGAATAGCTTCTCAACTGTTATCTCTATTCGTTCAAAAAGTGGTCTTCAGAAAATTTTATGATTACCTACAGCTCATCTCGGTCGTTATGGCAGAAAACCCGGAAACTTAAAAAATATGAGAACTTAAGCGATTAGATTTTGCAGAGACTTTTGAAAACACGGCAAGCCGTGAAACCTTTTCTGGCACTTTGAAAAGCTTTGAAAAGGAAAAACATTTTCATATCAAGTCTTTCAAACTTTTCACTTTGAAAAATATGATTTATCTGCATAAACGTCCTACAAACGCAAGACAGTGATAACAGCACTCTCCCTTTATCACATACCAAGCCACGGCGACAACCTCTAGGCATTATACCGTCACTTAGTGTTTAGGTGGAAAATGAAACCATTGCAAGATCGTGATCTCCGTCAAGGTTCCCAACATGCCAGCCCATCCGAAACCTAGTGTAACCTTCCCTCTGGTATGGGATTAGGCCGTTCTTTACCTTAGATTTTTGGCTCAAAAATAAAAGTACGCAAACTATTAGTTACTTATTAACTAATAGTTTCACTTCATCTTCTTATTTTCAGGGTACGTTTTTTAAAAGGAGTAAGGTAAACGGCGAATACAACCTACTGCAGTTTGGCAATGACAATTTAGGCGCTACTTGTAATATTTCATGTAACATCTGTACAAAAATATTAACTCCTAACAATTGTATAAAATCTAACATTACTAATCTAAACATCAAAACTTTAAGACTTCAAATGCAAACTGCAAATCAACTCACTTGGTATATTGCCTTACATGTTGTGGTTGTGGACTGCAGTATGTTGGTATTACTAAACGAAAACTTAGTGTCAGAATAAGAGAACATATACGGGGAATCAAAAGTAAGCAGGATAATAAACTTTTTTTATAAACACTTCAAAAATAGTAGTTGTAATCCTAATGAAAAAAAATCCTCATCCTTCCCGCAAACGGTCGGCTACTTCTTAGCTCTGACCTATACCATCCACCAAGGATAGCATCAACTCAGACAATCGCTGGGGGCAGGCGGGCACCGGAAAAATAGTTTGCTGATTTCTCGCACCCCGCTCGCGGATTTTTTGCAAAGCAATCAGGACTTTTCGGAAGACCGCTTGCTGAGTCAGCGGATTTTTGAGAGACCGCCTGTTGAATTTTTTTCGCTCTTATCTTTTGCAGATATATTGCTGAATCTCTGAGGAATCGAGAACTCAGCAAGCGGTCTTCCGAAAAGTCCTGATTGCTTTTCAAAAAATCCGCGAGCGGGGTGCGAGAGATCAGCAATCTAGTTTTCCGGTGCCCGCCTGCCCCCGGCGATTGTCTGAGAAGAAGACAAGGTGGAAGAAACCGTGGCTGGTCCACTACGTCTACTTGGTGGAGAAGTCATGGACCAAGATGCAACGTCGCGAGAATGCGCTGGTTGGCACGAGCAAGATTGAATTTCTGCCATCGAAGGCGATCGTAGTCGATGTCGCCCAACTCAAGCCGTAAGCGGAATCATCGCGGTATTAATTGTATATAACCGCTGAGGATGAATAAATGTAAATAATTCCTAATAATATTACAGCAATAATATTGCATAATTTACCGGAAAATATGGATCAGAATATGTTGTGTCCTCCACATCGGACACGTCGACTCTTCGTCTGAGGCAGCACACGAGGAATACAAGAATATTTGTTAGAAAATACTAGAGAACAGTAAAATAAGAGAGGCGATGAGTGAACAGTCGAACTGACAATGGCTAATAGCGAGCGCCTTTTATAGCGCTCATTTCCCGCGCATTGAGGTCGCAGGCTCCTCAGCGAGGGCAGATCATACGAGAAAACAACTGATCAGACATTAACACAACACCTCCCCCAGTAGGGTAGTTACACAAAACTAGCCTACGATAAAAGCATGAACTATAGACATGAACAGCTAAGAAATCGATTACACATAGATATCACTATTATTTAAACAACTAAACTAACTAAACAACTACAAATCTAATAAAACAAACATACGATAACATGCTATGGACTAGGTTGGAACCGTTGTACAGGTTTTCTCGTTCTGCTTGATCTCCGAAGCGTTGTCGGTGGCGTGGAAGGCTCGTGGCTTGATGCTGACGTCGACGTCGTTGCATCCACGGGTGCTGGCACATCCCTGGCGATCGCTTTCTCGGAACTCTCTTCAGCATTGCCATTCCTCGGTAGTGTGTCGTCTTCTGTCAGAACATCTAACAGTATCTTCAAGGCTTCGGATTGTTGTTGAAGTTGTTGTCGTACGGCGACCTGTTCACTAACGCTTCGATGCCGTAACTGATTTGCATGCTTCCTGCATATCTCATCACCAACCATAACTTCATAATTGACAGGTCCAATACGTTTCGTCACGGTTTCCTTCATCCAGTGGAAGTGGGGTGGCTTTCACTGCCTAGCGTATACCAAGCATAGGTGCGATAGGGGGAGCCGGGCTCTCCCCAGGTGAAGGGGGTCTCGGCTGTTCCCGACCTTCCAGGGTGAAGGGGGTATGTGAGTCTAGGGGGGGGGGGGGGAGGAAGAGAGAAAAGGTAAAAAAGCGTGTATGAAGAGCTCTAACTTGTACCTTATTTAGGCACAAAATGAAAAAAATTTTAAAAATTTTAAAAGAAACTAAAAAATTTCAAAAAAATTGACTTTATGAAGATCTGTGCTCCTGTTTCATTGCATCAACAAGAAACGAAAGCAATAAAGTTTATTTCAAAAGATGTACAAGTTAGGAACAACTTCAATTCCTGCACATCATCATCAACAATATCATACCGCTAACGTCAGAGACAACAAGTTCGCTGCCTGAAAAATTTTCTTCTTCCTCCAAAAGGTCATCGGAGTAGAAGTAGAATTGCGTGAAAAAGCGTTCTAAGTCAAAGATGGATTTGAAACGTTCTTCTTCTCTAGCGCTTCTGTTATTTTTTTTCGCCCTCTGATAGCACCAGGAAAGTCAGCAGGTAAGTGACCATTCTCTTCATACCACCTATTAGGATATTTTAAGAAGTCATACGGTGACATCCTGTCTGAACCACTTATAGCAATCCTATGAACGAATTTTTGGATAACGATATGTTTAGTAGAAGGTTGACAACCTGAAGTAATTGCTTAGATGCTCCACCGTTGTGCGACTTCTGCGTTGTGTTCTGATAACAGAGTAGATGGAAAATCCTCTCTCCATTTCTGCCGTGCTAGTCGGAATGGAAACTAGCTTTGCTAGTAAGTCCATCAGATTTTTGCGGTAAGTAATGGGGGAAGAGCCAGATCGCATATGCTTTCACAACACGGGAAGGAAATATTGCATACTTTTTTGGGCCTTGTCGAACTCTGGCTTCACCTCCTCTGGCATACGTCTTGTCAGCTGACGAGAAAGCTGCTCAACTTCTTCTTCAACAGCATCTGCGGAATAGCCGAAAAAAGTAGATACTATGCTGCGCTTTGGTTTTTCAATATCATAGGTCATAATGTCACAAAGCGAATAACTTCCAAAAGCATAAAGCACAGAGTTTGGTTCGCACTCCAGTCGGGATCTAAGAGCGGTAGCTATGCTGTACTAACACCTTCCCTTTGTTCATATCCATGTTTGTGAATTTAGCAGCCTTGAAATCTTCAGCAACCTGCAGATCAGCAATGAACTTCCTGGACATTTCCTCATTGAAACTAGGCAATCTGCTTGGATTTCTGATGTACGAAATAGAAAGTTTTGCTCAATTGTCAACTCTGTATCAATGTCAACAACATTTTGGTCGGCGTAAGATTCTCCTTCTGCCTCGCTGTTGAACTGGAACACATGCGAGTCATCTGCGATTTTGTAAAGTATTCTGCCTGCCGTTTTCTTTTCAAAATGCCACCCTTTACAAAACATTGAGGGATATTTTAATAGCATGTTATTCTTCTGAATGTCTTGAAGTTTTTGATTCATTGAAACCAACCATTCTCTACAAATTAGGTAAGGTGAGTCTAGAGCGTTTTCACGAAAGTGACCTTCTTCAGCACTAGGTTTACAGAGTATAGATTCCAGAAATGGGAAAATTTTTGTGTGAAGGTGTGGAAATTCACCAATCTCCCATAGTTTTTTGAGTGTCTGCTAATAATGATGGCATAACTGTCAATAAAAAGCGTATTTTTTACCAAAAAACATAAACATATAAAACGATAAGCACGCTTAAATAAACGCGTTCGCTCACGTTCCCGTCAGTGCTGATAACGATGTCAATCCACAGCACATTTTCTACTATTAACTTGCTCCACCTCGCTCTTATTAGGTCGTCCCGAAAGTTTTTGTGCACGATTTTCAAAAATTCATAACTTCTGATTTTTGCAACCGATTTGACTGCTTTCACTTTTATGTGAAAGTGTAATCATGATCTTTATAAAGACATCTCAGCTGCTTAGTAATGGTCATCTGTTGCATAGATAAAAGCGATAGAAGAAAAATGGTCAAAATTTGAATTTTCTGTGTAGGGTCATGAAAAATCGGAGACTTGCAATAAAAATCGGAGCAGTCAGTATTGTAGGCTCTTTCACCAGCTCTTTCTAACAGTGCAGAGTTTGCGCTGATTGAGCGTCCTATGAAAAGTTATGACCCTGAAAAATGCCAAAATAAATCAAATTCGCCCTTTTGTATTGCTTGCTCGAAAATCATAACTTTTCACAGAGGCGCTCAATCGGAGCAAACTTTGCACTGTTAGAAAGAGCTGGTGAAACAACCTACAATACCGACTGCTCCGATTTTTGTTGCAAGTTTCTGATTTTTTACCCTACACAAAAATTCAAATTTTGAGTGATTTTGGTTTTTAGCTTCTATCTATGTAACAGATGATCATTACTAAGCAGCTGAGATGTCATTATAAAGAGCATGACTTACCCTTTCACATAAAATTGAAAGCAGTCAAATCGGTTGAAAAAATCAGAAGTTATGGATTTTTGAAAATCGTGCGCAAAAACTTTCGGGACGATCTATATATGTGTTGGCTTTTACGGGTCACCGAAGCAAATGATTTTTAGAGCCGGGAAGCAAAGAAGCCCCAACATCCTCTATACCATTCGAAAGCTGAGATCATGGAGAATCGACGTAGACCGTCGACTTTTTTCTAGGTCTTCTGTGCCGCGAGATATGAGGGATTTTATGTGCTTTAAAAAATAACTGATTTTGTGTCCTCACTTTCTGCTCTCCAAATGAATGCTACGAGAAAGTCGACGGTCTACGTTTGTTAATGAAGACTTGCTCTTTAACACAGATAGATAATCAGCAGTGATTAAATCTTCATTTGGCAGAAATCTGCTGTTGAAAATGACCATGTTTTCAGATAAAATGCGGTGTATCTCTCGGTAGAGGGGGGTTTGAAAGAAGTCGACGGTCTAGGTCGAATCCCCTTTTCCTGAGCTTTCGAATGGTATATAGGTTGCTGGGCGAAAAAACTAACCAGTTTTCAAAAATGGGGTGGAGATATTTACTATTAGCTTGCTCCAATCCAGCTCCACCAATGTATTGGCTTTTATCGGTTACCGGAGAAAATGGTTTTTAGAGCCGGGAAGCAAAGAAGTCCCAACATCCTCTATACCATTCGAAAGCTGAGATCATGGAGAATCGACGTAGACCGTCGACTTTTTTCTAGGTCTTCTGTGCCGCGAGATATGAGGGATTTTATGTGCTTTAAAAAATAACTGATTTTGTGTCCTCACTTTCTGCTCTCCAAATGAATGCTACGAGAAAGTCGACGGTCTACGTTTGTTAATGAAGACTTGCTCTTTAACACAGATAGATAATCAGCAGTGATTAAATCTTCATTTGGCAGAAATCTGCTGTTGAAAATGACCATGTTTTCAGATAAAATGCGGTGTATCTCTCGGTAGAGGGGGGTTTGAAAGAAGTCGACGGTCTAGGTCGAATCCCCTTTTCCTGAGCTTTCGAATGGTATATAGGTTGCTGGGCGAAAAAACTAACCAGTTTTCAAAAATGGGGTGGAGATATTTACTATTAGCTTGCTCCAATCCAGCTCCACCAATGTATTGGCTTTTATCGGTTACCGGAGAAAATGGTTTTTAGAGCCGGGAAGCAAAGAAGTCCCAACATCCTCTATACCATTCGAAAGCTGAGATCATGGAGAATCGACGTAGACCGTCGACTTTTTTCTAGGTCTTCTGTGCCGCGAGATATGAGGGATTTTATGTGCTTCAAAAATTAACTGATTTTGTGTCCTCACTTTCTGCTCTCCAAAATGCTACGAGGATAAATAAATAATATAAATAAACATAAATACCGTTTCTTTAGTAAATTTATGAGTGTACTTGTTGTTTGAGGTACTTAGCCTGCAAAACCTTTTAATAACGATTTTTATCATATTCTCAGAGTACAATACCAATCTCAGCCCAGGTGAAGGGGGTCATCGGGAGTTTGGCCTCAAAGTGAAGGGGGTAAGATCCATCACTCCCCCTATCGCAACTATGATACCAAGTCACCATTCGAATTCCTTTCGACATACTCCATGTTTCTTATCAAATTGATCTTTCATGCGCTCTCGTCTTCTTTGCGCGAGAGGATCTTCTGCTTCTTCTGACATCGGTAGTAGCAGACTTAGCCTTGTGCGTAAGGTTCTGCTTAAGAACAATTCCGCTGGCGTCTTTTCGTTTAGATTCGTATTTGGTGTTGTCCTATACGCTTGTAACACCACATTTAGAATCTCTTCTGTTGGCCTCTCCTCCCCCTCTAGTTTCTTGATTCCGCGTTTCAGCGTATCAACGAAACGCTCTGCCCATTCGATTGAGGGTGGTACATAGCAGTCCTCAAGTGGGTAATTCCACCTTCGTCGCACATCTTCTTGAATGAATCCGATGTGAACTGGGTACCATTATCGCTCACTATTGTTTGCGGTAATCCATATTTTGCAAACAAGTTCTTCAAAGTCTTCACCGTTTTCGCAGCCGAGATATTGCTCATCTCGATCATTTCAGGCCATTTGCTGTAGGCATCTACCACGACCAAGTAGAAGACTCCTTGCATGGGTCCAGCGAAGTCGATGTGTATCCTCTGCCACACTCGAGTCGCGGATGGCCATGCTTCTAATGGTACTTTCGTCGGATTCTTGGCTAAGTCCTGACATTTCGTACATCCTCGTACCAAGTCTTCGCAATCTTTGCCAATATTCGGCCAATAGACGTAACTTCGAGCCAGTTTCTTCATTCTTACAATCCCTGGATGACCAATATGCAGTTCCTTCAGAACATTTCTTCGAAGCTCCTTGGGTATCACAACCCTTTCGGCTGACATCAGACACTGCTCAATTGACAATGTGTCTCTTCGATTTCGAAAATGTGCCAACTCTCTATTGACGTCTGGCCACTGTCCTTTCTTCAAGTAGATCATCATTCTTTGTAGCATTAAGTCCTTCTTCGTATAGGATTGCACATCTGATACCGTCACTGGCAATTTCCTTAAGCAATTCTTCAACATGAAGTTCACGTCGTTCTCAACGGCAGCTATCACGACGTCTTCTTCGTTATTCTGACTCTTCTTCATCAACCGTGACAAGCCATCTGCTTATCCAAACTTCGTAGTCTTGACATACTCCATGTCAAAGTCATATCCAAGCAGTAATGTAGCCCATCTCATCCTGATCGCCACTGTTGTGTCCTCCACGCCGGACACGTCGACTCTTCGTCTGAGGCAGCACACGAAGAATACAAGAATATTTATTAGAAAATACTAGAGAACAGTAAAATAAGAGAGGCGATGAGTGAACAGTCGAACTGACAATGGCTAATAGCGAGCGCCTTTTATAGCGCTCATTTCCCGCGCATTGAGGTCGCAGGCGCCTCAGCGAGAGCAGATCATACGAGAAAACAACTGATCAGACACTAACATAACAGAATATACATAGGGAAAAAGAACTTTTTTGGATAAAACTATTGATGACACCTGTGCCTTTTGGCTTTAATGATAATATAAAAGGCTACGGTAATCTAACCATGATCAAGAACCCTTAAAATCATAGAAGTAATTTTCCTTTTTTCAATTTTAGAATATCTAGAGACAGAAATAATCGAGGAAATAATAAAAAAAGAATCATATACACAGACAATCTGTACTTGAAGAAATCAAAAATTTCATTAACGCTTCTCCGACATATTATGAACTCTATAAATTCATCAAAAATAAAAATAAACATTATATTTCCATACTAATCAATATATCAACATTTAGTCCTGAATCTATAGATATTCCTTCTAATTTCAAATATGCATCGTATAGTATTCTCTGTCATTACCATTTCAGCAAAGTACCCGACAAGAAAACTATTACTACATATATAAATATTAAATTTCCTTATCATAATAGCATTTTAGATAATGCTAATATCAACAGAAGTTAGTAACGCATCTATCATAAACCTTATTAAAACATACAGCTCTAAACCTTGTTGTTGTTGTTCCAACGATGTTCCATGTGTTTGTAAGAACTACCAACAATACATAGACCCTACACATAGACATGTTGTCATTGGAGATATAAACATATTTAGAAATGAACCTATATCTTAGGTCGTCCCGAAAGTTCTTGCGTACGATTTTCAAAAATTCATAACTTTTGATTTTTTTAACCGATTTGACTGCTTTTATTTTTGTATGAAAGCGTAAGTCATGCTCTTTACAAAGACATCTTAGATGTTTGCTAAAGATTATCTTTCGCATAGATAGGAGCGATAGAATAAAATTGGTCAAAAATCGAATTTTTTGTGTAGGGTCATAAAAAATCGGAAACTTGCAAAAAAAAATCGGAGCAGTCAGTATTGTAGGTTCTTTCACAAGCTCTTTCCAACAGTGCAAAGTTTGCGTCGATTGAGCGTTTCTACCAAAAGTTATGATTTCCCTGTAAAATGCCAAAATAGATCAAATTCGCCCTTTTGTATTGCGTGCTCGAAAATCATAACTTTTCATAGAGACGCTCAATCAGCACAAACTTTGCACTGTTGGAAAGAGCTTGTGAAAGAACCTACAATACTGACTGCTCCGATTTTTGTTGCAAGTTTCCGATTTTTTATGACCCTACACAGAAAATCCGATTTTTGACCAATTTTATTCTATCGCCCCTATCTATGCGAAAGATGATGTTTAGCAAACATCTAAGATGTCATTGTAAAGAGCATGGCTTACGCTTTCATACAAAAATAAAAGCAGTAAAATCGGTTGAAAAAATCAAAAATTATGAAATTTTGAAAATCGTGCGCAAGAACTTTCGGGACGACCTAATATGATGTTTTGAATAAAGGTACAAAAATAAGATATCCACATCGATATTCTACACAACAAAAGTTTATGGCTTAATTTATTTAACACAATTTGCAAAAAATACAAAATAAAATATTTCTTAGACGATGCAGTTTCGACTACCATAAAAAATGAATTATATAGACACTTTCTTAGATACCATAGTATATTAATTTATAACCTTGACAATAACAGTTATAGCCTTCCTATTTCAGACATCAAATACTATCAAAAGTTCTTCATATTTTGCCCTTTGGACAAAGCTAGCTCGAATTATGGCATTATTTGCAAAAAACTTTATCTCGAAATATTGATGTCAGAAATGGGATTAAATAACATGTCAAGTACTTCTTCTATCTATGATTATCTTGGAACATTAGACACTGGAACCATCATTACTAAACACCTGCAATTTTCTAAAATCCATAATCTTAAAATTAAGGAAGTCTGTACCATTCCAAATATTTACTGCATTCCCAAATTACATAAAAATCCGCTTAAATTTAGATTTATTACTGGTGCTTCAAACAGCAGCATCAAACCGTTATCAGAAGAATTAATGCATATTTTCAACTTTATCCGAAACCATTTTAAAAACTATACTAAAATTGTAAGCATTAATAAAAACTGTTTTGATACCTATTGGTCTATAATTGATATTAATATTTTTCACAAATTTAACCACATTAATGCGAAAAACCTTAAACTGTTTTCAGCCGATTTCACTAACATGTTTACAAACATTCCTCATAAGACCATTATCAGTAATCTCAAAGAGATTCTTAAAATATGTTTCAATAATAGTAACAGTAAGTATGTTGTTTGTAACAATAACAAAGTTAGTTACTGTAACTTCTATAATGAAAAAATAAAACAAAGGGTTTACAAAGTTGAAGACATTTTGTACCTTGTTCAATATCTATTAGAAAATAGCTTTTGCAAAATTGCAAATCGCACATTTATACAAAAAGTAGGAGTTCCACAAGGGGTTGATGCCAGCCCTATTCTTGCAGATTTGACATTATCTTACTTTGAATGTAAATTTGCCATTAATCATTATAAAGATGATATCTTGTTCAAACCTTTTAGATATATGGATGATTTATTGATTATTCATAATTCAGAAGAGAAAAGGATAAATAAATGGTTGCTTGACACTTACAATAATATATTAGAGTTAAAAAATACGCACCAAAGCGAATTGGAATGTGACTTTCTCGATTTAAGAATAAGAATTGTAAATAACAAAATTATCACGCAACAATATAACAAAACAGATTACTTTGCGTTTAAAGTTAATAGATTTACGCATGCATCTTCACATATAAGTGTTAAGGTTAAAACGTCCATTATATACAGTGAAATTCTTAGGATTTATAGAACATTAGAACAGCACAAAATTCGAAAATTTTCTAAATAGACTATTAATGCTTTTTAAACAACTTAAGGATTTAGATTATACACAAAATATAATCATCAATGCTTTTATAAAATGCTTCACATTTAATAAATGTATATCATACAAATATTAGGTCGTTCCGAAAGTTCTTTCCGTTCTTCTAACCTATCATAAAAACACGTGGAATGAAGGTAGGGAAACGCTTTAGGCACTTTCCAACGCAGCGTTTCTTCCTCTTTCTAGCAGTCATATTCCGATGTCGCTTACTCTTGTGATCACTGAGATAAGCGCCGAAATTTCAAACACATGGTTTTTATCATGTCCAAATTTGGCAATTTTTCACAATTTTCATTTTTTAACTTTGGGAGAAGCTTTGATAGCAATCAAATAGAGTAAACGAAGTCCAATGCAATACACTTTTTTGGCAAGTCCAGCTGGCTTTTCAGTATTTTTTGAGATAATTTTTCCAAAAGTCTTCACTTTTGCAAAGTCCCAAAATACAGAAACGCCCCGAACACTGGCAAGTATACGGATTTTGAAGCTTTTTAAAGTCAGTTACGATTATCCACAATTTTTACAAAGCAACTGAGCGTTTACCGCTTGTAAATATAAGGTTTCGCATTTTACGTGTACAGGCATGGGGCGGGTTCAAAATCAAGAATTATGGAAACTTCATCGCCAAAGACCCCGCAAATTCGAAAGAAAATACATTCATTAAAAAGAGAAGGAAAAGCTGCATCGAATGACACCTTATTTGTGCGCCGTCTTATGTTCAATGACTCTTGGCGTCCCCAAATGTGGAATTTGATAGCATCAGAAAAATAATTCTAAAAAAATTTTAAGGTTAGCTATAAACGGCGAAAAGTTGCATTGAATTGCACTTTGTTTGCTCTATCTGACTGCTATCAAAGCTTTCGTAAAAGTCAAAAAAGAAGATTGTGAAAAATTGCCAAATTTGGACATAATAAAAACCATGGGTACGAAATTTCGGCCATTATCTCAATGACCACAAGAGCAAGCAGCACAGGAATATGACACTTAAAAAGAGGAAGAAAAGCTGCGTCAGATAGTGCCAAAGCGTTTCTCTACCTTCATTCCACGTGTTTTTGTGATAGGTTGAAAAAACGGAAAGAACTTTCGGAACGACCTAATATATAGAACTTCAGTCTTTCAAAAATGTTAAACATTTCGTTAAATTCGTAATTGATAGTCTAGATCATTGCTAATCTTTTGAACTTTTGCCCTACCAAACTGGTATAAATTTCCAGCATTACACCACTATTGTTAGTTAACCACTCTTCCCTACTGAAGAGCCTCGGGAGTGGTTTTCACTTATTGTATTCCTGTATAGGGGTAGAGGCGAAACAGGCTTAATAGTAACCCTTTATTTTTTATTCATTTATGAAACTCTTTCAAAACATTCTTGTACACTCTCTATGTAATGCAAGAAAGGCTTCATGAGCATCTCTTTCCAGTAAAAAAAACTTTTCCGAGGCTCTGCTCCGGATCCCAGAAAACGTCTTTCCCTTTGCTTTCTTGGCCCAAAAACGATATCCAGCCTGTAAAAGCGCCACCCCCGCCGGGCCCTGTTGCCAAACCACGTCGCCACTGAAATGCCTGCAGTATGCTCGAAGCTATGGGGGCATTCGTGCTCGCTTCGCGGAATAAACCACATGCCTTCGTCCACGACTAGTCTATACCACACAAGACGAAAGTCTCCGATGAACAGGCAATGTACCGTAGCAGTTGTGGCATTTAAGTACATATGTGGCCGCCGTTACTACTTTGAAAATCGCAACCTAGCGCTATGAATCCGAAGAGCTCGTTAGGTGCTTTCACCAAGTTGCGATGTTTGTCATTTCCAGATTAACTCCAGCCAGTTTTATCTGTCACTCTGCTAAACGTCTTTGAAATCCAGTGGAAGCTTGACAAATAAGGTCTGCTGTCAACAAAACCGCAGGATCAAGGTGTACAAATGCGGTTCTTACCCGTACGGTGCCTAACGCGCAAGGATCACGAAGTGCAGCCGCTTACACGACGCGCGCAACCGCTTAAAGCTGGCTGGAGCACCTTCATAGATTATGGATAAAAATTCACTTCATCGATTTCATCGATTTTACGATTTTTAGAAGTTTGTGCTGCGGGGCTGGGAGTTGGTACAAGGGGGTAAGTGAGAGGATGCTGATTATAAATAAAAATTTACTTTATCGATTTTGCCGATTTTTGGAAAATCTGAGTCACGAGGTTGGGAGTTGATACAGGGAGTAAATCAGGATGCTGATTGAAACCGAAAGCTGTTATCGATTTCAGCGGTTTTTTGGAACATTTTGAACCAGGAGTTGGTATAGGGGATACGAGGGTGGTGATTATGAATGGATTGGCTTTGGCCAGATATGTCGGCAAGTCTGAGATATGGTTGCTCTAGCTATTCGATAAATCATTCGGATATTTATTCAAAATTCGACTTCCAATGTTCGAATATATTTAATATTCTCATCCGATATTTTTGATTTTTCGAATTTATTCGAAATTCATTCATTCGAGAATTTTTGAACCTTGAATTTATTCGATATTCGTTTATTCAAGTTTTTAATTTTCGAATTTATTCGATACTAGCTGGCAAACCCGGCTCCGCCCGGGCCCTGTGATTATTATATTCGTAATCAGCATGCTCGATTACCCCCCTGTGCCAACTCCCAGCCCCGTAGCTCAAATTTTGCAAAAAATCGTAAAATCGATATCGATCGATGACGAAAAGTAGCCTATGACACCAGCCGGGGCCCGAAGTGTATGTGTGCCAAGTTTGGTCCGGATCGGTTTAGAAATAAAAATTTCTATTCGGAACATACGTACACACATACAGACATACATGCAGACAAACAGACATTCAGCTTTATATATAAGATTCGTTAATTCGAAAGTTTTACTTTTCGAATTGATTCGATATTCATTCATTCGATAAAAAATTTTCGAATTACCCAAGTATAATTTCTACCCATTTTCGAGACAGCAGCAAATTGAAGTTTACCCGTAAACTAAATTATTGATTGGGATTTATTAAGTGGATGCGATCTTCGTGTCTCAATATTCAAACAAATCTTGGACAAACGCATCTCGGTGGCAATAAGTTTGGCATGAACGCACGGCTAATTTTCTGCAGATATTTGCAAGACTGTGATCTGGGTGTTTTTTGATGGCATTGTCTCTTTGAAACCAGCCTGACAGTCAATGCAGAGGCTATATTGAATCAAACCTGGAATATGAGAGTTTCAGGCTAATGGATAATTCTTGACTCAGCTCATGAGCTTATATTTGATGCAAAAACAGAGAAACTCTGAGGTGGCGGTCTCGTTACGTAAGAGGGTAAGGAAGATGAACGGGCAAGAGCGACGGCTTTTTCAGTAAATTCCGATTTGGAGGCACTTTTCGAAATCATGAATTGTTCAACCATTCCTTATTAAGGAGTATTCACAAATATAGCATGATTGGCGAAGTTTGTATAGACTTTCTTAACAGCACATTGATTCTGGACAAACAACAGGTGAGGTTAATAAATCAGAAGTCAGTTTGCTCAAATACGCTGATTGGTGTAAGCAGTCGCCTTATAGTGCACTATAGACGTTGTAAGTTGGCTGCGGTCGAAGCATGCATCGGGAAACAAACTGATTGTTAGCTTAGCTGTTCAACTCGGATTTTAGGAGAACTTGTTTGGCGAGCACAGTTTCTGTACTACTCCAATTTTTATATTAAAAATCACACGCGCCACAATTCAACTCTATTTTTCTTAAGGCATTCTCAAGGTGAAGGAAAATGACAAGAAGTTCGCTTTTAATTCTACTTTCCAGTTTAACTGATAGGAAACATTACAATAAAATCTAAATCAGGACAGCACACCGATAAAAGCTGACCATAGCGTCTCATGGAATGCACTCAGATGATTACCAGCCAGGGCTCGGCAAAAGCTGACACCAGGGAAATTTCAAAACTGAGTTTTCTTTGACCTTGAAAGTACGAAGTCCCTTTGACCCTAAATTTCTGGCTGTAAAAAATTCTCAGTAAAACGAAACATCGAAAAAACAAAATTTTTCTTTTCGGTTACAAAAACGACATCCTCTTTGTTTGTCTTTTTGCCAAAAACGATATCCAGCTTGACCGTGCCAGCTGTGCCGAGCCCAGTTACGAGCTTTTACCGCATAGTTAAACTGTAGGGGAGAATGTAGTGTTGTGCCGGTTATTATGAAATGGTGCTCTACAAGTTGCCTTGTTCCGAGATAAATTTTTCCTGATGAAAGAATCTTTAAAAGCTAAAAAATATCATAAACTTGCAATTTTTCACACAAGCCTCCTATTGCCACATAAATAACAGTTTTGCAGCCCACAGTTTTTGACAGCTCTCAATACAAGAAATAGATGCAAGCTGTGGAAAGATAGTCTAGTCGGTTTTCAGCTGCTTTGCACAGAAATACGAAAACATGATGTTCAAATTTTGCGCTAACTCATCGAACTCGCTTTAGGATAAATGCCTCATGTAGCGTGGCCACACAACAAAGAATTAACTTGAGCTTTTCTGTCGTTTAATCATGTTATGCAAACAAGCCATCAATCATCGACGATCGAGTACTCCAATAAAAAAGAACGATTTTTTCTTTACTACTAGCTGGCTTACGGGGGTGATCAGCATGCTCGATTACTCCCCTGTGCCAACTCCCAGCCCGTAGCTCAAATTTTGCAAAAAATCGATAAAATCGATATCGATCGATGACGAAAAGTAGCCTATGACACCCGCCGGGCCCGTAGTGTATGTGTGCCAAGTTTGGTCCGGATACGGCGGAGCCGGGTAAGCCAGCTAGTAACTCATAAATCTATTCACCAATCTTGGAATACGCTACTCAGTTAATAGAAGATTGAATCCCTTAGTTTTGAAGGAATGACTTGAGCCTGATTCGTCTTCTTTGCTATAAATAACAGCTTGTGAAATCAAAGCCACTGAAGGCGAAAAAGAGACTAATGAGATTTTGCTTGCTTGAAGGTCATTCAAAACGGGATCTCTGAGGTGGGCAATAGAGTAGCATTCTGTATTAAGTAAAAATTGAAATAGCTCATTCACCTTAGAAACAAAGTTAGTCATGTTTGGAAATGAGTATTTCACTCAGATGGTGCAGTATTTGAAAATGATTCCCTTTCCCTTTCTTGCTTATCTTCTTGATTTTCTTATTCTTGCCATGGCGCTTGGATTTCGAAGGTTTGTCAAACCTCTCGCAATGCAATTTTTTGCAGTTGATTCGGTAAGCAGCAAGTACTCCATTTTTTCCAAAAACCTCACTTAACAATTAAGGTTACTCTGACGAACTAGTAAACGGAGACAAACATATATTAAATTGTTTTTTCCTTGTTAGTAGATACAACTGCACAAACCAGCTTTCTTATCTCATCTAATGAAAGCGGGTAAGATGGCACATAGCCTCCTCCAAGACGTTCATCCTCCGCTGTCAATCCTTTATCTACTATCGCATTCGCTACGACGAAGGTTGAAAATAAAGCAATAAATTTTATGAGCATAGCTGCAATTCTGAGATTATGATGGTGAAGCTGCGAAGTTTAGGAAACTGCCAAAATGATCCTTTATGTCGAACTTTTGAAAAATGCATATGCCAAATGCTTGTTTATAGAAGCTCATTTCAGTTCAATCTGACTCATACACAAGAAAAACTCAATCGCGTGTTTACCTACATTTCGAACTCTTGTCAAATTTCATGAATGATGTTTATTTACCTGCATTTCGAACTCTTGTCAAATTCATGAATGATGTTTAATGTCAAAATGCAGCTTGAGATCAGCATCATCATTTTTCATAACTGGTACACCGATATCAGCTCCACCCGCGTCTCGTAATTAAAAAGATGTATTCGTAAGTAAACAAATCTATGCTGCAAATAATCGTTCAGGAAGTCTCTCATTCTTTATGATGAACAACGAGCACTAACATCTAAGATTGAAGCCATCTCTGAAAACATTATCCGCAGAATAGTGAGAACTAATGAATCAATAATTGACAAAGCCTGTACACTAAAAAAAGTTTATGGATTTATTATTTTTAATCGAAGGCAGTTTAGAAATTTGTGAGGTTTAACCAAAATTCTATTTACTATGGCTGAAAAGCGTTTTAGACATAATCAAATCTTAAAATATCAAAATTTACGATGGACCGTGGTTTGCCAGTTGTGGTTTATCAAAAAGCTAATCTTCACTTTCCATTTGTTTTACCGAAAATATGTTTTCCAATGTCATGATAGAATCGTCAGATAGATGAACATTTTTTCAAACCCTTCCCTCGTCAACTACCATAACTTTATCGATGCTGACCTACAAATGCAGAATGTGTAATAACCCGGGATCTGCAGGAAGCTAGGAACAAAGAGCGGGAAAGAACGCGTTAACAAAAGAAACTTTATAAGATTAGGAATTGTTAAAAGACCAGTCCAACTCTACCTGACGGACGTTCCAAATCGATGAAAAAATGAGCTCAGCCATTCCTGAAACAGATCTGAGCAAAAAAGATTTTGTAAAATGTAGGGGTTTTTACTCGTTAAGACTTACATAACTTTCATGAAACATTGCTTAAGTTGAGAGAAAAAAGCTTTGAGTATCAAAGAAAAGTTACCAAGTTGAATAACAATCCAAATCAAAAACTGAAAGAAAATTTGCCCTTAAAGCAAAAACAAACTTCTCCTCTAAGATTTCCTTAAGGAATTTCCACCCATTTTTGAGATAGCAGCAAGTTGAAGTCTATCCATAGAAAATTGATTGGTGGGATTTATCAGGTAAATGCGATTTTCGTATTTCCAATAATCAAACATCTTGAGCAAAAACATTTCGATGACAATAGTTTTGACATGAATTGGCTGGTAATTTTGCAAGTATTTGTTAAATTGTGATATGGATGTTTTTGACGATATTGTCTTTTCAAAACCAGTTTGACGTCAAGGCAGTGGCTGTCTTAAATCAAACTTGGGATATGATAATCTTTGACTAGTGGGCAATTTATGAATCTTTTATTTTTTTTATGAATCTCTAGAGCTTATATCTGTTGCAAAAACGGAGAAATTGTGAAATGGCGATCCCATTACGAGAGGGAAAAAAATAAACATAAACAGAACGCTACGGCTTTTCTAATGACTGCTATTTCTGGAGCACTTATTAGGGTGATCGATAAAAAATGGGGCACCTAGAGAATAAATGTAGATTTCTCAAAAAAAGAAAAGTGATTAAACTTCACAATTTTATTAGATGTTAAAATAAATTATTCTCTTACAGAAAATACCTATATAAGGTCATTTACGCACATAATAATTTTTAAAGTGGCTGAAATGCAAAGTTAGTTACTTTGACAAATGATAAACTTCGGGCAGTATCTGCGCAGTGAAACATGCGAAACCATCCAAAGTACTACTGCTGCAATTCGTGAAGGTACAGTCACCAGACCCACGATGGGTTGCTGGACTCAACTTTCAAATTCAGGAGATATGGCCATTAGCAGCTTTGAGAACAAATATACGTGATATTCAAATCTTTGCAGGTACTCATGTTTTATATATACCATCCGAAAGAGCTTCTTACGCTCTATCCATATGCAGCTTACCTCACATTTTATCTATCTTCGGAAAATACAGATTGAAACTTGAATTATTGGTTTTTGTTGCGTCAAAAAATCGCGATTTTTTGGGTATTTCGCTTTTTTGCCCAAATATAGAAAGAAATCCTGTATGTTCAATAAACCGTTTGAAAGAGCATGAAGAGCTCTTTCGAATGGTGTATATCAATAGCTCTATAACTTTACGGTATGGCAAAGCAAGAATGAGCGATGTTAAAAACCCTATTCAAGTTCTTCAGGGCGCCACGCGTAGGGTTGTGGGAGAGGAGCGTTGACGCTTTGCCAGAATAATAGGGAAGGCCGTTTATATAAATGACGTTTACGTTGCAGCCTGCTTATTGTTGATCGAAACAAAAAATCTCAAAATTCAATAAAAACCAAGCTGCCCCATTTCTTACCAATCACCCTAATATATCATGAATTTCTCAAACATTTGCTATTGAGGAGCATTGGCAAATATAGCATGACTAGCTGGCTTACCCGGCTCGGCCGTATGTTCCGAATAGAAAATTCCATTTCTTAACCGATCCGGACAAACTTGGCACACATACACTTCGGGCCCCGGCGGGCGTCATAGGCAACTTTTCGTCATCGATCGATGGCAGAGGGGTGTAATCGGCCTGTGCCGACTCCCAGCCCCGTAGCTCAAATTTTGCAAAAAATCGATAAAATCGACATCGATCGATGACGAAAAGTAGCCTATGACACCCGCCGGGGCCCGTAGTGTATGTGTGCCAAGTTTGGTCCGGATCGGTTCAGAAATGGAATTTTCTATTCGGAACATACGTACAGACAGACAGACAGACATACAGACATACAGACAGACAGACAGACAACAGACATTCAGCTTTATATATAAGATTGGCAAAGTTTGTACAGACTCTCTTACCAGCACACTATCTCTGGACTAACAAAAGTAAAGTTATTCATTTGGAGGTCAGTCTGCTCAAATACGCTGACTGATATAAGCAGTCGGTTGTATATGCATTATATACGTTGTAAGTTGGTTGCAGACAAAGCATACATCAAGAAAATTAGGTTGATGCGTAATTTTTGCACTAAATTTTCGATAATTCTGTTGCTTTCTTCAGCTTTAAAAATTTTTTTGATTTGATGCACAGTAGAAAGATAAAATCTTGGGTTTTCTGCAGAAGCTTGAGTCAAAATCCTCTAAGGGCATATGACAACAATAATGGATTAAGAGAGAAACCCAAAAAGGATGTTTCGACTGTCACTAGGATTGCTGAAATGTCTACTAGAATTTGATGTTTTTGTTTTTGATACTCTTTGTGACTAAGAAAACTTAGTAGAAATTGGATGTTTCTGCGAATAGTTACGAATTTCGAATTTTTGAAACTGAATTATTGATTTTGTTTCATGCTATTTTTCTAAAATACTCCATAAAATACTACTTTTGAGATGAACAGCAAAGAGCATATTATGTGAAATGATTATGTAGTTTGCTTAAGCATTTTTGAAGAATTTTTTTATTTCCTGGTGCAAGAATTGTGCATCAGCCTAATAGTTGCTAACCTAACTATTAGGTCGGTGCAAAAGTTTTGTCAGTTTTTTCAATCCATCGGCAGTCACGCTAGAATGAAGATAAACAAAGACTTCAAAATTATCCAATGCAGAATTTCTTCCTCTTTCCAGCTGCTAAACTCCCATTGTGTTTCGTTGCGAGAGCGACGAGATATTTGCTGCAAATTACAACTACTCGTTTCTACCATGTCCAACTTTCGCTAATTTTTAAATTTTTCGTATGAAACTTTCGAAGGAGCTCTGATATCCACCAGATAGGGCAAACCTTTTTCCAACTTACGCAACTTTTTGCTTCCTTTCAGCTGCTTTTCCAGATTTTTGCGAAGTAATTTTCTAGAAGTCTTGTGTCTTGAAAAGATTGCATAACCTGTTATTGCACTAAACACTGCAAAACCTACAGAAACCTGAGGTTTCAGCACATGATTATTACTACCGCTACCATAACAAATTAAATGAGCGATTTTCGCTTCAAATTATGATGATTTTGAAATATAGGTTACGCCTGTGCGCACTCTTGAGATTGAGAAATACTGCGATTATCCCCACAAATTTCCCTGTCTCAGCAAAAAAGACAAGTATTAGAAAGAGGAGAAAAATCTGCATCGAATGGTGACTGAAGTGTTCAACATTTTATGTTCTACGAGATCAAAATAGGCTAAATGTATAATTTGGTCACTTCGAAAAATAAATCGTAGAAATCCTGAAAGACAAGCTGTAGGGCTACAAAAAATTGCTTCTGTTGGCAAAAGGTTTGCTTTATCTGCTGGCTATCAGAGCTCCTTCGAAAGTTTCATACAAAAATTTTGAAAATTAGCGAAAGTTGGACATGGTAGAAACGAGTGGTTGTAATTTGCAGCAAATATCTCGTCAATCTCGCCACGAAACACAATGTGAGTTTAGCAGCTGGAAAGAGAAAGAAATTCTGCATCGGATACTTTTTGAAGTGATTGTTTATCTTCATTCTAGCGTGATTGCCGATGGATTGAAAAAAAACTGACAAAACTTTTGCACCGACCTAATATATAACTCGGATTTTAGAAGACCATGATTTGGCGAGCACAGTCTCTGTGCTACGCCAATTTTTACGTCAAAATCACGCACGCCACAGTTCAGCTCTATTATTCGTAGGTATTCCAAACTTAAAAGAGGAAATCTTCATTGCACTAATTAGTTCACTCGCGAAATTAGCTGACGGCAGAAACATTACATAAACAATAAAATCTAAACCAGGAGGATACACCGATGAAAGCTGACCACAAATTCTCCTGGAATGCATTCAGATAATTTTCAGCTTTTACGATAGTTACACTGTTGGAGACGACGTGGTTCTGTGCTAGTTCAGCATAAAACGGCGCTTCACGAACGCTGTCTTGTTCCGAGATAAATTTTTTTCTGAAGAGAGGATTAAAGACTGAAAGGATTATAAACTTGCAAATCTTTGACACAGACTTCTCGCATCCTTTTTAGTCATATAATTACCCGTTTGAGCGGCTCACGGTTTTTGACTGCTCTCAGTACAAGTTATAGGTTGTCTAAAAAAGTAAATTTCATTTTCAAGTAATTTGAGCTGTTTCTGTTCTCCTAACAGACTTAAAGCATCATGTAATAGAGCGGAACAAGCTCTACAAGGAAATTACTAAGAATTTACCTACATAGGTCGCAATCCGCGTCAAATTGGGAGCCAAAAATCTAAACTTTTCAGCTACCCTTAAAATCAGATCTCCTTCCAAAAAATTCCCATGGACTTTCAACTTGCTCTTTTAATAGACACATAGTAGTACATAGAAATGTTTTGTTGGATTTTTCCGGGCTCAAATTCAAGAAACAAAGATGGTCCGAAACTGCCACAATGCCACACTTTCGGGTTTTTCATGTAAAACATGGTATTTCTCGATCATGAAGGCACCTACAGGATAAGGCTGGAGATCATGCATGGTAGAGGTTGTAGTATAATGACATAAGTTAGAGGGGCTGGGGCGGAATTTGCGATTTTTGTACTATCTTTTCCTCGCTATCTATGCGCGGAAAAATTTGAAATCATATCTGAGTCTATGTGCCTACTGTATGGTGACCAAGTTAGAGATTCGTAAAGTTTTCTAAGCAAAAATCCAACTTTCAGGTGACAAAGTTTTTTTTGATTTTGGTAGGCGGACACGCCATTTTGCAGAGCTTGATCTGCTCTACAGAAAGAGGTTTTAAATTCACTACAAAAGCTAAAACAGCTCAAATTATTTAGAGAAGGAATTTACCTATGGGACAACCTAACATATGCAAGTTGTGGTACAACAGTTTAGTCGGTCTTTAGTTGCTTTGCGCAGAAAAAAGCAAACATGATGTTACTCAAATTCTTCACTAACTCATCCAAAACGCTTTACGATGAATGTCTTATGTAACGTGGACACACCACAAGGGATTGACGAGCTGGTCTGTGATTTGATCTCGGTGTGAGAACTACAGTCATCAATCATCATCGATGCGCTCGAAAACTCCAATAAAAAAACCCAAACCATTTTCTCTTTACGTATGTGAAACCATGCATTTGAATGGTTTATCCCTGCAAGTCTCACTTGACAAGGAATGTCTGAAGAACTCTCCAGAAAATGAATATTTCTATGAGACTCATTAATTCTTGGAGGTCGGCCCTGTGGCCTGCATTGTACGAAAAATAGGCTCAGGTACATATGGGTACACAGCTTTTCGAACATGAATAATTTGTCTGTTTTGAATAAGAGAATGTCGATGTATAGCAAGTCATGCAATAAAAAAGCAATCTACTGGTTGACCACAGATCTTTATAGTTTTCCGGTAGAAGGATGATACGATATCTTGGAATGTGTTACAATTAGTTAACACAGGATAAATATCTACAAATACTTATCCTACCTACTTGCACGGTACTACGAGTACCTAATTGCCTCCAGAGTGGGAGAGGGCAAATCAAATGTAAGCTTTCAAAGGTTTGGATATACAGTTCAACCACTGACGTCCGATTATTAGCCTAATTTCATTAGTACAAGACGCACCTGTTTCTTTTCCAAACTCAACCAGTCCGAGCAGATCAAAAATTTTTGCGACCGAAGGCCCTCTACCACGCTGCTACTTACCTAAAATAATTGTATGGGAGAAGGATTATTTCGCGAGGCTCGATGGTGCGGCCGAGCTGCATGTTTGAAAAAATGGAAAAGTGTGCGTCTTGTACTCGTGAATTTAAGGTAATTTTCAGAGATCATTGATTTTCACGTCTCACGCCCCTGTCTTCACATACCTTGAGCTCCTGTAGCAGCTGTGTAAATGACACAGTAAAACATCGTCTCTTGGGCATTCTCAAATGATAATTGATCTTCTCAATACTGTATTTACCGTATCTCATAAAACGGTGCTGTGACGAATATGCTCACAATATTCATGGCTGACGTCCCAAATGACTGAAAATTCTACAAATTTATCTATTGAGCTGTACCATAAGTTTTGTCCACTCTAAGTTCTGTCCCAAACTCTAATTCTTCCTTGTTTTACAGCTCTGAGTACCTTTCGATAGAGCAAAGCAAGCTCTGCACGGAATGCGTCTAACATTGAGTTCAAAATTAAAATCTAATAACTTTCACAAGCCCGAAAGGTGCAAAAATACCGGAACTCTGCCTAACAATTTCCTGAGAACCTCTAACTCGTTCACGCATTTATCATCCAAATGTCTAGCACACCTGCTGCATTATGCTACAGAGATAAAAACTGGATAAAGATACGGGCCGAATTACAAAAATGTCATTTTCAAGGTTTTTAAGGCTAAATCTGGCAGATTTTCAAAAGTTACGATTTGTAGAAGGCTAAACAAACTTGGATTTGTAGTTTTGAAGCTTAAGTTATCTATGTGGGAAGCATCTCAGCATTGCATTGAAACATGCTTGCTGAAAGCCAAACTTCGATTTCTACCATTGGAAGAGAACACAGCAAATGTGTGTATGATCTTATTGCTAGATGAGGAGCTTCATATACGTGAACCCGTTAATTGCTACTAAAAATGTTTTGGACAAATTACCGTCTTCAGTTTTTGATTCAAAACTTCCTAGATGTTTATTCGTAGTTAGAGTGAAACGAACTCACAATATTTTAACGCTGCTTTTGGAGATTGCTCTGCTCATTTGAAAGGTTTATCTGAACAAGAAAATGCGATGTAATGGGGGGGGGGGGGGAATGGGTGAAAAAGGATAAAATTCATGGAACACCTAATATAACGTTGCTCTAGCATTTTTGGTATCTTTACAATTCGCTCCAACCTCTTGCGATGCCTGTGCATTTCTCACAATTTTGTTCATCAATGAGCCGTTACTCAAGAAAAGTTTGTGAGTCTCGCTGACTTGCTGTAAACCGATGGTTATTTTGAGCTTTTCCCGTCAGATGAATCCATGATAAGTTTTACAAACCATCGATGTTTGTTGCCCAACAGCACACTCACTATCTTTATTTCTGAGATGACGAGAGCATCATCTACTCTTTCAGCGTTATCGAATCACTGACATGTATGCGGCATTACAGCTGTCCCATATCTCATAACAAATCAAACGAACCTCGAAATTTCTTTTGTACTCTTTGATGTATGTCACATCAAAAGAGTTTGTTGAAATGAAAGGTATTCAGACTTTTTCACTACTATTCTACACTTTCTGACGTAAATCAGTTAGCAGACTCAATCTAGCCTTAACAACTTCATTAGGAAGAGATATGACAACTTCACAAAACTGCCGCTTCGAAATACTAGTCTTATTTCCTTCGTAATACTATCGCCGATTTGCCGATCCAATGGAGCACACACCTGGGATGGTAAAGTTTTTGCTGAAACTTTCCTCGCTTAATAATTTTAGTAAAACAGCTATGAAACATCTATAAAACCAATTCGATATAACTCCTGGAAACTAGAGTCGACTTAACAGAAATAGAGTTTTACCTCGATATGATCTGAGCTTCGATTACCACTAAGTTCAGAGTATTATTATTATCGAAGCTGTATTTCCATGTCGATTCGATTGCAACCTATCCTTTGCTTCAACTGGCTTGGCGGCTGGAAGGCAAGGCTTCGTGACCTAAAGCTGGGTAATGATTAGAGAGCAGCGCGCAGGGGATACGCAGACTGCGCAGCGGGCGCGAGCGACATTAATTAGGTTAAGTTCTCTTGCAGAGTTTGCTTCCACATCAAACTCAATTTTTGCATGTAGCAAAACCTGTAATCTAGAACCTCCTTGATTTATGGGCTTCGTTAGCGAAAATTATAGAGCACTGGAATGCTTTCGCAGAGACAATGCACTCGTGCTGAAGCGTGCATGTAGAACATCAACTCTTGAGCTTCAACTATCAAAGCAGCTTATTTCACGTTGCACAAGAGCTACAGGGTGCGGAAGAAGTACTGTCCCTCAAAGTAAAGTTTAAAAAATCGGCGTAATTCACATGTTTTTTTGGTAAATTTGACATAATTTCCAAGATGGGAATATGTTCTAGTACTTTGCAAAAACTGGTTTTAAAATCCTACAATTTTACCCGGCAACGGATCCCTTTTCGCAGCGCATCTCATATCAAATCTTGCAACTCCCCTTTACAAATGTGAAGAAGTGTGAAGATCTTTGGGAAATTTTTTTGTTTGTCAAGCGAACTCAAGAAATCCTCTACTGCCTAAGGAATGTGGTAGTGATTCCGAAATATACTGAAAGTAGCCAGTCAGCACTTGCACTAGGAGAAAAGCTCTGAATTTTTCTAACGAGAAAATGGCTGCGGCGCAACAGAGTGCGATCAGAAAACGTGGCACAGAGACTAGGTATAATCGTTTATCGCTCCAAAATCGTGATGGAGACAAAGTCCGATGCTCTTTTTATTATTCCTGTTACTTTTTGTTAAAATCCTGAACTTCGAATCATAGTTTGAGTCCAATTCATTGAGCAAGCGCAGTCCTGACTTGCCTCTTTTTCGAGAATTCTTGCGATTTGCGTGTGGTATAATCTTCCTTATCTGGCCAACAAGAGTCACCAATCTATAGTTCATCTATAATGGGTATAGAGTACTGGAGAAGAGGTCATGCGCTACATACCAGCTTAATTTGAACCTTATGTCAATGCTGGTGGTATAGTTACGGTACAAAATCGCGCTTGTATGCTATCGGAGCATCGTTATTGTTCGTGCGCGCTGTTATCACTCGTCCAAACGGACAGAAGGGAACAGTTTCAAATCAAACTTATCTTTATCTAATCTCAAGGATCTCACCTACGTGTGGGAATCAAAAAACTACAAAATTACTTTATGTTTGAGGTATTTCAGGCGCCAACTTGGAGGGACAGTACTTTTTCCGCACCCTATATTTTACTTTTTGGCCACAACCAACATTCTTTGTAAATTTTGGTGATCAATGAGAACTAAGTTCTAATTTAACTTACAAGGACTCTCGCATTTAATGTATCACAACTCTTACAACCTCACAAAACTGGACTTTCAAAAAAAATTTGGTACTTCACCGCTATCCGGACCCATTTTTTCAAAAGGCCCTCATATTATAGATTCTTCAGTGTGAGAATAATTTCCCCTAAGTTTTACGAGGACTGCCTCCTTGCCACGTGTCCCAAAAAATTGACACGTTTTGGTCTATTTTAACATGTTTTTTTTTGAATTAATTTCCGGTGAGATGAAAGAGAATTTGTGATTATTTTGAAGCTGTTTAACTGCTTTACATGAGCGCAAACAATCACGAACTTATGCTAAAACATATTGCTTGCTTTCAGCAGTGAAACCAGAGTGCATTTCTTCTTAAACCCTTTTCGCCATGCGAATTTAGCCGAAAAGACTATGAATGATAGCATGAAGTACCTTGCGGCTGCTTATTTTGCCTCTTAGATGACGGAATCCTAGCGCACTTCTCTATCCTGAGCAAGTCTAATCTGTTTAACGTTGATAGTATGTATGTCTTTATTATTCTGAAAAACTTCACTTTCAAACTGTTCAATCGAAATGAGGTCAAAATCAACTAAAAACAGATTGAACTTACATCGTTAGGTAGGGTAACAGAAACTTCTTTGTTGCGGCTCGGTGGGCTCAGCACCCCCTTGCCTCGCTCTACTGCCTGCACAACTTTGCATCTACTGCCTACAAACCTAGCGCCGGTCAGCTACTCCAGCGCGACCGAAACAACGACCCGATAAGTGGCAATGAACCATAGCGAGAAACGAGCGACTAGATTACTAACATTTATCTAAATAACAATAAACGCACTACAAGGACGCTAAGCTACGGAAATACCTAAAAGCCAAAGAAAGATTAATACACGGGACAGTCCGCCTCGTCCCAAGCCGCCGATGATCACCAAAGTAATTCCAACACATGATGTCAGGGGAATCACCTGGGTCGACCGCCTACTCTCGCCCCCGCGTAGGAAAGTTGCGACCCTCTCCACTCCCGGTACTAACTTTTCCATAAAAGCACTAAACTTTCCTCGTGGGTTAGCGCGGCATAATCCAAAAGCTGTAACAATCACTTGCTTGACCGTCAAAAGAGAACTTTAACTTGCCGGGTTAGCTGCCAAGCACAATCAATAAGGTGAACGTGAGAAATCAGAAAATAGTTTGAAGAGGTCGAAAATCAGAGAGGCATATGCCGCCAACTGCGCGGCCTTATACTCCTCGACTTGGCAACGCGCCCGAGCGAGGAGAGGTCCGGGCGCGAATGTAAAAGCGCGCCCGATTCGGCGGCATGCAGTGCTCCCGGCACCTGAATCGAGGAGAAGCTTGCATCGCGCGAGCCGCGACATTCTTGGTAAAACCTGCTAAAAATGTAGATGACATGTCAAATTTTTTACACACGGCAAAAGGTTGACACTCCTCCCTGTGAAGCTGGGACAAAATATGGTACAAGGATAGAAGCAATATGTTTCTTTGAAAAAATGGGTCCGGATCATTTCATATAAAAGAATCGTAAGGTACAGTAGGAATTTTTTGCAGAAAAAGGCCTTTAGTAAGTCGCTCCGGGGTATTGGCGTGCACGTTTCAGCATGTCCTTCAATCTTTTTGCTATAAAAGAGGCAGTCACGTCATAAATTCGTGTTAGTTACATTTGCCCTTTGTAATTCTTTTGTTCAGTTTTTGTAGTTGAGTCCAATGCTAGGAGACTGCTTCTGAATTTCGCTTCGGAATTTTGTAGATGAGTTTGCATTTCTGATTGCTTGATTACTTTTTAGGAGACGCAATCAACACTAACTCTACTTACCATTGGTGTCGGAGGAGACATCATTAAAAGGCGTAGACGAGTAGCTTAAGGTTGAGAATCAAACGTAAGTACTATACCTTTTTTCAGAAAGGGTGTTTGATATCATGGTTTTAGGCTCGATTTGGGCGACTGTGATCGAGTTGGCGTCAAGATTGTAGCTAGAATCGGGGCATAATGAGATCGAGTTCAAATGCTTTCCATTCCAAAGAGCGAAGCGGAATTTTTCAAGGAAGCAGCTTGCTACGTGACGGAGCAACTCAGCGGTAAGTTCTCACCCAACATTAAAGCCGAAATTACATCCTTGGCTGTTATAAAAATGCCTCCTTCACGTCGTTACAATCATTCGCTCCTACCACCTCCATATGCGAACACATGCGTAGACGAAGGACTTTGTAACTACGCAGCACGGATTAGTTCCGGCTTGCAAAATATCTGCAATTGAATGCGTAGTGTGCAAAGTCACTCCTACTTATCGTTGATTGTCTCTTCGTTTTTTCTAGTGCGCGAAGTAAAAGAGTGCGAGAGCGATGGTGCTTTGCCAAAATCGATTGTATCAAGTATCCTATTGTTTTAGATCCATATTACTTGCTAGGATCTCATCTGGGATCAATTATGTCCAAACTCAAAAGCTTCAGCACTTTTTGATGCAGCCCTTTCAAAACCGTAAGTAGCGTTAAATGTTTGGACACTTTCTGTCTCCTTATAAATTTTCTTGTCAGTAAAGCGCTTAATACTTTCAGCTTACTACAGAAACACGTTCAAAATCAGAGATCTTCGAATGTATCGGGTGACACTGACACACCATCAGGTCGGAGATTTTCTGTAATTGTCTTAAATCTTATTTATCTGATTCCTATTATCTGGAGTGCTACGGACATGAGAGGGACATGAGAGGGTGTCTATTGTCAGCATTGAGATTCGTACTCGATAATGTGAATAGCTCTGAACTCACATCGCTTGACAAAGCTTTTTGTAGGCTTCGATGCTTCCAAAGAATAGATATATTTGCTAAGACGTGTAAGATGATCTTCCATCCTGGTGACTATGAGTAACAACTATGACCTTTCTGTATTAACGCGTTATCGTCTCAATCCTATCGCTATCCTCTTGAAATTCCCACTATAGAGAAGCATCATGATGTAGGCACAAACATCCAGACTATCATGTGGAGTTCAGCGCATAACCACTGTCTAAACCCAGCGTAGCTTTGACAAGGTGTAATGTTTCCTAATCTTTTGTGTTTTTCGGGAGAAACTATAGAAAATTTTCGTCAGCTATGCTGAGGAACAATCCTTACTCAAAAGTTGTGATTTATCGCGTCTTGATATCAGTAAATTTGTTGGTTATGGGTGCAATTTATTTGATATTTAGTCGTTTCAGTGTCTGGGGGTGAACCAGCTCACGGATCTCGCAAACAAGTGTTTTCACCACCATCCAAATGCCAGAAAGCACATCTACAGATGGAACAACAGAGAATGACAACGTATGTTGTGTGTCTCAGTTGTGCACTTGCAGTTTAACCGCTTCTAGGGCTTGTGGAGCAGCAGCAGTGTTGAAGACAATCAACCATCCTCAGACTAGGAAAAAAGTGCCGTATCAGCCGCTTTCTCTACATCTTCTTCAAACAGATACCTACATTACTAATTGTGGTTCCTTTCAAGATACATTCTTTCTTTTTTCTTGTATATAGGTGCATGTGCTTTTCTGGGTTTTTATATCGTGTTTTTAGTAAACTTTATTTGTAGATGCGGTTTCACATGAAACGTTTCACACCATAAGGTAAATTGCAAGTTCAGTGCTATGCAAGCTACGGTGCTGCGCTCATGGCGTCCGCTTCGTCCGCAAAGTTGCAAGTTAAGTTCGTTAATAAGGTCGTTTTATTAGGTTAGAATTGTTTTGATATTTTGGATGTTCGAACTGACAGTGTTTTTTACAGCCGTGAAAGGATACGTCGTGATTGTCTGTCAAGTATCATGCGCTCCGAGGATAAACTCGTTAAATGCCCCAAGGAAGAGAAGGCTGGAAAAGAAGAGAAGGCCATTCATTCCGGTTCATCCTATAAGAGGTTGGAACAATTGTATACATACTTAAAATGTGTAATTAGTAAGTTCAAATTTCTTTTGTGCCGTACAGGTTTGAGAAGTGGTCTTTATAGCTTCCAATCATGGCCTTATGTTTCGACGCCTTTCGTCTTCCTCAGAGGCCTGAATGGTTATAAGTGTCATCCGTAATTCCAGACCACCAAGCGTTTCCTCCAACTCTGCTAGTTTTCGACCTTCTCACAATCTCGCTACCAAGTAAAATGTCAGTGTAGAGGACATACCGGAAGACCACTGCAACTCGAGTAGTCTGCACCGGAAAAAGGCAGTCGCGGCAGACGAGTGAATCATATTGTAGATACACCAAGATCTACAGTTAGAGATCACATAACGATACGAACGGGAGGAAGTCACTAGTTATTGATAAACACTCGTTCTTATTGTTCATCTCAGGATTCTTGCTAGTAATCCAGAATGCTTCCAAAGCTTTTCTAGCCGAGATCTCTGTTCCATACGCAAGAATTTTGCACTTGACATCGAAGTCTTCTCCACCGTGCTGCGCGTCTCTATGCCTGCCGAGTGCCGAGCCCAAATTTCTGCGCTTTTTATCGGCTAAGTGTTCTTTCATGCGAATACCCAAAACTCTACCCGTCTCTCCTATGTATATTGCTTTGCAGTCAAGGCATTTGATTTAATAAACGACTCCCACTTTTGCACAGTCCCCAACTCTACCGTGCAGGCATACTATGCATTGCTCTGTTGTACAGTATCGGTCGTAGAGCCTATCTCGGACTAGCTGCTTTTTGATATTGTCGTTGGGGATGTTAACTAGAACAACATCATTCTGCAACTGGGCCCGAAAAATGCATTGCTGAAACGCCGCGGTAATCTTACCTGAGATGAAGGGAAGGCAAAATGGGAGCTTGTTGGCACTATGAATGCTGGCACCATTCCTAGATTGTCGACAACGAGGTAAGTCATGGTAGCCGTTACTGCAAGCAATTCGAGAAGCCAAATTTCGGGATTCGCAGCGTTCTTTCTCCACAGAGCACATTTGCATGGCCGTCTTGTACATATTGGTGATAACTGCGCGTTTTACCGATGCAGGATGTGCGGACTTGACATTTATTAAGATGTTTTTAGATCTTTTTTTGCGGTACCATTTTACCTTAACAATGCCATTAGATAAATTCACCTGTGCGTTGAGATATGGCAGCCTACCGTCGTTCGGTTTTTCACGTGTGAGTCTGATGTACTGCGACGGCTGGTTCATGATTTTAAAACACTCGTCCACTTCGGACTGTGTTGATGTAATGACACAGCAGTCGTTGATGTAGCGGCAGTACATCGGTACCTTTTATCAAATCGAATGCCTTGACTGCAAAGCAATATACATAGGAAAGACGGGTAGAGTTTTGGGTATTCGCGTGAAAGAACACTTAGCCGATAAAAGGCGCAGAAATTTGGGCTCGGCACTCGGCAGGCATAGAGACGCGCAGCACGGTGGAGAAGACTTCGATGTCAAGTGCAAAATTCTTGCGTATAAAACAGAGATCTCGGCTAGAAAAGCTTTGGAAGCTTCCTGGATTACTAGCAAGAATCCTGAGATGAACAATAAGAACGAGTGTTTATCAATAACTAGTGACTTCCTCCCGTTCGTATCGTTATGTGATCTCTGACTGTAGATCTTGGTGTACAGTCGAGTAGATTTAGCGGTAAATATAGCGTGCTTGCACAGAAGGTGAAATGCGGTAAAATTGGCGCGTGAAGAAATAGTTTCGTCTGTGACGCCGGCCAATTGCGCGCGCAAGATACCCGCGGTACTGACGTGGCTACTTGTTCACGCGCAAATTTCACCGCATTTCACCTTCTGTGCAAGCACACTATATTTACCGCTAAATCTACTCGACTGTATCTACAGTATGATTCGCTCGTCTGCCGCGACTGCCTTTTTCCCGTGCAGAGTACTCGAGTTGCAGTGGTCTTCCGGTATGTCCTCTACACTGACATTTTATTTGGTAGCGAGATTGTGAGAAGGTCGAAAACTAGCAGAGTTGGAAGAAACGCTTGGTGGTCTGGAATTACGGATGACACTTAGAACCATTCAGGCCTCTGAGGAAGACGAAAGGCGTCGAAACGTAAGGCCGTGATTGGAAGATATAAAGACCACTTCTCAAACCTGTACGGCACAAAAGAAATTTGAACTTACAACACATGCCAAGGTTTCATGAAAAGGGAACTTGGAAGCTGTGTGATTAGTATTTCGATTCACCTAAACTACTGAGAGATTGGGGAGCATGTAGGAGCATAGGTTTGAAAGCAGACGATGTGTCTTTCTTAGCAGCAACTGTTTTTGTCCATATCATTTGCAGACAAGCGACGCTGCCACTTCTAGTTGCTGCAGCTGATACGATCAGAGTTAATGACGCTGCGCGACTGTTTACTGCTCTGCTGCTCTCTGCTGCTACGCCATATAAAACTCAACCTTCAAGCTTCTTTCAGCTGCGCAGTGCTGCTACAATCTGATTTTTCTCTTATTTGCTCGCCTTTGCCATTTTGTTATGATTCTAGCGATCTTTGGAGCATTTGAGGATTAGGAAATGTAAATTTATCGATCATGCAAAAGTCAGTGCACAAAAGACGGAATTAGAACTAAAATAGAATTAGAGTAACCAACGCCAGAACTTGATTAACGGAAACAAAGGGATGTCGCTATCACTTCTCAACAGATGAGCGGGTGCCAATATATTTGCCTGGTTTAAGTTGTTGCCTTAAGCGCACGTAAAGGTTATGGCTTTGACGCCTGTTAAATTTTTTGCTTTCTCTGCTAATTGCATCATTCATTTGGCATCTGTATGCGTCTTATGAAGGGCTTCCGATGGGAACATATTACTTACTAGATCTCATTCTCATACAAGTTTTTCAACTTTTTCATTTTTCTAGCTATTTTTCGCTGAATATAATATTGGTAAAAAAGTCAGTGAGACTAGCCCATTGTCGCCCTAATGTGCATACTGATGTAGCAGCCACGAGTTGCTAGAGGCAGCAAAGACAACTGATACTCACCAGTATCTAAACTTCAATCGTCACGTGTGTACGGAGTCTTAGTGAAAATGTGCATCTTAACTGATGTCACGTAGTTTTGCCCATGTTACATTGACATTGACATTCTCCTTTCTTGCTTTAGTGCATTCTGTTCTGAGAGTAATTCTGTCACTAATTTTGCATGGTGATAGGGATGATTTTGCTTCTATTAGGGGTGCACTGAAAAAGCTAGTAATGAATCCAGTGACAAGGATGTCATCGTATATGTTGTTTATATCACTACTTGAAGAGGCAAAAATTGTGTCTATGTCATGAATCAATTAGAGGTAAACAACAATTAAGTGCGTATCTATCAAAGTGAGCTTTTGATATAAAATAAATAAATTGTTCTCAAATGCATATTGTCTGTAGCAATCGAGAGGAGGCTAAACCGTTGGCCAAATTTGAGAGCTCGCAGCGCGAAGGGTTTGGGCTGCTAAAGGCACCGTCAGAGAGAGGGAAGAGATTGAGGACGTGACACAAAATCTCGCGACACGGATTCCCGCCATGCCAATGTTGTTGGCCTGATTGGGATTGGATAGAATGTAGTACAATTTGGCAGCTGTCTCTTCAAACAACATCTAATAATATATAACAATACAAGACATGAACAGTGTGCAATATGTAATATGATCATTGCAAACATGTCAATCCTGTTGGTCATCTTAAAAGGAAGCGTCTAGTCTTTGTGATTCTTGCAAGTTTGATGAATTTGCTATCAGTGTTGATTTGCACTAGAAGAGCATGACATGAAAGATTATTCCGAAGGGCTTTTATGGATTGATTTATAATTTGTTTAGAATGATTATGTGGACATTTCATACCATGTGGGGCTGCCGTTTTGTTAACGGAACGCTTTGTTTATCCGTGTTTGTGTATTAGCGGAACTCCTAACAAATAATTACTTAAGTTCCCCTGCAAATGACTTTACCGAAATAGAAAACTGCTCCAGTGGTAAAAGCAGTTAGTGCCTTTTTGTTGGCTTAAGGCATTGATTGTATGGAGCGTATCGGTGTGATTCCTCAGCTTATCTAGCTGTCAACTGTCTCATAGTTGCTGAAGTGAGCAGTGAACTGCTCATTGGGGGGTGCATTGGAGTCGTAGAGGACGATGTCGCTTATTGGAGTGAGGACTGCCGAACACATAAAACAATGCGATTTGTACCTCTCCTTAATATGGGAGTAATTCTGTTGATTGCAATTTCCAAGTTTCCCCTTTCTGACCTCGGCATTGTTAGTAAAGTGTGTTAGTATGTGAGTAAGCCTTCCGAGGTTAGTAGTTTTCATTAGTGGCGGCCTAACGTTTCGAACAAGTCGTCTTCTTCAGAGGCCTAAAGTGGTAGAAGATTTGGATTATGTGACCAACCCATCAAAATCCTCCACCAGTCCCCGGCCAGCCTCGATTTTGCCCCAGAATATCACAAGAAAAAGTCCCAAACGTGAAAGACGAACTGACCTTCTCGATCGTCGGCGCGCGGATGATGTTAGGGCGGACGTCCTTTGATGCCACTAGTATCTCAGCAGATTGAAGTGGAAACACCACAGTGTCCAGTCTTTTATAGTCTCGTGAAGACTCATTAGCTAGCCGCTACTGATGACGCGCGCTTTTTGACCGCCGAGCAGTTGAAAATTAGACCGATCATAAGTCGTTAGGAGGATCAACCGACCGAATATCCTGGTTAATGAATAAAATCGTTAACCAGCTACTGGACCAAGTTCCATCCCATCTAACCAAAACGAATCATTTTCTGGAACGCTTGCGCAATACGAATTTGCCAGTTGATTGCGTGGCAGAGTCTTTTGACGTTGTGTCTTTGATGTTCAAAATGACGATGTTCTACAGGCTGTTTCAGAGATGCTGGACAACTTTGGTGAAAAGATCCAGACTTTCGGATTGAGTAAACGATCGGTAACGCTCTTGATCAGAGAATGTCTCTCTTGCAACCTTCAGATGGTCAGGAATATACTACACTCAACTGAGAGGTTTGGCAATGGGACAAAGACTTGCACCAGTACTCGATCTGCTTTATGAGCTAAATAGAAGAACCAGTGCTGTCACGTCTACCTCTTATGTACTGCCGTTACATAGACGACTGTTTAACATCAACACAATCCGAAATGGATGAGTGTTTTCGACTACTCAATCAACAGTCACAGTACATAAAGTTTACGCGACAACAACCGAAAGATGGCTGGCTTCCTTACCTCAACGTACAGATCGAACTGCTCAACGGCGCCGCGAATGTAAAATGGTATCGTAAAGAAACTTCAAAGAACATCTTGATAAACGCTCGTTCAGCACATCCAACTGCTGCCAAAAGAGCCGTTATACGTAACATGCTCCAGACAGCAGCAAACGTGTGCACAGAGGAAGAAGAACGGAGGGAATTACAGAGTAGGGCGCTGGAAATTGGGGAGTGAATGGCTACACGCTCCAGAAAGGACTGCTAAACCAATCATTCCAATCAATAGCAAACAGCACCTACAGAAAGTTGCTCTCTGTCTTCCCTTTGTTTCCGATGCGACTAGTGCCGCAGTGCGACGTTGCATTAACCGCGCGAATTTGAAAGACGATGTCATTTTAATTGACATTCCAAGTGACAACATCAGGAAGCGGCTAGTACGTAACAAACTCTATGACAACTATTGCAGAGTCCAAGGCTGCGTAGTTTGTCCATTCGGTAAAGTTGGCGACTGCGGTAAGGCTGGTGTGATTTATGAGATCGTATGCATTGAATGCGGCGCCACCTATATCGGAGAGACTGGGAGACAGCTGGATATAAGGGTAAAAGAACATCTTGCCAGCAAAAAGAAGGGAAGTCTTACCACTCCTCTAGGTAAACATAGGGTTGAATGTCATGGTGGTAACGACTTTGAGATTAAGTGTACTATGCTGGCATACGAGTACGACACTGCTGTAAGGAAAGCTCTTGAGGCGTTCTGGATTTACGCGGAAAACCCATGCATGAACAGCCGAAATGAGTGCATGACAATTACAAATGACTTTATGCCTTTTGTGACGCTATGCGAGTTGAAGACCACTAGCGATTGGTCCAAATATGGTATACAGTGTATTCCATTAGTGATACTAGTGGCATCGAAGGACGGCCGCCCTAGCATCCGCGCGCCGACGGTGGAGAAGTTCAGTTCGTCTTTCACTTTTGGGACTTTTTCTTGTGATATTCTGGGGCAAAATCGAGGCTGGCCGGGGACTGGTGGATTTTGGTGGGTTAGACACATAATCCAAATCTCCTACCACTTTAGGCCTCTGGAGAAGACGACTTGTTCGAAACCTTAGGCCGCCACTAATGAAGATACTAACCTCGGATGCTTACTCACATACTAACACACTCTGTTGATTGCGTTGTTGAATTTTGATGAAGTTTACATTGATATGGAGGATGTTGTGGTTAAATGTTTCTCAAGATATCTGTTTGTTATGATGAGGCGGAGACAGTGCGCGGTTATTGAAAAAGCTCTTCACTCCTGCGTGCAGGTTTCTGTGACATAATAGGATTCTTAATGTCTGTAATATATTATATCTTGCATTACAGATAGCTCCTCTCAGCTATCTCCAAGCGAAAAGGTTTGATATCTATAAGGATTTTCGCTAGCGACTTTCGTGGTTTTGCCGGGATGCAGTTTCGTTACACAGTGAGCTCTCAACGCAAGTTGACGGAGGAGTTAGTATCCTGCCTGAGTGGTAAGAGCTGGCTCAATGATGGAGTCATTCATAAGTATCGTTATATATCGTATATAGTATATATAGTATCGTCGTTTATAAGTATTGTTACGGATGGGAGCAGGTTCACACCGCTTGGTCCTTGTCTCATACAAACACAGGACGCGTATCGCATTCGCGGGTATCCGATAACGGATGGGGAATTGCTATTTCCACTGAATATGTACGGCAATCATTGGTCCCTTGCCTGGCTACGGCCTGCACGTGAAACCATCGTTTTGTATGATTCAATGGGTCATATTTACTTGTACTCGCCGCGGCTTCTTCCAGCGCAAGAACGGGCAAAGTTGGAGACGACATAGAGTAAGATTACAGACAGAAGTCTTGATGCTATTTTAATCGAATCTGCCGGTGGTGTCCATGTGCAGGAGGATGGTCACAGTTGTGGTGTTTTCGTGTGCATGTATGCAGAGCGTCTCTGTAGGAAAGAACGAACAGTGCAAGAGGTTGCCACCTTAAGTTTTTACAGGATTATCCGCACTACATCGGAAATCGCATAGCAACTTCCGACATGCTTTGTAGAACAAAGGAATTGGATCACAATGGAAATTTGTCCTGCTATGTGCCAGAAAAGAGGGCAGGTCAAGCTACAGAGCGTGCGTTTGCAATGTCAGTCCCAAAAGTGCCTTGGGTTTTGGCGCAATGGCAGCATGTGAGTGTCGAAAAGGAACCTGCAAAAAAATAAGGATAAGGATGTTGACGTTCGAGTGAGTGGCCTAGAATCTCCAACGAAGCTAGCAAGAGTAGAAGATCTGGAAAACGATCATTGCCATACGAAACCTAAACACGTCTCAATGGACAATACGTGGTTGTAGCCCTGTTCTCTTGTTGAGTTTCTTCGCTTGAAGTATGCTAAATGTGACAAGACAGGCTTCATCATTTTGGGATGTGACGCATGTCGTAAGCAGGAAAGTCACTTCTCCTCAATCTTCATCTTATACCTTAATAGGACGAAGCAACTGGGTGTCGCTATGGTTACAAGAACGTCACCAAGTAGAAGTCGAGGAGTTGTCCTTGATTTTACTGCCACAAGTATACAGAATAATTTCCGCCAAGAGCTGAAGAATTTAGCGATTGCCTGCGGTTTTCAAAATCCTAACTTTGCAGTGATTCCTACCATGAAAAATTACAGTTGGACGCAATGTGAAGTGCAAATGGTTGGCATTTGCGCCTTTGTAGAGAATTATATGTCAAATCATCTTGCCGCTGAGGTCTACGTTCCAACTGAAGACAAAATAAGAAAAACACTGGATGAAATACGATTAATGATGAAAGTTCCCATCAAGTAGGAGACGTAAGATGCGGAACATGATGATAAAATCCACTTACGCAGAGATTTTCACGTTGGGAGAAATGAACAAAATGTGTCCCGCATGTGGGACACTGCTGTTTTAGAAAGAAAGCTCTTCTATCTGCTGCAACGGCGGTGAAGTGCTTATAAAGGAAAGCGTTTTCAATCCTCGAAGGGATCCTTTGTTGGATTGGTTTTGGGACGCTGCTTTGCGGGATCAAAATCTTTTCTATATGTTTCGTCCCATAAATAATATGCTAGATTGTGCCGGATTGTGCCTAAATTTCAGGTTATTCAAAGGATCTTCTGGTCAAAGACCATTGGTGTTGCAAGGCCGCTCTGATATGGGACTGTGTCATTTGAATCCGGTAGGATTCCAGTAGAGCATGCTTTGCACAGTTATTTATAGCGGACGACTTCAAGGTACAACGATCAATAGAGGAAACAATGAAGCTGTGGGATAGTAAAGTCGAATTCACATTGTTACGTAAGATAATGGATGTACTACGAAAGTACAATCCCATTCTGCAATTATACATGACAATGTACGAGATGCACAAGGAAGAGCTGCAAAAGCAGCACACTCAAGAGGGAGGTGCTCCAAAGGTTATAATGAATATAAAGCAAAGAAGAGATGTTGCGCCGCTTTTAACATCGAATATACACCCAGGAAGACTCAATGTACCTGTGTTCGAAAATCAGATTGCCGCCATTTATGTAAGTAAGGACGGTGGTATGTTAACTCATGAGGAACTGAACTAAAGCTTGCGGATCATGTCTAGGGGAGGGAAAACGATAGCGCCACATCACAGCTACAACAGTGATCCATGCGATTGTGGACTGGACGGGATTATCAACAATTTGAGCGATGCCGTGGAAGTCCATTCGGAGGCTTTTGACGAAACTGGCAAAGGCAAAGCATACTACGATCAAGAGTCTGAAATCGGTATGCTCAATAAAAAACAGCAGTACATCGTTTTGAAAGTTCTGGAAGCGGCTAAATTAAAGAGTGGTGATAAAAAAATGTTTTTTATTTATGGAAAAGCTGGATGTGGTAAAATCTTCACGTTTAACGCGCTGATTCGTCTGTTCAAGCACATCGGTCTATCCGTATTTGCAGTGGCTTCTACGGGCATAGCTGCAACTCTTCTCAAAAGTCGTCGTACTGCACATAGCACCTTCTCTCATGCTCTAGGACGTCTTTCTGCCGACACCGTCGCAAATGTCGATGCTTCTTCTGTCCAAGGAATGATGTTACGTGATGTTGATGTGATTATATGGGATGAAGTATCCATGCAAAGTCGATTTGCGATCGAAACTGTGGACAGGCTTCTTCGCGATTTAGCTGCACCAGAAAAAGGATGAAGCCGTTTGGTGGTGTGGTGATGGTATTTGGAGGAGATTGGTGTCAGTTTTTGCCTGTTCTGCCGGGAGCGACAAAGTTGGACACAATTAACGAGACTCTGAAAGCAAGTTATTTGTGAAAGATGATGCAAGCTGTTGTGCTTGATGAGAATATGAGGCTTCGTCCAGGTGAGGAGAAATATATCGCCTGGTTGCGTGGTGTCGGAGAGGGTAGTAACTTTATTGCGAATGGAATAGATGTCGAAGTACCAGCGGAAATGTGCATGGAAAGCGATGACGAGGTGATACAGTGGATGTACACGGATGAAGTACTCAGAGATTTCAATCTTATAGGTAGTATGGCGCTACTAACCGTACGCAATTCCAATGCTATGGAATTGAATGAGAGGGTATTGGCAATGGTTCCTGGTGATACTACAGCGCTGTACGGGATAGATATTCCAGTAAGTGAGCAGGAGGGCATTGTCGGAATGCCTTGTGATGACGAAGAGTTCCTTCATAATCTTGCCGTCCGGAATGCCGCCGTTTAGTGCTGAAACCCGGTGCTATTATAATGCTTTTGCGTAATATAAACATTGAAGAGAGGCTATGCAATGGTACAAGGCTGCAAGTGTTGTCAATTACATGCAATAATCGTATGCTGAATTGCAAGAATCTGTTGACTCAGGCGACTGTTCACATACAAGGATGCCACTCGATCTTGCTGACAAACGCACAGGAGTGGCATTTCGCAGATTTCAGTTCCCAGTCCGTTTGTCGTATTGCATGACGATCAACAAAAGCCAAGGGCAGACATTTGGAAAAGTTGGCATAATCATGCGAACGCCATCTTTCGCTCACGGTAGCACGTATGTAGCACTCTCAAAAGCACGATCAAAAGAAAAAGTAAAGATTACAATAAATTCTCGACGTCTGATGCGACAGTCGCTACAGATTAGAAACATAGTGTATCCTGAAATCATTGGGTTATAAGTAACAATTACTGGGTACATTCGTTCCCTCAGTCTTTTACGCTCTAACCCTAGAAAATACCTTGACGTTTCTTGGCTGCTCTCAAAAAGGTGTAGGTATAGTTAAGATGACGATCTGCTTGAATTTAGCTAGAAATTTTCAACTCGTTCGTGGAAGGCATTGTCCCACAAGGCAGACAACTAAAAATGCGCGTTGTCGTCAACGTGTTAAACTAGAAATAGGGCTGCATACGAAAGTGCAATACCTTTAGGGCTTCCGCGCAAGTGGCGTTATCTTTACATCGTAAAGCTTTTCTCGTAGATTGTCGTCAGTTATCCTGTCCCTTCACATTGTGAACTGCTTAAGATAGACGCAAAAGTGTTGCTTTTGCTGACAACGTGGACCGCTTTGTGTGAGCTCTTGGTTTGCATGTTGCTGGAAGGCCCCAATTTTTATTGGACTGCATTGTTTGGTACTATCCTATTCATCACCTCATATGTGTACTTTTTAGTGTTATTGGGACGCTGCCGACCTGCCGCTGGTAACGAAGATCGTACAAGAAGTTTTACGAGTGTTTATCAGCACTATCTCTAGTCTGTCAGTTTGGTATCTGGACAAGGTTCCATTTAGAGAGAGCTGTGACTCTTTGCGCAATTCAAGTGAGTGCTCAAAACTGCACCTCAATGGCGGAAGATGATGTTTGATACAATGTAAAAAATTATCAACGTCACATTGTTAATTTATTTATCACCTTATATGTGTACTTGTCAGTGTCGCTGAACGGAACGCTGCCTACAGGCCGCTGGTAACAAAGATTGAACAAGGTGTTTTACGAGTGACCAGTCAGTGCTTGTCAGCACTATCTGTAACCTCTCAGTTTGGTATTCGGATATAGGTTCCATGTGGAGAGAGCTGTGACGCTTTGCGCAATTCAAGATTGAGTGCTCAAAACTGCACCTCAGTGGCGGAAGATGATGTTTGATACAAGATAAAAAAATTATCATACCTCACTTTGTTAACCTATTCATCACCTTATATGTGTACTTTTCAGTGTCGCTGAATGGGATGCTGCCGACCGACCGCAGGTAACGAAGATTGAACAAGGAGTTTCACGAGTGCTCATCAGCACTATCTCTAACCTCTCAGTTTGGTATCTGGGTACATATTCCATATGGAGAGAGCTGTGACTCTTTGCCGAATTTAAGATTACGTGATCAAAACTGCAGCTCAGTGGCAGGAGACGATGTTTGATCCAAGGTAAATAATTATCATACATCACATTGTTAACATATATTTTGCCCAATTTTGCAGTAGCTAGCTACTCCAGCATGTATTTGTCCGATTAGGATCTGATAAAATGTGTGTGATTTTATTTATTCCTATCACTCACCATAAAAAGGATTGTGTGACCTTTCATAAACAGCATCATTTGGATAATGTTCAGATTCTTGAGAAAAATTTTTTTAGAATTGAGCAAGTCAGACTGCAGTGTAAAGCTGCAACTTTCGTCCAGGGCCATGCTTTAGTTGTCATATTCGCACTTTTATGTTGAGACGCATATTTTGTGTTTCCAGAAGTAGCTCTCGCAACATACACTCCCACGATGTTCATTTACCTACGACTCTTTCCTCGGCTGGTAGCTTTGGAGAGGCACTTGGCAGGAAAGCGAAGTGAAGATAAGATTGTTGCGTGATATAGGGCATCATCGAGCAACTTTCAGGAAAAATTTACTACAAGGTAAAAAAGTAATCGCTAGGAATTATTCTTTAACGTGTACATATTTTAGTGCTCATTTCCATTATAGGTTTGTACTGGCTGTATGCTCCATCAGTATTTTGGTATCGTAAGTAAAGAAGTAGTTGGAAACTGCACGGTTTGAGAACTTTGCAAGATTTGTGCTTCTTTACATTGGTACCTTAACTGACAAGAATTTCATAACTCCCCATTGATTTGAGCAGAGTAATTACACTCTGTGCTTACGTTAACTATTTTTGGTTCGCGTTTTTTTTTTCGACTTTCTATACTCGGAAAAAGTGAAAGAGCATTTCCAAGTTTCTCGAATATCAACGCTGATGGATACTTTGCATCTATTTTTGATACTATAAGGACCGCTTAATATCGGTAAGTCATCCGTAACCATTTTGCTAACGCAGATTGAAGTGCAGCAGTAGTGCTGTCTCCGTCACCTTCATTATGTTTTTTTGCCTTTGCAGGTTAAATTTAGTCTTTTTTAACGTTTTTGTTTTGATGTATGCTTTGACTATTTCATTGTTTGCCTTAGGTTACTGACACTTTGCTATACTTGACCATTCTATCCGAGAACAGAAGCCGTTGGGTTACGGTTGCCCGTCTCTGAGAAAAATGAATGCTGAATTCTTGATTTTCCTGAATTTGTTTATTGAATCATTTCTTGCAGTTTACTCTATTTCTATAAAATCATTGTTGAATTGCTACACTCGAGACAATTCACAACGAACAAGAAAATGCGGAGCTCATTTTAGTTCATATTGTATTGCACTCCCGACTCTACATGAAAGTGAAGACCTTGGGTGATATGTTTGATTACGTATTCCATAGTGATGTACAGGAAAGTCCTTCTCCCGTCGCGTGGCTTTTAACCAATGCTTTTGTTTTGATTAATAAATTTCATTTGTCATGGTGTTCCTATGCAGTTTCAGGTCGATGCAAAAATAATCTTCTTCTCCATTAGACTTTACTCTTCAGTATAGATTGAGCATATCACTTGAAAGCTTTCTTCAGGTACTTTCTAAGAGTGGATTAGGCTTTCATGCCAGTTTGTGAGAACTTCACAAGCATTTTGTACACCAACTGCACCACACCGCCACCACCAGCATTTGCTTTTACCTCCTTTCCACAATTGGAGCGCAGAAAAACAATTCTTCTGTAATTCTGTAAGCATAAACTTAGGACATCTTGCCTACAATTTCCGCAAATATACTCAGCTGTCAGTGCTTAGAAACTGCAAATTTTCATAGTTTGCTACTTTCAAGCCTACAACAAACAGACTCAAAATAGTGGATGATTTTAAATTTGTCTTTTTTCCTCATACCACTACTTGCGGTTACAAAGCAAGTTATTTGACATTGATAACAACAAAAAATAAAGTAAGCTCTCAGAAACGAGGCTCTCAAAGGAAAACCCTCTGTTTTTTTATGCATACTTTTACTCGCATTTGCAATATTAGTACGAAGTAATACTCGCACGACTAGGGAAAGTTTACTGTTTCAGATGGTGTTGACTACAATGGAAAGTATATGGACTGGACAAATAAGTAGTGTCCCCTTAGTGCCACTCAGTTCGTTGCACTACACGTACGTTGCATTTGACGGGGTCAGCACCGCGTAATGCAGTCACACATCTAACGAGCGCTAGCGTACGTGCATCGTGCAAGGACCATGCTGCGCACAGTATCGCGGACCTTGTTTTTAACCTTCTACAGCTTGCGTTCAAAATTGCAAAGATTGCAAACCAATTGATATGAGCACACAAGTTCTTGATATATTAGGTCGTTCTGATAGTATTGTCGCTTTCTTCAGGTGAACGCCACATTCATTGGAGCATCATAGCTCACACATCTTGAACAAATATTGTACTAATGTTCTGACTCTTAGTAGTTTTCATCACATCCTCAAACGGTCAAACCGAATCCCGAATCGTGGACGAGTTCACGCTACTCGGTTTTCTTGTAACATCCGTTCTCTTGTTCACTCTGGCTCCTCAAGTGCCATCCACTTTGTAGCGTCGTTTTGGTCAGTTTTCTACTTCGCTCTCACTATAGTCTTCGCGACACAACTGGAGAGATTTTTATGCTGCAGCTATTTTTGGTGCGCCAGCTGTTTATTGTGTAATTGCATTCGTTAGGCTTGGGTATGCTCACATTTCCGTAGATATGGTTGTACTAGAGCGATACGATATTCTTTTTATTGGCATATGTAAACAAACTGTTGATTTTCTGTTTTTGCAAATCTTGCAAATTCAACTGTATTGTGCCAGTCCAACTCAATATAATCGAAGAAAGGCATTTCCTCCGTATCTTCATAGCTCGCAAAATTTTTGTGGAGAAAAGCGTAATTTTCAAGCATTTCAGCTTGGTTGCAGAAGTGAGAAAGTCAGCTTTTCGGCGCGTTTTTCACGTTAAGTGCTTCGACTCTTCGGATTAGCACAAGGCCGAACAACTCGAATCAAGCTCAAACACTCACTGTGGAATCTTCGAGGGTTGAGCTAGCGAATCACATTAAACTTGGGTAGAAAAGCATTTTTGGAAATAAAGTTAATGGGGTCAGAAGCGACCCCTCAAAAGGTCAGGCCGCCTGAGTTTTTGAGGGGTTGCGCTTGACCCTCTTAATTTGCCTTCAAAATTCAGAAATCGTCCATTTTTTTGATATGAGTATTGAGCGCAAAGCCTCTTCTTGCTAAATTGACGATTTGGAGCCAAACACTCCACCCTTGTGAAAACTATAGCTCTGAAGAAAGGACTATCCAGATCTAGAACTTGCCGTCAAGTTGCGTGTGTGTGCAATCGCAGAAAGTCGGGCCTACGGTTTTAAAAAATAGAAACTGCAGTGAAGACTGGTCTTCTTCAAAATAAAACACCCTGAGGACTTGGAGGTAAAGCGGAGGGTCGTTTAGGGGCTTTCACAGGGGGGGGGGGGGGTCGTTCTGAAGGGCTTCTCCTGACCTCTTGCTCAACCCTGACCAAAACCCCCCATTTTCCGGGAAATTCGTTGCGGGAGCCTGACTACCGTATTTAGGCCAGCGTTCTTTTCATGCTTGCGTTACGTTGATGTTTATCGTTGATGTTTCAAGAGCCGATCGCTGTGAGCAAAATTTCGACTTTCTTTCAACTTTCGACTTTTTCTTGTATATATAACACTAAAGTTCTCGACTTGTGGGTTCGTTTTTCTTTTTCCTTTTTTTATCATTGTTGATTCTTCTTTTTTGCAGTGATGGAGGTGAAGTTAGCTATAATATGAGACGTGAAAACAAGGCGTACACCTTTCGAGAGCAGTTAGCTGAAATGCATCTTAGAAGAGAGTAGCGGAGAAGAAGCGCAAGGAGGGCAAGCTGACTGCTGGCTACTAGAAAAAAGGAAAGGCGGTGCATTTGCCAAGTATTTTTTTATATTTAGAGTTTCAGGAGATCCAAAATGAAATGCGTCATATGTACGGCACAGCCGAAGTTAAGCTGGATGAAGCGAGAGCGATTATTTTTGCAAATAACCAAGGAGCATTTTCTAGGTATACCTACTTTGAGCTTTGTTACTGAATTTTCAAAGTCAAAGAAGGAATGTTCCTTACTGTTACGTCCTTATAATTGCATGTTCCAGACTCAAGCTTCTTTCTAATTTTTGCATTCCATTAACTCGAAGCCATTTTTTGAACAAGAATGCAGCGGAACTGTTCCTTACCTATAGAGACATTGCTTTTCCGCATTTGGAAGATTACTCAAGTACGCAATTCTCATTCAGCAGCAGCAGTGCTTATGGAATATCGCAATCACATTTTAAACCTTTTCCAGGTCGATTCGCTCAAGGAAGAAGTTCACGAGTTCATCACGGTTGTTACAAATCCGAGTGCATGTCTGCAGTTACAGGCGTATTCCTTGCTTTGCAAAGTGGCTAAACAGATCGAAAGTTTGTCGTCATTTTTTGGCCTCGTTCGCTTTTTACCAAATGTTTCCAGCAATTCCGGGCCTTCATCAAAGGAATTGTAAAAATCGTCACACAGCTTGTGTTTTCCGTTGGTCACACAAGGAAAGTGTCAAGGTGAGCAAGTTTTTGTTTGCTAGATGGATTCAAATGTTAACTTTTCAGGCTGTAGAGAATCTGTTGCAGACCATAACCAAACATGATCTGGGGCAACTGCAAGATCATTGGCTCAGAGTGTTCGAACACTCTTGCCATTGGTCGCGAATATTAGGTATTGTTTTTCATATTTATAGCATAATGACACGGACTTTCGTATAGTTGTTATATAGTGACAGCATTGGATGAGTATGGATAAGTTGATGCAGTTTTGCTATTCTTCCGGCGTGGTGGTTCTTGCATTTTATCCCACAAGTACCTGATGCTGTCATGCCGGTAAATGTGAGTCGCTTGCCTTCCTTATGATTTCTTTGTAGTTATATCTACTTTCCAAAAGCGGGAGATTTTTTACTTGCATATTTTTTAATTACTTAGACTATCCCCTTGCGTAATTTATCTTTCTATTGCTGCGCCAGCCCTAAAGCTTCTAAAATTTTAAATTGTTGAAAAATTTTGTTATTTATTGTTACATTTTTGTAGGTATGTGAAGGCTTATATCATATATATTTACTAGACGTCTTCTCCAAGTCAATGTTGTTTCCGAAATGATATGCTGAGCAATTTGCCATCGTAAGTTCTGAGTCATTTGTTCTAATTTCTCAAATTTTCCATATGTTATGTTGATGTACAGGACAGTTTAAAGGTGCGCTTGGTCAAATTTTCGAATCAGCATTTTCCGATTCATTCTGCCTAACATGAAGAAGTCATTGCTGAGAAGTCCGGAAGTCGCCATCTTTGGTGAGTACATACAGGGTGTCCGTAAAGTATGTATACACTGTTTGATCGTTAATATCTCTTTTCCTAAGAAGTCTTTTGCCTTGCTTCAGGTACCATTTTGTACAGCTAGCTTCAACTTAGATTTACAGCATAGAGCAAATCGTCCACTTTTCTCCTTTACTGTAGGATTACGGTAGGAAATTAAAAGAGGGTTTTGGGCCATGAAAGGCCATATTTTGCCTCAAAAAGGAGACAAAACAGCCTGAAAACTTTTACACTAGGCTGATTAGAGTTGCTGATTCTAATTGTAAAGTTCCCAACTCATTGTGATGCCTCATTGAAGAGTTATGCCACGTAAGAGGTAGCGGTCATTTTTTCAATGTTCCTAAAAAGTGCGGTTACACCGTTTAGAAAGCTTCGCAATCTTGTGAATAGCTGAGTATTGAACTCAGCGTCCATAAAAACCTTATTACACAATTTTCACATTTTTTTTGAAAAATTTTGAAACGGCAGTTTTTTCCACATTGACACCATATGTTTCAAGTTTCTACCGTAATCCTACAGTAATGAAGAGAAATGAGTGATTCGTTCTATACTGCAAATCTGAGTTAAAGCCAGCTCTACAAAATGGTACCTGAAGCAAGGCAAAAGACTTCTTAGGAAAAGAGATATTAATGATCAAACAGTGTATACATACTTTACGGACATCCTGTAATTGGAGTTCCCCAGTCATTTTTCACATGAATTTCATGTTTAGATTGTAAAGAGTTGTAACGCGACATTAACGCTTCTCCAGAGCGCCATCCAAAGCGTTTCGTAAAGGTGAGCATGGCGTGTCTTCAGGATATATATAGTAGTATCTGTAGTTTGCGTACGTTTCGGGACGGACCTGTGCCTAGATTCTATCGGCACCAAATCTCCTCACTCGTCTAGTTCTTTCTTCTGAAAATCGAGACTTCCCCATGAAATGTCTTATTCGAATCTTCGTCGCCAGTTTTGACTTGTTCGAAGTTTTTTTGGGACCATTCGAAGGTTCGAATATGGAGGGAGGGTGGCCTAACTGTGGCCGCTGTCACGATTGATCAGCAGATTTACTCACGCGTTTATTCTTTCGCAACGAAAAGACCTCACGACTCCTCGACCAGATTTCTTGTTCATATTCCATTTGAGTAAAAAAATCTGGTCAAGGAGTCGTGAGGTTCAATTTTGAATCGATTTGAAGTCAGCCAAATTGGGTCGATGCTCATTTGGAGAGGGACAACGACTGAAAGTCCTTGTTACTGCTTGCCACTGTTTCGTTTTCAAATTTTGCCATTCTGAGTTGGAAATAGTACTTTTACGGTGGTTCCATGACTTCTGATTGTTGTGTACGGCTTTCATCTGTCTTTTGTCAGAGGCATCTTTGTGTCTTAAGTTTATGCTACTGCGTTAAGTTGTAAATTGTATCGTATATGTACTATATACGAATTTCATTTTTACATGTCAGGTGTTCACTATGTTCTATCCAGTTGTATTGAACGGTGAGAAGTACCTCACACGACGAGAACTCTAAGAAACTGTCCAGGCAAGGACGACAAAAGTCTGTTTTTGAGTATGAATCTTCCGGTGGGTTGCTTCTTCCATTCAGTGATCTCATTTGATATCGATGCATAGCGCACGGGAGGATTATTCCTTAACCGCGACCCCGAATTGTTCCAGTGCATCTGGTTCTACTTACAAGAGGGGCAACTATTGCTGAGGAGGTACGATGACCTCTTAATAAAAATGCTCGAGGACAAAGCGGAGGTTAGCTATTAGCTTGCGCTCTTTTATAATACATGATTATGGGGATAATTCCTTGAAGCATGGTTAGGTTAGCATGGTTCCAGTTTGGTTCCACTATACTTTGTTTAGTATTTCGGACTGAGATCCTTGGCGCGTAAGTTGCGCAATTTGGAACTTTTCGAGGGCATGCGCGTCATCGCAGCAATTGACTAGGTACTCAAAGTGATTGAGCTGGCAGCGATGAAGTTTATTTCGTTTAGTGTTTTCCGTTGTGCGGCAAAGCTTGCCAAGCCAAGTCTAGGAACTTCTGTTTGTTGTTCTATGTTCTTGTATATAGGTATTGATGTATTGAAGTTACGGTTTCATCAGTTGTTGTTCTTTTTTAATAAAAGATTTAGAAGTTTGAAATCCTCGTCATTTTTTTGACCTCATGAATAAGACTAAGACGTAATAAGACTAGTATATGATTATCATAGATCCAAGTCATGTTATTCTACTTACGATCATTTATACAACTTCATCACGGACTTATCCCAACCTTATAACAACAATGCGGTCTGTTGTAAAAATTTGCAATTATTTAATGTTTTACTCAACTGTATTCCTGCAATCCTCCGCGAATACTCTTTGGGTCCCTTCCCCTTTGCGTCTTGACCCTTACTGTACTCTTGTTGCGTTGTTAGGTTGCCCGATAGACAGAATGTAAAGATTGAATAACGACAACTCTAAGTGAGGTCTAACTTTTTACGAGCTATAATTTGTAGATTCCATCATATCACATGGAATAACCATCTCAGTGATGTTACTCTATGGGCTCACTTAGAAAAACTACTAGGTGGCGTCGCTGGTCCTGCCCGGATGAAAGTCCAAAATAGCCCGGCATAGTGTCTTGGAATCGTCTTATGGCTTCCCCCTACTCACCGCAAAATGTAGATGATCTCTACCGCGCCTTACTACCTAACTAAAGGAATCAATTGATATGCTCTCATTTTTCCAGATGTAAGTAAATAAATCAGTAGATCTAGAAGGACCCAGCAAAAGTCGGAGAAAGTAGCCTATCTTTTCTTTTGGCCGTTTCTCTATTTCTAGAAGAAGGTTCGGATTCTTCTGCTCACATACAAAAGAATCTAAGCCAAAGACATCCTAACAAACAAAGTTACAGTGTTTGAGTCTTTTATATATACAAGACCGCATAGATAAGAAAGTTACTTTCACTGCTGTTATGTATTTTACGATCCTAGCTCGTCCTATTTATACTACAAGTATCATTAATGTTATAGGGAACAAAACTGTAGACTATGCTCTGATTCAGTTTGCTAAATTCTTGGTTTTGGTTTCGTTTCTTATGCTTTCTTATTAACAGTCACCAAATCGAACATCGCTTCAAGTCATCATTCATGCGGCCCGGCCAACTAAGCTCTCTTCCTCTGGGACCGGTACATTGGTACCAAAGTAATTCTGAGAGCATACAAGGACGGACTTGCAATAATTGCTTATCAGAATTTACAATCGTGAATCGATGTTGCACATGCTCTTCATATGCATACTTCAAGTATGAGTAATAGTGATAGTGACTGCGTTTAGGGAGCTTCAATGTTATTCAAAGTATACAAATTCTCTCCGAATTTTGTGTACAGAAGCACCTTCACAAAAATTGCTGTACATTCGTACTCAGTGTCAACGGAGGATTGTAGAGCAAAACACAGGAAGATATTTCATTTCGTACCTACCCTTGGAAAACGAACAAAACATTTGCGCCTTTCGCCGTACTCCATCAGGCTTAGGCTGATCGAGTGCAAATGCATTGAAGTAGTAGGCGCAAAGGCTAAGATAGTAGTACACGCAAAAGAAATGATGTTTAGAGTTGGAGAAAATCTTAGTTCTGTCGCGAAAATGTATGTTATTTCAAGCAAAAACGTTGTGTGAAACTTAACGTTAAAAGCAGTTAGGCTAAGGTATGGTTGATGATAAAAACATTATTTATCTATTTATTTATGTAATATAATACCCGAAGGTGCGCCAATAAAAAACAGAAACAAAACCGAACGACATTTGAGAATTTCGATTTAAAGGTTCATCAGACCGCGAATTCCTCGAGCGACTATTCCCGTTGATTAAATTGTGCATTCTTTCAACTGAAAACGACAAATTTGTACAATTCCAATTCAACGATCCCAAACCGTAAATATCGCGGAATTCGATAATTTTTCGTTGAAAGTGTTGTTTTACTACAATCCTATGACATTTTCATACCACCTGATCACGCCCGATTGCAAGATTAGGATGGGTATACTTTTTTGCTGGCTCAAAAACGAAATTTCTCACAGCGAGAAGCCACTGGGCCGCTAGTAAAGAAAAAGTACCAAACAGCATTGTGTCAAAATGTTTATGCCACTCGAATAATGCGGTCGTTCGTGATTATTGCCTGTCATCCTAGGTCAAGAAAAGGCACGGACGATTCAAGTCTGCTAGATCTTTCAATCTTGTAAATCAAACGCAATTCGTCATTAATTTGGGGCGAGAAATGCAGGGCATGAGTCGGATTTTTTGCAATTAGATATTACAATGCTATATACGAATGTCTTGCAATAATTCCTCTGATTCCAAATTTTCTTTGCTTTTTCTTCTGTTTGTTTGTTTGCTTGTTTAGGCCAAAATGTAAAAGCAGTACGTTCCAAAGGCCATATGGACGTGGACGATGTTTATACAACACATATCTTAAATTAATCTTCATAAACTTCAATTAAATATCAAATCAAAGATGATGCAATTCCATTTTTAAACTAAATCCTGCACTGTCCGCATCCGTGATATCTGATATAGGGATTTGTGTTTCCTCTGACTCCAAGGCGCTTCTAGGTTTTTGAGCTAAAATAATTCAAAATTTACATTTCTTGCGCTCCCTGGAAATCATTGCATCAAAGGCATATGCAGCTTAACACGTTGACGACAGCGCCATTTTGGGCGAAACTTTCACTAACGTCCTTCGCGCATTTGGCCCGTGCATACGCGCGGATGCACGAAAACATTATGTGGGAGTTTTTTTGTCACCTATTAACAAAACATGCGAACTTTGTTCAGTCATACAGGTATATCACAGAGCCTTACCAGGACTTACACAAATCAAGGTTTTTGCATCGATTTTCTCTCTAATAATCCATGCAATGATTATATCTGAGGAATCGCTCTTCGAGAAAAGCGTTGTAAAACCAGGTGTTTTTTGCCGGATTCATCTTTGTTTGATTTCAAAACAGCTATACATAGTTTTCACCTTCTCGAGAAAACGTGATTAGCATGTAAACACTACATCAAAAATGTACTGATTACCCAACTTTGCGGCCAAAACTTCTGAACAGCTGCCGCGATGCCCTGTGTTCTGTAAGACCATCAAGCTACTAATAGTATTACTGCATAGAAGTTGCCTTGAAACTTTTTGTTTGCACGTAAAATACTAGCGTGCATATGCGCGGATGCACGAAAATGCTAAACGGGAGTCAGGGCGTGCATACGTGCGGATACACAAGGTCGTCAACGTGTTAAATAAAGAAACGCATACTGATTACATATGATACCAGATCAAATATATTGACATTGAAGTTTGAATTTAATGCAGTAGCGCTTAGTTGGGAGCTGGCAACAGTTTATTGGAGAGTGACTTCAAAACAGAATGTTCTGATCATCCACACTACAGATACTCTTACTTCCCCTCAGGTGCCTCTCCTTGTCCCTCAGATTCTCCTCTTTCTCCATCATCTTCTTCATCCTTTGGGTAACCTCTTTCAATTTCCTCCACTTTTTGCACTGCCCTCCTCAGTGCGGGTAATGCTGATGATTGTCCCGTCAAATCACTTACTAGACCAACAAACCAGTTCTTTCTGCATTGCGCCGAACATAATCTTCCACACTACAAAAAGTACAAACTCGACAGAGAAAGAAGACTAGAGACACTTACAACTCGTCCTCCAGACTTCGAAGCCGCGCTCCTGCTATCCCACCCTCCCGCATGGACACACACCAAAAGCGCAATAAGAAAGAATGCCGGAATGAATTTCATGCTAAAGAAAGTTAATTTGTAGCGTATTCTTTGTCCAACAAACGAATTCATAGAGCTCAAACGAAGTCAACTGAATGTCCTTAATGTTAGGCTGGCCAAAAGTTCTGTCGCGCTATAAAACTTCCATAATTTCTTGACGTCTTACGTGCCCTACTAATTATCTTAAGCAAAGAAAGCAACATTTAGCATACTGTCAAAGATTATGTCCTTATGGAAGAGATAATAGAGATAAGGAGATTATTCAGACTTTCTTGTTTTCTGACGAAAAAGTTCATTTACGATATGGGAACAGCCAGTATCATAGGTTTTATGACCTACCCTTTTTGACTGAGTAGTTTATGCTGTTTGAACGTCATTTCTAAGCAAACGCAGGTCGAAAGATCTAATCAAGTGTGTTTGAATTTGTGCAATTTTCACGTATTTGTTGAGTACCAATAGTCGGTAGTTGATTGGCAAAGAGAACAAATGCTCATGAAAAATGTATAGTTGCCCGTCTCTAACCACTAACTGGCGTTAGTGACGCATTTTTTGTAGTTTTCTAGCCAGCGCAGTCAATCTTTGTTAGATATTCAGCAAGGCTGGGCGAGCAGAAAAGTTTTTGCGACTTTATTGCATTTATCTTTTTTGAGAAAGTGACTTTATTTTGCTCGTTAACAGTAAGGGGGAACATGTCTTAGAGCCAATCCAAACTAGCGTTACGAGTGTTCTCGTAGCTAAGGATATTGAGATCAATTTAAAATCGAGACCTGAAAAATTTTGAGAGAGGGATGGCCAGTGTGCGTATTGCTGCAAGGATACGTAGATTTACTTCGAGAGTTTTAGATGTTTGGTGAAGAATTTCCCCGAAACTCTATGTGTGGCGCTAGGAATGTTTCTTCACAGACAGTATGACTCTTTTGAATCATGCTCATAGGAGTTTACTCGCTGACAAGTTGTGAAGGCGCTCAGGCTATGTAAACTTCAGAATGAATGAGTTAATTATGCAGATGTACGCGTTAATCCCTTAGGCTTCGGACAAACTTCACGCGACTCAATCGTCGCGATCTAATCGCCAAGATTTCCATTCATTTTCATTTCACATTCAAAAATTTCGGGTTGGAAAAGTATCACAACTGAATGCAAGTTGATCGGATGGAATAATGTAGTAACAGTTGTCTCGTCGCGATTTAGTCGCGACGATCAAATCGCGTGAAGTCTGCCCGGGGCCTTAGTATGCAGTTGGAAATCTCTGTGACTCACACATATGTCGCAACTTTGTAAACGGAAGCGGAATCATACCGGATAGAACTTACATCGGGCAGAAGAAGATTTTCCGCTAGGCCCAAATAACTATTTTTACTGCTGTTCTCTCTCTATCGCATTTGCGCAAAGAATGGTAGATTATTGAGTCAGTGACTTTTACAGAAAAAGAAGAAAATTTACTTTTACAAGAAAAGAAGAAAAACTTCAATCTAATTTCTTAAATTTTTCTTGAACGTTTCAGATATGTGTGTGTTGGTTTGCGAAATGAGTTTGTGAACTCAAATGCTGAAAAGCATTGGATGCCAGATTGTCAACTCAACTGTTAAGTATGGCAATATAAACTCAAAATTTTAGTAAAGCTGCGAAATTATCAAGTGAGTGAAAAAGTTCCATACGCACAAAGGCTAAAGTTGCTTGGCATTTCCTCTTTTATACGCTTTGATCTACCGTTCAACGTTTGATAAATCGTCAAAGTTCATCTGAGAGCGAAATTGTCGCTTTCACTGAGTACATCGGTCAAAAATCAAACCGTCGAAATCAAAATGAGACCAATAGTTGTGTTCATTGAAATCACGTAGGAATTTATTTTTGAATAAAAAACTGACTTTGTAAGATACATACCATAACACTGACGTGGCTTTGCGAATCACTAGTGTAGAGTACATTCACTGCAAACTTTCAAAACGATGTCACTTTTCTATTTCGGAGAAGGAGAATATCACCTTCTCCAAGATCTTTTGGGAGACTTTGAAAGATCTGCTTTGATGTCATGCTGCAGAAATTGCTGCGAAGGAGTCTTTGTCGTAGAAAAGACAACAAAAACTGAGTGAATTTACTGATATGAGTTGAGGTTACAGAAACAAAATGTTGGGTATATGTATTTGGAACATATGGACACATTCTCGATCCGTTGTGGCTTACTACGCCTTTCAAAACCAAACTGCAAACTCCTACAGTTGAGAAACCTCTAAATTTACCTATAACATTCCTATACCCTCTCTGTTTTTGGCTTTTTCGAATTTGTTATTTCAAAATTTTCTAATAATATCACATAAAACGCTTTATTTCTCTTACAAATCAAGTCCAACAGTCTTCTGCCTATCTTTGTCAAGTCCATCTACCTGACCCACGATTGGTTTTTGAGTGTGTCCTGCTCTTGAGACTATGGCCCGTAGTGTAGCTCGGTCATGGGAAATGACCTCCCCTGAGGCCCTCATATGAGGCTTTGTCGGGTGAGATGAGGACTACCCACTTTTCCGTGGTGTAAGTATGCAAGGTCACTTTACAGGTGAGCTTCAGATGAAGCCCGGCAGGGAGATCAGCTCCCTACCGAATCATCGGAGATGAGCCGGGCGACGACATAAGGTAAATACTGTGCTAAAGAGGAGAGCACGGAGAAAACCTCCGTAAGTTGCTCCCGAGTAACTTATGAAACGCCGCAGTTGACGTTCTTTTGCGGTGCAACAATCCCAAAACTGCGCAATTTCGGGCGCCCAGGTGAGTGAGGATCGATGAACAGCTGATTGCGCGACAAAATCGGAAAAAAGTTTTTTTGCATTTTTCTTGCAGCTGTTGCTCGTTTTTCTCAAAAAACCGCTCCAGATAACAAAAAAAGTAAATTTGCCTTTCTAGCCATTTTTCGCCAAATGTGATTTTTCCTCGTATAAAAGCCAAAATATTGTGTACTTGTTTTATCTCGTTGCGTTATCTCGTTGCTTGCCTGGTGAAATCTCTGCTAGGGGATCATCGATTTTTTCGACAGCGGCCGCTATCAGAGGTCGCCAGGCCAAGTAGCAAAAATTGCGCCGCTAGCCGCACTCGAACCATGGCTCTGCCGCCTGAAACGCTTTGGTCTTATCCATTTGACTAGTAATGCACAGATGGCAGAAACGTTCCATCCTTGAAAACGCGAACGTCCGGAAAGTGATCTGCTCCAAATCAATCGCTCCCTTGGCAATGTGCTGAGGCGCGATCAACTCCGGTCCGCCTCAAGAGAGATGCCCTGATGGGGGTTTACTACGGGCCTATGAGAACTATTTAATCGAATTTTTGTAAACTTTTCCTCACTGAACAGCTTTCTCTAATTTGATTGATTTTTTCCACTCTGTCAATTCAGAACCGCTGTCCTCTTTATCTGACTGATCCGTGTTCCGATATTTTTGCTACTCTCGAACTTTGTACTTGCACGTGATCCGCTGTTTTCAGTCCTGGTGCTCGAAAGCGAAACCACAACATTTGTTTTCACAACCTTTTCTCTAGCTTACTAATCGCCTATCTTGAATATTATCATAGATTGTTCCGAAAGTTCTGTCCGATTTGCAGATTTTCTGATTAAAAATGTTATAACTCCCTCCAAAATCAACACTTTTGCATAAACTAAATTTTGTTGGATTGAGCGAGGTTGAATCTATTACAAGCACCTATGCCATGTAAAGAAAGCAAGCGAGAGAGAAGAGAAAATTTGAAGAATTTTGAAAGTGTTCTTCAAAACCATCCACTTTGGTGTATCAAAGCTTCCATATTACGCGGACATATTTGGCTACTACGGTTGAGTAGCCTATGCTTCAGAGATTCTTTTGTGGCTAAAGAAAATTTGAGCCATTTCTGCTGCACAGAAATTTTACGAGAAAATCAAAAAAAAATCATTATTTGAGCCCTCCTCCGCGTGCGCAAATAGGTCGACTTTCTAATATTTGATTTTTTCTCGCTGCCGCGAACGAAGAAACTAATTGGTCGATGTTCCCCGCTTGCTCTCGCTTTACTCTATCATATGCACTAATGAGTGCACCGTCGTTCGATATACGTAGATCGTTGTTACTTTTTATATACTGGGTTTGTCTTCTACCTTTAAAAAAAATTTGAAAAACGGAGACGTTCGCTCTATAAAAAAGTGTGCGTACGTTGGCCCATTACACCCTGACCCATTATAAAATATTACGCATTTCATTTAACGAATACTGCGGGAATTTTCTTCGAAGATACTTTTTCTTGAGCATAAGTGCATTTTGGCAGCTTGGCTTTAGGGCTTAGACTTTTATCACCGAGAAGATGTTTCGTCAAGCATTAATAAGCATCAGAAAGAGCAAGAAAAATGCTTTCAGATGATATTCATATATCTGCAAAAAGTACAAAAGTCCAAGAAACTAGCTGCGTTAAACAGGGCAAGTTAAAATCGGACAGAACTTTCGGAACCATAATACATATTTCCCTTGATATCTGACGCTGTTATGTCCGTCGTGTTCGCACTGTTTAGCGTGCTCATATGCCGCAACCTCTCTTGGAATGATGAAGTCGTTGGTACTGATTTCCTTCTTCCACAGTGAATTCAACATTGATTTGGTACAGCTTAGATGGAAACGTATCAAGACACAATTGAATTTCCTCTTTTTGGAGTTCAAGAGCAGAAAACACGATGGGATTTTCTACGTTCATAAACGAGAAAAAGATATGCCAGCGCATTTTGCCGCTAAATCGCAAAGTTCGTTACATCTTGCATTTTCTTATCAATTTTTTCTTTCCGGACGCCAAGAACTTCGTTCCAATTCGAGCATTGAATCCGAGGATAAGCTTCTACCCAGCTCGGTGCATCCTCTCTATGCTAGTGAGACGCGTCCTGACGTGGCAAGTATAATCGCTATACACTATACGGTGCATCCCCGAGAATTGCTCTCATATGAACCATCAACTAGCTGTTTTTTGATCATTTTAAAAGCAGTGTCTACTAAAAAGAGCTCTGCAAATCTTCACATATCCTACTAGGGCCCGTCAAAGAGGCCATTGCAATAAGTCCCGTCAATTTGAGCCCGGTACGCTGAAGAAAAAATTTGTTCAACCGATCTCTCCTTTACGCGTTTTGACATGCCCTCCACTTGGAGTACCCCCTCCATTGTGTCGCTATAGCTGTGGAGATGGCTGAAAAAAGGCACAACTCGTCCACATTGCTTTATCTAGCAAAGGGAATTTTTAGGAATTTTGTGCGGTTTCAAGGCCCTACAGTGTTGCACACGTTGATGGTTCATATGGAAATAATTCTGGGGGTATGCATGATATGTACGTGTCATTTGCCCAGTTCAATGCCTTAAAGGCAGTGTCCCGTCAGATTTTGCGTTTAAGCCTTTCTGCATGTTCTACGCCTTCTCGACGCGTAAAACCCGATTTTGAGCTTTGAAGGGGCGAAAAGTCCGTTTTGGGGGCGTGTACCTAATTTCTAAAAAGCAGCTCGGATGAGAGTTTCTACGGAAGGTTGGGAAGTCCTGATACGAAGAAACCTGCCGCCTGTAATTTTTGCTTTAGATAGCAGGCACAAGGAGCGGTAGTGGGGTCCTGCGCCGATTGGGTAAGCGAAGCCGCTCCGAGCGCGCGCCGTTCGAGGGGTATTTTCTCGGCGCGGGGGGGGGGGGTAGTGGGGTGACCAGGAATCCCATCACAGCATTTTCTCTGCCGGGACACTGTCTTTAAGGGAAATTGCTGGGCAAGTAGACAGAGTTTAGGGCATTGCTATTTTTCGGCTTCCATCACCCTTGAAAGCAACCTTTGGCAATGCACAGTTTGGATAGGGACTGGATGGGAAAGCTCGCTGTAGTATGCTATGCTGTCGACTCTCACTTTTTTGGATTAAGCTAGTCGGTGAATTGAATGAGCATACATATTGTTGCCCAAACATCGAACGTATTCTGCCTCTTCCTTTGGCCTCTCGGAATGGAAGCGAGCTTCGGAGAATTTGAAGTATTGCAAGAACTTTAGATCTTCAAAATAACTTGTAAACAAGGTAATGTCTTATCGTTTGAAATCTCTCTTGGCTTTGAAAAAAAACTTTAATTCATTTTCTCTTCGAAAAGTGTTTGCGTCTTCGGTTTCCTTGCGCATTCAGGCTCTGAAATATGTCAAGTTGGCGCGATTCACAAAACTTTTATCACCATCTTTGCTGACCTAAAGTGGTCAAAGTTCCAGGCCAAAGCGTGGCCAATGAACAAATATTTGTCAGGTCCCATTTTAGGAGCCATTTAAGTCCTACGCACTCGTTCAATACTTTATCCCAGTTGGGTGTCGGACTACTGTAAATACATTCATAAGTCACAAACCATCAAAAGTTTTCAATTTTGTGTTCTATGCGGCATATGCACGCATCCAACTGGGTAATCACAAATTTGAGATGAAATAAACAGCGCCTTGGTGCGTATTTAAGACGAAATAATTTTTGCGGAAAACAATGCCATGCTTAGTGATGCTCCAAATTAGTCGTTTTGTTAACAACAGCATCCGCCCTCATTGCCCATAATCAGAGCATTGTAGACTTTTTTAAAGCTAACAAACTCAATGATTTCTATCGTAAAGCATTGCTCCTAGCTCTTCCACCGTCGAAAAAAGCTGCATGTCGCTGCTGCCATTTTTTCATCTACTGCGTAGTTGAGGGGAAGCTATAATGACAAGGCATCCATTCAAAAAACACCATATTAAGTCAATTAACTTAGCCCTCTACTCCCTTTAATGTAGATTTGCGAACTATTTAAAACGCCACACATTACAGCAGCCGCAGCAAATCCAAGTCTCTCTTGTTGCCAGAAAAAGCTCTTCATGTTTTATTTGTTAACCCTATAGATGCCAAGAGTGCTCACTCTTTCCCAGAGTTCGAGATGTGAGGTCAAGTAAGACTTTATCTTCATCGCATTTGGTTACGGCTGATGGAACATGAAACAACATGTTACACCAGCTATCATGTCAAAGAGTACGATTTGAGCAAAGCAGATTGTAAGATGCAGTTAACCCTTTAACGCGTCTTCTCACAAGGAGAGGATACTTAGTCGAAAGCACCAATCCAGATGAGACATATACCGTCTTAGAGAGCTTGGAACGCTGATTCCAAATCTGCAGTTTCTAGCTGCGGAGCGGTTTTGCAGAGGGAGTTATGAGGGGGTGCTTCCTCTGGGGTTGAGGCGCCCTCCACCAATTCTCCCCCTACCTATGAGCACTGTAGCGGAGTACCAACTGTGGCAAGTGATCTATTGGTAAGTGACGTGCTTGATAAAGAGAGTGTCAAGGTTTTAATCCTCTTCGCATGCTAAATTGAACTTCTAAATGGCTTTAAAGCCCTAAAGCATGAAACTTCTGATGATGTTGATACTAATCGAGGTTAGAAGTGTTAAAAAAACTAAAGTAATATGAGTAAATCTTTACTGTAATCTTCATTCAAGTTATTTACCATTAGGTTAGTTGCCATCAGCTACAGTGCTCCTCTACAGTGCTTACAGATAAGGGGAGACCGCTGGAGGGCGCCTAAACCCCAGAGGAGAGCACCCTTCATAACTCCTTCTACAAAACCGCTCCGCAGCTAGAAGCTGCAGAATTGAAATCAGCGTTTCAAGCGCTCTAAGACGATGTATGTCTCATCTGAATTGGTGCTTTCGACTAAGTATCCTCTCCTTGTCAGAATTGCTCCTTTAATCATGTTGGCTAGAATTTGCAGCAATAGAATTTCAAACTAAAACATGAAGATTGCTTCTCCTTAGGCTGGGGTTCATACTGATTCCCATGTTCCGGAACTGTTCCCGCACAGTTCCCGCACAGTGCTGGAACTGTTCCGGAACGTGCGCTGCAGCCGCCCCGCGCACGTTTTGAACGGCGGGAGTTGGAGAATTTCAACCGTTTTCAACGGTTTCTTCTAGATTTCTCTCATTTTGCCCTAACCCTCTAGCCCGTTTTCTTTTTTTTGATAGGCAAAACTTTTAACTCGAACTGGAATCAAAGAATGAGCGCTTTTTTGTTACGCTAACCGACAAAATGTCTGTTCTTGCGCTTGTCCATTCTCGCTTCGTTTTCTTTCTGCTCAAACCTTCCCATTTGTTTCAGGAAGCCGCTGCGTACTTTCCGCAGGCATCTATCTCGAATTAGGACATGCGAACATTTTGAAAATGCGGAAATGGAAACTTTTCCCTTGTGATCTGATGAATTTCGTTTCTGGGCATTCTCAGCCCCTTTCCTTTTGTCATATCGTTGCATCTCCGTTCTCTCTTCTACCCCGCTTCTCCGAGTAATAGAAATGCTGCGAACAAGCGGAGCTGAAGAAAGAACGCTGTTTTCTTTCATGTATGTTCCGGATAACTGAAGGAGAACAACGTTCATCAACCCGCATCAAGTTCACAGCTTTCTTCATTACTAGGAGAAGCGGGGTAGAGGAATAAAGACAAAATGAGAGGAATTTAGAAGAAAAACCATTGAAAACTTTTAAGATTTTCCAACTCTTGCCGTTCAAAATGCGTGCGGGGCGGCTGCAGCACATGCAGCACAGTTCCGGAACAGTTCCAGCACAGTGCGGGAACTGTGCGGGAACAGTTCCAGCACAATGCGGGAACTGTGCGGGAACAGTTCCAGCACAGTGCAGGAACTGTGCGGGAACAGTGCGGGAACAGTTTCGGAACATGGGAATTAGTATGAACCCAGCCTTAGACTTGTCTAGAACAGCAAAGTAATCTATCACACTTCTCTGCAATGATAGCATTTACTCAGTTAAAGAACTCAACTTCTTCGACTCCGTGAATCATCTCATCGTTTATGTCCTAAAACAGATTACACAAAAAGTCGCATTGCTGTCTCCGGAGGTGTTTTTGCTTTTTGACAATGGCCTCGAACACAGCATCGCGATTTTATTGCAGTGCAAGAAACCCGATATGCCAGTATACCTATCCTGTAGTGATAGGAAACACAAAAATAGGAAACATCCCAAAAAATCTTCGGAGTGAGTGGCTGATGCCACCCACCTTCATTCATTATTTTGTCCCCCTCCCCCTCCCCAGACGGAAATCCTGGGACACTATGAGCGTCTTAAACCACACGATTTGCTATGCCTTCATTTCTGTCTATGGGTATACAGTTGCAATTTAGGAAGGTATCTTCTTCAAATGATCATTCTACCTAAAGAAAAATTATCAATTAATTAGCTAACAGTCATCTAAATACTGCAACGAAAGTGTATCATTTGTTCTGTAAATATAGAGTGACGTGTCGATTCTCGATGTATTCTTGATAGTGAAAAACGCAGCATGAGTGAGACCCTTGGACGTCATACATTACAGGATGTCCCCTGCTCACTTATTTCGAGTTCTCCGCAAAATGCACGAATTTCAGCAGCGAAGACTGAATCTGACTTGTGGCAGGTGACGGATCCTCAGATTGAGAAAGCTATATCTTACTCGGAAGGTTCGGTAGCAAGCAAAATCTCGAGAATTGTCTCTAAAAGCGACGGCTTTTCTACATACGTACTTTAAACAAGATGCTCTGACTAAAGTCTATATAGCTGAGAGTTAGACATTTGGAACCTCAGCTGCTCTATATTATTCCATGTTTTATACCACCTTATGTGGCATAGTTTTTCTAATATCTGACCTATTTGGGTGTTAAAGTTCTTCTGCCCAAAACGCCACAACGAGTTGTGCTATAAAACTACCCAATAATCTATTTTGTAATTTTTCTTATCTTATTCCATATTATAATTTTGACTCGATTACATAAATTCAGTCATTTAATTTTGCAACTTTTTCAAAAATATTTTTTGCGTTCCAAGTAATAAACGACAAATTTTCTGCCGTCTTGATCGATATACAGGGTGTCTCAGAAGTATCTGTACACTGTTTGATCGTTAATATTTCCTTTCCCAAGAAGTCTTTTGCTTATCTTCAGGTCACGTTTTGTAGAGCTGGCTTTAACTTAGATTTACAGTATGAACCGAATCACCAATCGCTCTTCATTACTGTAGGATTACGATAGGAACTTCAGGAAGGGTTTTGAATCATTAAGGTTCTATTTGCTTCGAAAAGGCTAATTAGAATCGGCAAAACAAAAGCGAACTTTTCATTTTACCGCAAGGGTTCCTTTATAACTTATGCCAGTTGAACCGCAATGGCTGTCTTTACAAGGCTCCCTAAAACTGTGATTATACCACTTGAGAAGCTTTACAAACTCCTAAAAAGTTGAGTAATGAAATCAGCGCGCGCAAAACACCCGATACATTTTTCAGAATTTTTGTACATTTTTTGAGGCACAACTAATCCACAATGACGCTGTAAGCCAAAAGTTTCCACTGTAACCCTACAGTAATAAAGCGCGATCGATGGTCCGCTCAATACAGTAAATCTATAATAATTTGAAGCTAACTTTACAAAATGGTACCTTAAGGTAGATAAAAGACTCATTCGGAAGAAAGATCAAACAGTGTATACATGCTGTTTCCTCGAGAGATTGTGGACGACGAAAGCGCGCTTACGGTAGCTCATCCGCGACATTGGTGCCACTGGCGACTGGCTGCGGCACCAAGCAACTGCCTGCTAATGTTACTTGCTGCGCACCCCTTTGCTCATGCTCTGCTATATACTGCAAGTTTTTTTCTTTTCTGTTGAACATTTTCAAGGTTTTAATTTTTTTTTCAAGGTTACAAAAATCGAAAAATGAGTTACATTCAAATTCTAAGTTTCTAAAGGCCACCTTGCTCTAATTCCAAAGTAATCCCGCAACTTTTTTCTCCTTACTATTCCAAAAATTTACACTGCTTTGTTTTGTTTCTGACGTATTCAACAATTTCTTGGGCACAAATCCCAAACTTTGAATCTTTGGAAGTATCTCAATCTGCTAGTTCCACTTCAAGATTTTTTCAAGCTCGCTGCTCTTCATTGCTGCAACCTTACTTTTCTAGTCTATGAGCACTTTACTACACATCCCAATTATATAAATCCTCCAGCTTCCCACCTCCTTGCTGCTCTTACTTTTATATTTCAGAACAAGTGGGGATACGTTAAAAAAGTACGATCATCTAAAAACATTTTACAACGTAGCAAACATATAATCCACTTAAAACACTTGCATCATAGCGATTTCCTGCGCTGTGATTGTAGATATTCTGCATATTGAAATATAATCTAAATAGCATGCTAATTAGTACTAAAAATATCAAATTTGACGAGTTGCAGAAAACAGTCTTTGCTCTTATACTTGCGGTTACGATGAGTTGTTCTTCCGTGTTCATAAAGAATTTTTCTTAGTCATTATTATAATCTATCTCAATTTGTGTACATTTTGCGGGGTTAAATAAAAGTGAGATCGAAGTCCTTAACTTTCAAGACCATCTAACATCTCGTTCAAATTACAGCCCAGTACAACAGCAACATGCTGTAAACAGATACATGCTATCATTTCGTAAAAAATTAACATAATTCGCGTGATGGAAAATCTGGAGCAAATGATTTTATCATATTGATGTACAAATATTTTCTTTGTGTGAAAGACTTGAGAAGTTATCTAATAATTTCCATGTTCCGTAGTCATTAAACGTGGGCATGTTCGTAACTGTCGAATAGTGTCTATTCGACACTTGAGAAGTTTTTTTTGCACTAATTCGTGGGAATCTGTGCGCTTGCAAATGCTACTGGGTTTTCTTTTGCTGACTGAGCCCATATCTTTTAATCCCTTGCGCTTTACCCTCCCCCCTCCTTTAGGGCGCTTCCTTCATAACTCACTTTAAACAGTGTGCAACAGGTCCTCAAATGGCACATTTCTTGTGGAATTTCAGCTTTTATTACAAAGGAATTCGCAAATCACAGAGCCAGCGGTCAAACGAGCTAAGAAGAGTTTGCTAACAGCTAGAAATAAGAGTATCATCACGCAACAACTGCTGAAACTATTAAGGGACGCGGCTTGGCATACGCCAATGGCGACTGGGTACCTAACATCACCCCAAAAATATGCTCCTTGCTTCAAGCCTATGTTTAATTCCTTATCTTGTGCCATCTCGTGATTTTTTTGCGTATAAATCTTGGATGACATTTGCATACTTGGATGTTTTTTGAAGATTTCTTGGCGCACTTTTGCGTGTGGCATAATTAAATAAATAAATAAATAAACTTGAACAGGTTATTTGGAAGTTGCATTATTTTTGAAAGAGCTTTTCCTACCTTATGAGAAGATTTAAGTGAGTAACACTACCTGTTACAACCTCTAAGTAATTTTTCAAATTTAAGTTCTGCTTTCTGATCTAGACGATGTCGTTTGCAAGCTGTCTTGCAAAAGAACCTGCATGCTGACATGTGTGAAGTAATGATACAGTTCTATGCTTTAAAGCAGGCGCATTTTGGAACCAGAAAACTCCCTGACGATTACGTGATTTATTCACTGATTTTTTTCGAGGAGCTTTGTATTTATCAGAGCATGTGCATATGTTTACAAGAGGTGGCATAAAGATTTGCCGCAGTTGGAAGTACACAAAGAGCATGTCAAAAGTGTGCATCTATGTTCTCTTAAAAAATACAATAGTGCACGCGTAAAACGTTGACCGCGAAAATGTTGAGCTTGATAACTTCACTACCAACTTTGAATAACTTGTACTTTCATTTTGTCAAAGCCAAACATATGAGCATTGAGCTCTAAACCTCCATGTTGATATCATTTGTCAAAGTGCTTGTACCGCACCTTGTTTAATTTCGATGAACTGTAGTTGTAGCCAATTGTTTAGAATTTTGATTCAAAGACTGGCCGATCTGAACCACTTATAAAAGATTTCCACTTTTTCCGCATTGAATTATGAAAGAACTCAGACTTAACGCATTCTTCATACTATGCCTACACTCTTATTTGCCGCACTGAGAAAGAAAGTGATGCTGTCAAACTTACAAAGCTCCATTCTCGAAAGCAATGTTTGCGCAGGTTCTCAGCTTATTTTATGCTTTATTCATGCCACTCCATAACGCTGATTTTGACTAGGAAACCGAAAAAGCAAAATCTCTTTTCGAAGTCAATTTTCAACTGCTTGGAAGAGTGAGTCAAACGTTATTCATGTAGAAAGAAGCACGAACCCTTTAACAGTATGTATTCAATTCTGATTGCCGTATGAAGACGCGTCAAAAGCTGGCTGCTTCCTCTCAAAAGGCTTGGCACGAAAGCGAGCGGGCATTGCGCAGCTCTAGTAGCTTGCACGTCGATTATCTCCTTTGAAGGCAGTTTTGGAGGAGGTTTGCGCGATAGTTTTAGAGTTCGAGATCCTATCATTCATGGAAGTGTTGATGAATTATGTATTATCAACATCAACAACTCTATCATCCAAATAGCTTACTGTTATTCCGTAAACTATATTTCCTAACCGCTTATATCGAAGTACCGTATCAGTCACTGGTGAGTGGCATCTATCCACCAGGGGCCGCGCCAATTGGCTGTACTTCCTTTTATTCATGTATATCTCCCACACAACTTGACTGTGCGCGGGTCAGCTCCGCCTTACTACCTACATCAGGAGCCCCGACTGTATTATAGGCTCCTCCCCCCGTTCAAAATCAGGTTCGTTTTGTGGATAAATATATTCAACACCAGTCAGGAGACAATTGGTTTAGACCAAAAAAGCAGCCAAGAAAGCTTACAAGAAAACCGTGTCGAGTCGAATTGGCGTTTCCAGATGAGACCCATACAGCTTTGAAGAGTATCAAGCAGTGATTCCAAATCTGCCAAGCGCATCTGGACGCCGAGTTATGACCGTTCTTCAAAACGAAAAATGAATGCAGAATTTAGGTAAAATTGATTGTTACAATCTTTCCAGCGCTCAGATAAAGCAATGTTAAGTATTAGCACATTAAATAAAATGTATCCATTGCATAAACAGCTCTGATACTTGACATTGGACCATTTGAGCAAATTTGGGCGATTTTGCTTCAGTTTTGCGTTCAGTTTTTTGACCTGAAAAACAAGCATAACTCGGCGTCCAGAAGCGCTTGGCAGATTTGGAAAGCAGATTTGGAATCATCGATTAATGCTCTTCAAAGCTGTATGGGTCCCATCTGGAGAGGCCACTTCGACTCGACACGGTTCCCTTGTTAGTTCCTTCCGGGCATTGCCTTTAGTCACTCTTCGCAGCCGACCACGATCTTGAGTTTGTGCCGTATGAAATGCCAAAATCAGAAGGTGAGCAGTACATTTTGAAGCAATATCTAGGTGCTTAAGGATTTCGCTTTTATAAAAAAGGAGAAGGCTCAATAGTAAAGTGCAACTGGGTGTTTTCGGGTGCGAGGACTCAATTCTTGCAGCTTGATGTCAAGAGTTTTTTTTCAAGAAATTTTGTGCCAGGTTTTTCTTCATAACAGCACTAGTAAACTATTGTATCACAACCAAAATATCTAGTCTTATGTGCTCTGTAAGCCAGAAAATTCGAGAAGACTGAGCAAAAATCAAGGGAACGATACTTAGTGTCCGTGGGCTTTTGAGACGAGACGCATACCATTACACTCGTCTTGGAGTGCTGATTCCGAATCTGACTTCCGTTTTTGCTAATCGTTTCTCAGAAAAAAAGTTATGAAGGATTTCCCCGCCAAAGAAGATGTAGTGAAATGTCAAAACCGCCGCTAAGATGTGGTGTAATGGCTAGTGCGATAGCCTCGAAAGTTGATGCAGGTTTAGTCTCGAGTTCTTTTGTGTTTTTGAGTTTTGCATTGCCTCAATCAAACTTCTTTTCAAAAATTAGGCATCCGCGACCGTATTTCTTTTAGGCGACCATTGACGCAAAAATTCTTCATAACTTCTTCTAGAGAAACGATTAGCAGAAACGGAGGTCAGATTCGGAATCAGCGTTCGAAGACGAGTGTACGACGTTGGTATACATTTCATCTCAAAAGGCCACGGACACTAAGTTCGTTCCCTTGTAAGCTTTTTCTTTTTTTAGTTTCAGCTGGTTTACTCTGCAAAGATTAACTAATAAACATGTGTTGTAGACATCTTACCATGTGCTATCGTACTAGTTTTTTTCAATTTTCAATCTTTAATAAAATAAGTCATATATTTCTCAATTTCAATTGGAAAAACCTTTTGATACATCAAAACAGGCTCTATAAGGCGGAATGAAAGATCTCTCAGCAGCTTCACTATATCTTAAGTTATAAGCCAAAATCTAAATATTTCAGGATGACCGAAGACTTGAAAAGAATTCTTGTCTAGAGAAGATTACGAGCTCCCACGCGTTCACGATACACTACACATAAGACATTTATATGCCGCCAGTGTATTTGTATTTGTACTAGGCTAAAAACCGAAGCCAAAATATTCGAGCTTTTAAAAAAGTGATTTGTGCTGTTCTGGCACAAGTAAGTGTATGCTTCCTAAAGGCTCTACTTCTCGAAACATCGATTTTAACATAGAAAACCGTGGCAAAAAAGAGCTGTGTTCAATATTTTTCAAAAACTGGTGCTTCTAAGGAGCTGAAAATTCAACCTTCTATTTTTACAGATTTAGTAAACAATTATTATACTTATGTCGGAAAAATATTAGGTTGGAAACTAAGTTTTGCAACTGGCCCCATAACTTCCCTCTCATTCAACATGGCGCACTCAAATTTTGCCACTGCGTTGGTTATTACGTAAGCTACAAGTGCAGCTGCTGTCCTACCAAATTCTGACGTCGCAGTGAGGGTACGGTAGGTGCATGGTATGAAGGGGAAGAATTCAAGGTTTGACGGATTTGGCTGAAACTTGGCATAGGGATGTTATCCGACATGCTGATCGCGAAAACGATGAAGAAATTGCGTGGTAAGGGCTTTTTTGTAGGATTAGTGTAGGTGTACGAGATGGGGTTTTACCCTAAACAAGGAAAAAGGCATTGATTCAACAAATGAATGTGATATTCGCGTTTGGCAGGTTAAATAATCTTACTGTGTAAAGTCTCGGCGGAATTTGAGCTTCGGACTCTTTAGTCATTGACGGTCGTCCCCAGCAGCTCTTGCGTACATCGACTCGTTCGACTTTATGAGGACGTCAAATCTCGACATGCCCCTAAATTTTGTTTCTTTCTTAATAGGCCAAAGAAGTCAACCTCCAGCAATAATTTATAGACGAATCCGGATTACTGCGCATGGTCTAGGCTGCCAAAAGCTTCATTTTAGCTTGAAACCCCAAAAATTCTCAAATTTCACTAGTTTTCGAAAAACGCCTAAACCTTTTCTATTTCGTGTTCAAAATTTAGACAATTTGTGCTCACTTGTAGCTCACATCGCCTTCTACATAATGCCAAAGTTTGAGTGCGCCATATCCAAAGGGAGTGAAGTTATGAAACCAGTTGCAAAACTTAATTTCCAGGCTAATAGCATCGTTTCTGGAAATAAATTTTTTTCAAAGATTTCATTTTATTTCGGTTTTTAGCCCAGGAAAAGATACAGCAGCGACAGATGCGGATGTCTCAAGTGAAATGTACGTGAATGAGCGAGTGAAAGATCCGGAAAGTTTTTTTTTGGATGAGACTCTTTTTGAGTTTGAGCATCCGAAACTTCTTAGATTCACGGCTTCTACCTCTAGGTGTACTGAAGATGGTGCGATCAGTCAGAAGCCATCTGAAGGACATACATCACGCGATTTCATCGTTTCGCGACTTTGCCGGCAAGACAATGGTTAAAGTCCTTTGCATGCTGATCATTTTTGCCATTCGGTTGTGACTACTCGCTGACCATTTTTTTCTCCGGGCATACTTCCTTCGCTGAAATCGTCGATCAGCGATATCGCGCCGCTGATCTCAAACCAGCGAAACGACTAAAAGATTAAGCTTTTTTCCTGAAAGCTTCTATAGTCGTTTCTTAGCTTTTGAGCTGTTTTCTTGTTTACCATTTAAAAAAAGTTCTATTTTGCCAGAATGCATTGCTTCTCTGTAAACCAATCCTCTTGTATCCATTTTTGGCTCTCTGTGACTCAGAATTTCAGAGTCGTAAATTTTGCTTAGACTTGATCTAGGGGGGGGGGGGTATTCGACCCGCTGGTGCCGACAATCCTGGTTTCTGTGCGGTAGCGTCATTTTCTGGGGTTCCCGTAAGTAGCGGTAGCAGATCAAAATGCATTCGCTCAAAATGTGTTATGAAGGAGGAGGTTTTTTGGCGCGCTGCAGTTGATAACCATGTGGCGTATTCATCAACGAACTCAGTGGGTTCCAGAACCCATTGGGTTAGTGCTTTTGATGAAAATCGATTCTACTCCAGGGTAAAATCGATATTCATCAAAAGCACTAACCCAGTGGGTTCCGGAACCCACTGGGTTCGTTGATGAATACGGCCACATGATGATAATCTAGGAAAGCGTCATTTTCTTGTAATCTGTTCAACCACAACAATAGCAATTAGCATTTTTTTCCTGCGTCAATTTGAATACAAAAGAGTCTGTTAAAAGCTCATCATGCGAAATGATTACAATATTCGTGATCAAAACATCAAACTTCACTGCGTCAAGATTCAGGCAAGTCTTTGATTTTCTTACCTACCATATACCTCACCGCAACTTCGCTTGTATGTCCCAAGACGAGATGTGAATATGATATTTGTGATCAGCATGTTGAATAACTTCTCTAAACGGAATCCTAGCCAAATTTATAATTTTGTCCCTTATGTGTTCCTGCCGTGACATCAGGAAATGTCATTTGACCAAGCACAGTGATGATGATAGTTGGCATCAGCAATAATTGATAGTATTGATAATTGGTCATGGGTCAAATAACCCCTTTGAACCGAGTTTGAGCAAAATCTGCGGCTTTGAAACTGTGAGGCTCAGATACTGGAATAGAGTCAAATTTTAATGTGATCTTGCGGTTGGAAATGATTCTGGACTACAAAATAAAAGTACAAATGAAAAAATCAAGCTGAATGGAGAACAAATACTGATATATAACTAGTTTGAGAATTGCTCAGGTGGGAGGATGCATGAATCGCCGCAGAAGTATGGCCATGAACATAACGATTTAGTTGTCGCGATTTCGTCGCTGCTTGTAACAAATTGCGACGACCAGAAATCGCGGCCACGAATTTGCGTGATGTAGCCCGGCCCTTCATAGAGCTTGCTTTGTTCTAATGAATGGTATTATAACCTAATCAAAATTGAGAAGTGTATGACTTATCGCGGGAGAATTTCAAAATTGAAAAAAAATTTTCAAGATGAGCTAACACAACATGCTTGGTCTCTCCATAACAGGATATAAAAATTGAGCAACTTGAAAGAAAAGATCAACGCACGTGCAAGGCAAATACGAACTTCACAGATCAGAGAGTAAATGCTTTTCTTAATCAACACCAATGCTCACAATGTAGGTTTCCGGAAATTTCAGATTGGTAGCGGATTTGTAAACAGCCATAAAAAACGAGTTCATATGAAAAGATGAAATTGAATACAAAAATGTTGTTTTCCCAAAACATGCTTCATTTATTCCGCGCTTCTAAAGATAAGGAAGAAACGTTCTTGCACTTCTATGAACGTGACTCTTTCTCGCATGGGTTAGACTGCTTGTGCTTGGTCAGTCTTTGATAAAACGCACATCACAATGAGTTCAACATGTAAAATGTAGAAGTTATACGCGAAAGGCACGAGCAATACTTGGCTATTGAAAAAGACTAGCTTGCTTTTAGGGCACCATCAAAATTGCTTCTGAGAAGCATTTGTTGTTGTATCACTGAATGCCAAATGTCTACAGTGATGCATTGCAGTTTTCGCGCACTTGCATATTGCAAATCTGGAAACTTTTGGACTTCGTAAAGCTCGCATCACTACTCTTAGCAAAGGCCCTCAAGAACATCTTCAAATGGTCAGGTTTTATTCTTAAAAGTGTCGGCGACCCTTCACGATCTGCTTCTTCAACGTGGAGAGGGGGTGCCTCTGAGTGTAGTAAGAAGGTCAGCCCAGACAAAGCAGATTACTCCGCGACAACATTATGTCAAGATTCATTGCCACCTGCTTGACAACGCATGCTGAAGTCGCTAGGAGGCAAAAACCGTCAGTGTCATACAAGGAGCGGCGACTGCTTCGACCCCCAGGAACGCTCCAGTCAGGCTATCTAGGGTGGCGGGAAATTCAGTGGCTTGTGCAACTTAAAACCAGTCGCCCCAGTACCCTGCGCACCTGCTCGTCTGCCGCTTGGGACGCGGATGGCAGTACGTCAGGTGAGGGACAAAGAAAACTGTGCAAAAGCGAGACCATTGATCCTATCGGCAACAAAACGGACAAGACACGAGGGCAGTTTTCGATTGTGCACATACAATGCAAGGACCTTAGCTTCAGCCCACGAGCTCTTCGTTTTCCTAGACGCCGCAAGCCGCACTGATGTGATTGCTTTGCAGGAAACAAAGAACTGACGCTCGGCTACGCTCGAAAGGAAGGATGGAACTCTTATCACAAAAAAGAGAAGGTTTCAATACGAAAAGTCGGAGGCGTGAGATTTGTCGTACAACAATTCGTTAGCCACCTCGTTGACTCTTAGGCTCCCGCCAGAGTGCCGAAGCCATGCCAGCGCTACGCCAGCGTTTCGATCGATACACGTGTATTTCGTTGGGGCGGGGCTATCTCCTCCAGGGCCCCGCCCCAATTTTAGATGCAGCAGATGAATCCGAACTAGACAAGTTCTATGAGGAGCTGGAAGACGCCATTCGCAAGAAGAACTCGCCTTAAAAGTTTATCGTTGGCGACCTCAATGCAAGAATAAGACAACCACAACACCAACAAGGCGACAGAATTGGAAAATTTGGACTGGGAAGTCGGAACGAGAACGGAGAGACAGACTCGTCGAATTCATCGAAGCGGCTCGTTTATTCCATGGAAATTTGTTTTACCAAAAAAAGAGCATTACCGCTGGACGTGGGAGTCACCAAATGGAACGGCGCATGCAGAAATCGATCATATTCTTATCAATAAGAAGTGGAGTTTATCGATGTCGGAGTGGTTCCGTCGTTCTTACAGGTTCGGACCACCGTCTACTTCGTGCCAAGATCCGCTTCAATCGAAAAATGGAAGATTATCTTGCCATCGCGCGAAGTCTAGAAGAGAAGCCATTTACGACGAACGCATTTTCGAGAACGCCATTTTCAGATATGGTTGGAAGAAATGCGAAGATCCAACAGAAGATCTAGAGAAGTTGACTGGAGGGCTACGCAGCTGTGCAGAGCAGGCAGTTCTCAACGTGGAAAAAGGCTTGTGACGTTGACGAAACAAAACTCAAGAGCTTCTTCAGAAAAAGACAACCCTGCACGCAGATTCAAGTACATCGCATCTGAAGCAAGTATTACTCAAGGCATTTGCAGAAAAGCCGTACAAGAGGATCTGAAGCGATATTGACAAATGAAGATATTGGAAGCAGCACACAAAGGGCAAGTCTAAAGAGATGTCGTAGAGACCTTCGCGAGACGAGATACCGATGCAGACTCTACTGAATAAGGACGGAAGATTAGTGAATTCCCGACGGAAATGGAAGCGATAACGAGGGACTTCTATAACGAGCCTTTTCAATCCACGACTCCGGTACCAGACCCTATCATTTTCACCGGTGAGCAGCCACAGAATTCTTCCTTCGGAAGTGCGCTCGGCCATAGAGTGCATGAAACCAGGCACAGCTCCTGGTACTGACAGAATCACCGCCAACCTACTGAGAGCAGGCGGACACAAGTTAAACACTCTTTTGACAGCTCTTATGACACGCTCTGGAAAAGGAAAGAATCCCCAAACAGTGAAGGACGTCCCACACTAGGGCCGGTAGTAATCTACCCTACTTGGCGGCATCAAAGATGCCGCCAAGTTGGCACACATCACGGAAAGTTGCCAACTCCGGCGTGAACTCGCAGACTGGGCGCAGGCAGACCGCCGCAAAACACTCGCATCGCGCACGCTGCGAACTTGCATGCAACGCTCGAACGCCGGCGCACTAACCGATTAACCAGACACACATTCTTTGCAATGGCGAAGCAGTGGTAAGCGTGCCGTAGTTTCCCAATCTACCGCAAAAGTTATGCGGCACGCGACCTCGAACTTCCACCTCTCGCCTTTGAGTACCTCTGCGCCAGTGGCGTACCGAGGGGAGGGGCGGGGGGGGGGGGAGGGCGCTCGAGAACGGGTCGCAAAATTTTTGAAAGTTACTTACATGAGTTTTAAAAATGTGCAAGTGACTTGTTTATTTTTGTAAGCAATCAAAATAATTTTTATATTTTAAAAATTCAAATTAGCCTTATAAAAAAATTTTTCGGGTCCAGATTCTAGGGGTTGAAGGCTGCCGCCCCCCCCCCCCCGAGCCGAAATCCTGGGTACGCCACTGCTCTGCGCTAACCACTCGACCAAACATTCATGTCCCGCATGAATGCAGAAGCGGCAAGAGAATGCGCACCATACAATAAATTAGTGCTGAAAGCAGCTGCCTTGAAGCTACAATAAGCAAAACTGTGAAAACAAGCTTTTGCGCCCCGTGCTAGCTCCGTAAACATGTAAAAACGGGCATGGGGAGCCGAATAAGTCGTGCCAGCGGCGTGCCAGCTTCGTGCCGGCTCCTTAAACATGGAAAAACGGGTCTGGAGAGCCGAGTAGGTCGTGCCAGCAGCGTGCCAGCTTCGTGCCCGCTCCATGTCAGGTCCACAAACGTTTAAAAACGGATCTCAGCGCTGAGTAAGTAGTGCCAGCGTGGCAGCTCGCACGAACTCCGTACCGGGGTTGTACACCATGGGGAATCCTGCTCTTTATTTCAGAGTTATAAAATAGAACCCCTGTCTGTTGCAGAGGTGTTTTATAAATAATATCGTTTCACTAATCACTATAGTTGAAGTGTTCCTTTAGTTTTACTGATCGGAAAATACACATGAATATAGGTAGCAGAAAGACAATTTATTACTTCTAATGTATCATTTCAAAAGTTTCTGATAAAACCAGAAAATTTCAATACACATTTACGAATGTTTTTCAAACAATGAATGTTGAACAGCAGTACTCATAATGAGAAAATGAGAAAAGTTCACTACACGTAAAGAAAATTGTTTGAAACAATAAATATTGAACAACAACAGTCATGATGAGAAAATCAGAAAAGTTCACCACATGTCAACAAATGTTTTTGAAACAATAAATGAAACAATGAATTATCATGATCATGATGACACCGATCCTTATATAGAAGAGTTCCTTCTTTCATCGCAAGGCATCAGAATCGCGATAAAAGAAGAGACTCTTCTATATTAGGATCGGTTTTTGTCGTCCTTTGTCCTGCGGTGTGTACAGCTCCATTATTGGGTTGTATAAATACAGTGATCTGGATCTTGTCGAGGAGGGAGTCCACTTTAGTGAGCATCGCATATTTTTTTTTCGAGGTACAGCCTCCTTGCTGCAAAAAGACTTTGAGTTAATATATGCAGAGATGCAGGTATACTACCCTAATGTATCTAGTTTGCTCCTCTAGGAACTTCTCGCGAACTCTAGGCTTACGGCCCCTTTTTCTTGGTATTTCCTCACGATCGGTATCACTGTCGCTCTCAAACTGTAAATACGAGATTAAAAATACGTGGTGAAGCTAGTAATCGCTCACCGTGGACAGCTGTTGAAGCAATTCCTGCGATGCTCTGGGGTTGGAGCATTCGGAGGGTGGCGCGGCCTAAACTGTTAGTGTAAATTGTGTAGATATGTGGGTAAGTTTTCACTTACGCCAACACAGCTTTCAGCGACCCGGAGGCCGCCGAAGCTGACCTCCGGGCCGAGGGCTCTGGCGATTTTTTCATCCGCCTCCGACATCGAACCGAGGCCCTTTGCTAGGGCCTCCTCCAGCGCTTTATTGACGCCTCCCCCTGTGGCGTTGCGATAACTGCAAGGAGACTTCTGTGGTACTGGATCTGTCCAAGAAGAAAAGCAATTTACTTTTTTTCTTGCATCAGTAAAGCCCTGACATTCCCCTTTTTGTTTCGCCAAATCCTCTTGATTTGTCTACGGTCAAATCCCGGTTGCATTTACTAAACAACGACGGATCTCCTTCCAAGCCTCCGTGCGTTTATGGTTTTGATTGGGCCGTCTCGTGCCGGCGCTGTCCCAGAGGAGGTCTCGCCTCTTTAAAACTTCATCCGCGATGACTTCAACGTGGTCCAATGCCTTCCTAAGCCTACACTGTCAGAATAGCAGGAGATAGTGATAGGATAGCTTACCCTAGCCATATCCCTTCTGTTGATATCCCCGACGATGATGAATGAAACTGTAAGTTACTCAGTTACAACAACTTAATATCTTTTGAGATTTAAGAGGTATTAAGCGTATTGAGTAAAATACTTAAGAATTCTACTTGAATTCTACTGATTAGAATTCTACTCTATTCATAATTGTATAAAAGTGACATTGTTTTGCTCTCCGAGCAGTAAAACGCACAGCGCTCGGTAAATTAGAGCAGGCTCCATAAGTAGTCAAAGCTGCCTTAATCACACAAGGCATTACAGGCTTAAAGGGGATAAATCAACTATCTGATGATCAGTACACCCCCTGTCATTGAGCAAACTAGCTGATTAAAGCTCATGTTCAAAGTGAGCAAGCGAGGGCACGTACAAGCAAGGCAGAAAGGGAACACTTGGAACTATAACAGAGATTATGAGAAAATTTAAAATTGTCTCAAACCTGACCCTATTGGCAGAAAGGTTCAATGTCGTGAGGTGCTAGAGGACGTCACGGGAAAATCAGGGAAAAGGTCTTCATCATCGACCTGAAACACAGATTCTTTTCGTAATCCGATGTCCTTTGTTTGAAAAGTAAGAATTCTAGGTTCCAACTACACGGATGAACTGTAACAAATAACGGATGCTTTTTGGCAAAACTGATGCTGTGTTAAGATAGATACACCAACGCTAACGATATAGCAGAAATATTTCGAGTAAAGTTCTGGATACCTTTGATAAGTTTATTCCTGACTGCCAGATATTCTGTCGAATTAGCGGCTTTGTGATAACATTAGTAGGCTCTTCTACGCCATCACTGATTGCGACTGCAATTCGGTAGCTTATGAGGTGCGAGATATGATAACCATATGCAATTACCAGCATCTGAGCCTGCTATCGGACTAGTAGGCGTGGAGGGTTGTACACTGCGAGAAGCTCGACCAATTCTCGGCATATTTCCCGCCATAGGTAAAGAATTAAGATGATTCGATGCAACATTGAGCTCCTTTAATGAGGGACACAGACAAACGTATTCCGGCAGTTGGTTGAGACAGTTACGGGAAACATTCAAAGTGGTTAATTGAGGCAACGACGATAAAAACTGAAAGAGACATGAGCAAAGAAAATTACCACTCTGCGCCAGTGTTTCACCTGAGGAGAAATTGCCTCCAAACGGTTCTGTTGCAGATTGAGGACTTCTAGCGATGTGGGGGTAACCATAACCAACCATAAAAACCCGGCATATCTATAGTAGTAATGAGATTCTCAGCAAGATTCAGAGAACAAGTGATCTCCATTACTCAAACAGGAAGCGATTGCGAAGAAAGACTAACCTTAAACCTTAAAATTTAACCTTAACCTGAAAAACTAGTCGCGTTAAGAATACCCGTATAAGGTCCAAATTCTTATTCTGATATAAGCAACATTTGTAATCATCCTCGTATAAGATACCTTATCAGCTACTCATAAAACATTGACAGAGAGACAACACACGAAGTTGCAACCAAAAACAAGCAACACCTTTGCAGCAAGACGTACAGTCTGCCCCAATTCGGACAGGCCGATACGTTTGGGCGGGGTTTTGCGCTCGGCAGCGCGTTGGGTGCGCTGCGCTTGCAAGTGCGGCCCCGGGCATTTTGCCAGGTGCCAATCAATACCGCGTTTATCGGTCTCGATGTCGTATTTTTGCCGTTTCTGATGGTTTTCTCGATTTTTATCAACGTGCGTCTGATTTCATCATTCATTTTTAATGTTAGATGCTTGTGCTTATAGCCTTATAGCTTTATAGCCAAAGCATCACTCTTGCTTGCCATAATCCTCACAAATACCCGCATATGTAATTCCATATGCGGGTATCGATCGGGCTCTAATTTGGCTGCGTACAAATCGTAAATTCTCATTCGCCCGGTCGGCTGAGTATCATTTTCCAGAGCAAGCGGTTTTCATGCGGTGATTGCGCTGTGACACATCTTTCGGCCGTGATTTGTTGCGGAAATGGATCTCCAGTGATTTGCAGGTTGGTTTACATACTTTTTTTTCTTTTTTTGCATAGTTTTCGTGGCTTTCTTGTATAGTGTACGGTTCTTTTGTGATTTGCTTTACATACTTTTTTCTTTTTGCATACTTTTTTTGGCTTTCTCTTGCATAGTGTGTGCTTGAGGTTGTTTCATACTGCAGTCGCTGCAGCAACGACTGTCGATCGATCAATATCTTTTGCCCGCCTCAACATGACTGCAGCTGCTGCACGACTGCAGTATGAAACAACTCTTACACTTTTACTGCCCTTTCTCCTTACTAATGAGTTCCGGGGAGGGCAAATTTTATATGTTTCCATCTAAGGATAGGAACGAAACGGATTTATGTTTGTTTCTATCATTTTGTTTTTGTAGTGGTTTGTATCACGTCTTAGAGTTGTTTCATATTGCAGTCTCTGCAGCAGCTGCAGTCGTATCGGAGCGGGTAAAGTATATCGATCGATTGACTGCCGTTGCTGCAGCGACTGCAGTATGAAACAACCCTTACTTATTGTTGTTTAACTTTTTGTTTCATTGAATGAATTCACAATAAAAAGTTATGTAAGGCACTGGTCTTATAGGCTTCTTTATATTACTTCATGTGTAGTACATCATATGGACACATCATCACATTTGCGTGAAAGTCAGTTTTCATCGGATGATAATGTATATGAGTCATCGGTTTCGTACTCGCTATCTATATCAATAGACGAGGATGATGATAGATATTCATGTCTATTGCCCCCTTCTCCCGCGCTTGGCTTTCATGCCACATCGCCTCTCGGAACCATCCGACTGCCACTTCTGTGGAAACCGTCGCCATCCATTGTATCGTCCGTTCCTTCACCTAAATCATGCTTTCATGTTGCATGGCCCTTTGTGTTTTGGTCACAATCATGGAGTCTTCAGGGAAAATTTTTGTCATGGACGTACCACCTCAACTTTGTCGGCTGTCCTTCCGCATCTGGTTAAGAATGCTTTAAGCTGAGACCAGCACAACTCAATTGGGTTGAAAATGCAATGGAAGGGGGGGGGAGGGAGCCTGATCAAATTGACCCCGAACTCCTCGCAATTTTTTTCCGTAGCATAACTGCGTACGGCAGAGTATCACCCTCGCGCTTGCACCTAGTCTTCAAGCTGAATGAAAAAGGTTACTGCCTCCTTCTAGTTGATTAGAGCTTACCTGTTTCAACAAACCGGCCTTTGTGGCATTTTCTGGAACCGTCACTCCGTGCGCGCTTAGATATTCTCGTATCTGGTTTTTTGTGGAAGAAGTTGTTGGTATCTTCTCTAGTTGTCTTCAAGTAATAAGGCGCGTTATCCATTACTGAGCTAACGCGCTTGCCATTTGCACGCCTTATCATGTGAGGGATAGCTTCAGTCAACCACATCTCAAACAAATCCGAGCTCATGTCCTTGTGGTAGTCTCCATCTAAATCTCGCACCCCGCTGACCACCACTTTGGTGCATTCTGGTATTACACCGTCTTCCGCTGTGGCGCCAACAACTATTGATCGCTTTCCTTTATTTTTGCCTGCTGCTCTTCCACCACATGATAATCTTTCCATAGTCGCACGTGACGCAAATATAGGTATAGTGTTGTCATTCCAACCGCGCCTTTTTGTCATGCCGCTAAATATCCATGTCTCATCCATGAAGACGATGTAATCTCCTTTTTCTCTAGCGGAAGCAATGGCTTGCAGGTAACTTCTTCTTTTCGCGATGAGGTCAGCCCTTTCAAAAATGAAGGGTTGCCTGTTGTTGATCTTGAACGAAAATCCCAGACCTTTTAAGAGTCTGTGCAGAGTTGTTTTGGAAAGGCTGAAATTTTCGTAGGCGGAGGATAGCTTTTCATGCAAAGTTCTTATGGTGATATCCCTTTCATCCCTCAAGTTATGATGGGCCGCTAGTTTTATCGTTTCACCCCATTCAGGCCCATGCTTGTTCAGTGCTGCCATTATAGTATCTTTCCTTGAGTGGGTTTTCCTTCTTTCATCATTGTTCGATCCTTGGGTTCTCAACATCTTCGTGAATGTATCTTTTGAGATACCACATGCCAGCGTCGTCATGTCTCTGGGTGATTTGAAAGCCTCTCCTGCACAAGTATCTCTAAGTGTGTTTCTCAATTCCTTGAACAAGGCGTTAAATTTGGTTACTATCAGTCTTGCTCGACGTCCATAGACGACCCTCTTTCTCGTAGAATTTGCACGTCTTCTCTTTTGCTTTATGCTCTCAAGTTCCTGCTCCACAGCCCGTATGGAACTTATTGTGGAACTTACAGAACAAGCTACGTGAACGCCGAATGGGGACCCCTTAGGATCGCGTTGGAAACAGCATTTGCGGAAGTGCCGAAGACAGGTTAGTCTCAAGGCTTGATAGCTCTCATGCATGCTAACGCATGCGTGAACCTTGGTATATACAACTGTGATAGGTAAAAGTTTTAGGAAATTTTTAAGAAGTCTTAAAAGAAAATACCAAGAGGTGATTAGGGGTCCAGATGCTGATTGAAATTATGGGGATAATCACCTTGAAGAAGGTGCAAAAAGCGTCATATTGGCGCTGTCAGAGGAACTTAAGCATAGACGGTTTGAAATCGTGACTGAAGCGCAAAGTGAACTATTAGCCAAGGATTCAACAGCAGGAAGACTAAGGGCATTCGCAGGGCTAAGACGGTTGAACGTAGAGAAAGCCAAGTGTGGCCAAATTTTGTGTTGTTCTCGACAGGCTGTGCATACTAACCAATCCTACAGCCAGGAAAGGAATGGGCCGTTTCAGTATGCCATAACTTTTGATATAAGTCTTATTACACTTTAAACTCTTACGGCGATAAGACGTATATTTCATATTCTTAATAAAGGTTCTGCATCATTCGATAGAGCAAAGCAAGCTCTACAAGAAGATGTGCAAAACTTCGCATCAGCTTCGACTCACCGTAAGCATTCAGAATCCGAAAATCAAAGTTCAAGCAGCATTCAGAATCTGAAATTCCAAGGTTCAAAAAGTAGGGGAAAATTCATACCTTCGTTCAAAAAAAATTTACGGATCTTCAACTTGCTCATGCAAACTGCATACCACATGAGACATTCATATGTTCCGTTACTGGATTTTTTCTTCAAACAGAAATTGAGAAAACGAAACGTTTTTACGTCCATACAAAAAAAGTATAGCTACGTCTACTCTTGAAATTGTATAACAAGCCCTTAGAAGTATAACCGTGAATTTTCAGCTTCCCACAGGTCCTAGTTTCAAAAATTACCAAACATAGCTCTCCTCTTTGAGACTCCATGCTAAAGCCGATGTTTATCTAAAGTTAGGGCTTGTGGGAAGTTAAAAAGTTATCCGTGATATAAAATCACATGAATCGACACAGGATAGCTTCGTTTTTGTACAATGAGATGGGATTTTCTCGATTTTTAAATGAGGAAAAAATCCTGTAACGTCACATATGAGTGTCTGACTGTGCAATTTGTGTGAGCAAGTTGGAGATCCGTAGGATTTTTTTGAACGAAGATATGGATTTTTTCCTATTTTGTGAGCCTGGTACGATTCAGATTCTGAATGCAAACTTACGGTGAGTTGAAGCTGGTGCAAAGTTTTGCAAACTTTCTTGTTGAGCTTGCTTTGCTCTATCCAGTGGTGCAGAATCTTAATTAAAAACATGAACTTTACGTCTTATCCAGTGGCGTACCGAGGGGGGGGGCGGCCCCCCCCCCGGGAATGGGTCGCGAAATTTTTGAAAGTTACTTATATGGGTTATAAAATGTGCAAGTGACTTGTCTATACTTGTGAGTAATTAAAATAATTTTTAAAAATTTTTAAAAATTCAAATTAACCTTGTAAAAAAATTTTTTTCGGAAGCGTGGCGTCAGCCACGCCCCCTTTTTCCTGATTTTAGGGGTTGGGAACCCGTGAAAACTTTGAGAAGCACCCCTAAAATTTTTTTGGAGTGCGTGGCTAACGCCACGCACCTTCATTCAAAAAAAATTTTTGTCGCCCCCTCCCGAGCGGAAATCCTGGGTACGCCACTGGTCTTATCGCCGTAAGAATGTAAAGTGTAACAAGAACTTATGTTACAACGTAATATCTATTGTACCGCTTGAAAGGGATCACAGAGACACTTCGCTGACGTAATGAGTTAACGAACCCAGCGAAGCACATGTAAACACCGATCTTAATCAGTGGTTTCGCGAGTACGCTACTATTCACCTTACCTCAATGCGCAGATGATGTTGGCTGCGGCGCAGTACATGTTGAGTCGTACTGGAAGATAAGCTGCTGAAAATGTCATGATACATGCCACACCTGCTCATCCAACTTATAAATCACGCAGTCATGGTGACATTTTATAACAGCAACCAGTGTTTGCAGTAGAGGGGATTTATAATTTAGAGTTTTATTTTTTGTTTTTTGTTCTTTGGTGCACCATGAGTGTAAACTAAAATAAAATAAAATAAAAAATAATTACAAAATGATATCCGAACTACCAATCAGATTTAATTCTCACTCCATGCTACTTCAAACAAGTACCCATAAACAGGAAAAGCTCGTGTTTCTCTGTGCCTACCGTTTGTTTCGGGAAGAGTGTTCAAGGCAGTTAGCAATGCATAGTGCAACTAGATAAAGATGTTATTTCAGTGAACGTTCTACAGCACAGCGTTCCCGTTTGACGGAAATCCTGGGACCGCCACTGCTTTGCTCGTACCCTAATTTGAACAACGGTTGTCAATAACGAGTGATCTCACTTTGCATTTAACATTTTGTAGGCTGAAATTATGCAGCACAAACAGTCGAGTCCAAATACTTTGTCCGCCTTACTGTTACCGACCTAGAGATCAGCAATGCGAGCTAACAACTGCTATGCTCTGTAACGAAACGTCTGAGGATTTTTTTGTGCCGCTCACTCTACTATAAACAATTTTCTTTCTAGCGTAATGCCCATTACTTTAAGAGTATCAAAACATTTTATATCAACGCTTTTTCGAGATGTGATAGCATCAGAAAGTTGCAAAATGGAGTGGTCAGAGAAGTCTTTAAAGCGGCAACTGCTTCAAAAGGGAGCTGTATGTGGGAGTTTATAACCAGGACCAAGCACGGGGTGTGGCACACGATCGCTGGTTACGACCCCCCCCCCCTGATTGTTGTCTTAATAAGACCCCCCCCCCCCTGAACTATATACCTAAGATAGCATTACCAAAGTTGAGAAAGAGGTCAGGCACAAGTCTTTCGAACCCCCCCCCCTCCTTCCCATGAAAGCCCTCAAGCGACCCCTTCTTCCTCCTCTTAACCTCTGAACCTCAAAGTGTGACATTCTGGAGGACACCATCTTTTTCTAGAGAGTTTCCAGATTTCTGAGAGCTGTACGCCCGATTTTCTGTGACTGCACTTTACAATCAAACGTAATTTGACGGCTGATTTTGATTTGAATGGGCATATTGAAAGAACCAAAATTTTCTTATGGGTGGGGCGTTCGGCTCCAAATTTTTAATGTAACAAGAAGAAGCTATGTGCTCAATATTTATACCAGCAGTGGAGCGCTTTTTGGATTTTGAAGGCAAGTTAAGGGGGTGTGCCGCACCCCATTAACTATAACAAAAAACATTTTTAGCGGACAGTATTTATATGAATCGATAGCCTAAACCGTGCAGATTCCACAGGACTGTTTGGAGCCTGATTTGTCTTCTTAGCTCTGAGTAATATTTGGTGAAAGCACAGCGATCAAAAGCGAAAAATGAAAAAAACGAGATGTTGGTTGACTTCTAATTCCATAGTTTGCAGGTCTTCTGAAGCGGGATTCCTGAGGTGGACAAAGAAGGAGTAGTGCTTTTTCTTGAGTGCAAAAACGGATAGCTAATTCACCTTTGAAACAAAGTTAACCATGTTGGAATTTGACCATTTCATTTAGGTAGCCTAGTATCTTGAATCTTCAGAATTCGCTCACACTTTGTCTACAGGGGTTAATTGACATGCTAATTATGGATATGATACGAATATCATGTTATCACTATTATCAGATTACCCAACTACGACCCCCTCCCCTTTACTCCTCAATACGACCCCCCAGGTGTGGCGTGCCGCACCCCACGCTTGACCCTGGATGGAATCCCTATAATGCAAGGTAATGTTCAGACCGAGAGCCAATACATGGGATGTGAATCGATTGCAATTTTGCAAGTGCGCGCGCTGCGAGAAGCTTTTCTGCTCTGAGGATTTTTTGGTTGTATTTCATACATGTTAATATTAGGTTGAAAACTAATTTTTGCAACTGGTCTCATAACTTATCTCTCACGCAACATGGCGCACTCAAATTTTGCCACTGCGTTGGTTATTACGTAAGCTACAAGCGCAGCTGCTGTCCTATCAAATTCTGACGTCGCAGTGTGTGGGTTAGGTGCATGGTATGAAGGGGAAAAATTCAAAGTTTGACGGATTTGGCTGAAACTTGGCATAGGGGTGTTATCCGACATGTTAATCACGAAAACGATAGTGAAATTGCGTGATAAGGGCTTTTTGTAGAATTACTGTAGGGGTACGATATGGAGTCTCGTCCTAAACAAGAAAAAAGGCGTTGGTTCAAGGAATGAATGTGATATTCGCGCTTGGCATGTCAAATAACCTAACTATGTAAAGTCTTGGCAAAATTTAAGCTTCGGACTCTTAATTCATTGACGGTCGTCCCCAGCAGCTCTTGCGTACATCGACTCGTTCGAATTTGTGAGGACGCCAAATCTCGACATGCTCCTAAATTTTGTTTCTTTCTTAATAGGCCAAAGGAGTCAACCTTCAGCAACAATTTATAGACAAATCCGGATTATTGCGCATGGTCTAGGCTGCCAAAGGCTTCATTTTAGCTTGAAACCCCAAAAATTTTCAAATTTCACTAGTTTTCAAAAAACGCCTAAAACTTCTCTATTTCGTGTTCGGAATTTAGACAGTTTGTGCTCGTTTGTACCTCACATTGCTTCCTACATAATGCCAAAGTTTGAGTGCGCCCTATTCAAAGAGTGAAGTTATGAAACCAGTTGCAAAACTTAGTTTCCAGCCTAATATATCAATTGAATCCCTTGTTGTGACATCATAACCTCCACAGATCTACATATTGTAGAAGATAATAGCTTATTGTAGAAATAGGACTTTTTTGCAGTAAATAGCTTGTTTCAACTGCTTAGAAATGAGTATTTTTCGTTTACTGTCACCCAATACACTTTTTATAGAACTGCAAAACAAAATAGCAGCAACAGCACTCGAACCCTCGACCATCTGCTTCGTAGTCCGCTGCCTTGCCACTGCGCCATAGTCCGCTGTCTTGCCACTGCGCCACCGCCACACTGCAGTATTGTTCTACAGCCTCGCTCATCACTGGGTGCGCCGGCTGCGCCGGAGGAAAATGTCCTTGTAACTCCCCCCCACAAAACCGCTCGGCACCTAGCGAAAGTAGTTTTGAGTTTGCCTTACCGAGGACGGTTTCCTCATAAAAAGTTCATTCCAAATAGCCACTTCGACCGATCATCCTTCCCTTGTACTTGAGCTCTTTACGAATATGATAACGGTTTAGTACAAAATCCTCAAATCCGCTGATAAAAGCAAATGTTTTATCATTTTCAAGAATTAAGTGATAATTTAGTAGCTGCTCTTCAAGGAAACTAAATGTAGTGTCCAGATTTAATAGCGCACAGATTTTAATGATAGCTGGGAGTCTTTTCCAACTTCAAGTAGTTTCAGCTTCATTGAATTTTTTCTTACCTTACTTCGAATTTTATTTCGCAGTTTATATCATTTTTCTCTAATCTTTCTGGAAGTGCAATCTTTTTCATTTGTTTTTCAGTTTTATCAAAGCAGTGAGATTTATGAAAAAGTAAAATCTCAAAAGAAAAAGTTTTAGAAGTTTCCGGCGAAAACATTAACATATTCGAAACAGCATCACACAAAACCCTCAAATGACAATTTTGAGCTTTTTGCCAGATTTTGAAAACAAGATTGAAATTCAAAAGGAAATTTTTTGAGTTTTCACGCAAAACCACCATCATATTAGGTTGTGTAATAAGTTTTGTCCCATTTTTGTTTCAATTTTTTCTCGACAACATGACTATATTTAAGATAGTGTATATGCTTTTGAAAGCTCTAAGTCTGCTCTACAGGCTCATATGTATCATTTAGCAATATAGCAGGAAATTGGAAATGATTTTTATCATTGAAATAAAAAATCCAAAGGGCCGGAAGATCATTTTACCTCTTTTTTCCTCCAAATTTTCTCGATTTTTATTGGTAAAACTTATTAAACAAGCTTGACAACAACCAGAACAATCTATCAAACTTTTGCACTTATTCTATCACTATTTGCGCAAGTTCCTTCCACCGGCTATTTGACATTTTTTAAGAAGTCGGCAAGGCAAAACTTTGTCACGGCGATGATCGCCGTCCCGCGTACCTAAGCTGTGTGGCTCCCATAATTCGAATTTTGAGTATTTAAAATACAAATTCGATAATTTTGAAGCAAAAAACCACCCCTTCTATCTTTTCTGGATGATCCGCCTACCGTCTTCCCTCAGGATGCCTTCGATAATGCCCAACACCAACGTTGAAAAGGCGTTAGAAAGAAGAAAAGAATTTTCTAAAGTTTACAAAAATGATTTTTGAAAAGCCTCAGGACTCCTGAAGCGCAATAGCTAAAGCATTTTTTGCTTACGTGTAGGAAATTCTTCGAGCTTATTCGTAGGCATTCTGACTAATTAGGAAGGCGAAGTTACGTAGTTGTCGAAAATGGACTTTTTTCCTGTTTGATTTTCCGAATTTGACGCTGTAAAACTTTTTCAAGTCATCTGATGTAGAAAATCGAAATGAAAGTATTAGTAGAGAAGGCTTAAAGCTTTCAATAGCATATAAACAATTTATAGAATATCGCGCAAAATATTGAGAAAAAATTGAAAGAAAAATGGACAGAACTTATTACACAACCTAATATATGGAACCAGCATGGCAGACTACGTCTAAATACAAATTTTTACCCTACTTGGACTAATTTCACCGCTAAATTTTGATTCAAATTTCAATGAAATCCCGGTTTCGTACACTGTAGGATGACGTCGTATCTGTCGTGAGCAAATCTGCTTGTTTTCGGTGCAAACTGGGTGCAAATTAGCGTTGCTGACAGTTCATGACCTCTCATGTCCCCTGCTAATACATGGCGGCATGCTTCTCTGGCTGCATAAACTCGCGCACCCACCGCAATTTAGTCAAACACAAGCTTTTCGGGCAGGTTATCACACGATTGACTGACATGCTCTATCGTGTATGGCGAAAAGAGCGCGCGATTTGAAAGCAAGGCTAAAATAAACAAATTGCTTGTTTACGGCGCACACAGAATCATATGACACCAAAATTGAACCGTATACTTAGGAAATTATTTGCGAAAGAATGATGCAAAAAGATTCAAAAACTTATGTGAAGTATCACCTTTTCCAAAATTATTTCTTCTCCAGACGGTTATCAGACGATCTGAGATCGTCTGAAGCATGTATTTCTGTCACTTCACATAAGTTCTGGATTATTCTATAACTAGCTGGCTTACCCGGCTCCGTCGTATGCTCCGAATAGAAAATTCCATTTCTTAACCGATCCGGACCAAACTTGGCACACTTACACTTCGGGCCCCGGTAGGTGTCACAGTCCACTTTTCGTTATCGATCGATGTCGACTTTATCGATTTTTTGCAAAATTTGAGCTAGGGGGCTGGAATTTGGCAGAGGGGTGTAATCGAGCATGCTGATCACCCCCAGGGGGTGGTCAGCATGCTCGATTACCCTCCTGTGCCGACTCCCAGCCCCGTAGCTCAAACTTTGCAAAAAAATCGAAAAAATTGATAAAAGTAATCGATAATCCCGAAAACCAATATTGTATTCGGAATCCCCATGCTCGATTACCCCCCTGTGCCAACTCCCAGCCCCGTAGCTCAAACTTTGCAAAAAAATCGATAAAATCGATAAAAGTAATCGATAATCCTGAAAACCAATATTGTATTCGGAATCCCCATGCTCGATTACCCCCCTGTGCCAACTCCCAGCCCCGTAGCCCAAACTTTGCAAAAAAATCGATAAAATCGATAAAAGTAATGCACGATTTTAAAAACTAAGATTGTATTCGGAATCCCCATGCTCGCTCACCCCCCTGTGCCAACTCCCAGCCCCGTAGCTCAAACTTTGCAAAAAAATCGATAAAATCGATATCGATCGATACGAAAAGTAGCCTAGGACACCCGCCGGGGCCCGAAGTGTATGTGTGCCAAGTTTGGTCCCGATCGGTTCAGAAATGGAATTTTCTATTCGGAACATACGTACATACATACAGACAGACAGACAGACATACAGACAAACAGACATTCAGCTTTATATATATAAGATGGATGGATTCTACGGTCAATATATTTTTGAGCATAAAGACATTTTCATATCATTACTTTTCCTTTGTTTTTTTTGCATTAATTTCTTCGTAAATTGTTCTGTTAAATATCGCGCTCCAATGCCAAACTTTTGAGCATGCGTAGCTTCAGCTCCAGTTAGACTTTCACTCTTATCTTACGTTTTTTCTTTTATATTAATACATTTTTCTTATTTCGTCCTCTCCTAAATAGGTGGGTCAAAGAAGACTTCGTAAAACTTTCGAAAGTCAGGGGAGATTTCGTTTTTAAAAGCCCTAGATCCCGATTGTGCTGGGCCCTAGATCTAAGCTGGTGCGAACTTTTGAATATCTTGTAGAGCTTGCATTGCTGTATCGAATGGTATCTCTGTTAGATGTACATGCATTAAGTTTCGAGAAATAGCGATCTCGTCTGAAAATGTCAGAGAACTTTCGAGCCAACTTAATACCTAATTTTCTAGCGCAAATGCTCCCATGGCAGACATACTTGTTGAGTTGAATTTTTCTCAACTTCAAACCAAAGAAGACTTCGTAAAATTTTCTAAAGTCGGGGAAGACTTCGTTTTTAGAAACCCTAGGAACCGATTCGTGCTGAGCCCTAATCTGGGACCAAGGCCTTTTACTGGCCAGCTCACATTTTTCAACTATAATCACGCGTACTGCTATCTACAGTACACCTAATAAATCTAAAAGGCTAACAAAAAAGGTAGAAGTCATTCCTAGATTTAGTGAAAGAAAGCTATGGAGTGAGTTTATCCCAGGAATTGAGTTTATCCTTAACCACTTTAACAAATTTCAAGCCTTACATATGGCGTGTCAAGCGGTCGTCATTATGCTAACAATGCGTTCGGAAGCTTCAGGTCTAGGATGTTCGTGCAATAGTGTCTGTAAAAGGGACACTCGCTCGCAAGTCTCTGAGTACACATTTTCTATTCGCCAAGATCTTAGTCTTTACAAAGTTATTTGCACAGATACCATTCTTCAAAACTGGTTTCACTTACAAGGAAAGAATACAGGCGAATCTTTTTTCGAAATGGCCTTTGGAAATGAGCTGTACATATTTTTCAAGGGCATAACAAATCTGTCTTTTCTAACTGAAAAACACTTTTGAGAGAGAAGTTGTGAGCGTTTCAAGAGCCAGAAAATCGAATTGCAACAGGAACAAAACTGACTGTAACAGCCTGCACAACTCGCAGATGGAATAGTATTGTGTATGGGTATGGCAAACAAAAATTATTCTTTGCACAGACTGGTTTAACATACATCACTACCCCATTCAATCTCATCATAGACTTCTGATTTTCTTTTTTCAACGGGATAGAAAACCTTAGGTGGCCAATGGGCTCCACACACACGGATAGCTAGCATGAGTTAATGCTGGTGAAGGAACGAAATTTGTTGCGAATGTTTACGCAGAACCGTACTTTCGGCGACTTAATGTCCTCTACCCTTTCCAACGCCTTCAAATTCTCGTCACAAAAACTTTCGTAACTCCTTGCAGCGCCTTTGGAATTAGCGTTTAATGCCCTGCAAAACCGTGTGCATATCATCTCAAGGGCCACTTCGACTAATGATCCTTCCATAGTTAGATTTACGTATAATGAGAGTCGCCGATCGATGTTGATTGCTGTAATATGGAGAGCTTACATCGCCACCATTGTAGAACAGGCCATGTGAAAAAATGTTTCAAAGATCTGGAAAGTTGCGAAGCAGTATTTAAAGACATGATGCTTTTATGAGACAAATTCATGCAACTTTTTACCCTTTTTACGTGTTCCATATGTTTGGTCATATTTTTGAAAAACGTTCTTGCGGTTCGCCTTGCACAACCTAAGGAAAATATTCATGGTAAAGTGCGGATCGTATATTCATGGTCAGAGGTACTGTTTAATCCAGTGGTAAAGCTAACTCATTGAGTATCTGTTTTGGAGTAAAATATAGCCATTAATGGCATTATCTTTTTTCGAATTCTTTACATTGATTTCACAGTAATGGAGAAAGATTGGTTATTTGCTTCATGCAGCTTATCTAAGGTAAAGTTTGCTCTATTGAATACTTGATACTAAGCGAAAGATTTTATGGGAAAAAAGCTGTCAACGAGTAAAAAGTGCGCACATATCTGAGAGTCTCGTACGTCGAGTGATAAGCAACAAGAGAAACTTTGGTTTAGTTATCAAACTTGATGCAAAAAAATGATGAGGCTCGAATTTCAAGCGATAAAAATACAACGTAAAAGAGAAGAAAAGTTCAAGAGTGCGGTGATTCGAAACTTGCGTAGTAGCTTGCTCCGGCTATTTAGTCTTATACTTTAATCGCCTTCTTTTTCCACGTACATCAAAATGTCTTTTGTCGTAGCAGCGATGCTCGTGCATTGTGCAGCGCAGCTCTTTTTGAAAGACATGCATCGCCTTTGGTTTGAAGTTGAGAAAAATTCAACTCAACAAGTATGTCTGCCATGAGAGCATTTGCGCTAGAAAATTAGTTATTAAGTTGGCTCGAAAGTTCTCTGACATTTTCAGACGAAATCGCTATTTCTCGAAACTTAATGCATGTACATCTAACAGAGATACCATTCGATACAGCAATGCAAGCTCTACAAGATATTCAAAAGTTCGCACCAGCTTAGATCTAGGGCCCAGCACAATCGGGATCTAGGGCTTTTAAAAACGAAATCTCCCCTGACTTTCGAAAGTTTTACGAAGTCTTCTTTGACCCACCTATTTAGGAGAGGACGAAATAAGAAAAATGTATTAATATAAAAGAAAAAACGTAACATAATAACATAAGAGTGAAAGTCCAACTGGAGCTGAAGCTACGCATGCTCAAATGTTTGGCATTAGAGCGCGATATTCAACAGAACAATTTACGAAGAAATTACCCTAATTTCACGCGTACAAGGCGCGGAGGATTTTTTTCCAAAATCGACCACCCCATACATATACGCCAAAGAACTTGCAGCCAAAGGACCTTATGCCTTGCTGTATATTGCTCAAGAGAATCGTACTGCATGAGGATCGCTTTCCGAGATAATCTATAGAGGCTGAGGGGCTTGGTCGAAAAATCGAAAAAGGTGCGCCTTGTACGCGTGAAATTAGGGTAATGCAAAAAAAAACAAAGGAAAAGTAATGATATGAAAATGTCTTTATGCTCAAAAATATATTGACCGTAGAATCCATCCATTATAGAATAATCCAAAACTTATGTGAAGTGACAAGTACATGCTTCTGGCGATCTCAGACCGTCTGGTAACGTCTGGAGACGAAATAATTTTGGAAAAGGTAATACTTCACATAAGTTTTTGAATTTTTTTGCATCATTCTTTCGCAAATAATTTTCTAAGTATACGGTTCAATTTTGGTGTCATTTGATTCTGTGTGCGCCGTGAATAAGCAATTTGTTTATTTTAGCCTTGCTTTCAAATCGCGCGCTTATTTCGCCATACACGATAGAGCATGTCAGTCAATCGTGTGATAATTTGCCCGAAAAGCTTATGTTTGACTAAATGGCGCTTATTCTTGGTGCTCGGCCTCGATTCGTCTCATAAACGATATCTCCTTTGCTTTTTGCTCCAAAAACGGAGTCAAGCATGCTTCCAGACGATCTGTGCCGGGCCCTGCTTAGACCTCTCATAAGTTCGCATCCAGAATCTGAGTCGTATTGAAGGCTCGAAAAACTGGGAAAAATTCATATCTTCATTTAGATAAATCCTAAGGATCTCCAATTTGCTCAAGCAAGTTGCACACCACATTAGACACTCATATGTACCGTTGCTGTATTTTTTTCTCATTTACAAGTCGAAAAAATAAAAATTTTCATGTTTTGGCTTTCGAGAAATAGCAGGTCTCGTCTGAAAATGTCCAAGAATTTTGAGCCAACCTAATAGAGGCGGCATCTGCGAGAGCCGCTGCCGAGGACATGTCTTCAAGCTAAGAGAGGAATGTACGAAATTATTGAGTTTCAAATGATACGTTTTAAGCAGCCATCAGTTCCAAATTGAAATTGGATGTTCGTGTAGTGTTGCGGAATAGTAAGTGGAAGTTTGATCTATATTTTGAGGTGTTCGAATGCTGAGTTCAATAACCATGTAGTCTCATAAAGACTACCAAAGCATTCAATGTGAGTACCTTCAACTTAGTCCGTTTGGGCTTGACTAGGGTAACTTGGATGGGCAAGAGGGTGGCAAAAGTCCACTTAGAGATGAATGTTGACAAGAGCGCTTAACCACACCGCTTGCCTCATAAGATAGGAGACGGATAGATCCGACTTCACTTTTAACGCATGGCGCAATTGTATGTGTTTTTTAGTTTTGACATATTTAGAAAAAACAAAATTTCGGTCAGAGACAAGACATTTGCTTAGCTTTTGTCGACATGTACGTTTCTGTGCATAGTAAGAATTCTACATGACTCCTACGCAATTGCCAGTAAGTATGAAAGTTCATAATTTGAATGGCAGCCATAGTTGCGTCACCTAGAAGTTACTGCGAAAATTTCGTACGACTGACAAAGCTTGGGAAGTGGTCAAAGTTTTATAGACATTTAATACCGTTAACAGCACATCCCATATGGGCCCAGTTGATTCCATAATTCAAAAAAATTGGGAAGACGTTTTTAAGGGCTCAGTAAGATTAAAAAAAGGCTTCGGCTTCCTTATTACGTAAGTATTAGGTCGGTGCAAAAGTTTTGTCAGTTTTTTCAATTCATCGGCAAACACGTTAAAATGAAGATAAACTAAATCTTCAAAATGTACCCGATGCAGAGTTTTTTCCTCTATTCAGCAGCCAAACTCTCATTGTGTTTTATTTATTTTATTTATTTATTGATACGTGCAAAAACACGTGAATAGAAATAGTAAAATCAAGTCTTGCAATGCTAGAAAACCGGAGTATTAATGTACAAAAAGAATATCAGCAAAAGATATACATACAGGGTGTCCCAAAGGTATGTATCGAACGTTTGATCGTTAATAACTCTCTTTCCAAGAAGTCTTTTGCCTTGCTTTAGGTACCGTTTTGTAGAGCTGGCTTCAACTTAGATTTGCACTATAGAACGAATCATTCATCTCTCTTCATTACTGTAGGATTACGGTAGAAACTTGAAACATATGGTGTTAATGTGAAAAAAGCTGCCGTTTCAAAATTTTTCAAAAAATCGTGAAAACTTGTGTAATAGGGTTTTTATGGACGCTGAGTTCAATAATTAACTATTCACAAGATTACGAAGCTTTCTAAACGGTGCAATCCCACTTTTTAGGAACATTGAAAAAATGGCCGCTACTTCTTACCTGGCATAACTCTTCAATGAAGCATCATAATAAGTTGGGAACTTTACAGTTATAATCAGCAACTCTAATTAGCCTAGTGTAAAAGTTTTGAGGCTGTTTTGTTTCCTTTCTGGGGCAAAATATGGCCTTTCATTGCTTAAAACCCTCCTTGAAGTTTCTACCGTAATCCTACAGTAATGAAGAGAAATGAGTGATTCGTTCTATACTGCAAATCTAAGTTGAAGCCAGCTCTACAAAACGGTACCTGAAGCAAGGCAAAAGACTTCTTGGGAAGAGAGTTATTAACGATCAAACGTTCGATACATACTTTTGGGACACCCTGTATAGTACCATTTACAGCACAAGACAATGAAGAAAATGATTTCACGATTGGGAAATAGGACGATTTGTAAAAAATTTTGCTAATGTCTTTTGGAGAGCATCTTGTGCCAGTAGCCTGTTAACATCGGAAACTATTCTCACAGCGAAAAAATTGGACCTGAAAAGTAATTTTGTTTTGGGAACCCTTAGTTTCAGCGAACCTCCTCTAGTCTTGGAGTTGTAAACGTCAAAGAATTTTGATATATCAATTTTGCATTTTCCTATTAGCATCTTGAGAGCCATGGAGAGATCAAACTTTTTTCTTCTGAAGGCTAAACTAGGCAGTGATAATACTTTGTTGCGTTCATCGCTTCTAGGTATAAGAGAGTAGTTGGGACCCAAAAGTCTCAGAAATAATTTTCTGGTAAAGTTGTTTTGTACCCTTTCGATAGTAGCAATGTCTCGAACCTTATGTGGAGAAGTTACTGTAGTACCAAATTCGACAATAGGACGAATGTACATCTTGTAGGCATTAATTAAAACTTTAGCGTTTGTGGTTCTGAGGACTTTGAATAGATTGTAAGTTCGAGAGAGGGCTTTAGAGACAGTGTTGTTGTAGTGAGAAGTGAACTGAAGCTTTTCGGAAAATGTAAAACCTAAATCCTTCACTTTCTTGATCTGAGTCAGTTTGTTTCCATTCAGAGTATAGAACGACTCAACTTTTCTGACACCCAAAGACATTACATGAGTTTTCTGGGGGGATAGAGGCAATTCAAATTCTTCTGACCATTGATTAGCAGCTTCTAGACAGGACTGTAAGAGCTTCACATCATTTTCATTATGAATAACCTTAAACAACTTGATGTCGTCTGCATACATCACGCATTTGATATCTTGATGAGATTCAATGATATCAGGCAAGTCAAAGGTGTAAATAAGAAAGAGTACAGGGGAGAGGACTCCACCCTGCGGTACTCCACTAGAGATGGTATAGGCTCTTGAAAATTCATTACCGACACGAACTTGAAAGGTACGGCTGTTCAAAAAGTTCTCTATCCATCTGCATGTCATACCCTCCACTCCTATCATTCTAAGTTTAGATAGCAGTTTGGTGATTGGAACTTTATCAAATGCTTTGGAGAAGTCTAAGAATATAACATCAATTTGTTGTCGCTTATCAGCTTCAACAGTCCAGTCATTCATGGCTGTAAGGACTGCTGTCTCGACAGATTTACCTTTACAAAAACCATGTTGACATGGAGAAATAATGGAATACTTTTCTAAATGTAGTACAATCTGTTCTTTCAAAATTTTCTCAAATGTTCTAGCAAATATAGAAGTTATGCTTATTGGCCGATAATTTTTTGGATCGTTGTGGGGTGGTTTCTTTGGAATAGGGGTTACAAGAGAGTGCTTCCACCTGTCAGGAACTTCACTTCTCATATAGGACAGATTAAATAGAAATTCTAAAGGAAAACCAATTTCAGGGAGTACCTCTTTGATAAAAAACAAAGGTATTCCATCAGGAGTCACTGAAAAAGAGCTAGGACATTTGGAAAGGATTGTGACTATTTTCTCTCTTGAAAACCAGACAGATTTTTTCATTTCCGGAAATATTGGAGCTGGGTAAGAAGTTGCAGATGAACTTTTGTTATAGACTTTTAGAAATTCTTCAGCTAGTAGGTTAGCCTTGTCTGTGTCATGCAACAGAGATTTTCCAGAGCTATCCAGAAGTGGATATGCGACATATTTATCCACAAGATGAGTCCTCATATAACGACAAAACCCGCTCTTATTTTTCGATAGGATAAGCTTTTTCTCCAGATGTATATGGTACTTGCGTGAAGCTTTCTCAAGTTTACTATTGAATTTTCTGAAAGCAGACCAAGCTTCAGTACTTCCGCAATCAACAGCACGATTCCAAAGCATATCTCGTTTTTTAATCATGCCTATAAGGTAAGAAGGTAGACTTAGTTGATTTTCCAAAACTCTGCGTAAAGGAATGAACTTTTCCACTGCGTGTTGTAAAACGGCGAGAAAAAGTTCATACATTTCATTGACGGTATCTAAGGGTGTAAAACAACCCAGCCAGTCAATGCCTGATAAATACTCTCGCACAACAGAGTAGTTCGCAATCTTGAAATCCTTGATAAGGATTTCTGTGGCAGGAGTATAAGGCACTCGGAGGGAAAAGTCAATTGTCGAGTGATCACTGCTACCAATAGGGGAGCATATCTCAATATCAATAACCAGATTAGGACGATTGCAAAAAATAAAATCAAGAACGGAATTTCCTCTAGTAGAGCCTTTGACAAGCTGCACAAAGCCATGGGTGGTAATAAAATTGGTGAAGATTTCTGTAGAGGTGCACTGAATCATGGAAGGGTCTGAACTGAAATTAATATGAGGGAGATTGAAGTCACCTAGCAAGACAGTGGGACCTTCAAAAGCACTGAAATCACTGAGTGCCTTTGTTAAATTGATGAAGTCCATGGCGCTACAGTTTGGTACCTTATAGATTAATATCAATCGAATTTTTTCGCTTGAAAACAGTAGTTCGCATACTAAAATTTCATGGGAGTTAGCTATAGATTCACTGAAAACCACATTTATTGGAATAGTTTTTCGGATCAAAACAGCAACTCCGCCTCCTCTACGGCGGATTCGGTCACACCTGATTCCGGTGTATATTGATGAAGCAATACCAAGTAAAGCTGAGAGTTCGTTGTTAGTTTTTAGCCAGGTCTCTGTCAAAAAAATAACATCAAGATGCTCACTACAAAGTTTCAAAACCAAATCGTCCGCATTACTAATCATGGAACGTATATTAGAAAGACAACATGATAAACAAGACAAACAATTCCGAGGAGGATCATTTAGTTTTCCGAAGCAATCGTGAGCGGCGATGACATAACAATAGGATCAGGACGTTGTGAGCGTAAAGGGAAAGGCTTAGTAGTAGGACTCAAATTTGGATTTTTCAAACTAGTATCAGGCAATCTAGACCGACGTTCCTCTCTCATACGTTCCCTTACCTCCCTCGGTAATGAGGGACGTATGAAAACTCCTTTTTCAGAAAAGAACCTCAATCTAGGAGCACGAGCAATGACCTGTTTCTGGAAGGAAGTGGTGGGCAAGACTACTTTAAGAAGCCTAGGCTTCCCTGGTATTTTTCGTCCCATTCGATACAAAGTACATGGTAGACATTCGACGTTGAGAAAGTCAAGTAATGCAACAGTACAGTTGAAATCATGATTGACTTTCTGTGAAACGACAGTAGATTCAGATTCGGGCACACCAATTACGACTATTGAACGTTTCATATCCATTTCACTTTCGGATGGCATTTGAGCACTTCTCAACTTACTGTTTTCTTCTCGTAACTGCACATTTTCTTTGAGCATCTCTTCCATCTTCTGATTCAGCGCGGCTATTTCTTTCTTGGTCTCCAAGAGAATATCAACCATGATCTTGAAATAGCTGGGTAGAGCCTCTTCAGCCGTCAAGGCTTCGAGGCGTTCAGCATGGCTTTTAGCAGAAGTCAGAATAGTAGAGGGGTCTTCTCTCCCATTTGACAAAGAATGAGCAGAATAGAGATCAGTGGAGACGCTTTTGTGGGGTGGGGAAACAGCCTTTGAGTTCTTCTTTGATGTCCTTGATTTGGTAGGCATACTGGGAATAGTAGTTCAACCGGCTAGTGTGAGACTAAGATGCCGAATGGAGAATAATTTAATTTTTTTTTTAATTTCTCCTAATTTCGCGGGAGCCTAGTGACCAGCAGATAGGGCAAACCTTTTGCCGACTTATGCACTTTTTGTCGCCCTAAAGCTTGTTTTTCAGAATTTCTACGATTTATTTTTTGAAGACACCATATTTTACATTCAGCCTATTTCAAGCTCATAGAACATAAAATGTTGAACACTTTAGCTACCATTCGAGGCAACTTTTTTCCTCCTTTTAACACTTGTCTTTCTTTGTCAAGACAGTCGAAATTTGTGGGGAAAGTAGCAAAATTTCTCAGTTTCAGAAGTGCGCACTGACGTAACCTATGTTACGGATTCTTCATAATTTGAAGCGAAAATCGCTCACTTACTTTGTGACGGTAGCGATAGTAATAATCGAGTGTGGAAACTCCAGTAATCTGTAGGTTTTGCAGTGCTTGGTGCGATAACAGGTTATGCCTTTTTTCCAAACACAAGCCTTTCAAAAGTTATTTAGCATAGATCTGAAAAAACAGCTGAAGAAAGAAAAAAATTGCATGAGTTGGCAAAAGGTTTGCTCTATCTGGTAATTATTAGAGTCCTCCGAAAGTCTCATACAAAAATTTTGAAAATTGGCAAAAGTTGGACATGGTAAAACCGAGTGGCTGTAATTTCCAGCAAATATCTTGTCACACTCGCAACGAAACACAGTGGGAGTTAAGCAGCTAGAAGGAGGAAGAAATTCTGCATTGGGTAGATTTTAAAGATTCAATTTGTCTTCATTCTAACGTATTTGCCGATGAATTGAAAAAACTGACAGAACTTTTGCACCGACCTAATATATCACCATAATAATAAAATGATTGCGTAATTTTTAGAGTCCATGCAAAAAACAACTCTATTCTAACGAGCAGCGTAGGAGCGCTTTCTGCACTGCTTGCGATAATGATCGAAGAAACACTCTAAGTAGAATGTAAACTGAATGCTTAGGGAAAATCACACAAAAGGAATATCAAAAGTTTTCAAGTTGAATTTACTACAAGAGCTTAGAACAAACAGCAGATCACCTTTTTTCCGAATGAAGTAACGAATGATAAAAAAGAAGTAGTGTAAACTACAAATCGTATTAAGAACTCTTGTCTCCTATTACAAAAGGAATAGGTACCGTTTGCATCAGTAATCACTTTAGAAGCGATACCTATACCTGTTTCAATTCGGTGAAATCACGCACGGGTTAAGCACTTGCACAGAACGCTAAAAAAATTCAAACGAGAACTATTGATGCACAGCAGTTTTTTACCGAGATTGACGGGAAATTAGGACAAAAAGCAATCACAATACCGAGTATTAGTGATAAAATAAGAAGAAAACAGGTAAACGGTGTAGTTGAGAAGCGAAGTCAAGCCATAAAAATGAGGCGGAATTTAGGTTATGCATTTTGCCGCGCCATGTTTCCAGCGTAAGACGATAGCAAAACATAAATTGGAATCCTATCCCAAACTTTGATTATTCATAGTAATTTTCTTTGTTGTGTAATACAATGAATCAAAATATTTTCCGTATTCAAAAAATGGTATAAGGCCTGCTTCAAGTAGGAAAGGAATAATTTTCTGAATCTTCGCGAGATGATTTCGTTTGCTAGCGATGCTTTTTGATGTTGAAGAGTGAATGAGGACTCGCTTGCAGCTAGAGTCTAAGGAGCCGTGTCCAAGAGTATTGCTACTTTACCAATCATACAATACCGATCATAATTCGTCAAAAAAGTCGCCGGAGTGCGGCGGAGGGTGGCGGAGTGCGGCGCACTTCACCACACTCCGCCGCACTCAGGCGCACTGCGCCACACTTCACCACACTCCGCCGCACTCCGGCGCACTGCGCCACACTTCACCACACTTCGCCGCACTCCGGCGCACTGCGCCACACTTCGCCACACTCCGACGCACTCTAGCGCACTCCGCCGCAGTCCGGCGACTTTTTTGACGAATTATGAGCGGCATTGTATGTAGAGCAGTCTGTTATATACCCCTTGTTTTTCCACACTGGTATCGTTGCGCTCTTGTAACAATCGTTGGGCATCTTCTTGCATTCTACAATTCCGCTCACAGATTGTGCAAAATTTCCGTGAACATCGCAAAATTCCGAAAATTCCGCGAACTTTCCGGAATTTCGCGAAACTCCTGAAAGTTCGCGAAGTTTCGCGAAATTCCAGGAATTTCGCGGAATTTTCGGAATTTTGCGATATTCAGGGAAATTTTGCACATTCTGTAAGCGGTATTGTACTCGACGTGCTAACAACATTTCTTATATTGTTTTGCTGCTGGTGGCACATTGTAGGATAGAATATCTGCCAAATTACACGACTTTCGAATTTGAAAGACAATTCATGAAAAGGCGATTTTGTAACATCATAATCTGAAGAACAATTCAAATGAAGATCTGTGCTAAGCATGGTCCGATAGAGGTGTTCACAAAGTTTTCAACTCACAAAAATTTGCAGACAATTTCCGCAACAGGTAGGGGAAAAGCGCAGGCGAAGTTGCAATCTTGGTTGGTCCAGCTACTTCTATCTCACTTTAGCTTTACTGTAAGACTCTCTAGTGCAAAATAAATAGGATTATCGTAAAGATCGGGACCAAAAACCACTATGAGTGAAGTTTACAGTTAATCCGAGAACTTCAATATTTTAACCAAATCTTACGCCGAGGCCAAGAGTGAGGAGCGAGAGGCCAAGAGCGCGCTATATCAATGTGTATTGCTTCTAAGAAGCTGGAAAAAATATGGTGTGTATCGGTATAAGAGAGGTGTCTAACATGATTTTTGGGGGAATTACGGAGCAACTTTGGGAGAGCCGATTTTACGGCCTGAGCATGCATGTTGGGGGGCTAATAACTCTGCGAATATTACAGCTACGGGGCTGGGATTTGTTTTATTCGACAGATCTCTGAAAATATGATTTTTAGAGAGAAAGTCGTGGATTAACAAGTTTCCATTAAAAGTGCCTAATTGACAGCCGAACTTGGGAGATCTGTCAATAAGGGCGATTTCGGCGCCTTATATCTCCAAGAGTTGCAGGGCTGGGGTAATCTCATGTGGCCATTGACATGTAGTTTTGGTAGCTCTATTTTTCTAGGGGTAGCTCGTGCTCACAGCTCCAGCGTAAGAGGCGCTATATAAAGGCGATAGTGCATATTTTAAATTTTATCTCCGCGGAGAGTAGGGATGACGAGCTGGGATAGCCATTCTTCAGTTTGTTTTCGAGGGGGACACCACATATAATTCGGAGAAAATGTAGGGGCTCCGCCTGTAGGAGCCTATCTACAAACCTTCCCGGACTCAAAAAGAAACTTAGGCACGCGATTTTTCCTCTTTCTCCCCCCCCCCTTTCTCTCTCCCCCCTTATTTTTCCCCCTCTCTTTATTACCGCTTCGTGTACAGTTTTCCCGCGGCCATCTGGACCTGGTTAGGGGCTGAAAACGGCTAAAAAGGGGGTAAATCGGGCTAGAAAAACGCGATTTTCGCTTATTTTTTCTTAATTTTTCTTATTTTCTTCAATTTCGATCGTGACGTGTTGTATAAAGTGGGCGGAGCTTGCTTGGAAAAGTTTCAGCTGCATAAAAGCACTGGAAATGAGCTATGGAGTTTTTCGAATTTTTCGCTTAGTTTTTCAATAATTTTACCGTTTTCCTTTCGAAACCTCCAGAATATCGATTTTATCGATTTGTGTCGATTTTTGGGGTTTTGCAACCTTCAAAATATCGATTTTATTAATTTTGCCGATTTTTGGGATATCGATTTTTGTCAATTTTCGGGATTTCGCAACCTCCAAAATATCGATTTTCGCCAATTTTCGGGGTTTTGCATCCTTCAAAATATCGATTTTATCAATTTTGCCGATTTTTGGGATATCGATTTTTGACAATTTTCGGGATTTTGCAACCTCCAGAATGTCGATTTTATCGATTTTTGAGGTTTGATAGTTCTCTAAGCTCAAAATATCGATTTTATCGCTGTTTAGCTGTGAACTGTAAGCCCCGCCCACTTTTTGATGTTATTATACACCTAATATATGTATATTTCCTTCCACTCACTTCATATACAATACCGATCATAATTCGTCAAAAAAGTCGCCGGAGTGCGGCGGAGTGTGGCGGAGTGCGGCGCACTTCACCACACTCCGCCGCACTCCGGCGCACTGCGCCACACTTCACCACACTCCTCCGCACTCCGGCGCACTGCGCCACACTTCGCCACACTCCGACGCACTCTAGCGCACTCCGCCGCAGTCCGGCGTTTTTTTTTTGACGAATTATGAGCGGTATTGTATTTGACGTAAGATTTTTTTCGCTTTGCTTCCTTACCAGGGCCCGGCACGAGATTGTCAAAAAGGGTTTTTGAAAACGAATTCCCCTTTGACTCCAAAATTTTTTTACGAATCCCTTTGACCCAGGAACTAATCCCTGTGCTTGCGCAGTAAATACTTTACCCAGAAAACAAGTTCTATTGAAGAAAAAACCTTCAAAACAATTTATTCATAACAAAATCAGAAACAGAAAGAGATATGGAGATCAAATAAGAGATCTGAGATGAAATCAGTATAAAAGAGTACTCCTATGCACTGGCAGCTTTGGGGGAAAGGGGGGAAGGAGGGTTCCTTATATTCATGCTCACTATATGTACAATCATCAAACCTCTCACCCCCAGGTACTCTAGTTCCACACATACTCCTTATACCTTCCTCTCACTCACCCTCAAATACCCTAGTCCTGCAAACCTTTCAACACTTCACTCACCCTCATCCTCTGATACTCTACTCCTACACCACTCTTACATTCCGATTTTTTCACTCACTGATTTTCATCCATCGAGCTCTAGTTTCCACTTGCGCTTCGATCTTTGGAACTGCACTGAGGAGATCCGAGTTGGCGCGCAGGAGTGGCGGCGAGGAAGCTCGCTGCGGCAACGGTAACCAGCGTAGTGGCGCCTTTGCAGCAGCGAGCTTCTTCGCCGTCACTCCCGCACTCAGGGTCCTCACTGCGAATCCCCCCCCCCCCTCCCCTTCGTCACCCTCTCCACGTAAATGCATACTCTCCTTATAACACCTTTCAATTTCAGTAACGACGTGCATGAAGCTTTAGTGAGCAAGTCAAAAACACGCATAAAACAACACATTCGCCAGGACTCAGGCAGCGTTCCTTCTGTAAGTTTATAGTATGTGTCCTAGCCAGCTTCTCATAGCTTTCACCGCGCATACTTTCGCGGGCTCTTTTTGCTGCTGAGGAAGTGAGGAATTCTATCGGAAGCTAGGACAGGAAGTGCGTTGGGGGTGCGTCGCGCAGGTACTTACGGGAAGCTAGCCGGAATCCACGCTATTAGGTTGTCCCGAAAGTTTTGTCGGTTTTTTTCGTCGCTCACTCAAACTCACAGAAAGCCATGGACGACCTAGGTACCATATTCAGATTTTTATCCCCTTTCTTACAGCTATATTTCTTTTCTGATCTACCCCGTCTTTGTGATGTTATGGCCATGGCTTTTTGAGCATCTCAGCAATAGCGCCAAATCTTTCCTGGATTTTCAAAATTTTTTTACTGATATTTTCAAGGAGCGCTGGTGACTGACTGTTATGTAGAGCAAACCTTTGGCTACACTGTACTTATTTTAGATCACGTGGGCCTCGTTTATTAAGTACGTTATGATTATTTATTTAGTAAAAACCGCGGCTTTGAATAAGTTTACCACGTAAAAGTACCGAAAATTCCAAAAAGCTGATTTTTGAAGCAAATCAAACTTGGTTATGTTGCATAAATAATATTTGATAACAATCAAGTTTGAATTCGCAGAAACTTCAAAAGTTTTCTTGCTTTTGCTGCAGTTGCCTTTTTCATGACATTGCTGAAAATCAAGGCCTCCGAAAAAAATTTTTTTTGAGCTAAACACAGCAGATTAGGAGAATTAAAAAATATCTCCGTAAAGTCCTGGAATTGCTCTATTTGATACTTACTCAACCCTCTCCGAAACTTTGAAAAGAAATTTTTGAAAAATAGCCTAAGTTTAAGCAGATAAAAATGGCTAGTGAAGAATTTTGGCAATTATCAAAAAAAGATACAGGATTGCGGTTCGAAAATGTAATCATAAGAAAGAGAAGAGAAAGTTGCATCAAATGCACTGTAAGACTCATTCATGTCTTTATTGTGCGTGGTTTCATAGTGGTTTGAAGAAACCGACAAAACTTTCGGGACAACCTAATATATCATTACTAGCGACCCTACGGGTGCAAGTGGGTCGGGGCAGTTCTCAAATTTCCTATTCCTTTCCTGAGAACTTTTTTGCGAAAAGCATCCTACAAAAGGAGAAATGCTCGAAGAAGCGATAATCTCCACAAATCATTCAATATTTCTCGAAATTCCTGCTACAACAATACATGGAGAATATTATTTTCCTCTCGTTTACCACGCTCTTTCTGTAAATTTCCCCTCCTCTCAGGGACATTCAGATAACCTCCCCCCTCCCACTTTTCTACTCTCTCAAAGAGAATTTGCTTTTCCAGTTCTTCTCAACAAGTTCCAAAAAGATCGTTGAGTAAGTAGCAGAAGACCTATAGTTTTGTAGAAATACACCCATGACAACTATGTGTACTACGAAAAACACTTTTCTCTCAGAATCAATTCCGACAGCTACGAAATCAATCGTGCAAGGACTTTTTCAGAGAATCCCTTAATTTTTTCGCCAAAGGAATATGAAGTTTTACTACAAAAGGAGATCACTCCCCGAAAAGCACACTACTAAACCACCTAAAGACCGTCAATCAACATACAAAAAATCTGTTTCCCTGGCCGATCGAGTTGTCCTACGTGCCGCTTACAGACCGATAGTAACTTTTCAAAAATGAAATTCATGCCCTATGTGCCGCTTGAAGACCGTTTAAAAATTATAAGAATGCCCCAAACGCACAAAAATCTGTTTCCTTGCCCGATCGAATTGCCCTACGTGCCGCTTACACACCGATACCTAGTTGAAAGCAGCAGCGGGACCCAGTTACACAAGCAAAACAAGGTTGTTGTTAGATAAGCGCTTTCAAAAGTACCAGCGAGTCCAAGTTACTCACGCACTCTCTTGTCTACACGCGGAAGCAAAATAATCCTAAAGTGACTGTTCTTAAAGCATTTTTACCAAGGGTTGAGAACATAGATGAATTTAGCTCAAGTCACGGTGTTACGCAATTTGGCATCATTTCAGCAACTAATAGGAGTACAACATATTTGAAAGACACATTCTGGGATAACAAGCTCGAAAAAAAAGAGGTACAAATAACACACCCGGACACTGGCGGCATATTCTCAAAATCATTGCGACACTCATGATCGCCTTTCGAAATACGTGTGACCCTTTTACGAAAATATGCTTGGTCACTCGTTATGAAATTTGGCAGCGTTCCAAAACGCATGCCACTTGGCAGCAATTTAATTCCAAAGATCAGTGTGTTTCATCATAATTTCTCCGTCTGCGGCCTCCTCGTTTGCCTGTTCCACAAATCTGGTGGCTTGATGGGTAAACAACGAATTCATTATATATTACGTAGTGACCACTCCCTATAATGAATATTTCGAATAAAAGTCTACTGCCATGGAAAGCCTTCTCAATTTCTTGCATAATCCTAAGATGATGCTCTTGTTCTTTTCTTAAGGTCTTGTACTCAATTATCTAATCCAAAACTGCTGGACATGTTTTGAAAAGACATGAGTTATCGAAAAGTTCGAATTTCGAAACCCCGAGTTTTGAGGTTTGGTTCGTAAATTTACCAAGAAAAAAGTATGTAAATTGCAATCATTTAACAATATCGTGATAGCTGCTCACTTGTTCCCGTTGCTCAGCAATGTCGGATTAAGTTACCAGACAACTTCCAAAGGTTTTTATTGACTTCATAGAAAAGAGATAAGTGATCATAAAGAAAACAGGTCAGCAGCTAAGGCTTTGGGGAATTATGCAAAAAGACGGAAAAGGCTGCTAAGCTTCAAGATGAGTAGGGTAGGGAAAATAAATTATTGCTAAAATGTTTTCTTTCAAATTTATCGGCTCTCCGGCCCGGATGTTCGTACATGGAGCTCAGAAGCTGGGTTCATACTGATTCCCATGGCTTTCCTCGTTAGGAAACGGGGCTGCTGAAGCTATATTCGGCTCTAGCAATGAGGAGAGGAGGAGGTCTGAAACCAAAATGTCAAGATATACTATGCTTTAGGTGTAGAGCCGGATCTCATGTAAAAATTTTGAAAAAATTATGTGAATTGGAAGTTTTGCCAACCTGTGCCAACCTGGTTGTCATTAGGTTGTCAAATGAAAACCTAAATTAGAAAAAAGTTGGGCACGCTCTTCATTCGCATAAGCTTTTCATAATTTTTCAAAGTCTGTTCCTTAGTCCTACTGCGCATATACACACCAAAGCCCGCGCAATTTCATCACTTCTGCATCGCAAACGAGCCAATTTGTCATTTATTGGTAGCGGGAAATTTTCAGAAAAAAGTTTGCCACAATCTTCAGTCACTTAATTTTTCATTGAAACTTCTCATTTAAGCCCTGCAGGCCCGTGTGCATGTAGTTAGTTACCAAGTTTCATACCATGTCGTCATTTGTGCGTTGCTAACGAGTCATTTGAATTCACATCTTCACTCATCAGTTATGCACAATTTTTGAAAAAAAATGCTTACTACACCTTTTATTCACATAAGTTTTTCATCAAACCTACTAACCTGGTTTGAGTCTTACTTGAGCAATAGATGCATGACAGTAAAGATTGGTCATGAATTTTCCAGAAAATTTCCCTGTCCTAGTGGAGTTCCTCAAGGAGCTGTCCTATCTCCTTTGTTATTTTTGGTATACACTTTGGACCTACCTGATACTTTAAAAACATTGAATGTACATGTTCAAATCTATGCGGACGATACAAAGATATATGCATCTTAAGATGAAGACAATCTTGACACAGTTCATGATGCTTTGCAGTCATCGATTGATAAAATGTGTGCTTGGGCGTCTCAGAATGGACTCTCTCTCAACCCAAGACAATGTTCCTTCCTCCATCTTGGCAAGCACTCCTCAACTTCGTATAAAATTGATGGAGTTGAGATGACTGCTTGTCAAGATGTGAAAGATCTGGGAGTTATTATCGATTGTGATTTGAAATTCTCTAAGCATATTGATTCAATTGTCAACAGGGCATATGCCACTTTATTTACAATCTATCGTAATATACAAACTCGTAATCCTATAATACTGTCCCGGTTATACAAAGCTTATGTTATTCCACATCTTGAATATTGCTCGCAAGTTTGGACTCCTTCCCGAAAAAAAGATATAATGAAGATTGAAAGAGTTCAGCACACTTTTACCCGCCTGGTCATTCGTCGTGTGAGTGGTGGAACACTAGTTGATATTCCAGACTGTCACCTACGCTCTAATAAATTGGGATTGACTCCTCTCAGAATTAGACGCATGATATCCGACCTGGTCTTTTGTTTTCGTATTCTTCGCAAGGAAATAAAATTGAAAGCAAGCAAATTTTGGATCTTTAAACCTGCTAGTACGAGGCTAGGTGGCTTCAATCTGCATTATAAACCTATCAAGCTACATCAGTCTGAAATAATCAACTACCTGTTCTTCCGCTGTGCAAGATGGCTTCAGCGCTTACCCGTTGATATCGTGTCAGTGCGTGGCGGTGAAGCCTTCAAGAAAAAATTGAAAAAAGCTGATTTGTCTCAACTTTTGAGCAGTGATACTTCTTCTTGATTACGTTGCGTTCTAATATTTGTGTTCAGATTCTTTTAGGGTTTAGGTCTTTGGGGCTTATGGTTGTGATGGTTTTTCTACGGTTTGGTTCTGAGGCTTGATCTTCTTTACACTTCTTTTTTTCCCTTCTTTTTCTTCTATTTTATTTTTCCATCTCTCAATAGTCTTCTTTCTAGATTCTTGCTCTTGTCCATGCGGTCCACTATCTTTCTCGTATGACGGTTCTATGGCACACGACTCTACCTGTCTCATGTTGATCCTTACTCTGGGCTGATGGTGGTCGAGGGAATGCGAAGAACGAATGCTTTGTTGGACTGTAGTTTATGTTAGATCAGACTCTACCATTCCATTGGACCTTGGTTCATCACTGTCGTTTTTTGTTCGGTTTTCTTCTAATACTTTCATGCCTCACGCGTTAGTTTGGGTCTGGTTCCATCTTGTCACTTCCGTTATGCTTGGGATAGCTTGTTTGGGCTTGACACACTTGCATTGTGCAATCTCTTTCATCGGAGTTCTGTCCTCTCCCCAGAGTTCTGGTTGGGCGGGTTTTATCAATATTACTACTTACTACCAATTCACCTGCTTCCAACATATACAATTGCTTATGTTGAATAAGAGCATTTTTTGCTAAAACAGGGGGCATGAGACAGACTCCATTGAACCTCTATACCTGTGATTATATGTCTAAACAAGCTCACTCCCTTTCCATTCCCAGGAAGATTTTGCGGACTGGACTTGAGCTGATTCAGTGGGAAGTTTGCCTTTTTGTTTTGCTTTTTGTTGTTGGTTGTTTGGTGTAATGCTTCGTTTTTCTGTTGTATGAGCGCGCCTTGTGCGTATTAAATAAATAAATAAATAAATAATTTTTTACACTTTGTCTCCACTAGCCTCTTTTCGTTTGCTTACGAAACTTGGTGCCATATCGTTATGCATACATTGAGAACTACTCATGTATGGTGCCCCGAAACGCATGATTGAGCGACGTCGCGCGTGCGGCAGCGACAGTGCGCTTTGACGCGAGCGAACTCCAGCGTGTTCGCGTGTCGGTGCACGTAACATGTTAAAACAAGCTGAGAGCGTGAAAACCAATTTCCGGGGGCTCCGCCCCGGACCCCGCAAAAACGATATCCCCTTGCTTTTTGACTACAAAACGTCTTCCAGCTTGTCATTTGCCCATCTCGTGCCGGGCCCTGTTCGTTACTCATACCATAAGGCGATCCCAAGTCACGCCACTTGAAGCTTCTGTGGAGGAAAAACGCTTTGCAGCCAATAGCAGGGCAACAGCTCACTAAAGAAATGCAAAATATTCAAATAACACTTTGTGCCAGATCATGTCGAAATGCAAGTCTCTTGCAGTAATGCTTTATTTTGGAAGGCCAACAGTTTATTTGAGAGCACAAAGACGGAAATCTTTCTGCTTCATTTAAGGTTACCTTTAGATCCTCTAGACCCTTGTCTTTTTGGGCTATCCCTCGATTGTCTCAGTTTGAATACCGTGTCGCGAAACCCTTCATCACTGCACAGGCCTGGACATGAAGTTCCGCACTGTAAGAGTCCAAGGTTACGAAATTTCCGTTGTACCATAATTAAGATTCAACAATTAACGGCTTACCACAGAGCCCCAATTACATAGTTAATTAGGAAAAAATTTTGCAATTTTGTTTTTCCTGTTTAATCGTGAAAATTTAGAACATGCGCGGAAAACTGGAGCATTCCATTTTTATGTTTTATTAAGTACTTTTCTAAACGAGCAAAATTACTGCCGCTTTCATCAAAATCTCAAATAAATATTTACTGATTATATATGATGTATGTGGTACCACGTCACTTGCAAAGTAAATTTGCTGGGTGCACCAATCTTATATATAAAGCTGAATGTCTATTTGTCTGTATGTCTGTCTGTCTGTCTGTCTGTATGTCTGTACGTATGTTCCGAATAGAAAATTCCATTTCTGAACCGATCCGGACCAAACTTGGCACACATACACTTCGGGCCCCGGCGGGTGTCATAGGCTACTTTTCGTCATCGATCGATATCGATTTTATCGATTTTTTTGCTGAGTTCACCTACGGGGCTGGGAGTTGGCACAGGGGGGTAATCGAGCATGGGATTCCGAATACAATATTGGTTTTCAGGATTATCGATTACTTTTATCGATTTTATCGATTTTTTGCAAAGTTTGAGCTACGGGGCTGGGAGTTGGCACAGGGGGGTAATCGAGCATGGGGATTCCGAATACAATATTGGTTTTCGGGGGGGTGATCAGCATGCTCGATTACCCCCCTGTGCCAACTCCCAGCCCCGTAGCTCAAATTTTCAAAAAATCAATAAAATCGATAAAAGTAATGGACGATCTTGAAAACTAATATTGTATTCGTAATCTGCATGCTCGATTACTCCCCCCCTGTGCAAACTCCCAGCCAGTATAACAAAGGTAATTTTATACCGGCCTCAAAACCCGAGCAGGGCAATTAACTATTACAAAACATTACTCGCATACGTTTCCCTATCATACATATGCAGCCGCAACTACGATTATCCCAAATGAAATCCTAGAATGGCTCTCGAGTCACATTACCAATTTTAACCAACGTGCGAGCTCTATTTGTGCCATGCTCGAATATCAGTCTCTCATCTAATAGCTAGTTTCCGAAACAGTGCAACAATTACTTTTATAGGAGCCAATACATATTTGCTGGATTTATATTCGCAAAGAATTTAGTTTCCGCGTTGCCATCTTGCGACCGTAGCCCGCCGCTCTTTTAAGCCAGCCTCGTTTAGACATGCCTCGCCACGCGCTTCATAAGCCTTCGCGGAAAAAAGGACCGAAAACCGCGAGAGCCACATGGCCGATAGCTTACATTAAAAGCTGCCTCCGCAAGTTCCAGCAACTTTATAAACTCAAAAGACCATTGGCCATGCGCTTATGCCATCTGCCCTGCGTAGTAATTCTGAGAAAGGCTAAGAACCACGGAAGACACGCCCCAGCCGTACGATATATATATACACTCGTCAACCTCACTCACGATCCATAGTTGTCAGAGCATCCACTCCGACAGCTTGCTACTTTAGCATCACCACAGCCTACCTCGCATTCTCAACTACCGTAATCCAACTATCAATCTATTCATTCAACAGCCATCAAACTCAGCCACTGAAGTGAGTCTCAGAACACTTACACTCAATATACCTTCGCAAAATGAGTAAGAGAACTTTCGTCATATCCGTTCTCTTGTGTAAAGTGTTGTTGAGAACTTAGCCTCGTTGCTCTCTATCCATCTTCGAAAGAATCAGACATAAAAGTAGCAGTAGCATTCAACGTGTAATTTTCTCCAACTCCCAATTGAATCATTCCTTGGAAGAAACAGAACTTCATAACTTCAATTCCTACGATCCAACTTCTCAAAAAAATCTTTGAATATTTTCCCTTGAAAATAAAAATACATACACACGCACACTAGTTACTGACACTTAGGAAAGCATTTTGACTGATCACCAAAATTCCTCCCAAAAAACAGAAAACTAAAGTACGTGAAGAATTAAGTAGGTCCGAAAGGCGTCAAAGTTTTGACGAAAGAAGAGCGGCATTTCTCGCAAGACTCGCTGAGCGTAGACAGCAGCAATCATCCAAAGAAGCGGAGGAGACTCCAAGAACTTCCAGAGGTAGAGTAGATTCTAGCGACCTACCATCCACTAGTCAGGAAGAATTTGGCGACTACCAGGCTAGCGAAGTAGGTGCAAGCGAACAACCTTCAACTAGCCAAGCAGCGTCTGGTTACGTAACTCCAGCAACAACCCCAGCAACACCCAAGCCAGAAAGCTTAGAAGAAGAAGAAAAGAAAACAGAAAGCGCTTTTACCAAACTACTCCAGGGGTTAAGCGCAGCCTTAGATACAGCAAAGAGACAACGCTTTACAGATCCAAGACCACCCAAAATGTCTGAGGAAGACAACGGAGGTAATGGCGGTAATGGCGGTAACGGCGGTGGTAACGGTGGAAACGGTAACAATAATAATGGGAACAATAACAATAATGGGGGAGGCCAGCAAGCTCAAGACGAAGCTCTAGACTACAATCCACCCGACCTATACGCTTCAAGCAAACTTTTGGGCACGCGCTCAGAAAGATTCACCGGCGACTCCGATAAAACTTTTGAAGAGTTCCTAGAGGATTACCGGGAATTAGTAGATAGCTTACACATTCCTCACGTTTATGCAAAAAGTCTCTTGCCCCTTTTCTTAGCAGGCGGAGCTAAAGTTGAATACCAAACCCTGAAACCCGCAGAAAAAGCCACCTGGCAAGCAATGACCAAAGCATTAGCAACCAAATATAAGAACCAGGCTATGCTAAGTAACGTTCGTGATGAGCTGCACCACCTGAGACAGGGAAAAGATTCAGTAGGCGAATTTGCAAAGAAGGTTCTAGCAAAGACCAAGGTAGCATACCAAGGCGAAGATAAAAAGATACCCAACAAACTCGCCATAGACTTCTTTATAAAAGAACTGCGACCCGACATCCGTAGGGCCGTGCGAAGACTCCCCGACCCACCAGACTTTGAAACTGCTCTCGCTAATGCCGAGAAAGAACAAAGGATTCTCGAACAAGAGTATCGCGAAGGAAAGGAAATTGAAAGCATAAATTCGCTAGTGCCTGATCAGAAAGTAGAGGAACTGACCGAACAGGTCAATAACCTTCAGCAATCCAACCGAAATCCACCTAGAAGCCCAGGACGAGAACGTCCTCGCTCGGTAGTGCGATTTCAACCTAATCCGCGCCAAAACCCCATTTTCCAGCAAAGACGATCAGTAACACCGTATCGTCCCAGACCAGCATTACGAGTCAATCCCCCGCGCCAAGTACGTTTCGTTCCTAAAAGACTATTTCCAGATCCCCGATTCTGGGACCGCCGCCCACCTAACACGCCATTCCGATACTTTAACCAGCCCTACACTCCATATCCTGCATACACTCAGCCAATACCCTACGTAAATCCCAGACAACCTTTCGTCCCAGCCATAGCGAATCCCCCGGACTATTACCAAGGCTATCAGCCATCAAACAGTCATAGCAGCATGTCTGCTAACACCTACAACATCTTTCCAGATATGCGGAAGTAGTTCATTCCCTAACATACTCTCACTGCCCAAATTAGTACAATGCAGTGTAACCCCAGAAGAGCCTATGATTGAAACACACATACAGTTATTTAGTGAAAGCAACAAACCTTTACAAATGACTGCACACAAATGCTATCGAGACGTAATAAAAGTCTCAATACACAATTTTCTCTACATAAGAACCAGCCGCACAGTAGTAGGACGCCAGCGCATATCCATCTTGCGTGAAGAATGCGAATTAGCGAGAACCACCAATTTCATCCATGGACACCCTCTCACCGAAGTTTCTCCTGATCTCAAAATAACCAAAGAGATAGAGGACGAAAAAACGTCTTTCCTCTTTGGGGAACAAATCTGTACTTGCGTAGTCTATATTCAATCGTTGAAGGACAGATTGCATCAATTAACGGCGAAACTATGCTTAGCGCCCTGGGGAATCTGAACAATTGCTCCTTCCCCGATGCTGCCTAACACCCAACGAGATAATAATCTGGAAACCCGTAGAAGTTGTTCCATGGTGTAGATTCAATTCCATAGGTAGCTACGATGCATTAATTAGCATGAAATACATCCTCATATACCTGACCACGAGCTAGCATCCGAATTCAGTAGCAACCACCTACTCCGCTCGCAACTACTACGACATTGCAGCATCAGTAACAGCTATTTGACCACATCCAATCACATCATTTCCTTCCCGAATATTCCACCCAATACTATGGTCCAGGACTTTATTCTGAAATCCTCGCCAACCTTCAGGGCAAAGCGTAAAATTAAATACCTCGTCGACACCGAAAACAGACGATCACGTTACGAGCTAATCCCTCCACAAACTCTTCCCATAGCTCAAAGAATCTTCGGTATCACAGATACCGAGGAGATACCACCCTTTGAGGCCCAACCTATTACCGATGTTCTTCTACTAAGAGAAATCAAACTTTGGAACATTACCAACGCCGATTTCCTCCGCAGAGCCCGCATGTATGCCATAGAAGACATACGTAAGAACGTTCTTCGTACCATACGATATGCCGAATATCGGTACCGCCAGATAGCCTGGCTACAAGCCATTGAAACCAAAAGACCCCTAAACTACGCCGAGTACGCACTACTCCAAGACCTTCAACTCGGCATCACCGATGTGTTCGACGACTACCTATCACAAGAATTTGGGAAAATACAGATGGAAATTGACATTGACCCAATCAAACTCAAGAGTATGCCTGCGCCATTCTTCCGAATAGAAGACTTGAGTAAGGTGAATGTTACCAATCAGATAGAAGCGGACCCATACGCACAAACAGAGCGATCAATCACTAGCACTATAAAACCATCGACTATCAGCACTTGTACTAAGCAGTCTACAGCGAAACCTTCGCCATCAACCACGACATTCCCAGCCACCAAGCCGCCACCCAAGAAGACTACAACCACAGCGACGACCACAAGGCCTACAACTACACCACCTGCCGTGACCAAGCCGCCTGTGGTTATACCGCCTTACGTGCAGAGCATCTCTAAGATAAAATCGGATCCCATTAAACCACGCATAACAGCCATAACCACACCTACTACCCCGGCGACGCCGAACACGACTGCGTCTCGGAATGTTCCCTCTCCGAAACCAACTATTACCACACCTCGAACCGTTCCTCCTGCAACCCCCTTTATCACCTCAACCAAATCAACTATTACTATCCCCACAAGCACAACTACAGTCTTGCAGACTACCCCCACCCCCATTAAGCCTGTTATAAGCTACGAGAAACTAAATTTACCCACACACAGGCACATCAAGCAGACCAACAATCTTCTCACATCGCCCGCAAGCGACGATCGCTTTGATCCCATCGCAATACGGCGTAATTTTAACAACATATGCGTGAGACAATTCTTAAATAATCAAGGAATTCAGTAATTTGCAGTGATCGGGAAACGCATATTTTTGGAGGTTTCTTCGTATTGTGTAATTTTCTGTCTTTGAATTCTTTCCAACGTTCCTTCGCTTGTATATTGCACTCCTACCCTCTCCAAAGATATATATGCAATGTCAAAGGTTCTTGAAGGTTGTGTTTGTTTTGATGTTGCTGAGACTAAATCTGGACAAAGTTAGTTAACCATCTTAGCTCCTTTAGAAGATGGAGCAAATTGAGGCAAAGAGACAAAAGGAAGGCCAGAATGTCAAAAATAGGAAACTTGTATTCTATTTCACGACTACTTGCAGTCCAATAGCCAGGAAAGAGCCATGAAAATGATCACTACGTCTTCTAAATTTTATAAGCTCCTATCGAAAATTAGTGCGGAAATTCAGGCCAATTTTGTTCAATCCTAACAAAATTGAAAACTCCTGCGCGTGAGTCCAAACATCGACGCAAAACATCAAGCAACAAAACATCAGAGCTGACCGACAAAGACCGACAAGACTGCAAGACCGACAAACTCAGCTTGTCGGCTTGTCTTACTTTTGATTGAACATTCGACAGACTGATGAGCTGAACTTAGGTCTAGTTGTGGAACATCTGATGAAGATATCCATGCAGTATCGTCAACCCTAGTTGGATTTTCTGAAAGACGAATGATGATGATTACTTGCTTATGTTTGGAATACAGTATATTTCAGTGATTGCACAGGTCGGCTTAGCTGTGTCCTCGGTGACTGACTGGCACTGCAACGGTAATTTTATTTGTAAGATTGTTAAACAATTTTGAGTTTACTGTGTAAATTAAAACATGCATGATCCATACAGTTATTCCCCGTTTTAGTGCGATAAAGTGCATAGATCAGATTTTACTGCGAGTGCATAGATTGCTCAAAACGAGGTAATGATCGCCGTTAGCAGTGCTCAATCGATTTAAAGGACCGTGGACAAATCGCGATCGGGTCCCGGCACGAACAGCCTGGGTCCCTGCCTTTGTTGGGGGGGGGGCAGATAGGGCGTCTCATAGTAATCAAACAAAACGCGTTAGAACTCATTCAAGAACTCGGTAAGCAAAATTTTGGTGAGGACCGCCTTTAACATATCAACTTCGAATAAGCGCCTTAAGTTTGCTGGAGTTAACGTGTTAAAACGATCGGAAGGCAGCCACGTTAATGGTTTATATGGGAACAACTCATTCTGGGGGATGCATGATTTGTATGTGTCATCTGTTAAGTTCAATGCCTTCAAGGCAGTGTCCAGGCAGATTTTGAGTTTCCACCTTTTTGCATGTTCTACGCCTTCTCGACATGTAAAACGCGATTTTGAGTTTTGAACGGAGCGAAAAGACCGTTTTGGGGGCGTTTACCTAATTTCTAAAGCAGTTCGGACGAGAGTTTCAATGGAAAGTTTGAAGGTTCTGGTACGAAGACCCTGCCATGGAAAGTTTGAAGGTTCTGGTACGAAGACCCTGCCGCCTGAAATTTTTGCTCTAAATAGCAGGCACAACGCGGAAGCGGTACTGGGTTCCTGCGCCGATCGGGTAAGCGAGGCCGTCCGAAGCGCGCCGTTCGAGGGCTACTTTCTCGGCGCAGGGGGGACATCAACTAGCCGGACTGGGCTTGAAGGTTAATGGGTGGCCAGGAATCCCAACACTGCGATATTCTCTGAGAGTACACTGCTTTTGAGGGAAATTGTTGGTTAGGCGAACAAAGTTTAGGGTACCGCTAGCCTTTGGCTTCCATTACCCCTGAAAGCAACATTTGGCGCTGCACAGTTTAGATAACGGCTTGATGGGGAGGCCCACTGTAGTATGCTGTTGACTATCACTCGCTTAAATTAGGCTAGACGATGAATTGAATAAGCATGCGTAGTGCTCCTTTTTCCTCGGCCTGTCGGAATAGAAGACGAGCTTCGGAGAGGTCGAAGTATTGAACTTTGGCTCTTCAAATTAATTTGTGTACAAGGTAATATCTTATCATTCAGAATTTCTCTTGGCTCTTTTTAAGAAACTTCAGTTTTTTATTTCTCAAAGTGTTTGCGTTTTCGGTTTCCTTTCGCATTCAGGCTGGGAAAAACGGCAAGTTGGTAAAAGTCAGGGAACCTTCATCACCATCGTTGTTGACCTAAAGTGGTCAAAGTTCCAGGCCAAAGGCGGGAGACGGTCACGATTTCTCTGGCTGTCACCAACTTAAAAGCCCATTCCTGCACTACACAAATTTTTAAAAAATTCCAGAGAAAGTTGTTTAACTTACTAGCTGTTCGAAGTTACCATTTACTGAGTTTCAAGGCTTTTGCTGCAAAAATGAGCGAAATATTCACGAAACTGCCATTAATTGCATTTTCATGAAGTTTTGACCTCCAATGTTTCTGTTTTGAATCCTTTTTAAGATGATAAGATCAGACTGCTCATGCAACGATCTTCTATAATTTCTCAGAAATTTGAAAAGCCTCTAAAACATTATTAAACATTTAAAATGTGCAATTTGATGTCCAACTGGTAATAAAAACCGCGCCTCATGACATACACCCGCCAAAGGCGGGGGGGGGGGGGGCAATGGACAAATTTCGTTTAGGAACCTTCAATTAGGAGCCGTTCAAGTCCTACGCACTGTTCAATGCTTTATCCCAGTAGGGTCTCGGACTACTGTACTACATTCATGAGTCACAAACCACTACAAGGCTTCAACTTGGTGTTCAATGCGCCATATGCGCGCACCCAACTGGGTGATCACAAATTTAAGACGAAGTAAACAGCTCCTTGGTGCGTATTCAAGATGTATGAAATATTAGGTTGCGGAAAACAGCGCCATACTGAGTGATGCTTCGAATTAGTTGCTTTGTTAACATCAGAGTCCGCCCTCTTTGTCCACAATCGAACATCGTAGACTTTCTAAAGCTAACAAACTCATTATATGATAGTTTTTATTGTTAAGCATTGCCCCCCTAGCTCTTCCGCCGTCGAAAAGAGCTACATGTATCTGCTGCCATTTTTCCGCTATTGATAGTTGAGGGGAAGCTTTACTGACAATGAATCTCGCCAAAAAAACTGTACACTGGGTCATATTCACGTACCCCTCTGCCTTCTTTAATCTCTTCTCTTCAATTTTACCATTTGAAACGCCACACGTTGCAGCAGCAGCAAATCCGAGTCTCTCTTGTTGCCAGGGAAACTCTTCAAGTTTATTTGTTAACCCTACAGATGCCGAGAGTGGGCTCTCTCTTTCAGTTCGAGATCTGAGGTCATATAAGGCTTATCTTCATCGCATTTGCTCAGACAATGGATCGGACCCCTCCGGCGCAGAAATGGCAGGGCCGCGGGGTTTCCCAGCAGGGTGTCTGCCACTCGTGCTCTGGAGCCCCCCGATTTTGTGCGCCGGAGACCTCTCATTTCTGCTCCGGAGCCCTCCCATTTTGCGAGACCCCTCCGATTTTCTGCTCCGCGGCTTGTCCAAATCTGGCGTACCTCCGGAGCAGGAATGACGTACCTTTGCGGCAGATCCGGAGAAGGGTCCCACTCGCCTGCCGGTGACGTCACCGCGACCTACAAGAAGGGGTCGTCCCCTCGCCCCGCTCTCATTGGTCAACTGGGTCCGCCGCGACTCTGGCAGATTTCGACTGTCCGCCGGAGGGGACCGATCGATTGTCTGAGTGGTTACAGCTGGTGGAACATGAAGCATGTCACGCTCAAAGAGTTGGAGCAAAACATATTGTAAGATGCAGGTAACCCTTCAACGCGTCTTCTCACAAGAGAACGATACTTGGTATCCGTGGCTTTTTGAGATGAGATGTACACAATTACACTCGTTCTGAAACGTAGATCCCGAATCTGTATTCCGTTTTTGCTAATCGTTTCTCTAAAATAAGTTACAAAGGATTTTGCATCAATGGTCGCCCAAGAGAAGTACGGTCAGGCATGCTTAATTTTCAAAAAGTCTCAATTGAGGCAATGCAAAACCGAAAACACAAAAGGACTTGAACCTAAACCTGCATTAACTTGTGAGGCTAACGCACTAGCCACTAAACCACATCATAGCAGCATTTTTGCCTTTTCGACCATATTTCCCTTGGCGCGGAAATCCTTCACAACTTTTTTTCAGAGAAACGTTTAGCAAAAACGAAAGTCAGATTCGGAATCAGTGCTCCAAGGCGAGTGTAGTTGTACACATTCTATCTCAAAAGGCCACGAACACCAAGTATCGTTTCTTATAAGAAGTGCTTCTTTGATCATGTTGGCTGGAATTTGCAGCAACAAATTTCAAACTGAGCAAAAACACCAACATTCCTTCTCCTTAAACTTGTCCAGAACAGCAAAGTAAGCTATCACACTTCTCAATGCAATGATAGCAATCATTTAGTTTACAAGAACTCAACTTCTTCGACTCAGTGAATTATCTCATCATAAATTTCTTTATTTATTTATTTATTTAATACACAAGAGTCCACCGAAACAGTACAAAAAAGAAAGAAAAAACACAACACAGAACACAACAACTGGGATTGGATCACTTGTTCACTTGTCCCTTGCCGGATTGACCAGGTCGTTCTCCTTCTCCAAAAAGTGAGTAGGGCTCTGCCGAGTTCCTTTCCCTTACCCGAACGCATTATAAGGTCAAAAATTACCAGGGCTCGGCTGACCAACTTAACCCGGGGCGGACGAATCCGTCAGGGACCCTGGGCGAACGAGAAAGAGGGACCTCTAGGTAGAGCGCTCACTTATCTTCGATATCCTCAAACGGCAATTCCATGCTAAGAGAACTTTTCCAAACCCTTCAAAAGATAGTAAACTGTGGAATTTGTAAGTCATCATGCGAAATGCCAGTGAATATCTTCAAAATCCCTCCAAAATCATCATGACTACTTTTTGGAAATGCGTTTGACACGCATGGCTTAATCTCTCAACTGAGCATATAGCGGTGACAGAATCAATCACATTTATGCGTGTGAAAGGTCACATAAGATGATAACGTGGGGCATCGACCACCGAACGCGAAGGCGACCACAAATCCGCTGCAAACGCAAGCGAATAAGTACCACACAACGCGCATGGAGGCGAGTTCCACGAATCTCCAGTGTTTTCATTGAGCAGTTCAGTGAAAACAGAAGAATCTTGCTATCATAGCAGAGGAATTAGAACGTTTCTAGCAAAAACTGGCGATTATCAACGGATTTTGGCAAAATAGGTTATTATTAACAAATCCTTGCAAAACGAGGAGACGTCAACGAATCTTTAATAGTCACCAATATTCAAAGTTTGCAAAACGTTTACAGATGCTAGCCTTCTCCGAAATTATTCAGAATTCTTGCAAGAAATTATTTCGCTCGGCAACAGGCTAAGCCATCTTGCTGTGCGGCAAACGAATGGATTAAAGGCATTGGAAAGCAATCTATTTCCTAGTTTGCGGTATCCGATGGAAAATGCACCTGTACGAATGCTGCAGGGCTTGAATATCCAGTATTTGCTAGGTATTAATCTGGTTTCCAACCTCAGGATGCGGAAGCAAAAGACTAGATCATTGCATATACGTTTGTATTTTAGACTTCGTAGACCTAAGGCAGAAAGTCTCTCACTGTAAGGAGGCAAGGATTGAGGATAGTCAGAATTCGGGAAGCATCTGTAAAAAAACAATTTTAGTGAGAGTTTTCTGCACTTTTTCTAGTTTTTCCGTATTTTTCTTGGAGAAAGGACTCCAGACCGGAGATGCGTATTCCATAAGAAGTGAAACAAAAGTCTTGTACATTCTGATCAAGATTTTTGCATCGTTACAGTGAATGCTTCTAAGATGATAAATAGAACTGAAAGTCTTTTTTGGTGACAGTATCATAGTGAAACGAAAATTTTAGCTGATCATCGACAAAAACGCCTAGATCCTTTGTGAGACTACAATGTTCGAGATTGACTCCATCACATACATAAGTGCGACTGGCAGATTTTCCTAAATGATGACTTTAGTTTTGAGAGCGTTAACCGGAAGACCCCACTCTTCAGACCAGAAAAGCATATTTTGTATAGAAGATGAGATTGCTTGGTATGCTATGTTTTGCTCCGGTTCTGAGTAGCAATAATAGATTTTTATGTCGTCTGCAAAAAAATGAATTTTGATGTCTGGCTGCGTTTTCAAAAAAGAAGGCAGATCTGCTGTATAAACGAGAAAAAGCAGAGGTGACAAAATGCCACCCTGAGGTACCCCCACTCCTGCAAGGTAAACGTTTGGAGAAGCTAGTTCCAACGCGAACAGTCATCCCACGATTTTGCAGGTAAGATGCCATCCAAGCAAGCAGATGTCCACGAATTCCAAAATTTTCAAGTTTCAAAAGTAGCTTGGAATGCACCACGCGATCAAAAGCTTTGGAGAGATCGAAGAAAACTATGTCCACTAATTTTCCTTGATTCAACGCACTGATCCAGTCAAAAACTGAGTCAGTGAGTGATGCAGTGGTGGACCCCTCAGGGAGAAATCCATTTTGACTTGGCGGAAAATACTGTTTTGTTCTAACCAATCGAATAGAATCCCTTTCAAAAGCTTTTCCAGTATTTTCCCAGCTGTAGCTGTAATACTTATTACACGAAAATTGGATAAAGCGTTGCTTTGTTCGCGTTTAGGTATAGCTGTCACCAAAGCCTCCTTCCAAACCTTTGGTACCTCTCCAAATAGCAAAGAAGCGTTGAATATGAAAGTCAAAGGGTAAGCCAAGGCATGCGCACATTTACGAAAAACAATCTGAGGAATTCCATCGTATGCTACAGTTGTTGTAGCTTTCAGTTTCTCTAAGATCCGCTGAACCTTTACGGGTTCAATGTAAATGTCCCAAAACAGCTCACATAAAAAGCCGCGTAGCTGTTTCCGGAGGTGCTTTTGCTTTTGGACAATGGTCTCGAATACAACATTGCAATTTTAATGCAGTGCAAGGAATCCGATGTGCCAGTAGGTCTATCCTTCAGTGACTAGGGGCTCGCAAAAGCAGAAAAAATCCCATAAATCTTCGGAGTGAGTGGCTGATGCCACGCACCTATCCATTATTCTGTCCCCTCTCCCCAGACGGAATTCCTGGAATACTGCTATAAGCGTCTTGAGGCACACGATTTGCTTTGCCTTTATATCTGTCTGTAGGTATACAACTGTAACTCAAGAGATGGGGATCTTCTTCAAATAAATCATTGTTTAACCAAAGAAAAATCATTAATTTATTAGCTAACAGTCAACTACATACCGCAACGGGAGTATTTTTTGTTCTGTAAGTATAAAGTGATGTTTTTTGTGGTAATGAAAAACGTAGCATAGGTGAAACCCTGGGACGTCATACATTACAAGATGAACCCCTGCTCACTTATTTCAAGTTCTCCGCAAAATTCACGAATTTCAGCAGCTGAAGAGGAGAGCTGGCTTGTGCCAGGTAATGGATTCTTAGATTGAGAATTCATATCTTACTCGAAAGATCCGGTAGCAAGCAAAAATTCGAGAATTGCCTCCAAAAGCGACGGTTATTTTACATACGTATTTTGAACAAGATGCTCTGACTGAAGACTATATAGGTGAGAGTTAGATATTTGGAATCTAAGCTGCTTTACATTAATCCATTTTTTACATCTCCATATTGGCACAGTTTTTCTAATATCTGCCTACTTGGGTGTTGAAGTTCCTTCGCCCAAAGTGTTACAACGAGTTGTGACAGAAAACTATTCAGTATTATATTTTATATTTTTTATGAATTTATTCCATAACATCATATTTTGATTGATTTCATAATTGTTCAGTCGTTTTGTTTTTTAAATTTTTTAAAAAATTTTTGCGTTCTAATAATAAACTGCAAACTATCTGCTGTCTTGATTGATATGTAATTTGTGGCAATAGCACGCCTCTGAAGGAATTCTTGCACCGCAGCGCGATGAGGTGCGACGCTGCTGCGAAAATTTCTGTGCAAGAGGTTACGAGAGCGCGTTTACGGTAGCTCAGCCGCGACGTTGAGTTTTGGCGACTGGCTGCGACACCAGGCGATTGCCTGCCAGTGTTGCTTACCGCCCTTTGCTTATGCTCTGGTAAATCACTGCAATTTTGCTTTTTTCTGTTGACCATTTCTCAAGGTTTTGAATACTTTAACAAAAAATCAAAAAATGAATTACATTTAAATTCAAATTCTGTGAAGGCCACCTTGCTCTAATTCCACAGTAAACCCCGCAACCCTTTTCTTCTTACTATTCCAAAAATTTACGTTGCTTTGTTTTGTTTCTGACGTATTCAACAATTTCTTGGGCACAAATCCCAAACTTTGAATCTTTGGAAGTATCTCAATCTGCTAGTTCCACTTCAAGATTTTTTCAAGCTCGCTGCTCTTCATTGCTGCAACCTTACTTTTCTAGTCTATGAGCACTTTACTACACATCCCAATTATATAAATCCTCCAGCTTCCCACCTCCTTGCTGCTCTTACTTTTATATTTCAGAACAAGTGGGGATACGTTAAAAAAGTACGATCATCTAAAAACATTTTACAACGTAGCAAACATATAATCCACTTAAAACACTTGCATCATAGCGATTTCCTGCGCTGTGATTGTAGATATTCTGCATATTGAAATATAATCTAAATAGCATGCTAAACCAGTACTAAAAATATCAAATTTGACGAATTGCAGAAAACAGTCTTTGCTCTTATACTTGCGGTTACGATGAGTTGTTTTTCCGTGTTCATAAAGAATTTTTCTCAGTCATTATTATAATCTATCTCAATTTTTGTACATTTTGCGGGGTTAAATAAAAGTGAGATAGAAGTCATTAACTTTCAAGACCATCTAACATCTCGTTCAAATTACAGCCCAGTACAACAGCAACATGCTGTAGACAGATACATGCTATCATTTCGTAAAAAAATTAACATAATTCGCGTGATGGAAAATCTGGAGCAAATGATTTTATCATATTGATGTACAAATATTTTCTTTGTGTGAAAGACTTGAGAAGTTTTTTTTTTGCACTAATTCGTGGGAATCTGTGCGCTTGCAAATGCTACTGGGTTTTTTTTGCTGACTGAGCCCATATCTTTTAATCCCTTGCGCTTTACCCTCCCCCCCCTCCTTTAGGGCTCTTCCTTCGTAACTCACTTTGAACAGTGTGCAACAGGTCCTCAAATGGCACATTTCCTGTGAAATTTCAGCTTTTATTACAAAGGAATTCGCAAATCACAGAGCCAGCGGTCAAACGAGCTAAGAAGAGTTTGCTAACAGCTAGAAATAAGAGTATCATCACGCAACAACTGCTGAAACTATTAAGGGACGCGGCTTGGCATACGCCAATGGCGACTGGGTACTAACATCACCCCAAAAATATGCTCCTTGCTTCAAGCCTATGTTTAATTCCTTATCTTGTGCCATCTCGTGATTTTTTTGCGTATAAATCTTGGATGACATTTGCATACTTGGATGTTTTTTGAAGATTTCTTGGCGCACTTTTGCGTGTGGCATAATTAAATAAATAAATAAATAAACTTGAACAGGTTATTTGGAAGTTGCATTATTTTTGAAAGAGCTTTTCCTACCTTATGAGAAGATTTAAGTGAGTAACACTACCTGTTACAACCTCTGAGTAATTTTTCAAATTTAAGTTCTGCTTTCTGATCTAGACGATGTCGTTTGCAAGCTGTCTTGCAAAAGAACCTGCACGTTGACACGTTTAAAGTAATGATCAGTTCTATGCTTTGAAGCAGCCACAATTTGGAACCAGTAAACTCCCTGGCGATTACGTGATTTATTCTCTGATTTTTTTTCGAGGAGCTTTGTATTTATCAGAGCATGTACATAAGTTTACAACAAGCGGCATAAAGATTTGTCGCAGTTGGAAGTACCCTAATTTCACGTGTACAAGGCGCGGGGGATTTTTTTCGAAAATCGACCAGCTCAAACACGGCAAAAGACTTCGCGAACAAAAAACCATATACAGCGCTGTATATTGCCTGAGAGTATCGTGCGGTGTAAGTCTCGTTTTCCGAAACAAAACGAGGCGGCTAAGCGGCACGTTTGAAAAATCGAAAAAGGTGCGCCTTGTACGCGTGAAATTAGGGTACAAAGAGCATTCGTTTGTCAAAAGTGTGCATCAATCGTTCTCTCAAAAAATACAATAGTGCACGCGTAAAACGTTGTCCGCGAAAATGTTGAGCTTGATGAACTTCACTACCAACTTTGAATAAGTTGTACTTTCATTTTGTCCAAGCCAAACATATGAGCATTGAGCTCTAAACCCCCATTTTGATAGCTTTTGTCAAAGTGCTTCTACCGCACTTGGCTTAATTTTGATGAACAGTAGTTGTAGCCAATTGTTTAGAATTTTGATACAAAAACTGGCCGATTGGAACCACTATTAAAAGATGTGAGGAAAAACCTTATTCCTTTTCCACTTTTTCCGCAATTGCAGCATCTCTTGAAAATTTTTTTTTGAATTCTGAAAAAACTGACTTAACGCATTTTTTATACTATGCCTGCACTCTGATTTGCCGCAATGAGAAAGAAAGTGATGCTGTCAAACTTACAAAGCTTCATTCTTGAAAGCAATGTTTGCCCAGATTCTCAGCTTACTTTGTGCCTTATTTATGCCTCTCCATAACCTGATATTGATTGAGGAGCCTAAAAAGCAAAAATCTCTTTCAAAGCCATGTCGAAAGCTTAGAAAAGTGAACCAAACGCCAGTCATGTAGAAAGAAGCATGAATTCTTTAACAGTATGTATCTAATTGTGATTGCCGTGTGAAGACGCGTAGGGACTGGGGTGCTTCCGCTAAAGGGGCTGGCACCGCACGAACGGACGGGCATTGCATAGCTCTAGTAGCTTGCACGTCGATTATTCCTTTAAAGGCAGTTTTGGAGATGGTTTGAGCGATAGTTCTAGTTCGAGGTCCTATCATTCATGAAAGTGTTGATGAAATATGTATCATCAACCTTAACAACTCTATCATCCAAATAGCTAATGTGCAATACAGCTTACGGTTATTCCGTAAGCTGTATTACACAACCGCTTATAATCAAGTATCGTATCAGTTACTGGTTAGTGGCATCCATCCATCAGGGGCCGCGCCAATTGGCTGTGCTTCCTTTCATTCATGTTTATCTCCCACACAGCTTGATTGTGCACGGGTCAGCTCCCCCTTACTACCTACATAAGGAGCCCTGACTGTATTATAGGCTGCTCCCCCGGTTCAACACCAGGGCCGGTAGTAATCCCTCCGACCTGGCAACAGGTCTCGTCGGCAGGTCGCTGGCACCTTTTCCGTGAGGTGGCCAGAAAGTGAAACCCCAAATTTAGGTGTTCCCAGGCCTATTTCCAAAAAAATTTCTCGACCAAGATGCCGCCTAGACTCTGTAGAAAACTCCATAGAAATCTGCGGTTCTAGAAATCCTCCTGTAGGAAAATATCTAGAAGCGCAGAAGGAGCTGCCGGCAACTTCGCGATGTAAGTTGCCGGCAACCTGCCGACAGGTCAGAGAGCACGGGAAATAGCGTGCTCTTTTGAGAGAGGGAGCTGCCGGCATCTCGACGTGCCCCTACCACGTCGAGGTGGTGGCACCTTTGCCGACGGCGTCTGCGAGTTTGCGAATTGCGGCGATATCACACAATTTACGTCAGGCGAAAAAATCAAAAATTCTACTTTTCATTAAAAAACTATCATTTTTTCATTATACGAGTTTTTCTTTTTTGAAACGACAATTTTCTTAGAGAAAAAAAAATCCAGGAATGCCTTAGAATCATAAAGAACATCATCTTGTTTGGCAATCCCTTATAAATCTCGTTTGCACCGATTTCGCCCCTCTCTCGCTCACATCAATCAGCTGTTCTTTCAAGTCAAAGTATCTCACGCAATGTATTGATCCCTCTTACAGGCAGCCATTTACCAGCGCGTTCCTCCTATTCCTGGTGCAAACGGCAATACCTGACCAATGGTCGAATGGTTAACGTGGTGGCACTTCAATTAACGCACATAGGTTCGACCGCGCGCGAGGTAGCAATTTTGCGGCTGTCTGCGTCATCGAAATTTAGTGTGCGAAATGATTGCGTGCTAAGGTTACATAAGATTATTAAATCCCACAATCAGTTCGCGAGCTGCCGGCGGAGTTGGCATCTTTCCGCGATGTGTGCCAACTTGCCGGCATCTTTGATGCCACCAGGTAGGATAGATTACTACCGGCCCAGGTTCGTCTTGTGGATAAAGATATTCAACACCAGTCAACGAACTTGGTTCACACCAAAAAAGCAGCCAAGAAAGCTTAGTTTTTTTCTGGGCGTTGCCTATAATCACTTTTCGCAGCCGACCACTACCTCGAGTTTGTGCCATATGAAATACCAGAATTAAAAGGTGAGTAGTACATTTTGAAGCAATACTAAGGTGCTTAAGGATTTTGCTTTCATGCAAAGTAAGAGAATACTTAAAAGTAAAGTGCAACTAGATGTTTTTGGGTGCGAGGTCTTAATTCTTGAAGCTTGATGTTGAGAGTTTTTGTCATAAAAATTCTTTGCCAGATTTTTCTCCATAACAACACTAGTAAACTATTGTATCAGCATCACCACTAAAATATGTCTTATGTGCTCTGTAATCCAGAAAATTTGAGTAGACTAAGCAAAATTCCGGGTTAAGCTATTCCTTTTTAGTTTCAGCTGGTTTATACTCTGCAAAGAATAACTGATAAGAATAACTGTAGTGAACATCTACTATTAGGCTATCATACAAGATCTTTCAGTTTTCAATAACGGAATAAGTCACACATTCTCCAATTTTGATTGAAAGGGTACTTTCGATACAGCAAAACAAGCTCTATAAGGCGGCATAATAAATACTCAGCAGCTTCACTATATCTCGACTTAGAAGCCAAAATCTAAACATTTCAGGATGACCCAAAACTTGGAAAGAATTCATATCTTTGTCTAATAAAGATTACGAGCTCCCACGCACTCACGATACATACACATAAGACATTTATATACCGCCGGTGTATTTGTACTAGGTTAAAAAACGAAACCAGAATATTCGAGCTTTTAAAAAAGCGATGTTGTGCCGTTTTGGCTCAAGTAAATGTACGCTTTCTAAAAGTGCTACTTCTCGAAACGTTGATTTCAATATAGAAAACCGTGGTAAAAAAGAGCTGTGCTCTATTTCTCAAAGACTGGTGCTTCTAAGAAGCTGAAAAGTTGGAAAAATAGCACCGTTTCTTGGAAATAAATTTTTTTTTGAAAATTTTATTTTATATCTGGTTTTTAGCTCAGAAGGAGACACAGCAGCGGCAGATGCAGATGTTTTATGTGAAATGTACGTGGATGAGCGAGTGAAGGATCCGGTAAGTTTTTTTAGGCCCGTATGAACGTACATCTCCGCTAGGAAGGAAAGGGGATCTGAGAGGGGATGCGCTACATCTCGCTACATATCTTTCTTCTTCTTTCTCTATCTTGCTTGTGAAAGTTCTCATACCTTTATAACAGCGCATAATGGATGCCAGGTTAGTGCCATACAAAATTGATTTTTACCACTTCGTTCAATCTCTTGGTTATCCCCAGGGATCACCTCTCATTTTCAAAGTCATTTATCATCCTGATAAGTCACTGAAATAGCTGCGAAATTGTACTGAGGATTTCCTACGGCACTGCTAAGAATGTTTCCGAGGAGAAATGGAATCTGAAGATTGTAAATTTTTCGATAATCCCTAGTTCGCAAACAGTGGTTCATCGAATTTTTCGATATCCTAAGATTTCACTTTTTTCTATTATAAATATGCTTAGCAGTGTCGTAGTATATCCTCTGTACTTTTGCAGCATTTTACTGACTTCTCAGAAAACTAAATGACTTTGAAAATGAAAGGTGATCCCCAGTGGATCCCCAGGATCATGCAAAATGGCAAAAAACCAATCTTGTAAAAGTAAGCTGGCACCCATTATGCGCAGGTACAAGGGTATGAGAAACTTTATAAGCAAGATAGAAGAGGAAGGAGAAAAATATCTAGAGTAGCGAGATATGACGCATCTCTTCCGAAATCCCCTCCCCTCCCCAGCGGGGATGTACTTGCGTACGGGCCTTAGATGAGACTTTTTTTTGAGTTTTGAACATCCGAAACTTCTTATATTCACGGCTTCTACCTCTAAGTATACTGAGGATGGTTTGAGCGCTCAGAAGCCATCTGAAGGGCATACATGACGCGATTTCATCGCTTTGTGATTCTCCCGGCAAAACAACTGTTAGAGTCCATTGCATGCTGATCATTTTGCCATTCGGTCGTGATAGTTGTTCGGCGCGACTAATCGCTGACCATTCCTTTCCCCGGGGATGCTTCCCCCACTGAAATCGTCGCGATTTGTCCAATCAGCAATATCGCGTCGGCTACTTCAAAGCAACGAAACAACCTAATCGCTGAAATTGGACTTCTTCTTTCAAAAGCTTTTATGGTCGCTTAACTTTTAAGCTGTTTTCTTGTCTACCTTTTCAAGAATAGTTCTATTTTGGGCGTTGCTTCTTCGTGAACCAAACCTCTTGTATCCATTTTTGGCTCTCCGAGCTCAAAATTCCAGAGTCGTAGATCTTGCTTAGACTCGGTCTAAAAGGTTATTCGACTCGCTGATGCCGACAATCATGGTTTTTGCGCTGTGGCGCCATTTTCTGGGGTTACCGTGGGTATACGGTAGAGGATCACATGCGCTCTAAATTTATTGTGAGGGAGGAGGTTCTTGGGCGCGCTGAACATTATGATTATGATGATAATGCAGGAATGCGTCATTTTCTTGCAATCAACTAGAACAAAAATTAACACTTTTTTTGGGTTAATTTGGAAACAAAAAAATGGTAAAGGCTTCACCAAGCGAAATGATTACAATATTCGTAATTATAACATCAAACTTCACTGCGATGAGATTCAGACAAGTTTATGACCTTTCACCTACCGTATACTCACCGCAACTCCGCGTGTATGCCCCAAAATGCGATTTGAATATGATTTTTGTGATCAGCATGTTAAATAACTTTTCTAGAGGGTATTCCAGCCGAATTTATAATTTTGTCCCTTATGTGTTCCTGCCGTGACCCCAGAAAATGTCGTTTGACCAAGAACATTGATCACGATAATGGGCATCAGTGGGTCGAATAACTTTGAACCGAGTTTGGGCAAAATCCGCGACTTTGAAACTGTGAGGCCAGATACTGGAATAGAGTCAAATTGTAATATGATCTTGCGGTTGGAGTTGATCCTGGACTACAAAACAATGATGCAAATGAAACAATCAAGCCGAATTCGAAACAAATACTTATAACTAGTTTGAGAAGGGAAATTGCTCAAGTGGGAGGACGCACATGAATCGCCGCAGAAGTATGGCCATGAGCAAGCGACTAACGTTTAGTCGTCGCAATTTCGTCGCTACTTGCAACAAATCGCGACGACCAGAAATCGCAGCAATGGATTGGCGTGATAGCTCGGCCCTTTATACTTACTTACTTTTATTGAGTGGTACCTTATACACTAATCAAAACTAAGAAGTGTGTGACTTATCACGAGAGAATTTTAAAACTGAAAAAAAATTTTCTGAGATGAGTCAAGACAGCATGCGTGGTCTCTCCATAACAGGGTGTAGAAATTGAACAATTCGAAAAAAAGATCAACGCACGTGCAGGGCCAATACTACTGCACAAATCCGAGAGTAAATGGCTTTTCTCAATCAACACCGTTGCTCACAATGTAAGTTTCCGGAAATTTCAAGTTGAGTACGGATTTGTAAACAGCCATAAAAAACGAGGCTTTTAGGCTTTTTGAAAAGATGACTGATTACAAGAATGATGTTTTTACACAACATGCTTCATTTCCGCATCTAATCAGAAAGGAAGAAACGTTCTGGCACTATTTTTGAACGTGAGTCGACGGTCTTTCTCGCATGGGTCAGACTGCTATGTTTAGTCAGTCTTGAATATTCTTCCTAGAGCAATTCTGCAATTAGCAAAGAAAAGATCATATTAATTTCAGGCGAGTTATGCTATTTTCTTATTACCTCTACCGCTTTACAATCTGGAATGTACAACTTAGGAATGTGCGCGTAATGCAAAAAAGTTTGATGCTCTGTTGTACGTCCGTGAGCATTGGGTGGCTTAGAACGTCATCACAATGAGCTCATTATGTAAAATGTGGAAGTTATACACGAAAGGAATTTCTTTGAGAAGCATTTTTGGCGATATCCTAAAAGCAAGTGAGGCTTTGTTCCTAGCCAAGTATTGCTCGTTGAATCACTGAATGTCAAATGTCTACTAAGAGTAGTGATACTTTACACTGCTAAGAGTAGTGATGCTTTACAATTCTCGCAAATCTATTTCAGTTGCATATTGCAAATCTGGAAACTTTTGGACTTTGTAAAGCTCGCATCACTATTCTTAGCAAAGGCTTTAAAGGAACGTCTTCAAATGGTCAGGTTTTATTCTTAGAAGTGTTGGCAATGAAAGAACAATTAGCATCCATCTGTGCTTCTGCTTTATGAGAGAGTTAAAAAACGCCCTAATGTGCTACCGTTACACCGATGAATCCAAAATCATTCAACAGAGTACATTAGCTTGACTAGGAAGACAATGGACAATGGACACTTAACAATGATGGGTCATTTGGGACACGGCCTTTTTGCACGGCTATCTCCAGCAGCCACTCTGTTGACTCGTCTACACGTTACGCACGCGTAATATCTTTCTCTCCTGCATTGCCTAGGCGGGAACGGCCGCATGGAGGTCGCGCGACAGTGTGGTCCTGCAAAATCGTCGACAGTATTGCGCCGTGCGAGTGGCCTAAGCCCTGTGTCCGTATTCATCAACAAACCCGGTGAGTTTCGGAACCCATTGGGTAGGCTTAACCCACGAGATATTTGCGAAATGGGGGGGGGGGGGTCCCGGAATCCAGTGGGTGGTTAAGCCTATTCAATGGGTTCCAGAACAAACAACAAGCCACTTGACCAATACTAACAATCGAAACCAGTGGGTTCGCGAACCCAAAAGTCGAGCTTGCCGGTATTCACAAATCAAGTCACTTTTCTTGTTAGTTCAAACGCTAAGTTCGCGAACCCAAACGCGGTGCAAATTTCGCGATGGATTGCCTGCGAATTCAGTCTTTTTGCTGTGTTAACATACTCTTTTGAACAGCGAAGGTAACTATAAGCAATACTATGCACTAGAAAGTATTCACTACAAGTATACGCTGGGTGCATAAGCCTACGCGTTTCGTCTTTTAGGATTTGTAAGATGTGATACTCACTTAATCCTTGTTGGCACTGCTTTGAATATAGAATTTAGAAAAAGTTGAAAGAAGTGATGCACGATCGGTGAACTAGCGATGGATTACGACAAGTATCTGAGCTCATACATTTAAACATATATTACGTTCCATGTAGAACATACGGCAGAAACTTACGTCAAAGATAAAGGAAGCAAAACACGCATTGAAGACTTCAAGCGCACACATTTTAGGGGGAGTAATCCAATTACTCAGAATTGTTTCAGGCAAGAGGTATTGCAATAGTGAAAAGCGGGCACCGGCAGCATAGGCGGAGGCATGCAGCAAGTGAAAATCCGACGATTTCGCGCTCCTATAATAACAAAAGCGGCGCCTACAAGCTGTTAATGGCGGCTGTCGCCGCGGTATAGAAGCACTTTAACACGTTTCGGACCGGTGCTGCACACTGTGCAGCACGCTGCTTTGAAGGTTCTTTCTGATTTTTGCAAAAGGTTTTCTTTGAGTCCGAACTTATTGAATCAGTTCGAGCTCTAACTTTTCAAATGACTCTATAGAGCTCTGCCGCCGATATTTGTTTACGAGACGTGAGGACAAATGGAACAACAGTTGCAACGAAGTGCGGCAACGCGAACGACGCGTGCGACGTCGCAATTTTTGTTTGCTCCGATTTCAAAGAGATAAACCGTAGTTCGAAAAGTGACGAGTACAGTGTACAACATAGATACTTTTAGATACTATCTGAAACTGAGTTCTTGCTCCCATCATTCAAGAAAGCACAAAAGCCCTCTCAAGCGACAAAATTTAAACGCTTCGAATTCACCCAGAACTTTGGGTATGGAGCTTATCTGGCATGCTGATTATAGTCGTCCTCCCCCCACTAGACACTCAGTGGACGAATTTGAATTTGAGCAGGAGCAAACGGCTAGCGTCAGAGCGCGGCAGACGCAGCCCCGGTCAAAGTGTGCGCATATGCTGTTTTTCCATTTCCCTTCGTGTTTCTTTGTTGTTACTCTTATTGCGGCAATGTATCATATCAGATTCGAGATTTTGTTACTGGTGATCCTTGTTTCATGCTGTTATTATCGTTTGCCTTACTTTTCTCAGGTAAAGCTGGGAGTACGACGCAGTCGAAGATTTTCTGGCGGAATGTCGCGTATCGCCTTTTCCGGTAAAAAAAACTCATGCACAAGCATTGTCTTCGTTAATTGTGAATCAATTTCTCAGTTGAGTGTGCTCTCCAAACTTTTTTTTTCAAACCTGAATCTTTTCAAGAAGTATAGGTGAGTTTTTTGGATGATGCATCCGAGATATTTGTTCTGTATGGCAATATCCGTGCCATATGTATATCCTTGATTGCACGTAAGCACTTGATTGTATGTTTAGCGCTTCCTTCTCTGTGAAAAAGCGAATTCCTAGCCCCTAGTCTTCACTGCGTCGTATTTCCAGCTTTACCTGGAATAAAATATAAGGCAAGCGATAATAACAGCATGAAACAACGATCACCGGCAACAAAATCTCGAATCTGATACGATACATTGCCGCAATAAAGTAACAACAAAGAAACACGCAGGGAAATGGAAAAACAGCATATGCGCACACTTTGACCGGGGCTGCGTCTGCCGCGCTCTGACGCTAGCCGTTTGCTCCTGCTCAAATTCAAATTTGTCCACTGAGTGTCTAATGGGGGGAGGACGACTATACAAATGTAGTCCACAGTCTGCGAAGTAAGGTTCTTTTGCTTGCTAACGGCCGAAAGTACACTCTTTTTCGTCGCGCGCGATTTCGCGGTCCGAAGCGTGTTAAGGTGCTTTCACACCGCACCTCAAGCACTTTCTATGTTTGGCGTCCCAACGCCATATCGCCATAACCACTGCAACCAAAGAGACGACCTCTTTGTGTCGTATATCCGTATGCTACGCAGGTCACTGAAAATTTTTGGTCTAATGAGATGAGCAGACATAAAAAGGAGTTTGATTTGAATTCTTGTTTGTGTTCAAGAGAATGAAACATGACAGAGAAGAGAAAGGAAATGAGTGTACGTGGTAGCAAACTCTTCTACATCAAAGAGACAGAAATTTGTTTATTGGTAATCCCTTTGAACGTTTGAAGTTGAAGAAAACGTTCTTCTTTCCTACAGTTTGGGCGTCTCCGTACAAGACATTCAAAAATGGGTAGTTTAGATATGCAGTTTGGTTAATGTCTCTTTCCTTAGAAGTCTTTTGCCTACGTACAGCTACCATTGTTTACTAGCTTCAACTGAGAACAGTATGAAGAAAATCAAAGTTCTTTGTTCATTATTGTAAGATTACAATAGCAACTTTAAGAATGGTCATAGCCATTGAAATCCCTATTTTGCTTTAGAAAGCACAAATAATCTTACACTAGGCTTATTAGATTTGCTAATACCAAAAATGAACTTTGCATTCAACCGCAAACTTATGCTAGGTTAACCGTAAAGGCTGTCCTTGCAATCTATCTATCTCTATATTGAAACTCGGAAAGTCTGTTTGGAGGGTATGTGCTATAAAAACGCGCGCAGCTTAACCGATTGAACTGAAAGTTTGCACACAGATGCTTTCTACTCGGAGACGGTTTTAGGCTACTTTTCACTGGAATATGCTGGGTCGTTCTATCGACTTATTGCTCTGCCTATCCAAATCTACAAAATGGAAGCTCATCATGTTTTGACTAACAGTCTCCGATACTCGTGTAAAGAGGGTGGAGAAGCTCATTTTCATTCTGCGGTGAGGAGGATGCGGTGTTGCAAGGCAGTGTAGCGAGGATGAAGGACAAGTCAACGCAGAAGCCAGACGAACGGAAGGCGCAGGTCTGGAGCGGGTGCGTGAAAAAGGAAAGGAAGAAATTGCGGAATAGTGAAGAAGAACAGAAGGTTGGAAATTTAGGAAGGTTATGTTAAGACGCATACGATTTCGTATTCTTCGCGGCATCAGTTATTCAGACCCACGGTCCGGGCGGGACGGGTACGCCAGCTAGTATATATATATATTAGGTAGGTAAGAAAGTTCTCGGACAATTTCAGAAAAGATCTGTTATTTCTCGAAACCTAACGCATATACATCAGACTGAGGTACCATTCGATAGAGCAAAGCAAGTTCTACAAGATGATATGCAAAGTTTCGCACCAGCTTCGACCCATCGTAAGTTTTCGCCCAAAATCTGAGTCGTACTGAAATTCAAAAAATCGCGAAAAATTCATATCTTTGCTGAAACAAATCCTCCGGATCTCCACCTTGCGCACAAAAATTGCGGACCACATCAGACACTCATATGCACCGTTCCCATATTTTTTCCTCATCTGGAAATCGAGAAAACGAAAATTTTCATGCTCGTATAAAAACGAAGCTGTGCTGTTTCCACCGACGTAATTGAATAGTTCAAGCCTTTAGAAGTATAATCGTAAATTTTCAGCTTTCCGTAAGCCCTTGTTTTCGAAAAATATTGATTTTAGCATAGAACGCCCGAGTGAGGAGCGCTTAAATCGCTAATTTTCGGGAACTAGGGCCTGTAGAAAGCTGAAAATTTACGGTTAACTTCTAAGGGCTTGTACTATTCAAATACATGGGTGGAAACAGCCCAGCTTCGTTTTTACATGAGCATGAAAATTTTCGCTTTCTCGATTTCCAGATGAGGAAAAAATACAGGAACGGTGCATATGAGTGTCTGATGTGGTCCGCAATTTTTATGTGCAAGTTGGAGATCCGGAGGATTTGCTTGAACAAAGATATGAATTTTTCGCGATTTTTTGAACTTCAGTACGACTCAGATTTCGGGTGCAAACTTACGGTGGGTCGAAGCTGGTGTGAACTTTCGCATACCTCTTGTAGAGCTTGCATTGCTCTATCGATTGGTACTTCATTCTGATGTATATGCGTTAGGTTTCGAGAAATAGCAGATTTTTCCTGAAAATGTCCGAAAACTTTCTTACCAACCTAATATATAATCTGTTGATAAGTATGTTTTACGATGCGCAGATGCGCAATGATGTTGGCAGATGATGATTGCTGCGCAGATGGTGTTGGCTAGCGTCGCAGTAAATACCGCTCACAGAATGTGCAAAATTTCCGTGAATATCGCGGAACTCCGAGAATTCCGCGAAGGTTCGCGAAATTCCCAGAATTTCGCGACATTCCCGGAATTGAAAATTCAAAATCACGCAAATTACGCAGGGCCATAACTTCTTTCCGAATGAGTATATTCAAAATCCGACAACAGGATTGTATTCAGCGTCAAGGCGAATCTTCCGGTATACAGCATGTCCTTAAAATTCCATTTTCAATTTCAAAATTTTCTGCGCGCGTTTCGCAAGGTCGCAACGCAGCGCACATCAAACACAAAAGACTCCAATAAGCACTATTGGATTGTGCTGCTTTCGCAGATTACCGAGCGCTGAAAGCGAACCGGACAATCTTTTTCAAAAAAGATAGAAGAGCTGGTGAATTCTGGAAAAATCGTGTTGTCTCAAATTTTGCCCAGCGTAACCCTAAAGTGGGAAGCTCCTGCTAAGCAGATGTGATTTTCGTAAAGCAGGTCAGCTAACCTCTATAAGCAAGTTTTCAAAGAAATTTGGGTGATTTGATTTTTCCTCGTTTTACTCTCTGAAGCTCGCCGATGGGTTTTGGTCAAAATGTCTATGATCTTGGATTATGAGGAAACTTCGTTCAAAGAGGTTTTCGAACACGCTGTTTACGATAATCGTCTTTTGCGCGGAGTACAGAGTTTTCTAGCAGAGATATGGTGAGGGAAACTTTAGCTGAGACAGTTCGTAGATTCTCTTGCATTCAAGCACCTCTCAGTAAATCTGCTTGCTTGCCTCTACAGGTTAAATTTAGTAGAAAGCGTGTTATTGAACGGTGCATGCACCTGGGTCCGATCTGTAGCAATCGCCGAGTTACGGGCCTACAAAATCGCGTCCTTATGAGTTTTGTTTAAAACGTAAAGATCGCCTGCTTCGTAGAAATTCCACTTAACTACGTTGGTCACCAATTTTGTGTCCAACGATTCGTGGCTGATTCGTGGCTAAAGCTCAGCTCTATTTAATCACTTCCAGTACAGCAGGGTAGATCCCTTAAGCGATGTGAACACAAAATTGGCAGCGTGTCTTACAATTACTTAGGTGGAATTTCTACGAAGCAGGCGACCTTTACGTTTGGGCAAAACTTATGAGGACGTGATTTCGTAGGCCCCTAACTCGGCGATTGCTACAGATTGAAGTTGGATGCATGCACCGTTCAATAGCACGTTTTCTACTGAATTTAACCTGTAGAGGCAAGCAAGCAGATTTCCTGAGAGGTGCTTGAAAAATGCAGGCGAATCTACGAACTTCGTGACTCAGCTAAAGTTTCCCTCACCATATCTCTGCTAGAAAACTCTGTACTCCGCGCAAAAGACGATTATCGTAAACAGCGTGTTTGAAAACCTCTTTGAGCGAAGTTTCCTCATAATCCAAGATCATAGACATCTTGACCAAAACCCATCGGCGAGCTTCAGGGCGTAGAACGAGGAAGATTCAAATCACCCGAATTTCTTTAAAAACTTGCTCATAAAGGTCAACTGACCTGCTGATTACGAAAATCACATCTGCTCAGCAGGAAAGATTCCCACTTTAGGGTTACGCTGGGCAAAATTTGAGACAATAAGATTTTTCCAGAATTCACCAGCTCTTGTATCTTTTTTGAAAAAGATTCTCCGGTTCGTTTTCAGCGCTCGGTAATCTGCAGAAGCAGCACAATCCAATAGTGCTTATTGGAGTCTTTTATGTTTGATCTGCGCTGCGTTGCGACCTTGCGAATATACGCGCAGAAAATTTTGAAATTGAAAACGGAATTTCAAGGACATGCTGTATACCGGAAGATTCGCCTTGACGAGCTGAACACAGTGCTGCATTCGGATTTCGAAGGAAGTTGCAGCTAGTGGAACTTAGAACAGCTCAATTTTTCCAGAGTCTATCAGCTTTTCTGTCTCTTTTAAAAGAGAGTCTTTGGCTGCTGTTTAGAGCAGGATAATCTACTGAAAAGAGAACTATCGAAAGATGCCCGCCGCAGTCTTCTCTGTATGAAGCTCGTTGCGTTACACCCATGCGAAAAGGCGTCCGCATGCAAATTCAAGATTACTGAAAACAAGATATTACAACCTGTGCAGCAAAAGATTCGCCTTGACGAGCTGAATACAATCCTGTTTTCGGATTGTGAGGAAGGAAGGAAGGGAGGAAGGAAGTTGCAGCTAGTTGAACTTGGAACAGCTCAATTTTTCTAGAGTTTATCAACTTTTCTGTCTCTTTTAAAAGAGAGTCTTCGGCTGCTGTTTAGAGCAGGATAATCTATTGAAAAGAGAACTATCGAAAGATGCCCGCCGCAGTCTTCTCTGTATGATGCTCGTTGCGTTACACCCATGCGAAAAGGCGTCCGCATGCAAATTCAAGATTACTGAAAACAAGATATTACAACCTGTACAGCAAAAGATTCGCCTTGACGAGCTGAATACAATCCTGTTTTCGGATTTTGAATATGCTCATTCGGAAAGAAAGTTATGGCCCTGCGTTATTTTGCGTGATTTACATGAATTTCGCAAAATTCCGGAAATGTCGCGAAATTCCCGGAATTTCGCAAGATTCCGGGAATTTCGCGAACCTTTGCGGAATTCCAGGAGTTCCGCAATATTCACGGAAATTTTGCACATTCCGTGAGCGGTGTTGTACATGTTGAGTCGTACTGGAAAATAAGCTGCAAAAAATGTCATGATACATCCCACACCTGCTCATCCAACTTGTAAATCACGCAGTCATTGGTGACATATTTAAGACAGCAACCAGTTTTTGCAGCAGAGGGGATTAAAAAAATACAAAATGGCATAAGAACTACCAACCAAATTCGATTACTGACTCCCATGCTGCTTCAAATGGTTACCCATAAACAGGGAAACCTTGTGCTCTGCGCCTACCGTTCGTTTCGGAAAGTGTGTTCAGTTAGCAATGCATAGTGCAAGCAGCACAAATAGTCGAATCCGAATACTTTGTCCGCTTTACTGTTACCGACCTAGAGATCAGCAATGCGAGTTAGCAACTGCTATGCTCTGTAACGCAGCGCTCGGGGATTTTTGTGTTGCTCACTCTAATATACAGGGTGTCCCAAAAGTCTTTGAGCCTAGTGTTTCCTCCGCTGAAAATGCATGAAGCAACATAGAAGCATGAAATTCAGCAGGGAATTTGCGAAGAGCCTACAAAACAACATGATACACTCAGATTTCTCAAAACCCTCCTTTGGCCTTTACACAGGCTCTCAGACACTTGCGGAATGCATGCACCATGGCAGCCAGGTAGTTGACATCGAGATTGTCTCACATCTTCTGAAGCAAGCAATCCAGACTGTCCAAAATTTAGCATGGAATAGAGCAAACCTTGTTTTCCATTACTGATCACAAAGAAAAGTCAAGGGCCTTTTGACCCGGTTATTGAAGGCACGTAAATCTGAGAAGCATAACTGTGAGATTTGACAAAAGTGTCAAATGTAGCATTCAAGTGTTTGAGAACACCAAGAAAACAGCCATTATGGTGTACCGGGAGTGACTTTGAAGTGGTATTTCAGTAGGAAATGCAGGGCTTACAGCTAGAATTAGTGACTGAAGCTGATTCGGTGCTAGACTTTCCAGCTTTTCCAGGTTTTTGTTTCCGAGAACTTTTCCTTCTCATTGGCACGGCACAACTTCAGTGTTTGTATCCTAATCCTACTCTAATGAACGAAGGCTATTGATTGATTTTGCACTTTAAATGTAGAGTGAAGCTAGCTCTACAATATGCACTTTGAAAGTCCATAAGAGCTCCAAAGGCAAAAGAGCTGTAAATATTTGAATAGAAGGTGCGTTTCCTTCGGCTTGTCTTCACGATTGTAGTATTGTTCGCTTCAAGAAGTATATCTCGAGAATGTAAACTGTAAACGGTATTATTTTCTTGACGAATATTGGCAACTAGACGAAGAACTTAAAGGCAAAATTTGGCTGAAAAGCGAGGAATACTAACAAAGTTACTACGTTGAAAAGTTAGGCTTAAGGACTTTTGGGACACCCTGTAAAGGCATGATTTTCTCTCTAGCGTAATGCCCATTATTTCAAGTGTTGTAACATTTATTTTATCATTGCTTTTTCAGGATATAATAGCTTCAGGAACTTGCAAAATGGGGTGGTCAGAGAAGCTTGCGTGTATTTCCTATTACACAAGTTGTTATAATTATATAAAATTTCTTTGAAGCGGCAACTGCTTCAAAAGGGAGCTGTATGTGAAAGTTTATAACGTAATGAGATTCGGGAGTAGCATACCCTCGATTCCTAGAGCCACGTACTCTGGTAACCTTCAGGGCTATGGGGGGGGGAGACACAAGCTTCACCTGAAAAAAAAAACAGAAATCATCCGGGGCTTCGCCTCGGATGTTATTATCTTGACTATATCGGAACGAATGTTAATGAAGCAAATATAGGGATAAATACTTTTAGGTTACTTCAGCGAAACCGAGAATTTGCGTTTTCATAGCCATTTTTACCTTAAAAAAGTTTCTGTGCAATGTTCGCCAGAATTCAGGACAACATTCCTCAATTAACCTCTCATTTGAATAAAATCGAGTTTCAGAAGTTTAGGAAATCTATTAGAGTTATATGAAAACGAGAACTGCGCTTAAATCTTTCGCAGAGAGTTGCGCACGGAAACACTGGTCTATCTCGTTAGTGAGTGATTTTCAAAGCTTGGGACGTTGTCAGTTCTCCTTGTCGTGTCATGGCAATCAGAATGATATATAATGTTGCGGGGTTTCGTTGAGACTCCGCGGAGACCTACGACCAGAACCAAATGCCCCGTCGGCTCTGGTCTGTCTCCGCTGCTCGTCTGCGTCTCCGCGCGCTGCGCGCTATCTCGCTACTCCAAACGCGGGGCGCGGGGCATTTGGCACTGTACCCTCTGTTTCGAACCCAATGTTAGCAAGCTATATATCATTTTAAAGCTCTTGATCTCTATTTTCACGCTGAGTACGTCCCAGAACCACATTTTTTGATTTGATCGAGAAATCCGGCAAAAACCTTGTTTTCAAAAATCTCTTGTTCTTCTCCTAGTTTAACTACTACTACTACTTTGTGCACTCTATAGATCTTGCTTCTGTTCATAATGCAGACAAACTCTCAGCCCTTACCTCTTCGATTATGGTGGAATTTCTTGCGAAAAATCGTAAAAAGTGCGTTTTTCTTTACCTTGTTCTGTTTCAGTGCTTTCGCATCGATTTTTTTTCCAGCTAGGGCGATTATTGCTTAGAACAAAAAGCGCAACAATCCTAACAACGTCCCAGGAAACGAAACGTCAATGCGGGGGTAAAAATTCAAAGGACGCATCAAAAATCAAAACCCCGTATTGCGAATTGCTGGTCCTGGAGCGAAAACTTGCATTTTGAAAAGCCGCTAAAAAGATTTTGGACCTCCTTGCAGCATTTTTATCCGGTTTTCAGCAGTTTTTCTTTTTATGTCTGCTTTACGTCATATTCTCTTCTCTGATCTTTTTTAAACAACCTTCACTGCTTATGACGTCAGATGTTCAAACAGCCTTCACTTTTGACGCCCTGTTTCTAGACTATCGAAGGTATGGGAAGTAGTCTGTTTTGCCGATTTACTGCCATCAAACTGGAAAATGATACGAAAGTGTGTGTTGCTAACTTAGAGCTTTCTGCACTAGGGTGCTAAGTGCTTCACGTTATCATGAAGAACTAGAAAGAATGCCACCAAACGTATTGTGCAACCCAATAAGAGAAGGCCGTAAACTTGGTAAGTATCCTCATAGCAAATTGTAGGACTTATAGCTCATCTTCCGCGTCATGACACAATCACTAAGCATATTCTTGATAACATTCTTAGGTTAGAAGCACTCAAACTCTTTACTTTCGTGTTTTTGTCGTTCTTGGGCCTTTTCGTGTCCTTGTTACCGAATTTAAAGGCGAGAATCCGCGAAAACCTCTCACAATCCCCGTTTAGGAGAACCCGCGGGGTTGTCGGGGTGAACGGTGATTAATTTGTGCAGGCACGATGGGCGGGCGTCACTGGAGGGGAGCGATGCCGACTTGGAGGTACTCGTGCCCTTTGGTTATCCCGGAGAGATTTTCTCGAAGCGACATTCTGAGCCGCGACTTGAGCGTTGTCTTGGGAAGAAGGCCCCACTATCGCATGATATCAAAAGCTCAAGACTGATACAGATTCAGAATACACGGTGCTTCAAACTTATTGCTAGTATCGCCATCCCTTCTCGCAAGAAAAGCATGCTCAGTCGAAGTGGCATTTTTCAGATGAACTCTATGTGGTGTAGAAAAGCCTTAGATGCTGATTCCGAAACTCTTTTTTCTGCTGTGTCCGGGCGCCGAGTTATGAACATTTTTGAGTCGAGAAAGCGAAAGTGTAACTAATCAAAATTTTCCAAACCCGCTCAGACAGTGTTTAGTATTGATGCGTTCATTTATCCTATTTTCAGGTGTATAAGCCGCACTTTTTCAAAATTTCAAGCTAACTGCTCAGACGCATCAGTGTATTAAAGCGATCTTTATGCAGTAAGATTCTCTTATGCAATAAGCAGCACTTTATATGGTTTTTTGGTCGCGAAGTCCTTTAGCATGTTTGGGCTGATTGATTTTTGAAAGAAATCCCCGGCTTATACACCTGAAAATAGGGTAGTGAGATTTTTTTAATTAGTATTCCTACTCTCCACTGTTTTATCTGAGCTCTGGAGAGACAGTACCGATCGATTTTATTCGGATTATGCGTTCATTTTTCGATCGGGAAACTCATTACTCGGTGTCCAGAGGCGCGTCACAAGGACAGATTTGGAATCAGCGTCTAATTCTCTACAAAATGATGTAAAGCTCAACCGAAAAGTCATCACTATCGAAAACGCCTTCCTTGACAGTGAAGAGTGGGGTTGTAGCATCTAAAGAAAGGGACACCCAAAGATGGAACGAAACGGACTTTTCTAAGCATCATAATAAACATACGCATTGTCATTATTATTAAAAGCAGGAAAATCTGAAAGGTAAGTTTGCAAAAATTTCCTCTAGTATTGAGCAAGTTCAGCAAAGATCTCAAAAACGTCCTAATAAACCTTACGTTTCATTCCAAAGAACCTGAAACTGTTAAGGAAACCAGAAGTAATTTTACTCCTGATTTGCTGTTTAGCAAAAAAACTTTTCGAAATCTTTCTTATTCCTTTGCATACATATCGTATCAGCAAGGCAATGGCAGCGTCGCTCTTTGTCCAAAACCGCGAAGATCATTTCTAGGTTATCGTATTGCAGGTGCCGTCTGTAACTAGGCGTTGAAACTAATGGGTATAGTACACAGATAGATCAAATTTCTTACACAAATCAGACTCAAGATTGTTATTGAAACATTTTCCTACGTTCTAATGCACGCACATTGCATATAATATATCACTTCTACTATTATCATTTGATTCTATTTTTCGAACCTTCGCACATATGTATACAATCTCCCCTCCGTTTCTTTTGAGCTAAAGACGATTTCCAGCCTGTAAAGAGCCACCCCATCTGGATCTCTTGCAGATTTTAGGAAACGGTCTACCATTTCTTTCGATATTGTTATTGAACCCATTTCTGCACTGATTTCATGCAGAAAAGTATGTTAGTTTCCTGTCCGTATTTCTTACATTGCATTGCATATAATATATCACTTCTACTATTATCATTTAATTCTATTTTTCAAACCTTCGCACATATGTATACAATCTCCCCTCCGTTTCTTTTGAGCTAAAGACGATTTCTAACCTGTAAAGAGCCACTCCATCTGGACCTTTTGCAGATTTTAGGAGACGATCTACCGTTTTTTTCGATATTGTTATTGAACCCATTTCTGTTCTGATTTCATGCAGAAAAGTATGCTAGTTTCCTGTCCGTATTTCTTCTGCGGAGAAAGATAATCAAAAGCTGCTCTTTTAAAAACGCTAATCGCCTGGGCAATATACGAGCAGCAGAAATCAGTTACATGTTTACCTGGTGTGCGCCTACCCCGGCGCTTGTTAAGTAGTTGGAAGTAATCAACAGTTTATTCATTCTTATTAGCAAGACTGAAAAATGGTAATTGATTTCCTTCAAATTTTTCTTTTCTCATCACAGGTGCGATAAGGTGAGAATGACTCCTCCAGGGTGAAGGGGGTCACAGTGGTCGCAACCCCTCCTCCAGGGGAGGGGGGTTTTACTTGTAAAGAAATCGTAAAATATCGACGGGGGGGGGGAGGAGCCATCATTTTTCCCAGTCAAAGTTCATAATTTCCAGTTCCCTACCATTACTGTTTGTCTTTTTTCTGAAATGTGAAGTGATACGCTGCTGGATTAGCATACAGTTATATTTCTGACCAGAACCTTGTTTTTTTACATTTCCTTTTCTTTTTTTTACATCGCCCTGCCTGGTTTTGGAATTACCATAGTTGATGTGCATGCGACTGCTT